>QYAN01000006.1:715638-1315638 GCA_003988815.1 Chlorencoelia australis
TAACGAAGAACTTTCACTCCAAGATCTATATACAATAAACAACAGTATTATTGGGGATAATAACCAGCCAGATCCAAAAACAGCTTCACGAGACGMTGAAATAGATCAGRTAATACAAAAATATAACGAAGAACTTTCACTCTAAGATATATATGCAATACCAGAAGAAGGAAATAAACTAGATAAGGACACAACAACAAAACTGGCAAATATTATGAAGATCTATCAAGATCAAGAAAAGAAGTATAGTGGAGAGAAGTATGATATGCTCGGACCTAAGCTGCAGGTGTTTTTCCTGTGTTGCAGGAAAGCTGGATTGAAAAGAGAACAGTACAAACTTGCTTTTTCCGACATGTTAACTGGGCAAGCAAAGAACTACTACTTCGATAAACTAGCTAAGAGTGTCGATACTTGGGATCTTGAAATAGTGATAGCAGTACTCCGACGCCATTTCGAAACAGAAGAAAACATACAGTTATACTTAACTGAATGAAGAGAAAGGATGATGATAAGGGCCAGGATCAGGAGGAAGGAGCAGGAGAGAGAGAGAGAGATGAAGAAAACCACTCTTGAAAAAGAGAGATAAACGTATGTTTTCGATATTTTCGAAAACTATCGTCGTTGGTTCTAGTGACGTCATACTAGAAAGAAAGAACTGCCAGTGTTGGCACAACACCACAATATAGGATAACGGGGTAACAATATAGTGAATATCTATTAGCATAGCAGCGGAGGAGTAAACAAGTACACGATAACTATAGTAGGTATAAAACCTCTATAGCTCTTACCTATTCTTAGAACAATCAACTTTCATTAACAAACCAAGAACCAATTCGTACGAACAAACAAGCCTGGTGATATCAACAAGGAGAGTTTTAGAGCTTTAAATTGTGAGTGTAGAGATGCGTAGGGTGTTTTCTTTTAGCTGACGATAGTCCCAAATGGCGGCATCAAGCACACAACTAATGCAAAACCCCTTGAGCACTTTCAAGATAACTACAAGACCCATCTGAGAAAACTTAAAGGGGAATTTGAAATGTCGTTTAATTTAGATCAAAATCTCTTCTAGGGGGTTCAGGACTAGGCCCTATATCATATGCCATGAACTACCACAAGCCGAGTCCCATAACCCAAAACTCCGTCTTATGATAATGGACCCCCAACAACACCTGCAATGCAATGATCCCTTTATTGATTTCCTTTTCTCCCTGTTCCTCTTTTCCTCATCGATCCTTCCCTCATCGATCATTCCCTCGTAGATCCTTCCCGTTTCCTTTCCCCTCCCCTCACAACAAATCAAAATCATCCAACTTCTCCCTATACCGCAAAACATTCCTCTTAATTTTACTACCATCCACCCAAGTAACAAAATCTTCCATACTCCTCGAGACTAAAAACGCCGTATCCGTAACTGTCTCCGTACCCACTCTCACATGTCCCTGCTCAATGATTTTCGTGGCAGCCTGAATTGTCTCAGCCATCCTCAACCGTGTCATCACAACAGGCAACCTTCTCCTACAGAAAGCGGACACCGAAACGTGGTTTTCTACGGACGAGAGTTTGGAGGTTGAGGATGTGGACGGGAGGATGCCCATGTCGTGGAGTTTTTCGAGGAGGAGGGTCTCGTGTTTTAGGCGGGTTGGGGAAGTGGGTGGAAGGGCCGCGAGTTTGTGCGCGAGTTGTTTGAGTGACTGGATTTCTTGTTAGCATAATTCTTGAAGTGACCTTCAGGCAATTGGAAAGACAAACTCCACACAACCGATTGTATTTAGAGTAATCCCCCGGTTTCTGTATGCCATACCGTCGAATCACAGCTGCATCTCGGTGATTGTTATCTGACGTATAAGTTGTAAAATCAACTTTTCGAAGGAGCTTCTTCTCGTGATGTTTTAATTTTCGTACCATTTTTGCTGTGTATCTAGTAGAATGAAAACTGCGGGGAGGAAATAATTTTTGAAGTGAAACTTTTCGGCAGGGGTTTGTCCGAATGGCCGGTCCGCGCTAAGGAATTTTGGGAAATCGATCGATTTTAAAGACGACTTCTGATGAACGACGGAGAGTTTTGAAAGAATAACGTGAATCATGCCTCCACGATTTCAATGCCTCAACGCATTCCGGCTTTTGAAGCCAAGGGCGCCGAGCTTCAACTTGGCCTTTTCAACTTCTAGAAAAGCTCCCGCAGGTACAATTTCCATTCCTTCCCCTAACACTAATTACCTACTCACTCACACACCTCTAGAGGACATACCTAGCTCTAGACGCATCCGATTCACCGACTCTCCCACTTCACCATCAACTGAAGAGCAATACAAAGCGACCGCCGCGGCGGCACGACTAATCAGCAATGCGCAATTGCAACAGCAACGAAACGGCCTTCAGCGTGGAGGTAGTAAATCAGCAAACTTCATGCAAGAAATGAAAGACCATTTGTTGGCGTCGGACTTGACGAAGCAGATTACGAGGAGATGGAAAGCCGGGGATGTGTATGCGCCGCATGATTTGAGTCCGGTGGAGATGGCGAAGTGGAAGAAGAGGGGGAGGGTGCAACATGATGTTTTTGATGTTTTGGGATTGGATCCCGTGGGGATGTATAAGGTATTTCTTCCCTTTTATTTCCCTATATTCTTTCTGGTTTTCGTTTGGGATTGGAGGTGGACAAGGTGGAGGGAAAAGAGGCTGATGAGAGAGATAGAATTTCTCAATTATTTCGGAATATATGACACCCATGGGAAGGATCAAGCATAGTAGAGAAACGGGATTGAGACCGGTTAATCAGAGGAAGATTGCGAGGGCTATTAGGAGGACGATTGGAATTGGAATGATGCCTAGTGTGCATAGACATCCGGAAATTTTATATGGGATGGCTCAGAGAAAGCCGAATTATAGGTCTAGTCCTGTATAGAGATGGTGTCATACTGGAATGGATTAGCTTGTGAGATTATGGAGTGGTATGAAATGGTTGTGTGTTTTTGGCATTTCCTTAAGAAAGAGATTGCTTTTCAAGGTGGATCAGACCGTTTGCCGGCTTTAGGACTATTAGTTTTATTTTCATGCAGAACTGTATGGACAAGAAAGAAGGGAAGCTCACTGGAATAAACTGCCTCAGCTTCACCCCGGCTTCCCTAAAGATCTTCTCTGTCTCTCCATCCATACTATAGCCATAGGCATAGATGACCTCAGTAATCCCCACCTGCACAATTTTAATACTGCAAGTTAAACAAGGACATGTATCACAGTATAACCTCGTTCCCTCCCTAATCCTCTCTCTACCCGCCTCCAATAATGCATTTTCCTCCGCATGGATGCACAAACAAGTTCCTAATCCTACCCCACTTCCCATTCCATTATTGCATCTTGCACATCCTCCTTCTCCACAATTTGTAAGCCCCCGCGGAGTCCCATTGTATCCAGTTGAAACCACCCTGTTTTGCAGAACCAATACACAGCCTACACGGCGCTTCATGCAGTTGCTTCTTTGAGCAGCCAGTGAGGCTAGCCGCATGAAGTATTGATCCCATGTAGGTCTTAACCTATCTTCATTTGTAAGGTCCAGCTTCCCTAATGTAGCATACAGATGTGCTAGATCCGAAGAGGTATTTAAGAGACGCACAGTAGCTCGAGAGATGAGGGGTAGGAGGCCGCTGGTAGGGGAATAGAGGTGGGTATCTGATCGAAGGAGGAAATCGGAGAGTGTGATTCTAGTACTAGGTTCAGAGGGAGAGAGTCTGGCTTGGAATCGTTGAAAACGGACCGAGACAGGAGCATCTACTGAGACAAGGATGAAGAAGGGACGACGTTCGAGGATATCAAGAATGGATTCAGTGTATATATCTGTTGTTACCCAACGTTCCTGCCATCGCCTGGTGACAAAATCGAGGAGGGATTCTGGGGTTGAGAAGATGTGTTCTGGTTTGGATGAAGGGGGTTTGGTTCGTAGGGAAAGAGAGTGAGATTTTTTGGCAGATGGAGAGGTTGCATCTTGTGAATCACTTTCTGCGGAAGAACTGCCATTTATAACTTCTAACTTCTGTTGAGAAGGGACCAGGTAGAGGTGGGTGAAGCCTTGATGATCAACAAGATATTGGGCGACGGTATGCTTTCCAGCACAAATTCCTATAGGAGGAAAGGTTAGTAAAGGTGAGGTTGAGAGAATAGAATGAACGCTTCACCTCCACAGATCCCAATCAACATATTTTTTTCCTTTTTCAAGATCTATTTTTCAAGATCTACAGTCAATAACATCAGTAACAACCACAATGTGCAATCATCCTAATTGTTTTCTATTGAGGACCCTTAGAGGTCAAGCTATTCTGAACTGCCGATATCATACTACTCAGCCGGAGTTCACCCGTTTAGCGAATACAGTCACACAGTTCACTGAAGATCATGTGAGTCTACCAATCTGATCCTACACTGCCCACCTTCAACTAAGCCTGAATTACCAACCAACAATCCCATGACTCGGTGATCCCATGGCTATTGTATTTGATATTTGATTTTTGGCCATCGAAGAAAAAAAAGTAAAGTGCCAACAAAGATCAAAGCCCAAGGACGATCCTGAGAACCTCATTCATTACTACCACGCTGTCTACGATTACCGCGATTATCTGGACCCTGACGCACTCCAAACCAAATTTGCGCCAGAAGAACAAGGAGAAGCGATCTTCTTTAGAGGTAGTTCTTACAGCGCCGTCGGAATGGATTTGCAATTCGCGCCTTTTAGTTCAGAGATTGAGCTCCCCTTCTACCAAGCTCTGTCCCAGTCAAAGATCGACCTTGACAAGTTGGATGATTCGGCTCGTACGGTGCTTGGTTTATATGAGCCTCGTGCAAATGTCTCGCCCGATCAAAGCTGCCGTATGAGAGTTTTGGGAAATGCTCTAGTCAGCGATGAGTTGGTCTTCACTTTTGGTGTTGGTTATGAATTTTGCTGATGGTTGTAGTGTTCCTCTTGGCCATGTTCGCGCCGAAGGCAAGATTAAGAATGTAAACACCGTTGAAGAGTTTAAGAATATGGATAAGAAAGCCATGATGGAGACGGCTGGTCGACAAGTGAGTTCTGTGAAATGCTTAGGATATTCTGATTACTAATTGAATACCTAGATTTGGGACGCTATCAACGATGGAACAATCTACTCTATTCCTTCCTTACTCTCATCCTTCAGTATTCTTTCCTTTGCCAATCTCAAAAAGCATACCTTCACGTACTGGTTTGCTTTCCCAGCCATCCATTCGGAGCCATCTTGGTCAAAACTTGCTCAACCTCCTCGTCTGAGCCGAGCTGAGACTGAGGCACTCGCTGGAGAAGTCGGAACTTGGCGTTACGGTACTGATAACCGTGAACATGGCTTCTTCCTGGCAAAGAGAGTTTATTCTCCACCTGATCGGCCTTCGACACCTGGAGATGAATCCCTCCCATTCCGATGGGTTATTGGATCTCTCCGGCTATTTGAGAGCGGTTTCTTTGACGGTGTTCAACCCGAAGATCGCTACGTTTCTTTCGTAGATCCTTCTACATACCCTGATAACCCCGGATGGATGCTTCGGAATTTATTGGTCTTGGTTCGACGAAGATTTAAGCTTAACAAGGTTCAGATCCTCTGCTACAGAGATAGCCATGCGGGACGTCATGTTCCTCAAAGCGTCATACTAGTTTTGGAGAGCAAGTCCGACGAATCCGGAAAATCTATCAATTCAAACGAAATGCCGAAGGTCACGGGATGGGAGCGCAACAGTCTTAATAAACTTACTGCCAAGGTCACAAACCTCGGGCAGTATCTGGATCCTCGCCAACTAGCAGATGGTGCAGTTGATCTCAATTTAAAGTTGATGAAGTGGCGAATCGCTCCGGATCTAAACCTCGACATATTGAAGGATACGAAGTGTTTGCTTCTCGGTGCTGGAACTCTCGGGACATTCGTATCTCGATTCCTATTGGCATGGGGATTCCGTAAAATCACCTTCATTGACAATGCAAATGTATCTTTTTCGAATCCGGTTAGACAGCCATTATTCGACTTTAAGGATTGTCTCGACGGTGGTGCGAAGAAGGCTCACAGAGCAGCCGAGGCCCTTCAAGAGATCTATCCAGGGGTTGATAGCAGTGGTCATGTTTTGTCTGTGCCTATGCTTGGTCATCCGATTATAGACGAGGCAGCTACAAGATTAGATTTCGAAACCCTGCAGAAACTTATCGAGGAGCACGATACGATTTTCTTACTGATGGACACCAGAGAAAGTAGATGGCTTCCTACTGTAATGGGCAAAGCAGCCGGCAAAATCGTAATGAATGCGGCATTGGGATTTGATACTTATGTTGTTATGAGACATGGCATGACACCGAAAGAGAGCGGAGCTACGACTTTGGGATGTTACTTCTGCAATGACGTTGTAGCGCCCGCAGATGTAAGTTCTCGAGATTTCCCATCTAATAAACAGCTAACACATTTTAGTCCGTGAAAGATCAAACTCTAGATCAACAATGTACCGTCACACGCCCAGCAATTGCTCCTATGGCTTCTGCGCTCTTGGTCGATATGTTGGTTTCTATCCTCCAACATCCACTTGGAGCTCACGCACCTGCTCCAAAGCAATCAGCCAATTCAAGCTCAGCATCGATCGAGTATGATCGAGATCCTCCCAATCATCCCTTAGGTATCATTCCTCATCAAATCCGTGGCTTCCTTGCAAGTTTCCAGAACAAAATCATTAGCGGACAATCTTATGACTGCTGCTCAGCATGTTCCCCAAAGATAGTTGAAGCTTACAAGAGAGACGGATGGGAGTTTATCAAGCGGGCTTTGACTGAGGACGACTACATTACGGAGCTGAGTGGTTTAGCCGAGGTACAGCGTTTAGCTATGGCAGCTGCGAATGATATTGAATGGGACAGTGAGGACGAAGGAGACGAGTTGTCCGAGGACGGGGATGGAGAAATTATTGGATGAATGATAGTAATATGGATGAATCAGCAAGCATGGTTTCTGGGGTAAAGGGTGGCAGGTTAGCTTAGGTTTGGGCTGGATTTAGGGGCGGATGAGGCATTATATTGAGGAGTTGGGGCAGTTTTGAACCGGCGGCATTTTCATAAATGTGAACTCGATATTTTTTTCGAGGCATGACTAGGTAGTCAAGAAGTATTCAAATAGGACAGCTTCACTTTTTATCGAGCTTCGAGGGAGATTCTCTTCGAGGGAGATTCTTTGGACTTTCCCTCTTATGCTTTTGCCGTTAAAAATAGGCTCTTTATCAACATCGGGAGTATCCGTAGAAAATTCAAATCCCGAACACCAAAGCTTAAAAAAAAAGTTGAGACAAAGCTCCAAGCTTAATAAGAATACTATGTCTTCGCAAATTGTGTGAGTATACCCCTTTCAATTCGCTTTCTTCCAATTAATACCAACTTTACTAGTAAATAATATTGTCCCTACGTCCTCTTTCTCACGATGCGCTCCCAATTGACCCGGCGCGTCTTTCGCCGTCTCCTTTCCTCTCAAGGAATAATCTTCAGCAACTGTCCGCATCAAACCCTCCTCACCTCTTTTCACCGAGCTCATGCTGATGCATATCGTCTTCCCCATCATGCCTCTCCCCTACATCACCAGCGTCGCAGCTTCTTCGGCTTCTCCCGCAAACCAGCACGGCATCCCAAGGAACCCTCTCTCGATCCAGGGCTCAAAACCATGCTCGATTTGACGTTAATGGAGAAGATTGGAGCGAGACCCCCCCCGTCCAAGGAGCTGAGAAAGGCCTGGAAGTTGTTTTTTGGGTATAAGAGGAAGAGGGAGGAGGCTGTCAATAATTTGCAGGCTGGGCATGCACTAAGGACTTTTAAGTACTTGAAGAGGGTTGATAAGGAAGGGGAGGAGCTCGGACTCTCTTTGGAAGACCTCAGAGAAGCTATGGTTTCTCTGCGAAATCTGCCGAATGATGAGATGGACGATTTGAAAGAACTTGCCAAGGAGCTCTTTGGGGAGATTCGTAAGAGATGGCCTCGGACTCAGGGTGAACTGGAGGATGTGCAGTGGCCTGATCTCCAGCAGTTTGCTAACATCCTAGCCCGCACGGGTGGTGCTGCTGAGGTCAGGGATTTGGCCGATAATCACTGGTCTTCCGCCGCAGGAGCTTCTGCCGGGCGAGCGGCGAGGACTATATGGCGCTTAGTTCTTCAGGGATTCGCTCTCGAGAATAATGAGGCAGAGTTGAAAAAGACCATGGAGATGATGGAAACTCTTGGAATTGACTACTCACCAATTGCTCATCAAGTAATGGTAGTGTTCTACGCATCCAGAGATCGGACAGATGCTACCAAGATGTGGTACCACAAGCCTCTTACGACTCCTCAAAAGCTGCCGACGGCCCATACCATATCTAGTGTTCTCAACTTTTGTTTCCGAAACGATGAATTAGAATGGTGTAAGATTGTCTTTCGAGATCTTCTTCGTATCTCGCCCAATCCCCCAAAAGAATACTGGGACATCATATTCCAGTGGGCTTCTGGGGCTTTGGGCAAAGGTGTTGAAGACGTCGAGCGCATGATGCAAGTTATGGCTGACCAAAATCCTGATGACCAATCTAAAAGACCAGATGCTGATACAATAAATGGTCTTGTCCAGTTCGCCATGTCTAAGAGCGATCCGTATCTAGCAGAACGATACATTGCGTTGGGCTTGAAATACAGGATTCGGCCAAATGCTAAGACGTTTATTTTACAGCTGGACTACCGACTTAGAGCTGGGGATCTTACAGGTGCTGATGCTGCATACCAGTCTTTGCAAGCAGAAGAGATCCTCAACAATGAAGATCTCCCAGCCATCAACAAGTACATCCATGCTCTGTGCACGTCAAAAGTGCCTCCGTATGACCGAATTAAATCTATTACCACGGATGTTGAAGAACGCAACGTGCGATTAGACGCCGATACTGTTTCTGCTCTATGTATGGTGTACCTCAATCGAGAAGAACTGGACGAAGCTACCGACCTGCTGCAATCGAATTGTTACCATTATACCCTCGCTGAGCGGGCTCGAATCCGTGATGCATTCGTGGCCTTCTGTTTCGATCGGAACAACTCAATTTCTCAAGTATGGGATGCGTATACCATCATGCGGTCTTTATTTGATGAGACAGATACGCCAACTCGTACCAAATTAATGCGGGAGTTCTTTCATCGCAAGAGGTCGGATATGGCATGTTATGTCTTCGGCCACATGCGTCAACATATTCGACAGGAAAGACGTCCTACACTAGACACTTACATTGCCTGCTTCGAAGGCATTGCTCGGTGCGGGGATCGCGAATCCCTCGATATGGTACACAACATGTTCAAAATGGACAGCGCAATGGAGCCCAACACCCGTCTCTATAACTCTTTAATGATGGCCTACACAGCTTGCGACGACGCCTACCGTTCCCTGAATTTTTGGGACGATATCACTAATTCCAGGGAAGGACCCAGTTATAGAAGTCTAGAGATTGTATTTCAAGCATGCCAGAAGAAACCATTTGGGGATAAGCCGGCGAGGATGATATGGACTAAGATGAGGAGTATGGAGATTGAGATTACGAGGGAGGTTCATGCTGCTTATTGTGGGGCTCTTGCCGGTCAGGGGAAGCTAGAAGAGGCGGAGGGTATGATTGAGGTTATGGAGAAAGATTTGGGGTTTAAGCCGGATGTTTTGAAGTATGTTTCCCTTTCTATTTATCTTATCCCTAGGTATTGACAAGTCGCAGTATTGGAACGATTTATAATGCTATACATGGCCAAAATAGAAAAGATTTGATTGAGGAATGGGCGAAGGAATTGTATCCTTTGGTGTGGGAGGAGATTGAGAAATTAGGATTTGAGGAGCAGGAGGAGGGGCATAAATTGATTAATATGCCTGAGATGGAAATCAAGGCGTGATAGGAGAAGTCAAGAAGGTTTCCTGTAATTGCTTTACTGTATATGTTAGATATTTAGAATGTATATTTATTAGATTTTTCAATCTCTCGAAACTTTCTATTCTTTCGTCCGAAGTGTCGTCGACCACTCCGAAAAAGGCGGTGGCAGAATATCGCGGGGCATTTTTAATATTTTTCGACTCACTTCTCTCCAATCCACACTCTCTTCCTTTATCAAAAGCTAACCATAACTTTAGCAAGTATGCCAACAGTCTACCTCCTCGACTATGTCGCCGGGAATATCCGAAGTCTAGTCAATGCAATTGAGAAAGTGGGATATACAGTGGAATGGATCAAATCCCCTGCCGACATCGCGAAAGCAGATGTATGTACCTCTCTTTCAATTCTCCCCTTGAAAAGACAGTAAAAGCTAATAATTGAGTCTATAGAAACTGATTATCCCTGGTGTAGGCCATTTCGGCCACTGCTTGACCTCCTTCTCCACCTCAGGCTACCTCCCCGCTATCCGCGCACACATTGAATCCGGCAAACCTTTCATGGGGATCTGCGTCGGCCTACAAGCTTTATTCGAAGGCTCTGCTGAAGACCCCTTTGTCCCAGGTCTTGGTCTCATAAAAGGTCACTTAGATCGATTCTCTGATACCTCGAAAGCCGTCCCGCACATAGGATGGAATTCCGCGAATATCGATGGAGAGGTTTATGGCTTAAGACCAGACTCGAAATATTATTATGTGCACAGTTATAAAATTCCTTATGTGAAGGGCGAGTTGGAGAGTCAGGGCTGGACTGTAGCGAAGGCTAGGTATGGAGAAGAGGAGTTTGTGGGTGCGGTTGCGAAGGGGAATGTGCTTGCTACGCAGTTTCATCCTGAAAAGAGTGGTGTTGCCGGTTTGAGAGTCATAAAAGCTTTTCTGGATGGAAATATGTCTGGGGCGGAAAAATCAATAGAAACTGTAGGGGAAGGGCTTACCCGGAGAATAATAGCTTGTTTAGATGTCCGCACAAACGATCAGGGAGATTTGGTCGTTACGAAAGGAGATCAATACGACGTACGGGAGAAATCTTCTGGGGGGGATGTGAGGAATCTGGGGAAACCGGTGGAGATGGCGAAGAAGTACTACGAACAAGGCGCGGATGAAATCACTTTCCTCAACATCACTTCTTTTCGTGACTGTCCTCTTGCCGATCTTCCCATGTTAGAAATCCTTCGTCAAACATCGGAAACCGTTTTTGTTCCTCTTACGATTGGAGGAGGGATTAGGGATACAGTTGATACGGATGGCACAAAAGTCTCAGCACTGGAGATTGCGAAGATGTATTTTAAGAGTGGTGCGGATAAAGTGTCTATTGGTTCCGATGCTGTGCTTGCAGCGGAAGAATATTACAAAGACGGAGGAAAGAAGGATGGCAAGACGGCAATTGAGCAAATTTCCGCGGCTTATGGAAATCAGGCTGTAGTCGTTTCCGTTGACCCAAAACGAGTGTATATCGCCAATCCCGAAGAAACAAAACACCATACGATCCCTACTACGTTCCCAGGTCCCAAAGGAGAGAAATACTGTTGGTACGCATGTACCATCAAAGGCGGACGCGAAACAAGGGATATGGACGTCGTGGAATTATGTCAAGCAGTTGAATCTTTAGGTGCAGGAGAGATTCTTCTGAATTGTATCGATAAAGACGGAACAAATTCGGGCTTCGATTTGGAATTGATCAATCAAGTGAAGGGATGTATTGATATACCGGTTATCGCGTCTAGCGGAGCGGGCAATCCGGAGCATTTTAGAGAGGTGTTTCAGAAAACGAAGACAGATGCGGCGTTGGGTGCTGGTATGTTTCATAGAGGTGAGTTTACGGTAGCGCAGGTGAAGGGGCATCTGGAGGAGAGGGGGTTGCTGATTAGGAGGTTTAGGGGAGATTTGATTTAGGGTGAAGGAGGGAGAATGAAAAGTGCTTTGGGCGTTAATTAGATGGTTAAGTGATTTAGATTCAGGATATTGATACTTTTGAAGATTCATCCTACTTCAATGTCTCTTGCTTCATCAACGCTTTGTATCCTTCCTCACGCTGTCTCAATACAATCAAATCTCCCTTAACTCTTTGGAATTTAAGCCCTTGGGAGCTCTCAAGGTTTTATAAAAATAATTAAAGCGATAGATATAGATTTATACTAAGTATATCTTTAAATTATTTTAACTAGGAACAGTCTCCTACCTACCTACTACTCCAGCATTCTCAAATATGGCTAGCTAGACTAGAGGTAGGTAGGAAGGCTTTGTTTGCCAACCAATAATGACCCAGCCCCTAAAAAAGATAAATCCAAAAGAAGAAAGAGGAGTTAGTTATTTGGGGGGGGATTTTGATTGTTGGGGGGATGGGGAATTGGTATGGCTTGACTTGCTTGCCTTTGGAAGAAGAGACTATATGGTGTTATAGTATTAAACTAAATATTAGAATACATCACTTACTCTCTTAAAAATAGCCTCAGCATCGGCCCTGGGATCTGCGCGTATTTTAGCATGAATCAATTCCCTTGACGTGACTTCCCCCAATGGTCAATTTGGCTGATTATTGGACACATGGCGATTTACAGATTCCATATAAATCCTCATACCTATATAGGCATAGATCTCTTCTAGTGTGACTGGATACCAAGAATTCAAAAGAGCATACGGCTTCAGATCCTCCCTAGACAGTTGATCTACCCGTTCATTAGTGTAATTAGCAATTGTAGCTATCATTTCAGTATTTTTCAGATATCCCATGCATTGAAAGGCTATATTAGTATATGGAAGCTGATATAAAAGGTAAATTAAGCCCTTGGAAGCTATACTCTACGTTTTTAGCAGCGGAATATTGGGCGGATTAAGAGGGGAGTTCGTTGCTGGGAGAGTCAGGAGAGGAAGTGAGGGGAGGACTGGTGGATTCCTAGGTTTGAAATTCTCATCGACGTCACTTGCGCTTCCCTGAAGTATATAATTCAAAACAACACATTTGTCAAACGCACAGCAGGCGAGCACCGCTAGTATGGCGGTAGTCTTCAGGTCAAACTGTGTGGAGGACAAGAAAGATAAAATCGACTGGTCACCAAAGGAGTAGGCAATCGACACCGGGCTGATACCTTTTTTGCGATTTGATTTTTTTAATTTGCTTCCGAGTGGTTCTTTTTATATTTATATTTGGGGTTTTGATCGTAGGTTTTTTTTTAAGATTATTAAGATTATTAAGCGAGATTTTAGAGGTTATGATAGCTGCCCCACTTACTATAGATCTAAGTTTTGCCGTTCCATCTATCTATCTGCTTTTAAGCACTGCAATGCACGTCTCAAATGAGTTCGTCTGAAGTCAAACATTTCTCATCAACTTATTAAAACCATCCGCGACACACAAAGCCTTCTCTTCCTCTCACAATCTGTAAACAGACCGGAGGATCATCCATCGTCTTAGCATTGTAGATTCTAATTCTATCTACAGTACCTGTTTCATTCCTTGGCTCTATCTAATTCTCCGGAAACTTTTCCGACGAGGAAAGAAAGAGCTGTGTAGCCAAGGAAATCCCAGATTTTTGTGTAGCCCACTCATCTATTCATAACTACAGTTAGCCGGGAGTTCTTGGTTAGATATATAAGGGATGAGAACCACGTTTGGAAGCTCGATGTGGTATGGCTGATAATTACAGATTTGAGACTTTATGGTGTATGAAAAAGGGTTATTTTTAGTAATAAAAAGCTGCTTTTATTTTTATTTTTTATAATATATTATGTCAAGTGCAGTGTTAAAGGAAAGCCAAAATTAATGTTGCTGCGAGCCGTAGCTCTAACAGCAGTTTTCATAAACAATCGACAATACTAATTTAGGATCATATGTGACCCGTACGACCTAACCTGGGACTCGACAACTGTAAGAGTACAGCAGTATTAGTACATTGGTAACTTTCAACTAGTCTTCTTAACGCTTAACCCGAAAAACAGACCAAAACTCTGTCGGGGAACTGTAGAGCAAGGTCATACATTCTATTGATAATATAAATACGAAGAGAGAGGAGGGTGGAAGGTGGGAATCACAAGCTATTATACAAGTGACCTTTAAGAATGCTGAATTAGGAAGTGTCCGTGTCCTTTTACCTCTCTATTGCCATTATTCCTGCATCCATTCCTTGACAAACACCTTGCCATTATACCCACCACTACCTGCCTCAACAAAATCAAAACCCCTTCATATACCTATGGCCTGACGTCCTTTCCAAAACCTCCAACTGCATCCCAACACTCACCAGGCCCTCCTCCCTTGGCACCCCGAGCATCCCAAAACAAGGTTTCCACTTAACGCCCTCATCCACCCTTCTATAAGAAACCAGTGTGTCCCATGGCTCCTTCTTATCCTTCTCTGCCGTCTCAGGATCCACATTCGGCACTTGACAGCGTGCACATCTGGCCACTATATCAATCTCAATTCCTTTCTGTTCCCCACCTGCCCCTCCCATCCCCAAAACCCTGTCTAGGAAGCCTTTTAGACCCAGCGACTCCTCATCTTGCTTTTGATCATGATCAACAATCCGTACCGTTTTCCAGCTATCTTCACTCCAAGCTTCCATCCCTTCCCCTTCCCCAGAAACAATAATATTCACTCTAAACCTCTCAATACCTATTTCCCCCTTGTTCCCTTTCCTTTCTCGTAACCTCTGATTAAGTTCCCCCAAACTCCTCTCATTAACAACTAATACCGGGAACGCATCTGGAAAATTCGTACTCTCCGTCCTCCCTAATATCTCTGGCGCACCATTCCCCTTTAGAATCCTTTTCTCTGGTCCCTTATACACCAATTTCACTCCTGGATCCCTCAAAAACTCTTGGAATATCTTGTTCACTGAATCGCTATATATCCATCCGTCAGTTTCTATTCCCCAAATCACTACTTTTTCTAATTTAGTGTTTTGAAGTAACCAGGAATGGGATGGTCGCGCGGGTATGGTTACGCTGTGGGGTGTGTTCCGGATGGAGATTGTGAGGCTTTCTTCTGATATGGGGTTTTGGGGGTCGGAGGAAGAGTCGGAGGAAGAGTCGGAGGAAGGAGAGGGTGAAAGAGTGGTAGAGATGAGTGTGAAAGACGGATTATCTCGGATAGTGAGGAAATTGTTGTTTGGGCCAGAACAGAACATCCAGTTGCGATCTAGGGAGAGACCTTGTTTCGTGAGGCGAGAGTGGTGCAGAGAGATGCCGCGACAGGATTTTATAGGGTAGATTCGAAGATCGGTTATTGTTGCTGTGGCGGCGGGGGAGGGAGAGGGGGAGATGTAGCTGAAGAAGTTCACCATTTTGGAGGGAAAGGTAGGTGGTGAGTTATTTTTTTGCTTTTAGGAGCAGTGGGTTTGGATGAGTGGTTGGTTAGGTTTGATGGAGACCGGATGAGTTGGGTGAGGGAGGGAAGTATGGAGCGAAGTATATGTACATGTGGGGATGGATCGATCAACTTAGTAAGAAGAGACGATTGGTAAGAAAATGAAGGTCTAGAACAAACAACATGTAGAACAAAAAACAACTAGAACAAAAAACATCTAGAATAAACAACATCTAGAACAAACAATATCTGTTTAGAATCTCTAGAACTCAAAGCAGTAATATTAGATTTTACCACTTCTTTGAAATACATTCTGATTACTGATGCTTTCAACTCATGTTTTATTACAAGTAAAGATAAGTTGATAAAATGACAAGACCTTCGTCCCTAATAAAAGTCAGATAAAAGTTAATTATTTTACTTAAGGTGAGTAACCTACTTAAAATAATAAAACGCTACCTAATGAGATTAGTCTGCGGATTAGAGCAACTATGCTGTAATCTCAGCAGGAAAGAGAATTCAAAGAGTTCTTGTTTTCGTTAGGAAATTAGGCTTGTGAGTGATGGATGAGTCGGAACAAAGACAAGATAGTTTTGATATGACCTTAGAAGGCTTAGTTTATTTGATCAGAGATCGCAGTTAATTATATATGGCGGAATATCCAGTTTCTATGAGAAGTGATGAATAGGGATCTTAGTGAGGGGCATTTATGTAGGTTCGGGTTAGTGGGAGCTATAAAGAATCTGTGAAGGTAAGATAGTAGAATATATAAGGTCTGTATATCTCCGGTCTTACCTTCGTGCATTTTATAACCAACCTTAAGGTAGAGAGTACTTGCCTTAAAGCACCTTATGTTTGTAAGCTCGTTCGTGGAAATGATTGTGGCTTATGAGTTGTTTAGCAAGAACGCACAACTTAGATGATTTAAAATCATACCCTTCTAAGATTTCTTTAGCTAAATCTGAATCAAGAACAGATCCTAAAAACAATGCATTTCTGGAACTTGCGTTTTATACGTATTGATATCCTATGTCTATATCAAATCTCCTTCTTTAAAAACACAGCATTCCAATACCATGTTTTCCCCGTTGAATCAATTTTTGAGAAATACTTTTCCATCGTGTGATAAAGTTGATAACCTCTCCTTTCATACCACTCTTGATTGGAAAACTAGGCCGAGTTAGCGCATCCCCTCTTCAAAGTAGAAATAAACTGCTTGCCAGTGGAATCGGCAACCCAAGAGCCTTATATTTCTCCTCTCGACCCGAATCATCTTTATTAATTGCATTCAGACCTAAGATTTTCGCACACAGCGGTTCTGAAATTGCCATATTCTCGATAGTATCCATAGCTGCTCTTCCTAATCCACTTCCTTGAAGTGCACGTGAGACGTAGAAATTCGATATCCAGTACAATCCTTCTTCACTTTTCACGAACCCGACCCTCTCGTAATCGGTGATACGGCCCAAACCAATATGACCAATTGGGATGAAAGTTCTCTGTAGCAAGGGAATAGTTCGCGGTTTTCCCCCGAATAAAATGGCCGAGTCAAGCAGCGGCTCTTGCTCTCGCGGGTGCGCTTCAGTATGCTTGAGTAACCTGGCATCTTTCTCAGGATCGGAATCTTCGAGAACCTGAGGGGGAAAAATCAAACAAAATTTTAGAAATGAGAGATAGAGTGGGGAAGGGACGGGTACTCACAATCCATTGTAGATTCAAGTTCCCGCTTTCATGGGCCGCTTTCCATCTTTCGACGGCTTCCTCATCCCACCCGCAAGCAATGCGCTGCTGCACCAATCGCTGGATATGCTTAGGAGAGGCGGTATCCCAAGGAATTAGCAGGACTTGATGTTTCGAGGATTTAATAAATGGGCCGGGAATAACGGAGGCCATTTTGAGTATATTAGAAAGGAGAATATAGAGAAGCAAAGGGTCGAAAATGGATATACTTATAGAAAATTTCTCTATGTTGCATTTTGAATAATTGCCTCTTGTCAGGTATCGCTGAAGAAGGGCGCGCGATAAAAGACTTGTCATGAAAAGGGCGCATGATACGGACATGCCAAGAAATTGAACATTTAGAAAGATACCATTGAAATATGCAAAATTGAAGTTGTACCAGCCAAATCCAAGAGCTTGAATAGAGATTTCACAATAGAGAGTTTATAATAGAGCATTCCATGGAATCCAGGAGAAATTAAGTATAATTATATTTCTATTAGGATGTAAACTTCCTTTTTAGGAAATTATTCCTCTATTCACTCATTATAACTTTCGAACTTGCCTCACCTCTATTGCAGTTGCCTAATCATAGGGCACTATAGCAGCTATATCGCTTGACGGCGAATAGTGTTCATTTGCGTGGAAGTGTTCATCAGCCTCCTTTCGGCCCTAGCCTGGGCTTCCAAGGGTTGCTATTGACTTGCGACAACCAAAAACCTTGACAAATCCAGATGCTTCATTATAAAAACAGCAAATCGACAAGAAGTTTGAGAATTCATACGACGAGGCGAATAGAGTAGCTCTGGAGCTTCTCGCCCGGCTCGGGAAAGGCGTGTATTAGATGAATAGGCAACTAGAGTCAGGCAAATTAACCTTGATAAGACAGATTTATGAAGACGACCGAATCTAAAACTATTTGAGGACTTGGCTATCTAACAAGACCCTACATTTCTTTTTGGGGGACGGGAAGGGGGGTCACGGCAGCAACAAAAAAACGTTCTCAAATTGACTTGCTCCGGTTTTTATTGTTTCAAGTCATAGTAATGTTTAAAAGATGCGCTAGATCCTATACTGCCTATGTAGAAGAATCGAATATCTCTAATTCTGCAATCGATTCATGGTCTCTAGCAGCTACTGGCTGCCTTCAAGAGCTGGTGCATCAATAAGAGATACCCCCCAAGACATGCGTTTTCCAAGAACTGCCCAAGTTTGTGACTTCAAGATCTGACGTTTTCGGATGTCAAACACTTTATCAGCCAAAGCTCTATTCAACTGAGTTCTTTTATAGACTTATAAACCAAGAACCAGCAAACACTCTGGCACTGATACACGAGACTGTTCAAAAGGCAGATGGGGTATTCTTCAGGGTTCAGATTGTCGTTCGACCTCTTGTAGCCGGTATCCGGAATAGAGACGACAGCTTTCCCGAATTGCTACGACGCCTTCATGAGCTCCCGCGAGAGATGGACATATCTTGGCTTTTATCGAGCTAGTATACCTTTAGTAGGCATCTTAGGCCTTTAAAATTGTGCACCGACTTAGTCAAAATCCTTTTGACTCGCCCGCGAGCAATGTCGACAGCGTTCACCTTCTTACAATAGGTAGGATTTACATTGCGATGAACTAAGCCGGAAGAAGAGGAAGAAGAAGAAGAAGTAACTGTAAGGTGCGGCGGTCTACTCGAAGTGAGCCATTCTGACAACGACGAAACGCAGTGGCTTCACAGGTATACGGGTCGTATGTTCCTCTCAGTACAGATTTCAACTGGAACATATGTATGAGGAATGAATGAGATCTTTTCCAGGGTCAGAGTTGCCAACCTATCCTCTCACAACTTGGTAAGCAGTCAGCAAACTAAGCAGTCAGCAAACTAAGGTTACTAAACAGCTATGCGCAAGATGCAGACATAATTGCCTCGGTAATTTTATCGTGAAATCTTACTAAAGCTACTAAAGCTATGTTATATTATAGCATTAGTCGTCATCTTTGACGCTTAAAAAAGAATATTTTTAGAGGCGGTTAGATGTGGGGGTCCTTTTAACGTAAAATATGCGTAAATAGTAGTAAATATAGGTGGGGACTATACTGAATTACGTATAACCT
Organism: Chlorencoelia australis; assembly: GCA_003988815.1. Classification (NCBI taxonomy): domain Eukaryota; kingdom Fungi; phylum Ascomycota; class Leotiomycetes; order Helotiales; family Cenangiaceae; genus Chlorencoelia; species Chlorencoelia australis. The sequence goes on from QYAN01000006.1 coordinate 734,704, forward strand.
GCTGATTTCAAATCCCTCCCTCACATTTGTCATACATGTGTAACCCTTATAGACGTGTCTATAAAAAAGAGACCCAAAGGTAGGTGCGTATGAGGTACTCAAATCTTTTCCAATCAAGCCGAACTTTGTTCTATGCCAATTCCAATTTCCTTTCGTCCAATCTTCCTGTCTTTCATCGCTTTAATACCATGGCTACAAGCACTCGCAAACCAATCCTCATCTCCGGCGCTGGCCTTGCCTCCCTCTTGCTTGCGCAATCCCTCCGTCGCAATTCCATCCCTTTCCTTATCTTTGAGCGGGACAGCTCAATCTCCTTCCGTGCACAAGGGTACAGACTACGTCTCTCCTCTGAAGGATTAGATGCCATTGAGTCCGTCCTAGGACCTGAAGGCTTCCAAAAATTCTGGGAGACATGTGGGAAGACTGGGGGCGGTGGATTTACATCTATCGATGCAATAACAGGGACGACGATTTCTGAGTCACTAAAAGATGGAAACAGTGACAAGGAGAAACCAAAAGGCCCAACAGAGTCCCTCACATCCCGCGGCGGAAAGATCATAGGAATATCGAGGGGCGATATGCGTAAACTATTCATGACCGGGTGCGAACCTTTCATTCACTGGTCCCACCAAGTCACAGGCTACGAATTAACATCTTCCGGTGTGCACGCAATCTTCGCGGATGGCTCCAAATCCGTCGAAGGCGAAATGTTGGTCGGCGGCGAGGGCATATATTCTAAAGTCGCCATACAGCTATCCCAAGGAAAACTAAAAGTGTACGATACTGGCGCAAGAGGTATCCATGGCCAGTCACCGTCTACTGCTTTCAAAGGCCTTGGGGAAGGTGTTTGGAGAATGGGAGATCAATCGAATCCTAAAGGCAGAGTCTTCGTTATAACGAATGTCCGACCCGGCGAAATGGATGACCCGAACGTGCAATTCGGGTGGACAATGGGTGCGCAACCAGGCGTCATAAATGCGCCGAATGATGACTATTCTCTGTTCGGACTTCCCGCAGTTAAGATAGCAAAAGAACTTGCCGCGAATTGGCATCCTCGCCTGCAGCCCCTTTTCGAACAAATGGTTGAGTCCGAAGCGGCGTTTTGGAAGATCACTTGCTCTACTCCGACTGGTGTCCCAGAATGGTCAAATGAGCCGCGTGTTACTGTTATCGGGGATGCTGTGCATTCGATGACGCCGGCTGGCGGGATTGGTGCAAATACGGCTGTTAGAGACTCGGCGCTGTTAGGGAGACTGCTAGGTGAGGCGGGTGGGTATAGAGAGGAAGTGACGGAGGCTTATGAGAAGGAGATGAGGGTGTATGCTAGCGAGGCGGTAGGGCAAAGTTATGGGCTGGCGAAGGGCCAGTTTGGGATTTCTATTGACGAGAATTCTGCAACGATTTGAAGGGATAGAGACTACAATTGAGTGTCTACTGGTTTATTACTTTTGCCATGCAAAGCATAAATTCAACTATAGAATATATAAATTAGATATGAAAGACAATGGGTTTTTAAGTTTAGCAACTTTAAGTATTAGTTCCACTCGTATTTTAACATGAAGTGGTAGTTCAGTGTTCTAGGGATATACGTATAAAACAAAACAAATGGGGAATGTTAGTGTAGCGACTATGATATCATAAAGTCCTTCATGCGTTAGTTGCCAGCTCTCACATGATTATTGAAAAGATCTTATATAAACCCTTGCAGTAAATTTTATCAGTGAATCCGGGAACTTTTATCCAATTCTCAACTACCATCCTATGACTTTTGCGCAATATAACATATGAGAGTGATTCAGATGATATTGCATTAATTGAGGGCGTCGAATAGCCTCGGTTAGCATCGAGGGGTGAGGAACTATTGAAAAGTGGGGTGGAAAACACAACACATCCTTAACAAGAGTAGATTACATACCATAAGAGAATCGAAATACTATTCAGAGGCTATTCAAAATTAAGCGAATTAGAGCCCAGCAAAGGTGGGGTGCACGTGATGTAGAAATGTAGCAGTTTTGATCTCAGTAAATTATAAATATTTATCTCCCACTTTTCTTATACTTCGGCCACTTTATCTTTTAAGGAGGAGACCGGCGCCTTCCTTCCTCCTTCCTCCCTTCCTTCTCGAAGGCACAGTTCTAAAGCGGACCGGTTGAACGCTCCTGCCTTGCCAACCCGCCCACCAATGCTAGACACTTAAGGAAGATCTTGGGTAGGACTGAAGTTAGTACTTTTCATCATCAGATTTTGGGCTTGTAGTTGGAATCACCCACATCCGTTTCTTGGTCCTTCTTGGTTTGCTCTTTTGGTGCTCAATTGAACTCCTGAAGCATTTCTTCTTTCTTTTTGGTCGACATCTTTCCATAGTCGCTCACTTCTTCAAAATAATCATGGTTCCAGCTGTTCTTTTGTTGGGTTTGCTCGGTGTTGGTGTACAAGCTAGTGGCCATCGGCCGCAAATCGAGCCTTTGCCAACGTGCTCGGAATGCTGGTCTGGGGAGGATATTACGATGCCAGGGATTGGATTCGGTTTGACGACATCTTATGCGACTGCATCTGTTCTCTTTCATAATGGATCCTTACTAGACGTGGGAAAGGTGTGCTATCCCCGCACTCAAAGCATTATACAGAGGCTAACTTCGAGAGCAAAGATCGAGGCTCGAGATGATTATCGCGAAATCATGATACACTTGTCAGATCCCGCCTCAAAGAATGCATGGTAGATAGCATCAACATCGACGTTACTATACCTAGCTAATAAATTCACAGCGAAAGAAATCGTGCTTTATGGGATGATGCTCGCTGTCTACTTTCGCAAACGCAAAGACGCTTGAACAAGGCTCTCGGTTTCTCTCCAACGTACGAAATTCAGATCATCGCCAATATGCTGGCGGACCTTCGCCATATGGTCGACGCCAAATTAGGCAAAGGATTCACAAATCAAGTCATTCCCGCCATTCCCACGCTTCCAGGTCTTGCACGGGATGATCTACACGAGGCAATGGAGCTTGCAGGAATGGTAGAGCTTTCAACCCACAAGCAATATACTCCAGATGTCCCCGAGATGAGCGCGGCATTCGCAGGGATGGGGTATGGGCTGTGCGAACATTATACAGATATCGAGGCTTGTGAAGATGAGGAGGCGCAGATGCCTATTCGTCATGTCCTCGCTCTAAGCTTCAGCCACGCCTCTTTCAGCATCGCATACTCGAACGCACGAACTGCTTATACCCCTAATCCAGAAATGGGCGTCACACACTTTGGCTTAGGATTGGATCATCTTCCCTTGAGCAGAGATCATCAAGGCTTCTTTTGGAAGAAGATACATGATGAGGTCGTGCACTTTCTTCATATTTGCTCGTCAAAACGAAAACCAATCACAACTCTCTTAGTCTTCGGAGAAGGTGCCAATTATCCAACATTCAAGACCACTGTGAGAAATGCTTTACTCGAGCTGAAGGCGGCTTGCGACGTCGATACGCTGATGGAGACTGCAGAAAGGCCATTGGCGGGCAAGGATCCAGTGTACGTTGTTGCTGAGGGTGCTGCTATCTTTGCGAAACGTTCCCAGGAAGCAGCCCCTGGTTGCATCGGGCCGGCTTGGTGTGCAGATATTATTTCTCTTGATTCTTCTGACGAGGGACAAAGACGGCTGGGTGGAGACCTCTGAGAGTTTCAATTGCGTGTTCCTATGGTATTGGGCATTTAGAAAGGAGTCCAGGGTGTAAATGTGGTTCGTTGAAATTGGAAAGTTCCCCGGGGCGTTTGGTTTAAGTCGGCTTGGCTGGTAGTACTTGTGAGGCTTCATGGCATCCGGTGAAAGGCTCACAAAGTGTTGAGCTGGCTTTATATGGGAACAGAAACTAGAGCAAGAAAGCATGCATTGTACTAAAGACGAGGCTCCCCATATTATTATTGGGGTCATTTAGTAATAGAGATTATCACACATCAAACAATTTTTGTTCCAAAGACGAGTACAGCTCAGAAGACTAGCCGCCTTCCATCACCTTTTCCTCACAATACCTGCTCAAAATTATTATCAACCCAATCAGCATTTCATTTTCTCAAACCTAGAATTATTCAGTGCTGGAGCATAGAAGTCGTCTATATTCCATAAAAACACTCTCATCCAACCCTTAGCTCGTATTTCATTAGCAATTCTAAATAAAGAAAAAGGAGAAGAAGAAAGAAGGCGACGGACTTACAGCATCGTCAATAGAGGGAGGATATACGGAGAGGAGTTTCATGGATGGTTAGGGCTAAGTGTAATACTTGCATCGTATTTACTAGCAAATTGATCCCAGGTAGGAGGGAGTCATGCAATATTATCATGCGCAGAGAGTTGGAGCTTTGTGCTGTTCTCTACTAGGGCCTGGATTAGGAGGGCTAGATCAAGGTGGGATTTAGAGAGGAGAGTGATTAAAACCCGAGGAGATTGGATCCGAAGAGAGACTCACGGTTCCCCATTCAAATTATCAGTTTGCCATCCGGTAACTCTACAAAACTCCCCAGGTAAAATGCGATTTTTGGCGTCTGGAAGAAGGAAGAATGCAGAGGGGACGGGAGGACTCAGTGGCCGAGGCGCCAGGGAAACTTACTTTGAAGGCATATATTCCGTTGTAACTGCTTGATCTGATGACACCTATTTCCTTAATCAGGATCATTTTGCACAAGTAGATGACAAGAGAGGAGTTGTAATAAAATGCACATACTCCTCGTAATCTGCAGTTTGCCGAAAATAAGAGCTCCTGATGGGGGAATTGTGAGATCTCCCGATCTTATTAGATACGGCCACGCTAGCTGTCAATCGATATGGTTCTGTCATTGTTGAATTTTGAAGCAGAAATTTGGAATTAAATGTGATGGGAGCTATTTAGAAGAACTGGAAGTGATGAGGTTTAAAAAAGAAGAGAATGCATAGAGTGATTCTCCTCAAAATCATCATTACTGGATGGATAGCTATCGGAACTTGATAGTCTATCTAATCTGCTCTTCTTATTACAAGCAGATATCCTTCCTCTATTTATGCCAATGCTTTGATTTTAAAACTGAGCCATATCTGATTTTTTACGAATTACATGACTGCCCCCTTTTAGGAAAGCTCGCTACTTGATTCCGGATACATGGGTGTTTGATGATACCCAAATCAAACATTTCCTGTTCATATCCACCTTAAAATGGCTGAGAAAACAGTCACAGATTTGGATGTTGCGGGGAGATATTGAACTGTGGATCAGTAACCCATCTTCTTGTGTTCAACTTCGCACTTTTTAATCGAGGATATAATGTTGGCATGTAGTACTCGTCCGTTAGATTCTAATTTATTGTTCCTCAAGTGCCTTTGAGAAATGCAATTTCTGATATAATAGAACTCCCACTAATATATATATATCATGTTTTATTGAAACAAGATCCAATTTTACATTGTCAAACACTCGTATCACAAGGCTATACCCCACAACGTCATGCTTCTCTTTGCAATTCCCACTTTCCTTCGATTTCCACTTTAAAAACATTCCAATTCTCTTTCTTTCAGAAACACATGAATCTCACCGCCGCAATGGAAATCAAAATAACCCCTAGCCTCGATGACGAAATCCAGACTTCTCCCTCCTCTCCACGGGCTCGTCCCGCTCAAGTCCAATCTTCAGAGAAAATGAGCAATCCCTCCAACCTAAACATCGAGACCCTTGCTCCTCCCTCGTTGAATCTCATCCCTTCCATACCACGAGTCTATCCTCCAACACTACGTCTCGTCTCCCCTTCCATCAGCGAAGGAGCTCCCAGCTCTCCTTCTGCTGCCCTATCTTCTCCCCCCGCTACCGAAGATTGTCCACATACTCATCCTCCAAATTTCTCGTTTAAGCGAGTGCAGACGATGTCGGCTCTAGGGGGTGAGAAAGGAGGGGATAAAAGCTATTTGATGCCGAAATTACCGTTTGAGGATAGGAAGGAACATGGGTTTAAAGAGACGGAGGTGATGATGGGTTTGGATGAGGAGAAGGTGAAGGAGGCACATCTGAGGGAGTTAGGTGGCGAAGAGGAAGGTGGGCAAAGAGAGGAAAGATTGGCGGTTAGTGATGACGGGGAAGACAGGAAGGCAGCGGAGATAGGGAAGAAGAAACTTGTGGGGGTGTATATGGAAGAGAAGGTTGTGCTGGTCGAGAGAGTGAGTGTTGCAGGGAAGGGTGTGAAAGAAGGTGGAAATTCTTGAAACCTTGTGATATTAAGCGTTGTGTCATGAAGTTGTCTCCTTTTCTGTTAGATGGGCTTAGAGGAATATCCCGACAAAATGACATCAATTTTCGGAATGAATCAAACACATCAGAGACTTGTAAGAGCGAGAAGGGATATCCGTACTCCGATGAGTACTTCAGGTTTACAGATATATTTCTCGTTCATATAGACCCTTATCCAATTACAAAGAATCCCAAATTGCAACCAGCCCATAATTGTATACAATACATGTTATCTCGCTGTCACTTGTCCTAGTTCCTCGTTCTAGTCCAAAGACATCGCCGTAACGCATCTGTCGCTTTACGGCTCCACTTTAGTTATTCCCACGTTAGCATTTCCATAACTCGGTGGCGGACTCGCAGGCGGATTATACTGCGACGCAGTGGCCACCTGCTGCTCGCCAGCAGCGTACCCGTATCCTTGATTCGGATATACATTTTGGGAGTCGCCTTGTCCCTGTGCTTGAGGAGCTTGGTAGGCCAGTGGCGTATTTTGGGTTGAAGATATTTGATTGCGACGTCTCCGGCGATTGATGATAAATCTGTGGTTTAATTTTTAGAATGTAGAGAAAAGGGGAGAAGAAGAGGAGAGGATATTGGACTTACGGAATAGCCAGGAGGAAAAGGACACCAATTAAGATAAGTATACCAGCTAAGACCCAACGTCCCCAGCGGTACCAAGAAGAGTTGCAATTGTAATACCTACTTCTCGTCAGCTTCAATTTCTTTCTTGACATGCGTTCCAGGTGACGTAAGCTGGGAAGAAGAGAACACACCCATAGTATCCGCTATAACAAACATCTCGTACTTGAAGTTGACTCGGTTGAGCGCTGTCTTCTCTTGGGAACATCATTTTGATATTGTTGGTTGTAGTGAAAGGGGGACTCGAGAAATTGAAAGGAATAAAAAGGAAAAAGGTGGATGGAATAAAAGCAGTTATGAAAGCCGAGAGACCGGGCTGATGATTCTTAGACTAAGAGAATCTAGTAACCTTCGAGTGATGGATCGGCAATGAGAATACTAGCTTAGAGCTTGGCTGAGCGCTCGCGTGAACTTACTTCCCCCCACATTCTCTCCTCAAGCTCTCGCCAATTTTGTATATTAAATGCAAGATGGCGTTGACGTTGAGACTTGATACGAATATGCACCCTTGCCCTTACCTTCTAGAATGGGAGACAGTCTTAGTTACCACATTCTGTCCTTCGCTCACAAGCGCTGGATATCGATAAAACGTAAGGCGGAAATCATGCGAAATGTTTCACCCCAGTCTGCTTGTAGGTATATTGATTCTTGTATAAATATCGTTGGTGGGTATAGAAAAGCGGAAGAAAGTAAGATAGAGCGACGAGACTAGAAAAAGGCGGGCTACACGTCTGCTAGAGGAAAAGAACCATTTGGATTGTATATAATTTCATATATATAGGAGCGAGTGGGTTAGCGTTATGGTATAGGCCACAATCAAGTGGACTCAGACGTCTCCTTTGGTTGTTTTTTTGGTACAGAAGCTAGAAGGACAGAAGTTTATAGTACTACATATTTAAATTACGTGCTTAAAGCAATCATTTTTCTTTTCTAATTGTAATGGGCTAGATAAGAGTAAATAATCGTAGTAGGGCTAGTGGGGGAAAAGGGTGAAATGTACGACGAGCAACTCTTACTCTAGATATTGTAGTGAATTTGCAGAGTATTCAACTTCTCACATTTAATTAAATCTTTGATTGAATTCATCAGTCTCCCGACTTGATATATCGTATCTCGTATAAAATGTTGCCCCATCCATGAAATCGAGAATGCTATTTCAATCCCAATATCAAACTTCTACAGATAATTCACACTAGTGACATTACTTGTCGCGATGTCTTTATAAGAGTCATATTCACACATGTTGTAAGAAAGAAGGAGGTACGAGAAGCTCAAGTCGTAAAACACAAAAAAGATACGCCCAAATCAAGAGAGCCAGTGATCAAAAGAGTGTGGAGAAATGATATCCTAAATGCCTGCCTGACTGGTAAAAGAAAGGATATGCCTCTCGTAGTGACACCTGACGACTTCTAACCGTCTCGCAATGCGATTAAAACGAGTTAAGGAAAAATATATCTTGCATTTGGGTTACGTAACAACAACAATGAGAGATTTAAGTTCAGTGCACTTTCCTGGAGGAGGATGGGGGAGGACGTACAGGAGATAATCCAGGGGTGTCAAGACGTTTGTTATGAGGCATTTTCGCTATTGCGTATTGGATATTTGGTTCTCGATTATCCGATAACTTTTGACGATAGATATCATGAAAATGTTTTTACTCCAAGATTTTGAACGATTGACTGGTTCCGTCTTGCTCAAAGCGGAAGAGGCGCGATAATATAAGCTGAGCGTACGTCTGCTAGCTTCAAAATACCAAACCCTCTGTATCTCGCATTGAAGTGAGAATCCTTATGGCGAACACCAATTATACCATAGGCATTCCTCTCATTCTCGTCATTATCATTTTCATCTTGATCATGAGCAGTGTTACGATGCAATACCGCTCTCGAGTCCAGCGTCGTTTCTTACAAGGCCCAGCTCGGAATGTTGAACAACACAACGATGAGCAACGCCGGCAGCATGATGCATCTCATTTACTCGATTTATTCCCTACAAGTATCTACCAGGCAAGAAACTCAAATCAAAATCAAACTCATGGCTTCACTGTTTCCCCTTCAAAGAATCATTCCAAAGGCCCTGGACTTGAGGGTGCAGTACCGCGTACGCTTATTTCGAAAGAGTTACCAACAGCGTCTTCCATCACTGAGGAGGAAATATCGAAAGATGTCGGATCACTAGTTTGCCCTATATGTATAGGAGATATTTCGGATGGGCAGATTGTCCGAATATTGCCTTGCAATCACTTATATCATGTCGTGTGCATTGATGATTGGTTTATTACTCGCTCGGAGACATGTCCGTTATGGTATGCATTCGGAAACTCCTAACCTTGGCTGGAAAGTGCTAATAGAGATACAGTCGAACTGACTTCAGTACGTGGAAAGTGAACAATGCCTCAGATGGCGGCAACGAAGGTTTTGCATCAACGTCCAACCAGCTTAGCATTTCAGACGATTACCATGAAAGTGGTTCTCATCCAACCCAGCATGTCTACCAGTCATTCTCGAGATTTCTAGACTGGCACTTTTCAGCTGGTGAAAGAGGAGATGAACTATCAACGACTCGTGGCAGACTTCGCACTCTTGATTTGGAAGGACGGGGGAGACAGCCTGCAAGAGGTGTGGCTCACTTCATCTGGTCGGTGACTCATAGAAGGCATGTTGCAGAAACTGCTTCGAGTAACAATCCGGTGATCGCTGTGCTGCCTCGTGCCGTACTTAGTAGAAGACCGCCGTCTCTATGATTGTTGTGGGATTGAACATAACGCCCATTATGAGATTGAATGGTACAGGAACGGGCAAGGACAAATCACTGAATGTTGTGAATAAGGATGAATGCAGCAGCAAAAAGACCTGATAAAACTGATTACTATGTACATAAAAAGGGGGATTACTTGGAAGGTGGAATGTAGCGAGGGATGAATCGGAAAATGGCTTTAGGATCGGGAGGGAACTATTTTAAATAGTGCGTGGATAGGCACTAATGAACAAGAAAATCCCTGCCAAATTTCTACTCCTGTACTTGCAATTCTGGGTCAATTCAGCAGACTGGGTTCTTTGCTTAGATATGTCCTAATCCAAAAGACTAAACTTGGATTTTTGGGTTGATCTATTAGGTTGTATATATTATTTGGTTTAGCTTATATAATTATTTCACGAGCTTTCCCCCTTCCTACCCCCCACCCCCATGGTTTAGAGTTCTCTTTTATAATTTCGAATATAATATAAAGTCTAATCTAATAGTCCAACCTAATTGATTTACCCGAACATCTATGTCCTGTCTTTTGGATATACCTAATTAAAGAATCCAATCTAATAAATCAACCCAATTAAAGAAACCAAGTCTATTAGATAAACACAAATTAAAAACCCAGCCTATATAATCTAACTTGATTGGGTTTAATAACTAAAAAAGAAATCTCTAGGTTCTAATATGGATGTGACAATTCAGCCGGACTAGGCTCGGATTAGCTCCGGATTAGTAAGGAATGTTGAGCATGACTGAGTCTTATTGGTTCGCTTGTCGGTTAATAGGCCACTAGTTTAGTATAGCACGTACTGTGTATTTGATAGTGTGCGCTACACCGCACTTAGCTTCTTCCTTTCTTTGTGCCCTAGATTTAGAATCTAAGATCAATGGAAGCTTGTCGTCACAATGAGGTGTGACTCGATTATTAATTAGAAATATTCCAGAGCTACTTCCTTATATATATAAGCCCCAGCTACCCATGCCTTTTAGAAGTTGAGAATTCTCAACATAGAATTGTCATTTTAATTACAATGACTACGATGAAACCGACAAGGGGTTCATGCCCTGATTGCTACCCAACGACTTTTAGTCTCACAATAGTCAAAAATAAAAAATTGTACTAATTTTTCTACTGATTCTCATTTACTGATTTAACTCACTAAGCAATCAAGCAATCAAGCAACTAAGCAATTAAACAATTAGATAACTAAATAGCCAAGTAACCAACCAATAACCAACCAACCAACGAAGCAATCAAGCAACGAAGCAATCAAGCAACCAACCAAGTAACCAAGTAACCAAGCAACCAATAGTCGATCTATAATTGAGATAGTCTTTTCACCGCCATTTCCTTATCTCCAAGCCCTGCCTCCGCGTACTGCCATAATCTCTCCAACATCGCCAGGACCTTATCTTTACGGCCCTACCTCCATGTAAAAATCATTAAGGTTAAGCGCAGCTTGCCGTACTCCATCTGAGTTTCTATGGTGGATTTGAGATTCCCATAATCTCTTCCACATCGGTAGAACCTTATCGTCGCGCCCTACCTCCATGTAAAGTTCATGAAGAATATATGTAGCTTGCGACGCCCCATCTAAGTCTCTATTGTTAATTAGAAGTTGCCATAATCTCTCCCACATTTCTAGAACCTCATCTCCACTTCCTGCCTTTGTGTAAAGTTTTCGAAGATTATTCGTAGTATTTGACGCCCCATCAAAGTCTCTCTTGTCGATTTGAACTTTCCACAATCTCTCGAATACCGCCAGCACCTCGTCTCCACGCCCTGCCTTCGTATAAAGTCTCTGAAGATCCATCGTAATCTGGTAAGCTGCCTCCGAATCTTTCGTCAGAAAAATACCCTGCTGTATTCCTCGACCCAGAGCTACTACGTCCAGTATAGATGTAGATGGACGATACATTAGCTTTCTCATGATGATTATAGCGCCAGTTTGTTTTGTTTCATTCGATGCGACGCGTGTAAGAATGCTATATCTGCTGGATTTGAATGTAGTCCAGAAATTAGAGGATGAACGTATTGCATTGAAGAGAGTCCTAAGATCAGGCACTTCCGAGAGAATCATCGATAAGATATCGAAGGGTAGCTTTGGAGGCATTGCTGCGACTATAATAGTAGATGTAAGAATTCTTCCATATTGTTAATACCACAGAGTAAGTTGTATGATGAAAAATTATGTAATATTTATTAATAGAGGCTAAGAATTTATATCCTCAACAAATACCTCATCCTCGCTAAGTAGCCACGCTAATTCTCGCCGTTATTATGCTAACAAATATTATATAACTTACTAATGAAATTTCGCTAGGAGGCGTTGTTATGAATACGAGTTGAGAATGATGTGAGAAGAGTTAAATGATAAGAAGAGTTAGATAATGGGAAGAGTCGGATAGAGATTGCAGCACAGAATAGAAGATGAGGAGGTGGCAAGAGAGAAATGCCATAAATACCAACACTAACAGTCTTGACTCATAGATAACAAAGCGAGGATGATGGTGGCGACGATGACAAAGATAGCAATGACGACGACGAGAAAGATGAGGTCAACCTTGGGCATCAATCAGAACTGGCCATGCGGCTGTCTAGCATCCACGATCTGTTGAACCACATGAATAAGCTGTCCTTCAAGATCAGTCGAGGCGACTCTGTCTATAGAGATTGTTACAGTAGGGATCGAGGAAACGAAACGAGACATTCACAAATCTTGATGAAGACACAATAAATAGAATTGAGAATTGGCGGAGGCCTACGAATATCCGTGCAACAAAACCTCCACCAGAAGACATTCCCTCTCGCGGAAAGTTACGACCATGCCAGCCTCTCTACTTGGCTATAGACTACCAGCAATGATCCTAGAAGAGAGACAAGCAAATAAAGTTGATCTTTTCAACGAGTATGCGACCTATGATACTCAACACGTACAAGAGCTTCTCGAAAGTCTTAGGAACTCCAGGCACACCAAGCCGAAGCTATCCCAGCCCGTGGATCTCAAAGAGGCTCGCTCTCGCCATTACAAGGCGAAGAAGCTCAGGTACTGGAGTCGACATGCAGAGAAGCTTGGAAATGGTATCCTGATTGCAGATGTGGATCTTGATGAACTCCGAAGTCAAGTGGACGCTAAGTCTGTTGCCAGAAGCTCAAAACATCCTGATAATTCTTTGAGGAAACCCTTAGGCACTAGACCTTGACTAGCCTTGCATTCAGATGCGGATATTTCTCCAAACTATAATAAAGAGCTTAATGATGAGACTAGCGTCCAATCTATAATGTCTGACACAAGCACCAGCTTTGACATTGAGGAACAAACGATTGGGCTGCCACCACCACCGCGCGCCTCTGTTGCCGGCAATGATTTTGTGAGTACACTTCAAGACTCGTATCTCAGCTGCTAATATACTAGGTTTGTCCTTACTGCTCTGTATTGTGTCCTGCGCGACATGGTAATGGACGTAGATAGAGGTAAATTGGCTATTTTGCAGTCAGATCTTATTAACGCTCAACTATTCTCGTGTCTTGCCAGCACCTCAGCTCAAATGGCGCTCTGTGCGGTTCATTGCTAACAGTTTTTGGGAGTCACATCCTTCGTGATCTACAAGCGTATATGTGTACCTACGACAATTGCGAGGATTCAGATCGCATCAACATGAGGCTCAAGCGCATCGGAAGATATGGCAATGCTTTCGACATCCCAATGAAACTTTTCCTTCAAAAGACGATCTACCAATTAATCTCAGGCAGCTGGGAGAACTTACAGAGATCCAAATCGAATATACTGCCAGTGCTGCTGAAGTAAACTTAGCAGATACCCGCAGTAGCTGTCCCATATGTTTTTCGAATGGTCCTTTCTTGAAAACTCTCCAGAACCATGTTGCAAATCACTTAGAGAGAATCTCCCTTTTTGCTCTTCCGCGAGCGCTTGGCGAACTATCTAAGGGGATCACAAATGAATCAAGCTAGATCTCGAAACTCCCGGTCTTCGACTTCGCATTATTTCGATGACAACGACTCTGCCTTCCAGGAGAGTGACGGGAGTACTTTTTTGGGCTCAGACACCTATATTGTGTGGCTTCAGGTCGGGAGAATATGAAGTTATATTATTTGCGGTGGTATTATCTATAAAAATGATTTCGTAGGGAAATATTTTAACACCATTCAAGTTGTCTCTAATATTGACACCTCAGATTCTAGAGAAGTCGCTCGAACGCCAAAAATTAGACTGACTGAAGACTGACTAAAGACTGTCAATCTCCTGGCAAATTTCGCCTTTAAATAGCAGGTTGGCTAGAACACGTTAGGGACTTGTTCCCAACGAGAAGACGGAAAGGAAATCTGGCCCGCCGCATATTTGACTAGAGTTCCCACTGCAGCTCATTGTACAAGACGCCTGAGAAGTAGCGAGCACTCCTCCATTTTCTATGAAGTCATCGCAGAAACATTGGACGCTGTACTCTAATCCGGCAATTGTGTAGTTGAGCGAACTGCAAGTATCAACGCATGATTGAATAGTGAGGTTCTGACTATCAGGTTGCTGCTCATACAAGATGCGTCCTTGTTCTCCGTCCACCCAGCAGCCGCTATAAACCCAACCTGAAGGGAGCCCAGGGATAGCTACAGCTGTAGTCGTGGGGGCTGTTGTAGAACCCGCAGCAGTAGCATTGAGTTGATAGACGGAAAGCCGATTTGCAGCTCCACATAATTCGGAGGAATTGCCAGCACAGCTAAAACTGCAATCGGTGCTTGATGCTGAAACAGAACCATCGGAAAACAAATTTCCGCAGTAACCTGTGCAGCGATAAGTAATTAACGAAGTGGTAGAAGATTGCTAGACTTACATTCTTCTCCATATTCTGTTCCAAAATAAGTATATCCAGCGCAATTAGCTTCGCACAGTTCGAGGGACATATTCTCAGAAGCGGATGACGCTGAAGCCAAAGCTCGCTCATTAATACCTTCCGTTTGACATCCGTAATAAGCGTAAGGACCCACAGTAGGTCGAATTCCTGGAGTACTGGTTGCAGTTGAATTGAAGGCATATACATCTAACCTATCAGACCCTCCACAATATTCTGTAGTGTTCCCGGCACACAACATACTACACCCTGATGCCCCTTCTGGAGCTAATGTGGCGTTGTTAAACAAATTGCTCGCACACCCTAAACAACGAAATACTAGTTAGACACAAATTAGGACGGACGTTAGGAAGAGAAACGTACAGCATTCGTCAGCGAATTCCACACCTGCCAGGACGTAGCCAGCTGACTGACATGCCGATGTGCAATTATCAACAGTCATCTTGCCGATAGTTGCAACAATATTGGGAAGCGCTCGCCCATTCGTGCCCTCGCTTTAACAGATTCTAGTCAGTGACTTGGAAGTAGCAAGAGCTAAGAGTTC
This sequence comes from Chlorencoelia australis, assembly GCA_003988815.1. Taxonomy (NCBI): domain Eukaryota; kingdom Fungi; phylum Ascomycota; class Leotiomycetes; order Helotiales; family Cenangiaceae; genus Chlorencoelia; species Chlorencoelia australis. Next base: position 749,737 of record QYAN01000006.1, read on the forward strand.
GATGGCTTACGTATAGCACCCAGCAAATGACCAGAGACCAATTCCAGGATTTGTTTGAGGGCTAGATTGACCGGTCCAGAAAATATTAAGACGATTGGATCCTCCGCAGACCTGGGTGCTATTTCCAGCGCAAGGCATCGAGCATTCGCTTGGAGAAGAGGCAAGACTCGCTCCAGAGGTAAGGAAACTACCGCAGACTATATTGGCTTGATCAGATTAATTCTTTTTCTTGGATAGGAGCTCGAACATACAACACTGTTCAGTATATTCGGTACCTGCATAACTGAATTCACCGGTCGTACAATAAGCAATGCAAGCCTCGTTCGTCATATTAGCATTATCGGTATATTCGCCCCCTGTGAGGGTACGTCCGACGTCTCTATCGAAAGATCAGTCAACAAGGATTGCAAAAAATGAGCATCGTAGAAGTCATACACATAACATCCTTGATAGGTCCACGGTGCAGGTAGAATTGATGGAACGACAAGGTTCTCCTGAGCAGAAGATAGTGGGAACTATAGTATGTTAGTTTCAAGCCAATATCATATCATATAAAGTAGTGCTTACAGGAAAGAGAATGAGGATAAATTTAAGAGCTTTAAGAGCGCCGAGGAAAGGACTAGGAGCCATATCTAAATATCCAAATTTTTCGAGCTCGATATTGAGGATGGGACAGGGAAGCATGAAATATGGAATATTGGAGAGCCTTTATAGAGCCGACATGAATATAAAAAGCTTCGAAGGGCTAGAATATTGAGCAACGAATTACCAGAATGAGATGCTGACTGAAGAAAAAGAGGTGAGGGAGCACAGCTATGCTTGAAAAAAGAACTATTATTCCAAATATGAAAATCACAAGTAAACCGCATGAATCAGTTGGAATTCAGAATTAGAACTATCTCCTAAAATGAGATCGCAGTCTAGAGGTGTTCAGGAGCTGGTTCCACGAGTACAACAGGGACACCCCTTTGAGCGTGGTCATTGATGAGGCGCTTATTCACATCTGATGCGCGAATCTTTCTCTGGGGTAGAGAACAGCATGTGAAAATTGGAAGAAGTGCCCTACATGTCCAATCCTCTTCAGATCATGCTGAGAGGTGTGGATTCGTTGAGTTTATTCTTTGATAGCTTGGATCGGGAACGTGCATGAAGGACCGATAAAGCAGAGGATAACCTCTTCAAGCGCGAGGCTTCTTGTATTTTCAACAGTGGCGAGCTGCTTCGTATTATATCGGTAAGAGCGCGTGGTCGTGGATGTTGAATTAATTTGAATAATAAAGTGTTGAGCTTTTAGATTTTAGCCCTGGTGATCCCTCGATTGAGTAACGGCTGCAGGCTCCACAAGCTATACAAGTCCATAGCCTAGAGGACTAAAAGGATACAATTTTTTGCAAACTTGGCAATCAGCTCCGCTCAGCTCGGAGTCCTTGATATCATTGTAGCTGAGTTGGCAGAACCCAATATTACATTTACACAAAAGACTATCCAGAGCTCACCCTCCTTCTCAACAAATGCCTCCCACGTTCCTCTACCGTTTCTCTAGCCACAATTATGCCACGTCTGCTCCACCATACTGAGGATACAACCCCTCTAGGCCATGAGCAATATACGGCGCGAGCCGTCCTAATAATGCCCAAAGATCAGATGCTGCAACGTGCTGAAGACCCGAAGATTTCGATCATATCTGTCTTACCAGTCGCATCTGGAATTAAGTGACTCTTCAGCGTACGAACAGGCATCAATCTCTGCACATGGTACAATATATCCATGGAGCTTGTCATGAGCGAGGTGCGTGTCGCCGAGAAAGTCCCACAGCGGGGGCTGGTTGTGCAAATAATTGATGTCGCGGAGATTCTTGTGAGACCTCATAACTGCCGAAAGGTGCCAGAGAACGCAACGACTTCGTACAGATCGATCGGGTTTTTATCTTTCAGCTGCTTAAGCTCTGACGACGTGATGGTACGTTGTGCGATATATTGAGATCAGCTCTAATTTTGGTTGTCTTACTCTCACCAGCTCTAATCCAAATGTGTAAATCTTGAAACTGTTGGATTCCACTACATGCAGCAGCTATGCTAGTCAAGAAATCAAGATGGCAGGCATTTGACACGTCTCTCGTAGGTTGCCCAGATGTGTGAATTGTTTGGGCGAAACCCATACTCCACTGTGTAACTCCTTGTAATTTTTGTGTAGTCTCCCTTTAGCCAAACTTGGTCGTGGAGCATTTTGTCGTGAAATATGGCATGCTTGTATAATTCGACGAGACCGGCCGAATGGAAAAGATGTTCGTGAGTATGATTTATTCCACAATCCCCACCGATTGATTTATCATTGAAGCTATAGCTACCACGAGTAAAGGAAGATTAAAATTTCATTACACAAGCTCTATGTCTTCTCGTCCACCACCATAGCATGTATCATTTCCTATAACAATACGAAGGAATAATCTCCTCGCAACCTATTCTACACAACTTTCTCTCAACAATGTCGCAGATTTTCTATACTTTCATTATTTTCTCTGCTCACTTCTTGCTCTTTGCCTAGAGTAAGGACTTTCTCTTTTTACAGCACCCATTACTGCCATTCAATCAGACTCTACGAATATTCGAGGCAGATTTAAAGTTTATTCATGGGAGTTTGCAGGTAGGGTTTAAAGTTTATACATGAGATTGATTCGCCCAGTTGTTGCATCATATTTCACTCAATATTCTTGTAGCAAAGCTGCGGCGAGATAATATGATTCAGCTACGCCTAGTTTCACCCCGCATCTTAACGTCGATATCGTCGTTCTCTACAACAGCCTAGTACCTTATATTTTGGCAGTTTATAATTGTCTTCGCGTTGCTGCGTTGAGAACATTGCAGGTTTCTTATGGAAAACAGGGCTAAAGGGCACGTGGAGAGTGCCCGGCTTCCCAAATTACAGGACAGAATTAGGGGCTTTCTTGGCCACCTTCTTTGCCAGATTTAAACCTCATTGAAAATCAATGGCGCTGGATGAAATAAAAGTTATTGAAATTGCTGTATGTGCTAAAAAGATTTTGAGAGGATAATTATGTATTAGGAGCTTTGAAAGCTTTAGGATTAGATAAGTCAACTTATTTTCGGCACTATATAGGGCAATTAACCTATAAAATAGAAGATATAATTGAAGTCTAAGAATTAAATACTATTTATTGATTTAATACTTTAATTAAAGCTTTCAATTAGTATTTAGATAATGTGCTTTATTTTGAAGGAGTAGGCTGCGCACTGGGTCCTAGGTCCTAGGTACCCACAGACCATAGGTTGGGTTGGGGCGAGTTAGGTCGAAATTTCAAGAACCCACGAGTGGGTACCTATAGACCCATGGGTCTATAGGGTGGGTTTATAGGTTAAGTTCATAGATCTATAAATTAAATTTATAAATTAGATTAGTAGAAATATTAGTAAAAAATATAGGTTAGACCCAACCTATTAATCTAGAGATCTATAAATTAAACCCAACCTATTAACCCAGGGACCCATGGGTACCCAACCCACTGGGTATCCACGGGTTGGGTCCTCCTCCTAAAAACCCAACCTATGGGGCCCCAGTACGCAGCCTATGAAGGAGGTTGTCAAAAAATTATATTCTCGCTTAAGTTAGGCAGGTAGTAATAGCCCCAGTGTTGTATAAATAACGAACCGAAAAGTATAGATCCCGCCCCATTTTATTTCATATGTGGCGTTCACAGGAAACTGACCAATTGAGAGAAAGATATTCTAGGTCCCTAGCAATTTCGGCTGGGGTCGAAGTCGGGGCGGTATTGAGCGCGGCACCCACTTGGTTATGCTCAGTGTTGGATATATTTCCTTCGTTCATGTGACGTTAGTCTTTGCGCTAGGACGGAACGACATATCCAGCTCGCCAAAAAGCCTAATAAAAAGGTGTTGGAAATAAAGTGTGCTTCCTTAACGGATTTGGATTTAGGCTCTCGTTAACCGCCCGCCCACTCTTCTCTTCAACTAACTTCCCTCGCTCTGTTGGGAAATAGCATGGGTTTGCTCGACTAGTAGTGGTAGTAGAATCTAATCTTGATATAAATATCTTCTTTCTTTACTTGTTTGTGTTCCCAGAGTTAATAATAGCGGGTTTTTTTTCCGGCTTTATGTAAGTCCAATAAAAGATGACTCCAGATGAACTTGACAGCTGTGCAAGGTTAGCTCGAAACCCCGCATACGCACGATATACTTCTACCATTATTACTCCTTCCAATAAAGCTATCAACACAGGCAAGTTCTGGGTATATTCTTCATATTATCCTCACTGTTTAACTTTTCCCTATGTAGCTCTTCCCACAGGCACAAAAATAATTTCCGCGAAAGCCCATGGCGATCCAAGTTGGGGCGCCAACACTACACGAGTGACTACCATACTCCAAGATGGCACTCACAAAATCTGGTTCTTGAAGGTAAGATTAAGCCTTTTTCTCTCCTGTCTCCATTCTATTGCTAAACCCATAACTAGACAGCAGACTCACCCCATCACATGGAATCTGAATACGAATCACAACTTGCCCTCTATAATATCGACCCAACTCTAATCCCCAAACCCCACGCGTGGGGAGAACTCCTCTACACCTCCCCTAAAGTATATTTCTTCCTCAGCGATTTCATCGACATGATCGGATACAAAGACGTCCTCCCATCCAAAGAAAAACTCGTCTCCAAAATCGTCAACTTAAACCTCTCGACTTTATCTCCAGGGAAGCAATTCGGGTTCCATATCCCGACGTATCACGGAAGAATGCAACAGAAAGTCGATTGGGATCCCTCCTGGGAGTCTTTCTTCTCTGTTATGCTCCGCGATTGTTTTGAGCAAGACGTGTTGGAAAACGGTCCTTGGAGAGAATTAGAAAGTTATTACGCTATAATCCTCAACACGGTGATCCCGAAACTCCTAGGACCACTAGAATCCGATGGCCGAACAGTCGTGCCTTGTCTCATACACGGCGATCTCTGGGAAGGAAATGTAGGCACTGAAGTCGGAACAGGAGATATCTATGTTTTTGATTCGGGGACTTATTATGCGCATAATGAGATGCAGTTAGGGTTTTGGAGGATTTGTCATTTTAGAGACGAATTTATTAGGGAGTATGTTAAGAAGTGGGGGGGAGTCAGTGAGCCGAAGGGGATGCTTGAGGATAGGTTGGTGTTATATAGCTTAAAGTTTAGTGTAACAGCTGCGGTTCATCATCATCCGGGGTCGGAGAGGAACACGTAAGTTTTCTTGATCATGGTAAAAGATGAGATCTGGCTAACAAATTGGGGAACAGTGCATTTAGGGATTGTCGATATTTGGTGGATAAGTATGGTGGGGAGGAGGCGAGGGAGGTGAGAGAGTTGAGGTCGGGGTATACGATTTGAAGAGCTATGAGCTTTTGATAGTGGGTCCGTGTTAGGGGCATGTGTGATTTTGATTAGGCGTCTTAGAAATAGAAATAGGAGTATGGCGTTATAGCAAACATCGTTTACCTTTTTGCGATGATGATATGGAATATAGCGTATCTCTTTGAATAAACTAGCTGCGTCTAAACGAGTACGCTCCTACCGCCAGTGAGCTGCTCTCTAACACGAGAAAACTCTTTTCAGCTTGACAGGGATAAATGTTCCTAAATATTATGTTTACCTGGGATGGCTATGCTCATTATCAGAGTTCTCCGTGATGAGAACAATAGAATTTCTTTCAGCAATTCTTTTTGCCCCACTTTGTCGAGAATTCAAGTATACTGTGTTGACAGTGAATCTACGCGGCTATAAATGATTGCAATACAGCAGATGGTTGCACATTCCTATTCCGTTCATTATGGGTTACTACAAGACAAAGTGGGAGTCGCCGAATGCTTGAACCCCTTCGAGAACCTTTTCAACCTTTGTCATGGTTGGCTTTCTTGGTTATGCTCTAGTGAGACCACCGCCAATAGCCAAAGAAGGAGCAAGTCGTATTCCAAAATGCCAATTGCTCAAGGTTAGTGTGTGTTCACCCGGAATTGCGATAGATACTCGAATGCTATGCGTTTGACCTGGAAACGAGTGACTTTAATCGTTCAGAGAGATATTTTTCAGCTGGATTGATTCAGGATCGTTGGTTGTATTGTTAATGTCCAAATTAGGAGGAATATCAAGTAGCTTCCTCATACCTGTGGTACTTCAAAGGTATTCTATTAAGCGAAATACCTATGTGTTTTAAATAAAATAAAAGTAACTTGTAATTGAAAATATATATCTTATTTGCTATTAGACAATTGAAATTTTAAGCCTTGATTATATTGTTAATTTATAAATTATTGAAATTAGCGGTTAAATCCTAATTTTGACGGGTTAATATGGAAAAGAAATTCCACTACATTCACTCAAACCGCACCCTACAATATCTTTTTCCATACATAAACAACACCATTTTCCAGCTTCCCAGTATAAGTATATTTCTGCTTACGCCCTCTTCCTCAACATCTAAAAAAAAAACCCTCCGCGCCCACCAAACCAATCAACCTAAGAACCAAGAACCAACTCGCCTTCCCCTTGCATTCCCCTGAATTTAGCGAGCCAACCCCACATTATATAGGCTGAAAGAACGACCCGTTATGCGCACCAATCTATACCCCGCAAAGCTCTCTCAGCAGACCTTCCTCTGCTGCGTTAAAACTCAACCCAAGAACCTTATGCGGAGGAATTCATTAATGGGTCGCTTTCTCGGCATATTGGAAACTTTATCCTTAAATACTGAACCTGGATAAGTCGAAGCCGCACCAATTAGAAATACTTTTGAACTTTGGACGCAAGCTAAGATTAAGATGCGGAGATCTTTATTAAGGGGAGAAAAAACTCCGATTGGCGAGAGGGATGGCATGCGGTTGGAGCCGCGGAATAGAGTGGTTCTCCTGGGGATACGGCAGGAGTTGGAAGAGATATTCAGGGCTCCCGCATGTGATGGTTTTATAGGGGCGGGTATCGTGGATGACGGAAGGGCCTCTCTTTTTGGGGTTTACGAAATATAACGGAAGAATTACCGGATGAGAAAAAGTGCGGATAGATGTTGCGAGGGTGGGTAGTGAGTATAAGATCACGGGGTGGGTAGCTTTTGGGAAACGGTTTTCTTGCTCTTGTTTTCCATTCAGAATCGCCGTCATGTTTTTATTCCGCTTGCTACGCAGCTTTGTCTGCTTCGCACTATTTCAATACGTGAATAGTGCTACATTGACAGTGTCGACCACCGGCGGAAACGCTTCTAGTCCTCTGTTATATGGGCTGATGTTTGAGGTAAGTCTCCAACTTTCCCGCACTTAATCTTTGGTTGATGATTTTGAAGGACATCAATAATTCCGGTTCATAAAGAGATTCCTTATCAATAATACTTCTCTAACACCCAACAGGGGACGGAGGAATCCATGGCCAACTTCTAAAAAATAACGGCTTTCAAGGCACTAGCCCGGGCTTGACTGCTTATACCGCAGTAGGCGGTACAACCCTCTCAGTCGACAGTACCAACCCACTCTCTAGCGCCATCACTAGATCTTTAAAAGTAACCGTTCCGTCCGGTAAAACGGGACAAGTCGGATTCTCCAATTCCGGATATTCAGGCATTCCCGTAAACGACGATACGTATGCAAATTATTTTTGGATAAAAGGCGCTTATTCGGGAAGTGTTTTATTAGAATTGGTGGGAAACAGTAGTGGAATTGTGTATGGGAGTCAGAATCTTACGGTGAATAGTGTGGCAAGTTCATTTACCTATTATGAGACGACTTATACGAGCACGCAGAGTCCGGATGGAAATAATGTTTGGCAGTTGACCTTTGATGGTGCTACAGTTGCTGGAAGCTCGCTCTGGTTTGGTTTGCCGCAGCTTTTTCCTGTAACTTATCATGAGAGGTCAGTTGATTTCCTGACTTTTCTTTCTAGATGATGCTGAAAATTAGAAATAGGTATAATGGCATCCGACTTGATGTTGGAAATTTTGTCGGAGCTATTGGAGCTTCGTTTCTGAGATTTCCCGGTGGGAATAATCTGTGCGTATGATACCTTTTCCCGTAGTAATAGTAGCTTATAAGTACCAGTGAAGGTCAAACACCAGCAGACAGGTGGAAGTGGAATGAGACAATTGGGCCTGTTCAAGACAGACCTGGTCGACAAGGTGAGTGGACTAGGTATATGCTCTCAAGACTCAGGCTAATCCAAATTTCAGGCGACTGGGGATATCCAAATACCGATGCTCTAGGTCTTATGGAATATCTTCAGTGGACAGAAGATATGGATCTCGCTCCCGTGCTCGCAATCTGGGATGGATATTCATTGAATGGTGCAAGCATCACTGGAGCAGCACTTAACCCTTATATTAACGATACCCTGAATGAGCTTGAATTTCTCCTAGGCTCAACATCAACCACTTGGGGCGCACTACGCTCTACATATGGCCATCCTGATCCCTACTCTATCAGCCATCTCGAAATAGGCAATGAAGATAATTTCGATGGCTGTTCCACCTATGCCTCAAGATTCACAGCATATTACAACGCAATTCATGCGGTCTATCCAGATATCACCATCATCGCCTCAACCACAGATAGTTCCTGTCTCCCCTCTACTTTACCGCAAGGAGTATGGACGGATATCCACCACTACCTCGAACCCGCCCAATTCATCGCTTCCTTCAACGAATTCGATAATTACAAACGCACAGCCGGCTATGGAATCTTCGTTGGGGAATATGCAAATACAGAGACGGATTCTGGAGCCACAACATACTGGTCCACAGTCCAAGGTGCCACCTCGGAAGCCGTCTATATGATCGGCTTAGAACGTAATTCCGATCTAGTGAAAATGGCTTCCTATGCTCCAATGATGGAGCATTTCAATGTTGCAGAATGGTCGCCGGACCTCCTCGGTCTGGATAGTACTCCTGGTTCCCTGACAGGCTCAGTAAGTTATTATGTCCAATTGATGTTTTCCCAAGCAAGAGGAGATACCATCCTACCAGTGACGAGCACGGTGAACTTTGGACCACTGTATTGGGTAGCGAGTTCTACGACGGCTGGGACATATTATGTAAAGATTGCGAATTATGGGACGACGACGGAGAGTGTCACAATCAAGATTCCCGGCGCGGCGAGTCTGAGCACAACAGCAAGTGTGCAGATTTTGACGGGAAGTTCGACGGCGAGTAATTATCCGCTTAATGTGACGGTGCAGCCGACGACGAGTAGTGTTACGGGGAGTGCGAGCGCGGGGTGGACGTTTTCAATTGCTGGGTATGGGGTGGCTGTATTTACCGTTTCTTAGGATAGGAAGAGTGGATAGGGGCAAAGCTGGACTTTGGGTTGAAATAAAGTATTGACTAGCATGCCATTCAATTGTCCTTGTGGCACACCTAACGCTAGAAGGATGGAGTTGATTTGTCAAGGGCTCCCAAGGTTGATGGAAAGTTAGGAATTGTGTCAACAGTAACGAAAGGATAAAAGGGGGTTGCGCGCCGCATATTAGTATTAGTCTAGCAGCTACTTACTTTAAAGAGAATACATATGTAGCCTGCTAATGCAGGTTGATCTGATTGATCGTAGCTGATATCCTGTTAATGGCGTTTTCCATTTGAAATGATTTGCTGGATTTGAGTGTTAAGTTGTGATAAAGTTAAACTATATTAGGTAAGCTTATGTGGCTTACAGAAGTATAAGCACGTGATAGATCATTTCCAAGATCGCTCTCACACCTCCCAATGCCTTCTTTTAGGTAACTAAAGTGCGTAAATTAGTTGCACGACCTTATAAACCCTGCAAGAGCTCTTTACAAACGACGGTATTCTTACAACGCATTATTTTATGTAGCAAACTTTAGTGGTTAGGCACGGACGAATATCGGCCACCTTTTTCTCCGACTGAGGTGGAAGGGAAGTGTTCATAGGTAGATCAGTACAAGTACTGTTGTTGTCTCTACGAGGATAAACAAGAGTACCTGGAAGAGTGCTTACTGTCGCAAAGGGAGACAGGCATCCAAGGATCGATCAGAGCTTGAAGGAGTGGCTCAGATGTTCCAGCCGTTAAGAATATAAAAAAAGGTTCGTAAAGACTGTACGGAGGTTCTCTCCATAAATATCGATAGTACAGGCTCTCAAAGCCTGAAGCTCCCTGAAAGAGCCTATAGCTTTACTTTCATTAGTAGTTAGGGCACTGCCTCACTGTAACTATCCCTAATTTGGCTGGAGACTAGTGCACATACCCTCAATTAAGCCTTTAAGGGTTTATAGCGTTATACAAGCTGTATGATCAATACATACTTATGGCCAGAACCTACGAATGATATAGCGTCCAGAGATTCGGAGCACAGCTTGATCATCTTAATCGACAGCATGGTTGGCGATTGACAGCCTCGGTTACATGAGAGCGGTATTCTGAATTTCTGAGACCTTCCCACTTCGTAATCTCCTTTTCTGTTTCTTGGTACGAAGAAGGAAATAACGAGATATACTTTATACGAAAACTCTAAACGGCTATCAAACGTCGCTTAATGATCGTACCCAAGACAGAAGATTACATACACCCCTGCCTTGTAAGTATTAACTGGAGCCTCAGCCAGGGGTTTTGTCCAATAGTGAAGCTGCTTTTCGAGCATTTGTACGGTAGAAGATACCGACAGAGCAGGGTTTATTTATCCTAGTATCCCCCTTCTTCAATTCCGTACGTTTGTTAAAGGGTATGAGCTTTTGATAAAGGTTGCTGCGTGAGACAAAGATCCTCCGATAATAAGGGAGATCGAAGTAGATCAGCTGCAGGCTAATGTTTAAGCATCCTTCCAGAGACAACTTTGCCCGGTCGAAGTGGAAGGATATAGCGGTTATAGATCTCGGTCGCAAAGCCGATTGGAGGAACTCCTGAATTCATCTTTCCGCCGGGACTGAATTTCATCTGATGTTTCTGTGGAATTTCAAGTTTCTGTGGAATTTCAAGGTGGGAAGGTGGGATGCGGTGCGACGTTTCGTCTGGCGCCAAAGGATGAAACTGCCATTGTGATTTAACGCTGAAGGAGAAACTCCCAAAAGATCAAGCTGAAAGATTCGATCGTGATAAGATTAGATAGATGAACGAGAGAAGCGTGACGAAAAAACAACACACCCATATTGATTCATAGTTCGTCGTCGTATACTATGCCTTTTCTTCAACCTTCAATCGCTCTCAAAGGCATAATGAACTGAGCCACTGCATCAATGGTTTTTGGTAGCCTTTTTCGAAGCCTTGCCTTTTTGGTGGATAGTGAGGTTTCGCAGTCGGCAACAAGGGGTTCATAATAAGCGAAAAGGGATCTTACCTCCTGTGTCATATCTGATCTTTCTGACATTTCCTGTGTCATATTAGATTTTCATCTGAACACTCCTTTCTCTTCTGTGGTCGTTTATCGTCTTGTCCCATCAACACCGGTGGCCGTGCACCCCAATCTATCCAATACACCTGCAATAACGAGCATGGGAAAACAGAGCTGGAAACCATGTCATTTACACAATTCGACCACCTCGAAACGGAAACTGCGCTATAAACGCGCCCAAATCAGCAAGGCTGACACAGCTAACCCATACAAAGTCGTCCGTGATATGTGAAGCATCGCATTGTTTTAGTAGGAAGGCACCCCTGTGTGGGTCGCCGTCATCTCACGATAAGGCGCAGTCTGCAAATGGCAAATGTGAAAGTATATAGATACTCCCATGCCGCCAAGTATATCCCTCTTCTCGCTCATCGGTCTTGTTTAGCTACATTCTTTTGTGTCTTCATATTTGCTTTTTATTACGTTCTTTTTAGGCTTTGACAGCGCTTCCAATTCTCATTCATTCATTTCTATACTACTCACATACGCGACTGTGTCGATATTAACCTCATTCAAATAACATTTACCGACCTTTTTCGATCAAAACAATTCAATACACCATAAATCATCAATATGTTGTTCACTACAATTGCTCTTGCTGCCCTGGCTTCAATTGGCGAGGCCAACTCCGTCCAAGCGAGAGCCCATGTCAACAGACATCTCCACCTCGCCGAGCGAGCTACAGCTACGACCGGCTCGAGTGATAGTCTCACTTTGAATGCAAATGCTATCCAGAGTGGTTCGTTCGTCGATGGTTCCAAAGAAGTTGGGGCCGCCGAGGTTGGCCAAGCTCTTTCAGCCACCTCCACTGATAACTTCATCAACTTTTGCTCGGGCTCAACATTGACCAATGGACTCCAAATCATTACCGGTTCTTGCAATGGAATTCGTGAGTCAAACAGATGTCTCTCATTTGAGTGTTCTAACAGAAGCAGCAATGGGTCAAATTCCTGCAAAAACCAAGATGGTTTCTTCCATTATCACGTTCCCCGAGCCTGGAAGTGCCACAATTGAATCTGATACCACTTTCAATATCACCGTCCAGACTGCAAACCTCGATGCAGGATTCTTCACCAACGCTGACGCAACTTACTATGCCGCTCCTCAAGTCCTCGTTAATGGAATTGTTCAGGGACACACCCACGTGACCGTGCAAAATCTGGGTAAATCACTTAACCCAACTACCGCCCTCGATGCAACCCAATTTGCTTTCTTCAAAGGAATCAATGATGCTGGTAACGGGAAAGGTCTCTTGAGCGCAACTGTCACTGGAGGTCTCCCAGCTGGAAATTACAGAGTATGCACTATGGCATCTGCTTCTAACCATCAACCTGTCCTTATGCCTGTTGCTCAGCGAGGTACAGCTGATGACTGTACCAAATTCACAGTCATTGGTACCGGGACTACAGCAAATGCTGCATCCAACAACGGATCTGGGGGTTTGGCCGCAGCAGCCGCCGCGGCTTCGGCGGTTGCCGATGGACCAGGTAAATACCTCTCCCTTAGTTCCCTTTACCTTTCTATCGCAAAACATATCTCTCTCCATTACTTCCTTTTGTTGTTTTTTGTCATTCTCTCCCCGAATATCACAAAACTCTTAAAAGATAAGAATCACGCTAATGTCTTTGTGTTTAGGCTTCATCGTTTCTAGCAGCACGTCAGATTCAACTAGCAGCATATCGACAAGCCTAAAAGCCACAACTACTGATAATAAACATGGAAAAGGTACAACTACCTCGACGACAAGCACCACGAGCAAAGATACGACGACTGCTAAGGCAAACGATGTCACTTCTTCCTCTACGCTCACGATCTCTAAGGCTGGCAAAAATGCAGCCTCAAGCACTTCAAGCGCCGCGATCTCCACCAAGAGTGTGACGGGTAAAACCAGCTCGGGAGCCACAATTGCCGTTGTTGAGGTCACCACATTCTTCGAATTCGTCTCCTCCATCGGAAGTCTCCCACCCCCAGTCGGTAAGAGCTCCTCAAGCGGAGAATTCATCGTCGAGGAAGAAACATTCGAGGAACTCTCTCTAGCATGCAACGCGGCCTGCGGAAAACAATTCAGCTCCTGCTTTTCCCTCGCAGGAGTCGGCTTCTCCGAGGAGGAATGCCAAACCCAATCCGTTTCTTGTGTTGGCGTAGCTTCGACCGCCTCCCCAACGGCTACTTCCCCAGCTGTATTGACGGCTACTGTCACAGTTCCAGTTTCAACTTCAAGTTCGGCTATTTTTACAGCCGCGGCGGCCGTCGATAACGCACGAGTGACTGGTTCTGCGGCTTCTTCTGAGTCAGTATGCTCTTTGACGACCCTAACCACTACTGTTTTCACGCAACCGACAGCCTCGGCATCTTCAGATTGTGCGGTACCAAATACGGTTACTGTGACTGTTCAACCGAGCGCCACTACGGTTGCCAGTAAGATCTGATATATTTTAGGGGGTTGGTTAGGATGGGGAAGGATGAGGGGAGAAGTAGATGGGTGGGAGGTTTTCTCTATTGTGTATAGTCTTTTGTATTGATATCCATTTTTGGCATTGATTCGTGGGTGGAGAGAATTGTATGATTACATAGCATAGCGGTAGAGTTATGGTTGAGAATGAAGTTTCCATGATCAATTTTTTCTGCGTCTCTATTTTTGGAAGACTGGCCCGCAAAAATACAACCTAGTCCAGTGTGAACCTTTTGGAGTTTCTTACATTAAAGCATCCATCCCGCGAAAGCTGTGGTCTTATTCTACTTATTATTCAAACAATATTACCTGTGAATTACTTAAATTCAGTAGATGATTTAGATTTCATCTAAACTTACCTCTAGGTGAAATAGCATTGTCATTCCAATTCTCATCCCTAGTCATCATGGTTGGAGTTATGACTTTAGATATTTGACGAGTTTTCAGAGGCGCCAGTTGGCAATCCCGCAGCTAGTGAACTTGCTAAGGAAGCACCTCGGGCAGTTATTGGTTATTGGAAAGGATCCTTTGGGGGGTTTCGGCGTTTGCACATTTGGGGTGTTGTCTAACTAGCTGCTGTGGATCTGAAATTACTATCAAAGACTGCTTGCTGTTGTTGGTATGACATGTTTTAACATTTAAGTCGCAGTTGTAATACATCGAGTCATGTAAGAAGGCGGCTCTTCGCTCCTGATGTACCTGGCATTAACCGAGTTCGAACCTCGCTGTAGCCCCTTTAAAACAGCAACGAAATTTAAATCTAAACATAGATAAAGTGTAAGAAAGATCATTCAGCACTTTTTTCTGTCGGGTTTTAAACACGCTCCTGTCTTATCTTCTCTTTCTTTCCTATGAATGGGGTTACGATTCTCTTGATGCCCATCCATGGGGTGTTGATAGGAGATTCTCCTGTGAAGATAAACACATCTAATCATTTGGTCAGCATTGAGATCCCATAGCGTTCGTGGTTGAAGTTTGTTTACCGTATAGCCAGCCTCCAAACACGCACCCGAAAAATGGCGAAACCATTGGAATCCAAAAATAGTAATTGCCCGCCCTCCATACCTCTGGCCCATAGCCCAAAGCATAACTCATGAGTCTGGGGCCAAAATCTCTTGCTAAATTAATAGCGTATCCAGTTTCCCATCCGAAACAAGCGCCAATGCCAAAGATGACGAAGAATAATCCGAGAGGAGTTAGGTTTCCGGCCCCGATATTCCCGTTATCTTGCAAAGCGTATATGCAAAACATGAGGATGGCTGAAGCAATGAATTCGGAAAAGAATTGCCCGGTTCTGGTCATGAATGCTGCGGGGTAGGTGCAGAATATACCGGCAGAGGAGTGATTGGAGTAGCCCGGAACAGTGCGGATATTTGCACCGCCCTCGTAGACGTCGATGGCTGACTTATAGTTTGCTGGGAAGTGTAAGCATTATGTAAAAAATAGGTGAGAATGATGCATGACACTGACCATATACAACTCCAGAGGCACAAAAGGCACCTAAGGTTTGAGCGATAAGGTACTTGGGAAACTTTCTCCATGGAAACTGTCGATAGACACAATTGGCAAAGGTGACGGCTGGATTGAGATGTGCGCCGGATATGCCGGCTGTGTACACACCAAGCATTACACCGAGACTGGTTCTCTTGTCAGAGGATAAAATCAACAAATATTGGAAAGATAGTCACCCCCATCCCCAGGATATAGATTGATAAGATCCCTTTACACCATCAGATAAGACGACTTGTGCAACGACTCCATCTCCAAAGAGAATGAGAATAAAGACGCCGAGGAATTCAGAAAATGGTTCACGCATTTTATGTCTGATCCGAGACCATAGTAGATTCGGTCTGGCTTGTACTTTCTCTTCCTGTGTGATTTGGTGATCAATTCCGGGTCCATGTTCGGCATATGGTTCAGAGCCGCTGTGGCTGCTGCCTGTTATCTCATTGATGTATTCTTTGTGTTCATCGAAAGGATGTTGGGGGCTTCCTGGAGTTGCTTCCCTCTTGGGAGAAACCATTGCAAAAGATTGTTGTGGTGATGTGAAACGCGGAGTTGGGATCTGAGAAATCGATAATGATTGTTGAGGTGCGGCATCACAGAGCTTTCATACTTCCACAAGGAAATAAGACTTTTGTCCGCTCGGATATAATTGCTAAAGAGTGACGAGATGAGAGGAGTGTTGGCCCTTCCCGAGCTGTCATATACATGGCACGCGGTGCAGGGACCGACGTATGTGAAGCCACCCGCATGTAATTTGTTTGGAAGAAGTTCGGGTAGTCCTCCCCAAAGTGGTGTTTCTCTACGGATTCATATCTCTAGTCAGAACTGGGATGTCTACTGGCTACCTCTGAATGCATGCCAAGAAAGATATATTGAATTGGGATAATTCCTCGTGGAGAGAGCCCTTGCAATGGCAGTGGGGCTCGTAGTGGGTGGGAATGTAAGAGTGCAAAAAATTGGTCGGTAAAGTGAATATCTACCTAGGCTAGGTCAAAGGCCTTTAGAAATTTCAAATCTGCTTAGGCCTAACTTAATGTAGTATCTTCAAATTGAGACCCTTCTAGGCTAAGAGGTCTGGGGCTGTGAAGCTTCATTTCAAGGTTACAGACGGCCCATCCAATACCCAGCAGGAGATCACTTCAGAGCGGGATCAAGCTCAGCAGCACAAGGCAGATAAATCTTGCATCGGCTAAGATCCAAATTCAGACAATGGAGACATTCTGGTGAGAGGTATGCTTATAAATGAATGTTCGGCTATTCATAAGCCAATGGCACGTGAGCCAATGCAAGATGAAAGAATCAGAAGGATCACAGACCTTAGAGAATCCATTTATCAGATAGCTGCTGTGATGAATTCTTTCAGGCAATTGCCCAGACCTTGCGTAACATACACTCTATGCAGTTGCGTATTGATGTTTTCCTCGAGCGATGCCACTTTACCAGAAAGCATCGGACAAGACGGAATTCGACTAGTGAACAACACCATTTCCCCTCTGTGGAAATACTGAGATCTTAGAGACCTGCGGAATAATTTGAAAGTGGAAACGATCCTCGTATTCCATCTTGCACCGACGTGCATGGATACACAATAAACTTCTAAAGCTGATTTGACAATAAAGACAACAACTCAATCCACTCGTGTACCCTGGAAGCATTCCCCGCACCCCAAGTTTACTTTGGCGGCAGTTGACGATTAGGACGGATAAATCGGGTAAATGTTTGTGACAATGATTCGCAGTCAACGTTTGGAAGAAAGTGAGGATCCTAACCTACGCAGACAGAAGAGCACAAGATTGGCTACCCGCTTAGAATATCACAGGGTCCGAATAGCTGTCACTTAATCTTGTGCGACACTTGACCCCTAGTTTTAAGTGTATGTGGCTGAATCCTTGCACGAGAGTATCGATAAGAAATTTGTCAATGGATCTCATTCTTTTGGGCCTCTTCTTGACTGCAAGCATGGCGATACTCTCGCTGAGGTGACAGCTGAAGATTTTGAAGAGTGGCATGACACGGGGTTGACTTGATTGAGATACGAGCATCAACTGGAAAGAAGGAGGAATCCGGACCTAAGGCAACTTTCCGCTATTGTAAGTGAGATTTGATAGCAATGGAGGAGAAGTGCGGGGGGAGAAGTATGGTTGGTCACTTGTCACTTTAGCTGTTCGTCTCTGAGTGGCGCAGCAGCAAGCGCCGCCTTGTGGCTTTCCGAGCGGACCGATTGATTTTCCGCTCCTTGGCTTTTTAAGCGGCGTTAAGCACAACATATACATGTTCTTTTGTCAAATGTATTCCCTTCGTCCCTTCGGTTAGATACATCAATCCCACCGAACGATAAGACAGCGTAAAAGATTGACGGCTGCGAACAGAATTGACGATGTGAGGTCTACCGAGGTGTTTGGACACAACATAAGCTGCATTGGTAATTATTCTCAATATGGGACGTCTCCGATGCCAAAGCTTGGCATAACCTATCACTAACGATTCCCATTGTTCATTTAAGTCTGGCGCTACTGGATTTATTCCCGAGCCGGCAATCCTCTCATGGACTCGAGCCGTTCCCCAGAACGATGTAGTATCCATTGTCAACAACCTAAAGCAGCTACAGGCCGCTTAAAAACGACCCGAATGCGGGTTGCCCTCCTCCACTTCTCCCCCTCATCTACCCCGCATAAGCTATCGGCTTCCAGACCACTACAAGTCGTTCTTGTGTCAATGCAACTGCACTCAGCCCCTGCTATCATGCGGCTTCCCCGAATCTAATATTTGGATATGAGACGGGTCACATGCATTTCTCCTTGATAGTACCTGATCATTAATCTGTACCCACCCCTTTCAAAACCATCATCTTGATACCTTTCTTTTCCGTTGTTCAAGCACACAAAATGGGTGAACCTGAATCTGGACCTGACTCCTCGGAATCTTTCATTGGTTCAATCGATCAAGGAACCACCAGCACGAGGTTTTTGATCTTTAATCGAGATGGAGAACCAATTACCTCACATCAGATCGAATTCAAGCAATACTATCCGCACCCTGGGTGCGACAAAACTTTCATGATTTTTGTGACAAGGACTAATGCTATTTTACAGGTGGCATGAGCATGACCCTATCGAGATCATCACTTCTATTGAACAATGCATCGAGGGCGCTGTAAAAGACTTTGAGCAACGGGGTCATTCTATTAGGTCTATCAAGGCCGTCGGCATCACTAACCAGCGCGAAACTACCGTTGTCTGGGATAATGAGACCGGAGAACCACTGGCAAATGCTGTTGTCTGGACTGATACTAGAAATCAGGCTTTGGTTAGGAAATTGAAAGCTCGTCTTGGATCAGACAAGCTCCAAGGCCTTTGTGGTCTCCCTCTATCAACATATCCTTCTGTGGGGAAGCTCTTGTGGTTGATAGAGAATGATGGTAAAGTTGCTGATGCGTATGCAAGAGGCAAACTCGCCTTCGGGACTATAGACGCATGGGTCGTTTATAAGTTGAACGGTAAGAACTATCTGCACTAAATGAAAAGCTCCTTTTCTGTGAAACTTGGAAAGTAAAAATATTGATTGTGAGATCCACTAGGCGGTCCCAAGAGGAAAATCTTTGTTACAGATCCTACCAATGCATCACGGAGCATGTTCATGAACATCCATACTTTAGAGTATGACGAGTCTCTACTAGACTTTTTTAGATTCGACATGGATAAACTGCAGTATGTACATGCCTTTGTTCTGCTTGGGCATCGACTAACTTCCTAGTCTTCCCAAAATCGTACGATCATCAGACCCAGAAGCATTTGGTACTCTCACAACAGGTGTACTCGCTGGAGTTCGGATCACCGGATGCCTTGGCGACCAATCAGCAGCTCTCGTTGGCCAGAAAGGATTCTCTCCAGGAAGAGCGAAAAATACGTATGGAACCGGCTGCTTCTTACTCTACCATGTTGGAAGCAAACCTGTCATTTCTACCCATGGATTGCTCTCTACTGTTGCCTATGACTTTGATGGAACTCCGCAATATGCTCTGGAAGGGAGCATTGCAGTCGCCGGTTCTAGTGTCAAGTTCCTCCAAAACAACTTCGGGTTTATAGAATCCTCCAGCAAAGTCAGCGCACTGGCTGAGACTGTTGAAGATAATGGAGGTTGCATATTTGTGACTGCTTTCAGTGGTCTCTTTGCTCCTTACTGGATAGATGATGCTAGAGGAACGATTTGTAAGACACCCTCAATAGCTTACTCTACACTTTTATTAACCAAGTCTGCAGTTGGTATAACATCCTATACCCAAAAAGGCCATATTGCACGTGCAACTCTGGAAGCAACTTGCTTCCAGACCAAAGCAATCCTTAACGCCATGGAGAAAGACAGTGGGCATGCCCTTGCTGAGCTTGCTGTCGATGGAGGAATGTGTAATTCTGATCTCTGCATGCAGGTATGGTTTAAAACTCTCGTTATATCTCATAACTTAATGCTGATTCAATACAGACACAAGCGGATCTCACCGGCATCCCAGTCGAACGTCCAAGAATGCTAGAGACTACTGCGCTTGGTGCCGCTATTGCTGCAGGCTTTGCGGTTGGTGTGTGGAAGGATTTTGACGAGTTGAAAAATGTCAACACGACTGGAGTGACTACCTTCATGCCGAAGATTTCAAAGGAGGAAAGAGAGAAGAAATTTGGAAAGTGGACGAAGGCTGTTGAGATGTGCAGAGGCTGGTTGGAATAACGTTTTGCTCAGGCAGTTTTTTCTTTTTCTTGTTCTCTCTTTGGCGCTGTTTCGATTGTTCTTCATATATCCATACCAATGGTATTCTTTTGGGACAAGCTATTTGTTTTTCCACATGTGTGACCTTGCAGTATCAACATGTGTCAGTTCCCTCTTCATTCGAGATCTCAGCACCAAACATAGAAAGAGTGTCGCTTCGGATTTAAAAGTAGTTTAATTGATCATACGATTGGGAGATCTGAGGGGGACTGCAGGGATTTTATCTCTGATCTCGCTGTTTGTGACGATTCGGAGCTAAAGGTAGGGCTGAGATCACAATACTAGTGGAATCCCACGCAAGCTTACGGCTGTTAGGGAGCCATCAAATACATGCCATAACTCTTTATGTATTTCTGGTTAGCCCTTTCTTCTTTCCATTCCCTTTTACTATTTTCAGTCATTTGGTTGATAAAGAATATCGCAGGCTTGCATGTGAATGACTTTTCATTCCGATGAATTTTGGGTTTCTAGTAAGCCGCCAGAAAATCAGACGACTGCGGCTGCACCTACTGATTTAGGGCCAAGCTTCTCCCTCATGGCCATGTCTAAGTTATTGGCTCTCAAATTCACCCAAAGCCCCCATTTTCATTCAAAGACCTAATCGCCTTTCTATATATATATATATACATTATGTGCTCTAGGCTTCTGGTTCTTCTGGTCTCTTTTGCATTCTCTCGTACTTGCTTCTCCCTCTCCCGTGGTGTTTGCACCTCGATCATGCAGCATCCTTGCTCCTTCCAACATGCAACAGATCTAGGACTCTAATCCTTTCTCTGTATATCCTAATAATCTTACCAAATTCTGGATTAAACAAGTCTATGAGTCTGGTTCTGATGAGTTCCATCTATCACTCTCAATACCTTTCTGTCACTAACTTGCCTAGCACCCCCCGGAACGAACGGCTACATCGACCGAGTCTTCGAGCTTTTCGCTTTTCACCTCCCACCAGGAGCTTGTATTTTTTATAATGGTGTGCTGGGGTTATGAGGTGATAATTTGGTTGCCGTGGGTAGCGACATTCGGGGAGGGGAGTTTTGTTGAATAGGGAGGAGGATGCATGTTATTTATTAGCTACTTATTTGTCAAATCGTGAGAGTCAGTCTTATTTGTGAGCTATCCTTCTAGACTAGGCGTATTATGCTATCCCAGGCGCCGTCTCACACAATATCTAACCCTACTTTATCCTACCTATTAACATGCAAGTTCCATTCACTTAAAGCAATGTTGACCTGTAACTCTCGCAGTTGGGTCTGCCGTGTATACTTAATTTGGGCGGTGCATTGTTCTCTAGGATTTCGTCTCTTCCAGAGATTTGAAGAATTCGGTCCAAGTCTGACCGCAACGGATGCAGTCCTATTCTTCTTTAGTGATTTTGACTTGCAATTTCCGGTGACGGATGGAGCTTTGTCTCGTGTGTTTCTCGAGCTTTGGTGCTAGATCTTGGCATCTTTTGGTATACATCTATCTTCAGAACTTGGAGGTTTAATGCAGAAGAAGAAAATAGAAACCACCTCGAATAAAAACTGTGTATATGGGTAAAATTTCTACTAGAAGCAAACAATTACAAATTACAAAAACAGTCACATTTAGATCACCGACTGGAAATGTGTTGGAATTGCATTGGTAAACAAAGCCTTGTAATAAGCTGTGCTAGGTTGCGCAAGAACCAGAAACATAGGAAATTTACCGACTTTAGCCACTAGCTAAAGAGATTATACATTGGAAAGAGGGGCAATAACACAACTCCTCTAACCTAAAGCGCCTTCAAGATTTAGACGAGAGCGTAGGGAACTAGGAAACTCCCAATTATGTCCCCTTTAATCCCACCTCTTCGTTCACATGTTTAGACTCGGTGATCTGGGAACTTTTATCTGTACCCAAATCCCAATCTTCATGTGATGAAGAACAGCAGCATTTTGAGGTTCTTATAAAATACAGCAATTGCTTCAATGGGGAGATTGAATTGCTTTATTGCTAAAGATTGCGACCATACAAAATGAATGTACAACTTGATTACAGCCTCGTTGTTAATATGATTTTAGTCAATCCAACTAGACGCTAAATATAACATTGGCTTAAGCGAGGTGCAAGGGTTGTTATAAGTGCTTCCCCCTTTCCGATCCATCCTTTCAGCCACAACTATCCAAAACTTGAGCACTTCATTCTCACGGGGATATTACGCATCAATCGACTAATCAAGTCCATGCGACAGGTACGCCATTTCACTTCAAATCTTTGAACAATTTTGGCCAACTAAAATCTAGATTCTGAAGCGAATCACCTCGTCTGCCTCCCGCAACGAGAACTCGTCTTCTTCTATAACCTGGCAAGCATTCCTCGCAATTGTCAGATCAGTATTGGCGATGCTCTTCTGATGATTCCTCCACTAGCCTCTTAATCCTCCCGCAATCAATCAAATACCTCCTCAATCATCCCAACTCCCTCGCGCAAGCTTGTAAGTGCACTTTAAACTTCTAGTGACCTTGCGGATACTAATTACCTTCTCAGATACCTCTCAACTCCCTGACAATGGCTCTCGTCAAGGAATCCACCGAGCTCAAGACTTCTGACGGTGAACATGTTGCCAACATCTTCATCCAACCTCCCAAAAGCGGTCGCGTCCAAATGATCAGGCCTCTACGTCTAGCGACTAGGAAGAAATTGATTAAATTTACTAAATTCCCAAAGCTCCCCACCGAGTTGCGCTGCCGAATCTGGATGCTCGCATTCGAGCCCCGCAAGCTAGACCTCAAACAAGGCATCTTCAACGAGCACAAAGAAGATCGCATCGCCTCCTTCACACCCAACCCGGCCACCCTGCGTGTCAACCGGGAAAGCCGATCTGAGACCAGGCTCCACTACATCGAAGTCGACACGGAATTCACCATGAATCCGTTTTATTACCTGCCCAATTTCGACACTGCCATAGTCAGTATTAGTTACCGGGTAGGAAATAATGGCGCTCAGGCTTTTGATGTTGGCCTTGGTGTGAAGTTGGTGCCGGATATCATGGAAAAGGTTTATGAGCATTTCAAGAAAAGGGACAGTTGGAGAAGTAATAGCGTAAGAATGCTCCATGTGTTTACTCCTTCGAAGAGAATCCGTCAGGTGCAACGAATTGAGTGAGGGCCTATCGAGGATGCGTCTGGGATGTGAGGGGCATGGAAAAGTAGAGTCGTCAAATTCGAGACTTTCTTTGATATGGATTTCTGCTGCTGGCATCAATCGTCTTCAAAAATGAAGGAAAATAGACAGGGAAATCTCGGACATGGGATCTCTTGGTTTGGAAGGTTTGGAACTTCTGACAAGAAAGATCAGTTTATCTGTACCTATCCTGCTAGTTCTCCTAAAAGAAATGATACTGTGATTTGAAATTTGCCTCTGTTTGCTGAAATTTTGCTCTGTAAAGTTTAATATAATTCTACGTGTACGTGCTTCTTCGAATTTGAATTAATCCACCCAGTGGCTTTCCTATCCTACCACCCATCCGAGCCAGCAGAGCTGAAAAGTCCTATTGAAGATCAAAACATTGATTTAATAGATAAGCATAAACAGAATTGTTCATCAATGCCACCTTCTGCAAGCCATCCCCGCATGGAGGCTGCAGAATGAGGCCGGCTTACCTTACCGATTCCGGAAGACCCCTTCGTGGTATTGAATCCCATTGGTATGTTGCAGACATGGGCATTTGTATTTATTGATATTCTACAGGCCAGATGAGCGGCTTGAAGCGATTACGATCTTTGGAATATGCAACGTAATATATGTTTTATTGATTTGAGTATGGGGAAGAAGGGTCCAGCCGCGTCGTACAGATGCAATCCTTCGTCCAAAAATATACTGTACAATCGCGCTGTATCCCATCGCTACAGTCAGCCACCTTATATCATGGTGTTCAATGGAATGTATATAAACTTTTGTGAAGTAAACTGCCATTCACGAAAAACCGTGCTCCTGCCATCCCCAAGAGAGCTCTCGTACGACAGTTCATTCTATTGCATTACCCATAAACCGTTACCTGCCCTGAGAAACGCTGGTTAATTGAAACACATCTATCATCTAGTCAGATTTTACAAACCCATTGAACTTCCCAAAACCGAAGCAATGCATACCTCCCTAAATCTCCTCTCAGCTTTCTTCCTTCTTGACTTAGCCCTAGCCGAATCCATCACAGCAGACAGTTTCGAAGCTGGCAATCCTCCCTCAAATGCCATCGACGGCAATTGGAGTACATTTTGGCACAGCGAATACACCCCAGTCCTCGTATCCTTGCCCCATCAAATAACCATCGACTTAGGTTCCTCTCTAATCCTCAACGGCTTCACATATCTTCCCCGTCAAGACGGTGTGTCAAACGGCAACATCGGGGAGCATGTCCTCGAATTAAGCACCGATAATGTAACATGGACCACAGTCGCAAATTCAACCTTCATAGACGATCCGTCTATGAAAGAAATTGGATTTGCAAATACTCTCGTGAGGTATATTCGCCTCATTGCCCTGACCGAAGCAGGAGATCGTGGACCTTGGTCTAGCGCCGCTGAATTCGGGTATTACACTGCGCCAACCAGCACTATACTTGGAGAATGGGGTCCCGTAATTGCTCTTCCTTTAGTTCCAGCTGCTGCATTCGTAGAGTATGATACTGGAAATATTCTCGCATTTGCTTCATATAGAGATAATCAATATGGAGGCTCTGGAAATACCATCACCGCCGTATACAATCCTACAACAGGGGCAGTATCTGAAGCGAATGTGACAAATACAGGACATGATATGTTTTGTCCAGGGATGTCATTGGATTTTAACGGGAGGGCGGTTGTGACAGGTGGTGATGATGCAGATAAGACGAGTATTTTTACTTCTTCGAGTGATAGCTGGGCTACGGGTCCGGGAATGCAGATTCCAAGGGGGTACCAGGCTTCTGCGACTATTTCGGAGTAAGTTCTCTTTAACTGAAGCACGAATTGATACTGACGCATAGATCTTAGCGGGAGGATTTTCACTATCGGAGGCTCTTGGAGCGGAGGACTTGGAGGAAAGAATGGGGAGATTTATGACCCAGCAGCGAACACATGGACTCTATTACCAGGCTGTGAGTAATGTGTTCCGCCTTCCACCTCTGGAACACTTCGGCGTTGAATGCTTTAAAGCTTTTGACACATCCTCCTTTTCATCCCCAAGACTGAATGAAAGAATCAATTTAGGCCCCGTCGCCCCAATGCTCACCGCCGACGCACAAGGAATCTTTCGACAAGATAATCACGGCTGGTTGTTCGGCTGGAAGAACGGTTCAGTCTTCCAAGCTGGTCCTTCTAAAGCCATGAACTGGTACTCAACCGTTGACACCGGAAACCAGTCTTCTGCAGGTCTTCGAGCATCCGATCCCGACTCCATGTGTGGAAACGCAGTCATGTATGATGCTGTCGCCGGGAAAATCCTCACCGCTGGAGGATCAACAAGTTATCAGGATGCAAACGCCACTAACAACGTACACTTGATTACGATCGGTGCATATGGAAGTATTCCAACGGTGACGACGCTGACTTCTATGACTTACCAGAGAGCTTTTGCGAATGGGGTGGTATTACCTGATGGCAAGGTTTTCGTCACCGGAGGTCAACCTTATGCCGTTCCTTTCACGGATACAGATGCAGTTCTGACTCCAGAGCTGTGGGATCCTGCGACTCAAGAATGGTCGATCCTGCCTCCTCATGATGTTCCAAGAACATATCATAGCATTGCACTGCTGATGCCT
The DNA here is from genome assembly GCA_003988815.1 of Chlorencoelia australis. Lineage (NCBI taxonomy): Eukaryota > Fungi > Ascomycota > Leotiomycetes > Helotiales > Cenangiaceae > Chlorencoelia > Chlorencoelia australis. Next base: position 775,580 of record QYAN01000006.1, read on the forward strand.
GACGGGAGAGTGTTCACTGGTGGCGGAGGGATGTGTGGAGCTTGCGAAACGAATCATGAGGATGCACAGATCTACAGCCCTGCATACCTCTTCAACTCGAATGGATCTCTCGCAACTCGTCCATCGATATCTTCTTTCTCGCCTGCTGTCATAGCTGTTGGGGGAACTCTCAAAGTGACAACGAATGAGGCTGTCAGCAGTTTTGCCATTATTCGATATGGATCTGCTACTCATACGGTAGATACTGATCAAAGACGCATTGCTTTGGCACCATCAGCGACCAGCGGAACGACTTATACTTTCGTCATTCCTAGTGATCCAGGAATAGCACTGCCGGGATACTGGATGTTATTTGTCATGACATCCGCAGGAGTTCCAAGCTTAGCGCTAACTATTCAAATCACACTTTGATATCTCGCACTTGCAGTTCTCCTTGCACACTAGGGTTGGCACAAAGGCGTGGATTATCCTTGCTACGCCTCTTAAGGCGTTCAGCATAGTTCTATGGCGCAATTGCGAAGGAGTATTAGTATAATTTAATTCCATGAAACTCAAATCGTCCTTCCTGAATTTGATATTGCACCTTACCAGAAGCCCAAGGTTCAATCGCCAGGTCAAGCATTAATCTCATATCATTTCTGTGCCGCACCTGCAGGTATGCTGATTAATGCCCAATCATGGTCATCCCCAACTTTCCCACGGCTGAAAAAAAGAGAGTCAGCACCCAATAGACCAATAGACGCTTCTCCTTTACGAATTGGTGGGGTTAACATCTTCTTTGGTTATCGCTCTCTAGTATTGTCTCATCAGCTCAGATATGAGATGAGGGGTCAACATTCTAGAGAACATATAGATAACCTCTCCCCATCATTTCCCATACTCATCCACTCCCTTTGATCTTCATTACAGGACATTCTATTGAATATCTTCGAACTTATTCCCTCTCCAAAAGAAATCTTCTGTATTTGTCCCCATTTGTCATAAGAAAAAGGGTTCGTCGTCATGTTTCACACTCCTGAGATCAACTGAGACGCTATGTCAAGCTCTGCAACTGGAGTTCTTCGATTCCCCTCTTCCTCGCCCATATATTTGACACTAAGCGTTTTGCTAACACTTTGAAATCGTGGACAGCCAAGAACAAGAAATGCCTCTCCCAGCCGATCCAGCTGTTATTGCAACCGTATGTGTAATTCATTGATCTGTCCACCCTGGATAGAGACATTATCCTCAGTGTTGGCTCGGGCGAAGTTCTCTTATCGATCGTCTAGTAACTTCAGATGTACCAAAGCTAACGTCTTCTAGAGTAATGAAGTTGTAAACTTGCTCCGAAAAGTCGCTGGTCCGCACCCTGGATATCGTCCAGGTAGGATTCCTATCACATCCACTTCGTGATCAAGACTGACGAAATCAAACAGCTCACGCTAAGGGTATTCTGGTTAAGGGCACGTTCACACCCACCCCAGAAGCGGCCACTTTATCCATCGCACCGCACTTCAACAACCCAAGCACTGATATCTGGGTGCGTTTCTCTAGCAGCGGTGGGCTACCAACAATCTCAGATGCCGACCCCAGCGCCAATCCTCGCGGATTTGCTGTTCGTTTCAATCTCGGCCCGCGCCAACATACCGATATTATTGCCCACTCGACACCCTTCTTCCCAGCACGAACTGGCGAAGAGTTTGCCGATTTCTTCAAGGCTGTTATTGCAGGTGAAGCTCCAGCATTCTTGAAATCCCACCCTGCTGCAGCTGCTTTTGTAGCGGCACCGAAGCCTTCTCCTCTTAGCTTTCTCAAAGAGCAATATTGGAGTGTTACGGCTTTTAAGTTGATTGACAAAGCCAAGAAGGAGACGTTCATTCGCTATATCATCATACCTGATTTAGGAGTCAATATTGTTGAGGATAAGGACTTGGCGGGTCTCGATAAAGACTATTTGGAGACAGAATTGCGTCAACGACTTGATCAACCAAATGGTCAAGTGACTAGCTTCAGGCTGGTGGTACAGATTGCAGATGAAGAAGATGTGACTAATGATGCCACTGTTCATTGGCCTGAATCCAGAGAGCAAGTGGTGTTGGGGACAATTAAATTGGATAGTGTGTTGCCTGATCAAGTCAAAGAACAGCAACATATCATTTTCGATCCGATTCCTAGGGTAGAAGGAGTTGATGTATCTGATGATCCGTTGTTGCAGGTCAGAGCTGGTATCTATCTCATTAGTGGAAATGAGAGGAGAAGCACTGAGGCGCCATACCATGTCTGAGGGGACATTGTCGTAAAGCCAGTCTCCGTAGGGTCATATTGATTGGAGGATTCTGCACTGAAATGGTACTATTCACATTGAATTTTGTGAGCTTCTATGCTTCTGATGTACCGCACCTTCCACAATGATCTAAATTTTTCAGCATGCTAACACAATTCAAACCAGTATCATAAACATCTTGCAGAGTTCCTTTAAAGACGTATGATACATGACATGGCCATGATTATGCTAAAATTTGCAACCACTCAATATGACTATACACTCCAGCAGGGAGATGATATGAGTGAACTAATCCACAAACCACACTTGATCACTTTCTAAGCATTCTCCAACATAACCATAATTTGTCCAATCTGCAATCATGACCCAAATGAATTCAAACGAATCCTTCTGAATATTCTTTACAGCCCTGGTAAACCTCTCATCGTCACGAACAACCTCTGCCATTGCATCTCGCAACATTTGTTTGATACCCTCAAGCGAAGCTTTAAACTCTTCATCTTCTTTCATTTTCTCTATCGGATAATCCTCGCCGTGGTCTTCTTTGAGCCTTTCGTATAATCGCAAGTGATGTTCTGTAATCTCGCTATATCTAAGTTCCATTGCAAGTCTTTCGATAGTTTGGTAGATGTAGGCATTGTCAGGTTCACACTTCGAGACAAGTACGTGGATTTCCCCTCTTATCATTATCCCGGCTTTGATGTTAGATTCCACCTCTTTTTTATTCTCACAAGGACCAAAAATACCATCCACAGCATGAACTTGATCTGGCAACCCGTTTAACAGTAAAACAGATCTATTTGTATCTGCTACGTCGTGTAGTGGGAAAAGTGTCAGTTTGCGATGCTCACTTTTTTCCTCCTCTGTCTTGAGATTTTTGTACTGCCAGGCCCATTTTTTATCTCCGATCTGATACCAGTATCCAGTATTCAAGTCTCGAAAGATTATCATAGATTCAAGAACTCTGTTAATTCCTGGCCATATATTCCGGAGTGTTGCATCATTGTCGTATGGAGGTCGCAACGTAATGCGATACCCAGGATACTGCACACGAAGACCACGAGAGCTAGTTGTCCCCCGACTCCTGACTTTCCATCTTAGAATTCGTGTACTGTGATTAAATATCGACTTCTCCGGCTTCAATAGACTGCGTAGTGCCCATCTCCATCCTAGAGCATCGAGTTTCGTCCCTTCGAGGAATATCACCGCAGATGAAAGACCCTCCTCAGAAGAAGCTATAAGTTCCCATACTTTTTGCATCCGATCTTCCTTTTTCTTCACGTTTAGGATCTTTGCAATATCTAGAGACATTAGGGTGCCAATACAAAGAGCTTCATCTGTTGGCACACTGACAGACCGGTAGAGTAACGCTTGATCTAGTGTACTGATTTTGGAAACTTCAAGTATAGGTCCAGGGTGGAAAAATTGTTGAATGCGTTGAAAGTCATGTAAAATTGCACGATAGACATTCATTTGCCGCATGGAGTTTGAACCTGTCATTACGCTAGCATGCAACTTTCGGAAAGATATAGCTTCATCTGCGAATTGAAAGTAAAGTGAGTTCGATAAAGCCCCTTCTTGCAGTGTCCACAACCGTCTCATCCATGACGAAGTAAAGATCCGTACAATCTGTTCAGTAATGTCTTGGGGCTTTGAGTTATATGCCATCAGACCCGCATCAAGGACGAGAACATGCTTCGCTTGTCGATAGACATCTTGGAGTTTCTGAATTGCAAGTTGTTTACCATCGCCATCTTCGGCAGGACAGCATAGGGTATCGAGCCATAAGAGAGGAGGAGCTGAATTATCTCCTAACTCAGAGGCATGCACGGCAGTAACAAAGTCTCGCAACTGAAGTAGCTTGCATCGCTGAAGTGAATTAGCGATTGGGTTTCCTAGCCCGTCAGCCCAAATACTATCGAAGATGTAAAAGTTAGCAACTGTTCGATCATGAAAAATCCGAGTGAAAGGGAAGGAGAAAAGATTCGCCTTGGTAGGTACAAGCGAATATAGAAATGAGAATTTTGAGCAGCAGAAAATACACAACCTAGTGATCTTACTGGAAAGAAACTTAGAATAGGGATTTTCAGAATGAATAGAGGGGGGTGGACGAAGAGGTGTAAATGTTTCAAGAAATTTGAGATACTGGACTCCTAAATACTCTATTGCCCGGAATATCCTTACATATCCACAAAACTAAATAAGCACCTTAGAAGGGTACGACTCACTGAGAGATAGCTATAAAGAGGGTATCCCTTCTAGATGGGATAATTTCCGCCTTCAAGTTATTCAAATCCCCCACTAATTGAAGGAGGGGAAATTGTTCTGTGCTCTTGCGACGTCACTTGGACACCAACCTCGAGACACCATCGAAGTTTGGACATCTTGATTCAGGTATCCTAAAGAGAAGGAAAGGCCCCTTCCCAGATTCTCAGAGCTTGTGTGAGATAAAAGTGACAGGACTGCTCCAGAAAGCATCTCGCTTAAGGCACCGATAGAGTACTTTATGGTATGGTTGAATTCCAGGGGTAAGAAGCTCCAAACAAGGTATGTAATGTGTAGGCACCGCTGTAGATGGCCTAAACGTTGACGACGAGCTTCAGGATCCTTAGGAAATCGAGGTCGTGAGATCGTGAGGAAGTTTTGAAGTCCGTCAGCATCAAGAGTAATGTAAGTTTTATCATCTGCTTCAATAGTGTGTGTTTTGTATAGGTATTCAAGAGTACTATTAGGTACTTCCAAACTCTCTGAATCACAATTGCCTCCCAGAAATTCCGATATGAGGCCAAAGAATAGCCACCTCTGGATGAAATCCTCTAGATCTGCAATTGGAGTGGGGTCAACTCTATCATTGTTGTATAACAGCCAGATATCAAGGTGGACGGTTCCAAAGTGAGGTTTACCCATTTTTGCAGGATACAATAAAAAAGGACTACCATCATATCTCTCTAAACACACGTAAGAAGTCTTCGGAATTGGAGTGGGAGGGTCGCTACGGTAGTAAGGGAGCAAAAGGAACTCCATATTCTGTTTCAGGGCGAATTACCCAACCCTTTGCAATTGATCTTTCAGTAGTTAGCAACCACCTTAATTTACCTATATGCTGCAAAGACTAGTCTAGATTATAACACTTCGGGAAAACTTACTAGTAAGAAACCCGTATTTATACTTTTGCGACGAAGCGTCTTTCCCCTTCCCACCTGCCGATTTATTTTGTGGGTGTTAGGAGATCAAATTCTACGCTTTCTGACACTATGGTTGTTGCAATTATTTATCCCGAGCAAGGTTAGTAATCAATTACATCAGCAAGGCGGCACAGAGCTGGCGCGAAACATTTATTATGGCCATTTATGGCTCTTTGATCTGACGGCGCTAGCCCATCTACAACGTTTTATCACCTCAAGATTCCTTGAACGTACTATCTACGAAAGGCTTGGCTCTCACCCCTCCTCATCTTCAAATCTCTTGGGCCAGGACCGAAACCCATGGATCCAAAGTCAGGACCCAGATCCTTTGAGATCTGTTTCGGGTATTAGGCAAACGGAACCCTCAGACAACTCACTCAATCGGATTAGGAAGTCTTTGTGATGAAACGTTGTTCTATTTAGGTAGGAATTGCGTTGTAACGGAGAGTCAGTGTACATTTCTAGTCTTTCCCTCCAAAAAATAGCCTTGAAACATTAAAATGGTTCTTATCAATGACTTTCTTGTTTACAGTTTAAGTTGCAGACGATCGGAGTTATTTGATTTAAAAAATTCGAAGTATTCCATTGCGAGCTGCTCCAATCTACTATTTTAAAGTGAAACAATAGGAGGAAAGAGCCCAGTGGATTTTTTTGGTAGGGATCAGTAAGACGGAATCCGAGATAAATAGTACCCTCATCACTAGAGTACTAGCGACGAAGCCTTGAAAAGCTATTTTAATTTTAGTCTAATTGCCTTTTTAATGCACTATTGAGAATCGGGCAATGCTTGAATGCAATAATCGAGAAGACTTTATTTCACCCTAATTGGAAAATTTCAAGCCTTGAATAATTAAAGCTCATCTTCCCAATCCATACAGCTTTGGTAAAATTACTGGACTTTAAAGAAGAAATCAACTATTCTGGACAATAATTGGTCGTTAGCACATTTTCTTCACCACGCGGTTTGTTTCTTTCCTCCTCTTCATTTCTACACATGGGATGACATATATAGTTCACGAACAATTATTCCAACGTCTCTAACGAAATCTGCCCTCCATGTATCATACTATTATCAACTCATCATGCAGGAGTTTCCGGTCATTCATAGTCTGAAAACGTTTCTGGAATGTATTTCTTTATAGTAGCTGGTCTTAACCTTTTTGAGACAAAACAATTTCACAAATCTCAAATTAGAACGCCCCCAAAGCGCGAACATATACCCTCTTCAATTTTTTAAATTCTTTTTAAGTGGGCATAAGTTATGGCGATCTCCCCTCTCGTTTGGCGAAGCATTTGCTTCATCGCTCTCATTCAACTAACCAATGCGCAAGCGCAGACATATCAATTGGATATAGCTTATGCTGGCACTTCGTTCTTCCAAGAATGGGACTTCTTTACTGTAAGGCAATCAATTTCCAACATGAAAGAATCGCCATGCTGACAACATCTTCAGGGCCCAGATCCAACTGGAGGATACGTCACGTCCGTTTAAGCTTCCCCCTTTTAGCCCTCGCTAATTAACCCTGATAGATATCTCAATGCTAGTAGTGCCGCACATGGAGGATTGACTAGTACAACGACAACTCAAGCTTATTTGGGTGTTGATTTCAAGACGACTTTGAACCCTAATGGTGCTGGGAGGAATAGTGTCAGGATTTCTACCCAAAAATCTTGGACTCATGGATTGTTCATTGGTGATATTGCTTCGATGCCTGGATCGATCTGCGGAGTTTGGCCTGCCTGTGAGTTATAAGGCTTTTATCTAAAGGGTTATAAATAGATGGACAATGCTAATTATTATGTAGTCTGGATGTTTGGTCCGAAATGGCCTAACAGCGGAGAGATAGATATCATCGAAAGGGTCAGTCAGCAAGAAGTGAACTTGATGTCCTTACACACGTAAGAACTCTTCAATAACTCTCAAGCATATATCTTACATCATTAGTTCTGCAAACTGTGTGATGCCTAATATCGGAAGTGAACAGCTAGGGACGTTAAACAGTGGCCAATGCGATTCGACAGTAAGATCTTCTCTCCAAATTCCAGCCCTCAAATATTAACAGTTATAGCTCGACAATGGCGCTGGAAGCGGCGTTACCGCTACAGGTCAATCGACGTACGGCGATGTCTTCAACACTAATCATGGTGGCGTGTATGCTACCGAGTGGACCTCTGATCATATCAAAATATGGTTCTTTCCCAGAAATGCCGTCCCTATCGACATCCAGAATGGAGCTCCAAATCCAAGTTCCTAGACCGCCCCGCAGTCATATTTCCAAGGATCAGCAACCTGTGATATCGATAAGCATTTTGCGAATCAGAGTATTGTTTTCGACATAACCTTTTGTGGCTCTTGGGCAGGTGCGGTGTGGTGGAATGATGGAGGCATCTGCAGTAGTGATTACAGTATTTCTTGTGAGCAATTTGTTGCTGATAATCCGAGTGCTTTTGTAGATGTGTTAGTGTTCTTGCTACCCGATCCCAGTCATTTTTACTAATATACAATAGTTATTGGCTCGTTAATTCTGTAAAAGTTTATACTCATACGAATGTTCTAACTACTTACACAGCGGCGCTATCTTCTAGCACAAAACACACGTCATCGTCTTTAAGCTTCAGTTTAAACTCGTCCCCACATCTAACAAGCTCCCCCCTCTTCTGTATCCAGCATACATACCTCGTCTTCTTCATCTAGCATCCACATTTTTCCCAGTTCTTCAACTACCCAGGCAATATCCTCAATCCCTACCATTTATAGCTCCTCTTCTATGCCCAGCACACATACCTCGTCTTCCTCATCTAGTACCCACATTTTGCCCAGTTCTTCAACTACCCAGCTAATATCCTCAATCTCTACCATTCATAGCTCCTCCTCTTCTTTCGCCGTAAAATTGTCGTCAACCTTCATACCGCATGCCTCATCCTCGACTTCTAGCAACCTTTATTCAACATCAACTCATTCCGGCTCGGGACTTGTAACGACGTCGTCATCTTCGCCACTTCATTTTTTAACAACAAGATCAGTAGCGAGCTCTAAATTGTCTTCTACTTCGAGCGGTACTCTACAGATCAGTAAATTTTCCTCGATCTCAGCTTTAAGCAGCTCGAAAAGCTCTACGTTGTCTCAACTACTTACTTCTTCCAAAGTACTATCACTATCAAGCAGTTCTATCCTTTTATCCAGTTCAATCTCATCAGCATTCAAAACATCTACTAGTTCACCCTCGAATAGCTTGAAACTCCTCACCATGCCTGCACACTTAACAATATCGACTCTATCATCCACATATTCAACTGAAAGCAAGTGAACGAACACCACGAAATCCAAAGCGGCAATTAGAAAACATGTACTTTTTCTTAAATTGGAGCAGTGGTATGGATGTTATAAATTTCTTGTTTAGCGTGTAGTTTTAAGGTTGTCCTAATATGTAAAAGGACCTATCTTATTATACATAGTCACTATAGTCTCTCGATTCTATTCATAGTATAGTTCTGAGCTCTCGAATGAAAACGGGGTTTGGGGAGTCTTGTTGATACAAAATAGTGCCACTGAAGACTTCATTTCTTTTTCACATAATACTAACTATGCATCGTTTGTTGTGAGTGCCTTAAGATGGGAAAAGATCATATATTCTACTCTATCGCTGCTAGAATGAGAGACTACGTACAGAATACTAGTGATAGTGGCTCTTTCCCCTTAAGTCGTTCCAGGCCTTTCCATAAGAAATTACTCTTGCGTTCTAACCCACGCTCCCATATAAACTCCGCCCAAATTTCTCTAATAACTCTAACACCTTCAGCGTCATTAAGCAAGTGACGACATCCATCTATGGGCTCCATTGGTGCTCTGATCAATTGTAATCTATTGTACTCGTTGAATGAAATAGTAATCCAATCACTATTAGGAGATGGTACGTCTTGCTTGCGGAAGATCATCGGTAAAGTAAGACGTGACTATATTCGTGTGTAAGACCAAGGCTCAAAAGAACTTTGAAGTTTGGAAAGTTGATCTCCGTGCCAATTTCTGATTTAAAATGGGGCATTGGGAAAGATACGGAGGCCAAAATCACTTATTAATGCTGCTAGAATTTCTTGCATTAAGATTCTGGCCGCTATAGCATCTTTTGCCTTCCCAAACCAAGGGTTCTCTCGAAGTAGTGCTGCCTGTAGCATTGCTTAATGACTAGTAAAGTCAGGATAAATTTCAATGAGATGTAAACCCTTCATCTTTGATCCCATGCATACGTAGTGATCGATCTTCTTTTTCGATGGATCAACTTAAACCAATAACACCAACAACATTCGGAAATGACAAACGCTAAGAAGTCAACTTCTGAGATCCACCCCCTATATTAAATTCGCTTACTTCGTATTTATATACTCAATAACCTCGGCCCCTATTTTGAGCGATTCCACTTTCAGCCCCACCCCGCCATTAGCTCCATAACGTGATTCAATAGATGTAAAGTCAATTCTGATTCATCGTCCTAACTTTCCAGTTGCTTAAAAGATATCACGAGTAACTTACACCATGGTCGTTGTATCCAACACTATTAAAGATCTCCTAGAGGTCCACGAGGACAAGGAGAACGGCCTCATTTTCGAAAAGAATGTGTCCATCCTCCGAGAAAATGAGTATCCCATTCGATGCAATGTTTACCGTCCTATTGCAGCAGCAAATAGAAAATTTCCAGTTATCGCAACATATGGACCTTATGGGAAAGACATACCATACGCTGAGTAAAATCTCTGTCCCGTATTTCGTTGATAGAATAAGACTAACATCACCTAAACAGCTTTGCGATCAAGTCATTCAATGAAGTCAATCCGGAACACAAATCCAAGTACAGTGCTTGGGAAACGCCAGACCCTGTGTTCTGGACAAAACAGGGCTATGTCGTTGTGCGAGCCGATGAGCGTGGGACAGGTCAGTCACCTGGATTACTCGATACCATGTCGAGAGGCACCAGCGAGTGTTTCTACGATGTTGTGGAATGGGCATCAGTGCAATCTTGGTCATCGGGAAAAGTCGGATTGTTGGGCATCAGTTACTTTGCAGGTAAGACCAAGTTTCACGGAAATGGGAACGAGCTGACAATCGAACCAATAGGCAGTCAGTGGCGTGTTGCAGCTCGAAGGCCAAAAGGCCTTGCGGCAATCATTCCCTGGGAGGGAATGTCAGACTATTATCGAGATCGGTGTCGTCATGGAGGAATCTTCTCCAATTCCTTCATTAGATTCTGGTGGAACCGTCAAGTGATCACCAATCAATACGGAAAGCCCGGTCGAGCATCCGCAAAGTGGGGTGAGGATACGATCGAAGGCGATCTGTCGGACGAAGTTCTGGCAGCCAATCGACAAGATCAAAATGAGGATAACGCTATCAATAGATTCCGAGACGACGAGTATTACGCCTCGAAGGAATTCAGGCTTGAAGATATTGAAGTTCCTTTACTCTCAGTTGCTAATTGGGGAGGTATTCTGCTACATTTGAGAGGAAATGTGGAGGGCTATACGCATGCTGGGTCGAAATTTAAGTACATCAGATTCATCACAGGACGTCACGATCTTCCGTTTTACTACCATAACGAGGTGGAAGTCCAAAAGAGTTTCCTAGATGCTTTCCTGAAAGGGAAAGACACTGTAGGATGGTCAATACCTGGGAAAGTCTCACCAGTCAGCATGATTTTGCGGAAGGGCAATGTCGGATTTAATAACCCAGAATTCGAGGCCAAATATGAAAGAAGAAAAGAAACCGCCTGGCCAATCCCAAGAACGCAGTATACGAAATATTATCTCCAGGCTGATGGATCTCTAGGCTCTAAACCGGACACAACTACAACGAAAAAATCCTACAAAGCACTAGGAACGCTTGATAATCCAGAACTGTTACAATTCACCACCCCGCCATTCGAGAAAGACACAGAAATCACTGGGCACATTGTTGCGTTCCTCAACGTCTCAGTTACACCCGAAACAACAGGAGACGATGAGAAAGATATCGATCTTTTCCTCACCCTACGATATCTCTCTCCTTCCGGTGACGAGGTTTATTACACCGGTACAGCAGGAGATCCAATCCCCTTAGCGAAAGGCTGGCTTCGTGTCTCCCTGCGAAAGATCGACGAAGCAAGCCCGAAAAATAGACCTTACCTTCCACAGCGGAACTATCTCTCGACTGATATCCAAAAAGTCGAGTCTGAGAAGGTCTATGGTGTAGATGTGGAAATCTGGCCCACTAATGTGATTGCAGAGAAGGGAGGCAGGATTGTTTTTGAAGTTAGTAGTGGTGATACGCAGGGTTGTGGGATTTTCCAACATAATAGTGATCAGGATAGGTAAATACTTCAAGGAATAGTGAAATATTATGGTATACTGACTAGAGTAATAGGACAAAGAGTAAATTTGCAGGAATGAATTATATCCATTTTGGTAAGGGTCTGGAAAATTATGTTACGATTCCAATTATTCCAGAGGCATAATAGCGAGCTAGAATGTCATCAAATCACTTATGTTGATATAAGTCTATCAGCTTTTTTCCACCTCAAAGAAAGCGGTATCGTTCTTGTGATATTCACTAAACAACACTATGGTTAATTCCTAATCATCCTGCTCCACTTCCCCCTTTCCTCATCTAATCACTAGGCCTAGCCATATCACCGACTCCCTCCTCCTTGACCCCTTCAGGCTTCTCCGCCCCAATAAGTACAAACATCATCCTCGCCCACCCATTATTCTCCGTCCTATTATTCCATGCATGAGCCGTCAACCTCTGCACACACACATCCCCCCTATTCATTATCTGCTTTTCTCCACTATCAAGCTCCAGCTCCATCGTCCCCTCAATTACCACGCCATAATCGACACTCACGGTCTTATGCATCGGTGTTTCTTGGTTTGGGGGGAAATCCACGAAGCGGAGAACGGTGCCGCTGGATTTGGATAGGCCAGGTAGTGCGGCGAGATCGTTGGCATAGGAGGTGATGTCTGGGGAATTGTTGGAAGTTGATGGGTCTGCAATGACAGGAAATGTACTAGTGGTCCAGGCGAGGACTAGATTGGTAGAGAAGTCAGTAAGTGGTAAGTCTAGGGAGGAAACTAAGGACGAAGCTCCAAATGCATATATCCCAGCTCCTGCATCCAGATACATAAATGAGTCCTTGGGATGTTTACATACAGAAGTGTGCCATGTCATGGATGTTTTTCCAAACGGACTTGGGGGGGATGGCAGTCGATAGAATTGCTTTTCCTTCAGCATTGTTGGTCGTAACGAAACGCTTGTTAGCTGGAAGACCATTCGGGAGAAATTCTTGGGGGGCCATTGTGTATTTCAGTTGAAATCTGTACAGTTAGAGATTGATCAGAGCTCTAAAGTCAAGAGGGGGAAGTTATAGAGAATCGTTAGCTAGGAAACGATGCTCAGTAAATGAGGGGAAACCCGACTATTGAAACTAGCGGATCAACCACTGCCACCAAGTCTCGGAATGTCATGCACTTAAACGGCGATAGTACTATCTATTAACAATATTTTGTGTCACCTCAAAGCAATATAAATGAAGCGGGGTAATGATGATCGATCTCTCCTGCCATTGTGAAAGGCCGCTGCCGCAATCAACCCCGCCTTCGCTTCGACGAAAACATCATGGAGCACAAGAGTAGAACAATGTCTCGGGAAGTGGAGGTTTCAACAACAGTTAGTTCGTATAGCCAATTAAGAGAAGTGTAAAAAGATGATTCATTGCGAAGCTCGTACTAGCGAGGGGCTAATCCCGAATAATTTTGGCTAACAGTTCGTCTCAAAAACGGACGCGGACGCGGAGTGAGCCATCATATCATAAACAACATTGAACTTCAAGACGAACACTCTTGAGCTATCCCCAACTTCAGACTCATTTCACAATGTATTCCGACCACTTTTCAGTTGATAACATCCCCTTTGGGGTAGCGAGTTCCACCTCCCATCCAAATAAGAGTGTTGTCACCCGATTCGAAGACAGTGTCATCTTTCTGGAGACACTTGCTGCTGCTGGTCTTTTTAGCAACATATCACAGAGTACATTGAAAACATTTTCAGAAGTGCGTTATTATCCACTGTCTGCAACACTTCTCTGAATTGACATTCAAAAGGAAACCGTGAACGCATATGCCGCCCTTCCCAAATCAGAACACCAAGCAGTCCGCTCCGCCATCCAAGACCTACTTCGAAATGGAACTAGCAGCTTGCCACTACAAAGCTCTATCCTAATTTCAGACGTAACTCTACATCTCCCCCTCAAAATTGGTGATTTCTCGGATTATTCATGTTCTCGAGAGCATATGTTGAATTCCACTGAAGCTATATTTGGAAGACGTGAAGCACCCCCTGCGTTCGAGTACTTTCCACCCGGGTATCATGGCCGAGCCTCATCAATCGTGGTTTCTGGAACTCTTATCATTCGACCGAAAGGCCAGTTCCGTAATGCTGAGGGAAAAGTAGTATATGGACCGTCGGAAAAATTGGATTACGAGTTGGAAATTGGGGCAGTGATTGGAAAGGGGAATAAGCTTGGAGAGAGGATCAAGATTGAGGATGCAGATGATCATATTTTTGGCCTAGTCATATTGAATGATTGGAGTGGTAAGTCTATCTTTCGATATTATTCAAATACTCAGCGACTGATTGAACCAGCTCGAGACATCCAAAACCTAGAGATGAATCCTCTTGGACCCATAAATTCCAAATCCTTCTCAACGACTATCTCCCCATGGATCATCACTCTTGAAGCATTGGAGAACTTCAGAGCTCCTCGACCCAAACGAGAATCAGATATTCCACTAGCTCCTTATTTCCAAGATCCTCACCCAAAGCCCACCTTCGCTTTCAGCCTCACTTCATCGGTGAAACGAAAAGGTTCGTCAAAATTTGCCACTATGTGCGAAACGCAGTTCTCGTCCGCATATTGGACTTTGAGGGATATCGTTGTACAACAGACTGTTAACGGCTGTAATCTCAATACTGGCGATATCTTGGGCACTGGCACGATATCTGGTCTTACGCCTGGATCTAATGCGTGTCAACTTGAAACGGCTTCGAAAGGAGGGATCAAGATTTTGACTGATGATGGTGGGACTGAGCAACTTGTCTATTTCAATGATGGCGATACAGTTTCTATTGCTGGCGTTATGGGTCCTGGAGTTGGGTTTGGGGATTGTGTTGGAACTATTCTTCCAGCTAACGATTAAAGACTATGATAGATGAGATGAACTAGACGGGCCTAGTCATGAAAAGAATACTTTTAGATCAGGTATATCTTAAATGGTCGTACTAATATGGAATTTAAGTCCTAGGATAATATAAACTTGAAGTTCTCATGCAGATCCCTTTTCATTTGCGCCTTTTCATACTATCATAGGTTATCCACTAGGATTTTCTTCACTATTACAGCTATCAGTAGCATAGTTCTCAATTAAAGACTATATTTATTATATACCTATTTTATTCAGAACATACCTGATCCTCTTTTATTCTAAACTCATCACCCTTTTGCCTTTCTTTATTAAGCTTTCCAAATCCATACTTTTCTTTATATCTCCATCTACCAGTACCAAATCACATAGCCATCCACATAAACACATAACTCATCTACAACTTGAGAACTCCACCTAATTCAGCAACACACTCTAATTACATTCCCATAAAGCCAAGATCTCTTAGGATGGGCCAGTACCATATCTCATATCCACCCAAACCAACCCCTTACTCTATCTATACCATCTAGCACAAATCCAACGCCAAAGAAACCATCATCCAAGCTCTCCTTCACCCTCCTTAACGAACTCTATTTCTTCGGTTCTCTCACCTCATACACTGAGATCCCTTCCGCAACGGCGGCAGATGCAGACATGGAGCCCACCGCTGTTATTTTCCTGAATACGAACATGGGCTGGCATTTGGAGAGGCGAGAGACGCATTGAAAGAGGCGACGAGAAAGCATTTTTGGGGTGCGGATTAAGGGGGTTGGGGGTGAGGGAGGGAGATATGTAGATAGATATCGGGTTCGACTTGATAGCTCTCTAAAATATATATTAGAAAAACATAGACGTAAACATTTAAATTTCGGTCCATAAATTACTGAATCTGGGGCAACTATGAGAATCTATGACCAGGAAGGAAAACGCTTATCCCAAGATGTTCCTTCTCGACTGAAACCAATGGCTTCTTTCAAAACGCCAAGCTAGTTAAAGGGGTGCTTGCATCGGCGAAGATAGAAGAGACGACGATAGAGACAAGTCTGTTTGTCCAGCGGGAAGTCCTGCCTTCCAGGCACTCATGATGACCGCTGTCACATAATAATCATCTTCTATGGGCACGAGGGTTTCTGAAAATGGCATTTTGTAGACTGAAAACTGACGACGAAGAGGTGAAGATCTCTCTAGACAGAAATTAGCGAGACATGGAGAGAAAGTTATTTGCCTATTCTGCTCATAGAAGAGGTCCAGAAACGATATTCTTAATGTTTCAAATTTTCGGGGTATATAAGTTCAAGTACTGACATTCGCTACAACAACCAATCAAACATAAGCACTGTGGCGCAGCGGAAGCGTAAGTCTCTTCAAACTTCTAAAAATTCTCAGATATGCTAACAGTAAAATAGGCGCCGGGCTCATAACCCGGAGGTCCTCAGATCGAAACTGAGCAGTGCTAATAGCATCTAATATTTTTTTTATATTTTTTTTCTTTTCAATTTATTTTTATTAAGCGAAAGACTTTTAATTGCCGCGAAGCGAGATGAGAAAATAAATGAGAATTCTATGTTACTAAATCAATGAAATAGCTCAAGTAGCCCATGAGCCAAGTGTTCTTAGTGAAGAAATAGAGCGCGCACCCCCCCCAATCAGTATCCTCCCAAAGTAGCTTTCTCGTCCAGCCTTCCTCCCAGAAAAGTCATTCTCCCTTATGCTATGTCTTACTTCCATTTCCGATCAAATCTCATGCTCCTTTTTTATAGTGATTGTTTTAAAAGCGGGCCACATTTCCCGAAGTCGCCGATCTCTTTGCGGGGAAGCGAAGCTATATTCTTTGCTCATGCAAACACCGAGGCTATTCAAAAGGTACTAAAGAGAAGAAAGTCTAAGTAGATATCTCTTTTCTTACCTAACCATTCAATCTATACTATGCAAACAAAATGGCATGTCCTATCCTGCTTCCACCTCCAGATCCTACTAATAGCAATAGGCCTCCTTTCTCAAGCCATCTGTAACTGCTAAAGACCGCATACAAATCGGCGAAGGGACGACCTTCCTAGCAGGCAAAAAAGACCCCTCTATCGCTCACCTCATCGACCACATCCTCGAGCACGGCTACGTGATCCTCCCCTCCATCTACACTACATCTCAAGTCAACACTGCGATTGCCGATCTTGAACGATTAGAGAACCTCGCAAAGGCTGAAATAGGTCCCGCATCGAAAGGCGGTCGAAATTCATTCGAGGGATACAAGACAGGTCGAATCTACGCGTTAGCAGATAAGAGTCGAGCATTCGATTGTTTCCCTATCCATCCTACGGTTCTCGCTTTGAATGACTATTTCCTGCAGCCGAATTATTTGTTGACGAGTTTGCATACGGTGGTTATTGGGCCGGGGGAGAAACCGCAGAATATACATACGGATGATGGATTGATTCCTTTGCCTAGACCGAGGCCTTTGCTGGGCATTGTGAGGGATCTTCAGTAGATTTGAGGATCGCGTGCTGACTGATAACAGGGTACTATGGTTTCCCTCGACCCCTTCACGGCAGACAATGGCGCAACGACTTTGATTCCAGGCAGTCATAAATGGGGGGATGACCGTGTACCCTCCCGCGATGAGATGATTCCTGCCATAATGCCAGCTGGGAGTATGGTATATTTCCTCAATACTTTGTATCACAGCGGTGGTGAAAATACATCTGGGAAATCAAGACGAAGTATGACAATCCAGTATTGTCAACCGTGGATACGGACATTTGAAAATATGACTGTAGCAATGGGATGGGAAGATTTGGATCAAGTTCCGAAAAGATTACTGGCTTTGATGGGGTTCTCAACACATGATTTTATGGGGTATGTAGATGGGAGATCTCCGAGGGCAGGAGTAGAGATGAGGAAGAAGAGGTTAATTGAATGGGCGTTAAAAGAGAATAGGAAAGAGGAAAGAAAGGAGTCTAGGCTGTGAGGAGGTATGAATAACATTTTCTCAATTTGGACATTTCAATTTGGACATTACAAGATTACAAGCTTGAGTTTGCAAAATAGTGGCACATGCCACTACCGGTACCATTGTAAAATTATTATTGTTTAGTACTTTTGAGGTTGCTCTACAGTCCGCGTGCCTCTTCTCAATCAGCACTTCACATGAATACTCAAAAGACGGATTTGCAGAAGCTAAGCAGCGAAAGATGCAGTCGTGAAATATAAAAACTTCCTCGTTTTGTTTCTGCATTCTTCACTTGCTATCCCAACTAAAAAACGATTTTCGTGCCCATTGGCCCCATTCATCTACAGTAGATGGTTCTCAGGGCAAGAGATATAATCCCGCAATCTCAACTGCTCAAAGATCCAATTTCATCATCATGAATCCGAATAAACAACAAGCAACCGTTGTCATCGTTTGTGATAATCGTTGCTAGCTTACTTCCTATCATCTTCTTCCTTCACCCATTCTTGGATGCTACGTGGATGCTCTTTCTGAAGTGCCGAAAGGTAGTTTGACGTCTACTTCAGCCTCGATTCTCTTCAGAATCCTCTACATTCTTCGGCATCCTACCATTTTTCAAGTGTATTTATGTCTTTTCATACCTTAGGGGTTAGCGTTGTTCATGATGATGAAGGAGTGAATCAATGTGAGTGTGTCGATGTTTTCAAAGTTTAGGGATGTACTTGACTTTCAAAGCCATCAGGTGGGTATATATATCTTGCCCGAATTGAAATTCATGCAGCCAGGGTAAAGACAGACTAAATACTACCAATCTCGTCGATGGGGTAGATCCTAACCGCGCAACTATCAGCTTTATACGAAGAGCTAAGTAACTGACTGTTCTATGGGATCTTTTTATCATTCCTTCTTGTAACACTATTGTCGTTCTATTCCCCGTTACTATTTTTTTTTTTTCATTCAACACTCGCGCATCCCCTTCAAACTTTCCTAGTCCAGCGCTATCGAAACGTCATTAGTAGAGCAGAGGTTAGCCTCGAGCGAGTCTAAACCCCCCGTTAATCAGTTGATACCATCTATATGTGATTTACTCGGAGTGCTTTGTTGCGAGACAGCCCACCCTATTCCAAGTGAATGCAAACTGCGAAAGCTGTTTAATTTGCCTGGCTGTTGAAGCAGTCCAATTCCCCTCTTTTGTGGACATTCTTGATATAGTTTCCTTTTTATGCAATGGCAGCTTTGATTTGCTAATTAAGTGAATCTCTGCAATGGCAAGTTATCTTATTTTCCAATAAATATATGTTTCGAGTAGGCATTGGTCAATGTAATATTGATTTAATGAATCTAACCAGTGGTTTTCAAACTCGTCTTATAATATCTCTTGTTGAAACACTAGAAAACATTTGCAGGTGAATGATTCCATCAAAGATTCTCATTTTCCACTATAATCATCAAGGAGATATTAAGATCATACATCCACACATTTTCTCCAACACACAATTGCCCTTTCCAGATGATTCTCAATTTAGCGCAAAGCAGAGCAGAGCACTTGGATAAATAGACCTTCTATCTACAAACAAATTCTAAAGGTGGTAGAGCAAATGAGTTGACAACAAAAACCGATAGAATGAAGCCAGAGAAAGATATATGAACAACAATAAGCGTAACTGAATCGCCATATGCTTTTTTTGCGGAAGAAAGCAAGTGGGAAGTTTTAGACTTAGATTTCGCCTGTTTCATTAACGACATGGCAATGGTCCATTCATACATCCCGTATTCCAATCCTCTTGTGAAATCAATACTCTTGTACTAGAGGAATGTGACTAAGCTCCATGGCATCCAGGTCCTTATAGGTGGAAAGAAGATAGGATATGCAACCAAAAAGGATTCTATGGAAAGGTGAATAATTTATAAAGAGGTTGTAATGATATTTGCATGTGAAGGGGAGTTTGGATGTATTTATCAAGTCGACTGCAGAACCTGCGTTTATACCACCACGTCCACCGATGACTCGCCTGCAGCATCCCAGTGAGGATTGTAATGTGAGGAGAAAGAAGGCTTAGATAAATGACAAAGAGATCGAGATTTAGAATTGACAATGGATGGTAATTCAGGCGGACTATAGGTTTTGGTAAGGATAAAATCTGAGGGGTTTTGGATCAGAATTTTGACTGCTTATAGAGTATTAGGAGAAAGAAACTTCTCCTTGTCTTTTTCTTGAAGAGTGATAATTTACTGAAGTAGAAGAGAATTTGACATGCACTTCAATTTATAGTATTGGAGCAATTGCATGCAGGGTTTACGAGAGGTGATGAGTGAATTTTGATTGCAGAGATGAAAGGAATAGTTGGATGATAGCTCGTCGACGTGGTTGAGGTGGCCGAGTGGCTACTGAAGGGCTTTAGCTTCCCCCGCAATGCAAACGACAACCGATCATGATCATCGAAACAAAGAGTCATAGAAAAAGATTGAATGCATGCAAGGACGATCAACTGCATCTCTCTTATAAAAGACGTATAATGATGCATCGATTCCAATGCAATAATCGAGTCATGTGCTTATGACTCATGAAGACTCACCCCACCAGAAATGTGGGAATGGGTGCAAGTATATCTACTACTATAGTTCCTCCTCCTTTTCATTAACAATTAACAATTACCAATCGAGCAGGTCATTACTCAACACTCACATCAATATTAACATGCTAGGAACAATCACAACTCTGAACACAAGCAATGCCGATAGCTCTGCTGCAAAATATGAATGCGCAACATGCCACACCCAATTCGACAGTCCCGAAGCAAAGCGAGCTCACATGAAAGCCGACTGGCAGTAAGTCTCATTTCCCCTTCTCACATAGACCCGTCTAAGTAATCCATCCATTAATAAAACCCAGCGTATACAATCTAAAACGGAAAATCGCCTCATTACCACCCATCTCACTCTTTATATTCCACGAAAAGGTTGTTCCTTCTCAAACATCTAGAAGTGATGAGGAGGAGGAGGAGGAGGAGGAGGAAGATGAGACGGAAGAAGAAATGATAAGATTCCAAAAATCATGCATAGCATGCAAACAGTCCTATACTCAACCAACAGCATGGTCCATGCACCTCAAATCCCGGAAACACATCCAGAGAGCAGAGGAATTCAATGCTTCAACAGCTTTATCTGTTGATGAAGCACTTTCCACTCTCTCATTGACCGGTACTCCCTCACTACTCGATCGTGAAGAGACCGACGAAGGAGAAGAATCATCCTTCAACCCCAACCAATGTCTCTTCTGTTTGCACCTCTCGCCCTCCGTCTCGGAAAACACAATCCACATGGCTTCCACGCATGGCTTCTTCATCCCAAACACAGAATATCTAATAGATCTTGAATCGCTTCTTTCGTATTTGTTTACGTTGATAGAGGGGTTTCATGAGTGTTTGTGGTGTGGGAGTGAGAAGGGAAGTCCAGAGGCGGTGAGGGATCATATGAGGGGGAAGGGCCATTGTAAAGTTGATTTTGAGGGAGTGGAGTTTGGGGAGTTTTGGGATTTTAGGAGTGACGGTGGGGATAGGGAGGGAGAGGTGGATGAGGGGAAAGGGAGGGAGGAGGGAGGAAGAATGGTGATTGAAGGGGAAGAAATGAGATTGCCATCTGGCAAAACTCTAGGTCATCGATCACGCGCTCGCTATTTCCGACAACACCACATCCCTCAGACATCCTCCGCCTCCTCATCCTTTCCACAGATCTCTCAACAAACCCTCCCCTCCTCATCATCATCCACGGTCCCACCAGATCCAAACCCAAGCCCAAGCCCAAATCAAAACAATTCTACAGCAGTCCTAGGTATGCGAGCCCACACATCAACTAGCCTTATCGGCATCCCAGTACTCCAACAAAGAGCCCTCAGAGCTGTAGAAAAGAAAATGGAGAAGATAGAGATGAGAGCGAAAAATGAATATCAATCCAGAGTAGAGAAAGTAGGGAATAAGCAGAAAACCTTTAAGGTGAGGGGCCAAGGGAAGAAGAGAGGTGGACTGGAGAAAGTACTAGGCTGATGTATTGTGTTTGGGGCGCTTGTAGAACGATGTTCCGGGACGGAAAAATGGATAGACAATACAAACTGTCGGGTTGAAGGGATTCCTTTATCCTGTGATAGGGAAAGGTTTGTAGATTATATATGTTCTATTCATACTTTACTTGGTAGTTTACTAGTTTAAGGATTTGATACGGCTAGGGGTGCTGATATATATTATACCTCGGAATGAAATGGCTGCTTAGGATTTCAAGCTGAATTTAATTACTTGAATTCTTTCTTAGAAGCTAGGAGCTTTACAAGTTTTTATCAAAGATGTTGAAATTTTGATTCTATTTGCACGGCTGCTTCAAGTATTAACATCAACTCTTTTCAACTCCAGTATTATTATTTATAAAACGTTACTTTCGATTTCAACTTATTCGAGTTAATTTTAACAACTTCAATTTAATTTTCCCCACGACTCCCATTACGATGTGTATAGCGAGGTGAATTAGAAGGATGAGAAGATTCATTGCGCATTTAGGAGTGCAACTTTAATAATTAGTGGTATGTGCTGAGAAATCTACGAAGGAAGCAATGAAGTTTATTACTACTCGTCCTTGAAGAATGAATCTTGATCAACAGGGAGAAAACTGCGATTTGCAGGGGAAGAAGTGACGAGAACAATTTATTATCACGGAGCTCTTTGGAAAGGTTTAATATCCACTAGCGATTATTCTTTTCGTCCGGCTTAAGAATTCGAGGCTTCAAGTGGTCACATAGCCTTTTGAGCTGGTGAGAGAGATCTTTTATATATATATATATATATTCAGAGCTTTTCTGCTTAGATTCTGGTTCTGGTCTCATTGGTGATGATGAGTGATGATGATGCATAGTTGCGTGTTCGATCAATAATTTCGAGACTGCCATTCTATTTTCAAACACTGCAAATTCAAAATCGATTGAATCCCGTTGTATTGATTGGAATTTCATGCATGGGTTTAGATATCTAACAATGTTGGATGTTGGTTTATCTAATCTGCACTCTCGCCTGCTTTTCCGACCACCCCATCTTATATTTCCATACAACTATTCTTTATCTCGACAGGCTCTAGGAGATTATTGGAGATTGGAGATGATAGGTTGGGGATGAGTTGTGGAGATGGAGTTCATGGGAGGAATATTTCTATTCTTGTCTCTTCTGTTAAATAAATATCTTCTGCTCTATCTCACACACCATACCACCCAACCACCTCCTCCCCTCCAGCATCTAATTCCTTCGCATCCTCGGCCGCATTCAACTCAGGAACCCAATCCAATCCTTCCGCCTCCAGTTCCACTGTTTTCTCTACACTTTGCAATTCCTCCTTCTCATAATCACTTTCTGTCGGCGAATCCATTTTCTTCGGATACTGAGTGTATCTTTCGTTTTCGTGTTCTTGTCGTCTGCTGTTGCTGCGGCCACGAGAGAGCTTTTTCCTGAGGAAGTAGATGGAAAGGCAGAGGAGGGTGAGAAAGATGGGAATGCAGATGCTGATGCTTATTTTGAGGGAGGCTTTTGAGAGGGATGGAGATGAGGAACTTGGAGGGGAGGGGGAGGAGATGAGTGGAGTGCTGGGATTGCTGGCGCTGGGATCTTGGATGCTGCTCGGTGGGATTGTGTGGGAAGGAGGATCGGAAGAAGACGGGAGAAGAGATAGAGATGAAGATGTGATGGGGGAATTCTTAGTTTGAGACGGAAGTACTGCGGTGAATGTGTTGGTTGAAGGGGGAGAGCTGAGACTCGATAATGAGCTCACTGTTGAGACGAATGGAGTTGGTGAGCTAGCAACTACACTCAAAGAGGTTGAAAGATCCTCTGGTGTTGTGGCGGAGAGAATAAGAGCCGACGCAGTTGCCAGCAGATTTCGAGACGCGGGAGGAACTTCCTCGTTGTTCAGATTGAATAGAGGACTATAGCTATTGGCAGCACAGGTAGTAATAGCATTCGTGCTATTTCCCACCTCAAAGCAATAGAAGAAATTACTTTTGCTACTTAATCCATCTGTCGCCTCAAAGGTAACTGCAATGGAACTTCCTTGCGATGCTGGTAGTATTGAAAGTTGAGTGGTAGCACAACCGTCGCCTGATAATGATACACATATATCTAATTCAATTAGTCTTCTTGCCTTGAATAGAGATTTGGGCGTCATGGCGATGTATGAACAAACCTACCTTCAACATCCTCAATTTTCACAAAATTTTGGACTTGTCCAGTATCCTGTATCTGGCATAAGATCAAGGAGACATGAGGAAGGGCCACTGAAGATAATATTTCGAAATTAAGGTTATCTCCACCCGGGTTCGGTTTGCTGTCAGCAAGTGGAAAAGTCCATGTCACTGATGTAAGGTCACTTTGAGCTTCTACGGCAAATTAGCAATTCAGTGGTGTTCATTGGAGGGGGGAAATTTCGAGTTAAGGCCAGAGAGATTGTCTTACCGGTATATGCACGATGGAGGAACATTGAAATAAGAATGAAAGATGAGGGCTGCATCATCATGTTGAAAAGACGGCAGGAAAATTATATTGAAAGTATACAAATCTCGAACTTTGCAGGAGTAAAAGCAAAAGGCTCAGCAATTTGTAGCTTAGTATCCCGCGAGTCCGAGCCAAGTCCAGATTTGGCATATATTAGGCGAATTTGGACTTGACTTGAGCTCTTTAAAGGATGTTTTTGAGTCCGAATTAGACCAGGTCTTAAACTCGAGAGTTCGAAGTCGGACTCTCGAGTTGTTAAAAAGAGCCATAATTATAAATTATACATGAATTACGCACGATTTATACTTAACTTTGCAAGAATAATGAAAATCATCCCTCTCCTTGCATGCTCTCATTGCAGGGAGTTTTTCTCGAACTTGAGTGTAACCCTCCATCGGGGAGTATTCCTTTCCACTGTCACCCCGCCCACCATCTCAGACACAGAGAACAGTATATTTATCTCAAGCACCCAGAATCCAGTTGCCCCGCCGCAAAGGTGTAACATCAAAAAACCTCAACAGGTGAACAAGTTCATAGCATGACACATTCAGTGTGCCAACACATAAAGAGGAAGGATTTCCATCCTCGCTAAAGCCCCTTAGCCACCCCCAATCTTGGTCCTTTACCCCGCGAACTGCTACGCTGGGTTTTAGGCATCCACTTGTGACACCTGTGTATTCAAAACTGTTTGATTCCATTCCGTGCACTTCTATACCAGCCAAGTCGAACGATAAATTAGGTCTTGCCGAACTATCCGTACATTTACCTACCTACGAAACATGAGTTCTCCCCCTCCTCGAAATGCCAGTACGCGGTTTTCATACATTTCATCCACCCTACAATCTTTCATTGCAGGAACACTTAGATTACTTTGCTTCATCTCACTTATTTTTGGACATGATTCGTAATTTTTACTTTCCTTTCCTTTCATCTCTTCCTCTCGTTTCCTCTTCCCTTTTTTTCTAATTTCATCGTTTTCATATCCAATATATGTTTTCTCTCTCTTTCCCTTCGCCAAACCCCCCCCCTCCAAATCCTCAATGCCTCTTGTAGAAAGAACCCCACCCCCCAAATAGTTATCCTAACACTAACCACAACCCAACCACACTCGAAAAGAAGCAAGCAAGCAAGCTACTATACTATGGAGAAATTCAGACCAAGGGAAATATTGGAGATGAAAGGGGAGTAAGTAGTAGGAGTATGAAGCTAGAAGGAAGAGGATGGGGAGGGAAGAAGAGAGAGTAAGGAGGAAAGAATGAGAAGGGAGGAGGAAGGAAGAAGGAATAGAGGAGGAGGGAGGGAAGAATATTGGGAACTTTGGGTCGTAGTTAAATTAGCTGATTTTTGCCAAGTTGATGATTTTACTTTATGTTAAAATAATTTGGGGTTTGTTTGAAAGAATATTTAGGATTATAATACGGCATAATGGTTCTGATATAATGGTCATGTAGCATGGCATCCTTAGAACGAAAATTTGGAAGCTATCAAGCTCAATCTTACAACACCTGGAACATATTTTAAACAGGTGGAGGTATACTACTTGTCAGAGGGGGATTTCATTTTAAAAACCATCAGCAGGATAACCTGCTTATAAAACTCTAGATATACAAGAAGTGGAGAGCCCGCATTCCTTTGATTTCTCTTATTTTGCAGACGAAAAATTCTCCTTTCCAGTTTGTTTGTTCAATCTCAGTCTATATGCCTTGCCCTCTTGCAGTTAGTATCCTAACTCATCTCCCTCCATTTAGTCATTTCCAGAATAAGTTCAGACATCGAAAAAAATTCTAGATTCATAACCTGAACGCCATCGCTCGCCCGCTCCTTTGCTCGCCCACTAAAGAAAAGAAATCATATCGTATGCGCAAGAAAAAGAAGGAAATGAACCGCCAAATTCATCTCTTTGTGCACTCATCCCACCTCCATCCCATCTCATCAAAGATTTTAATAAAATGAAATAGGATAATTAAACCTCCTCATCAACATGAATCCTAAAAACGCCACCTCGCCCACTAGCATACAACGCAGCAGGCTGCTGGGTACTCGGATATTCAGACGGCACACTACTTACCTCACTCTCCTTACTCGTATCACTCTCATCATCATCATCTTGCTGCCTAAGGCCCATATTCATTCCCATCCCATGGCTTGAAGTGCGTGACTCATATCCCTCTGACTCTACCTCATCTTCCACACCTTCCCATTCATCATCTGGGTGATGAGTCTTTTCTGAGGTATGGGAGTCATACTCGCTCAAAGCGGCTTGGTCGAACCCTTCATCAAAATTGAACTCGTCTGTCATGCTTCCCTGCTCATCGTGGATAGCTACCCCGCTTTGTGGGTGCGGCACATCGACATATAGTGGTGCGTTACTGAAGGGGGTGGCGTAGGCGAACGGCGTTGTGCCACGTTTTCGATCCATAGTATCATTCTCCTGTATCACCGATGGACTAGGGGGGCCGATGCTCCAGCGTGGAGTATCTAGAGGTCTGCTCGGTGATCTCGTTCGCCTTCGTTTTTGGTTCAAGGCTAGACCGATGGGAGAGGATTGTGGTTCACGTTCAAAAGAAGCTACGCGGCGTTTTCCAATTGAGATCTGAGATAGGGTGCTTTTGAGGGGAATTGTTGTTGGCAATGAGGTTGTGCGATGGATTGGTCGAAAAGGATGACGTTCTTTGAGTGACGAGGCCGATCTTACTGCTGGTTGAAGTGTTGAGACTGGAGTAGCTGTGCCTTTTCGCGATACAGCTGCAGAGGAGAAATGATCAGAAGGTGAGGTTGGGACAACTACTTCAGGTCGGTGAGTTCGAAGACTCATCACGGATGTGAATGAGGAGTGTAAGCTTGGAGGGGGGTCGAGGCGTGAGTCCCATTCCCAGCATTCTTCATCAGCATCTGCTTCAGGGGTATGATTGACTGTGTGGGAATCAGAATAGACTCGATTAAGCCGACGAAGCTTCTGCCAAGTCCAATCTGCAAGTCGACTCTCGAAATGTTGAACATAGCTGTCTGGTTGAGTAATGAAAAGTGTTCTGCGTCCCTTCTGTCGCATAGTAACGCTCGAAGTCAGGAACGGAACAGTCCATAAAGCTGGCGTGACCATTTCAGATATGTTGAGAAACCGTAAACATGAATCTTTGTGTATTTTCCTAAGAGGTATCCAAGGAGCGCGAAGTCCATGATAACCTTTCAGCTGTCCCGGGACGTCAAAAGCTATATGATCATGTTCGGAGAAGGGATCGTCTGCTAAGATAGCAGGTAGCTTTCCGAAAGCAGACATGATAGCAACTTGTACATCCCTAGCATCAGGTCCGTTGACCTGGACTGTTTTGACGAGTCCCCTGCTTCTCAATCGTTGCTCAACACGAGATCGACTCCCACAAGCCCTGGGCATAAGCCATGCAGTGTCCTCATGAATGTCATCTGATGCAGTTTCCTCCCAGGCGACAGCATGCTCCTGAGAGGCAAGAACTGCCTGTTGCACGGCGAGTAAGTTTTGTTGAGTTTGCGTCCAGTTATCCGTAGCCATACTGTTGTGTCGGGACCGGGTTTGAATTGTGCCATAATCTTCACTCCATATCCCCGAAAGATTAGCACCAAACGGTAAGAGAACGACATCAACTTCCCATGGTTGCGAAATTGACGGCGAAATCGCATGTAAGTCGGAAACCTGTGCCTCAAGGGCTTCAAAGCGAGACCAGAACTCGGAACGATTTATGGCCTCAACTATCAGCGCAGACGAGGTCTTAGATATCTGAGAATCACTCCTGCTCGTAATGATGCTGCTAACATCATTATTAACCTTTTCAATTTCTGCAACTTTCGTTTCAACCTCGAGAACCCGGGTATCCAGGTTATTGAAATTCTCCTGTAAGTCCTCAAAAGCGGGATTGACAAAGGATCCATTCTCGAGAACATCCAATCTCTGTTCATGGTTCTGTTTCGTGATGGGATAATCTTCAACAAGGCTACGAAGGCGAGGGATGAAACGATCGTCAGAATCATTCAGTATGGCAAATTGGTCTAGGGTTCCTGGATCATGTAGAGCAAAATCATCAGAAGGTCGCGTAGGCAGGTCAGTTTGAGGGGGTCCGGTATTGTATTCTACCAGGTTCTGGCCCAAGGAAACATCATCCCGTATAGCCTGGAGCCCTGGGTCTTGACTTGCTCGCAGACTTGGGGTTAGGGCCTCTGTGACACTTTGCAAACATTGTTCTCCATTATGATCTTGATAAATTGACATGCGTTTTCCATTCACCGTGATATGGTCCACGTCCTTACCTGATTGTGGTATATTTTGGGTCGCAGGATTTGGCTTGGGTATATGACTCAGAGTTTCGAGTCCCAAGCCACCGAACGGTCGAGTATACCGAGCTTGGCTACTTGCCCTCGAACCAGTATTAGAAGGTAAGAGACATTGAGAAGGAATAGGTGGGAAACTTCCGAGGCCCTCTCCTGAATCGATGAAGCGACTCCAATGTAAAGTATCAGGAATGTTTGCATCCATTATTTCACCGAGATTGGGCGAGGCTGCCCGTTCTTGCAACCCAGCTCCAGGTGTCAACGAATGATGGTCCACTGGAGCCTTTCTAGCAACTAGATCAAGACCAGTTGCTAGATTATCATTCGAGACTCGGCTCTTGTGCGTACCCTGATCCTGATCATGGAAGTGAAAGCAGGCATGATGATCGCAGTGACAAACGTCCGCACGACTTCCGAATGCCCCCTCCTCTAATATCATATTTGACCCTCTGGCATTCTCCCAGAAGCGACGACAGCCACATCGCGTCCCAGTATTTAAATGTGTGTAATTGCAAGGTCCGTATGGAAGCCTGGTATGTTCGTTGACATTGTTTCTATCTATGAGTGGAGAATTCGGAACGGTAGGGAGAAGAGGGGAGGCCATGGGTAAAAATATTTCATTCGAAGCGGAAGAGTAGCCTGTCTCATTGAGGGCGATAGGAGGGTTCGCAGATGCGCTCGAAGCTCAAATGCTGGAGGATTAGAGCGCATATGGTAGCTCCCATAGCATTGATGGGAGGATGTTTGAGGAGAGTAAAAGGATTGATAGGTAGGCCGGATGCGCTGCAATAGAAGACAAGGCTGTCGAATGCGCCTGACAGGTCGCAGTCAAGTCAAGTGCAACACATTGCAAAGCTACAGCTGGTATCAGTATCAAGATCATCTTTCAGGCAGGAACAGAGGCAGAACGGACTGACCGACAATTCTAGATGACTGGCAGAAAAAGGGCGGAAACACGTAGGAAAGCAGCTCTTTAATACTTCGAAGCTAAAAAGTAGGCAAGAGGATGTCAGGGTCACGCGTGGGGTAGAAGGAATGATGAAAAGAAGGTTTGAAGAATTGTTCGCCCATTCGATCTCCTGGCTTGAGGTACCTTATGCGTTGTTTTACTCTTTCCAGCCAAATGTAACGCTGCTATGAAGCAAGAAGCGCCCAGCTTCCTGGGGGCTTCTCGAAATCAACAATAACGGCTCGGGATAAACTTCCGCGGATTGCTGCTCCGAGGCTGTTATTGGTGGGCCAAATTTATGCAAGGCAAATCATTGGCTTTTGCCTTTTTTTGCCTTGACGCCGTTTGAAGAGTGATGGAGTGAGATGTCTTAGGCAAGTGGGAATTGCCTCATTTTGGCTTTATGAAGATGTGGATTGCCGTGTTGGGGAACTTGGTAATTGGTGGGAAATATGAATTGTCTCGGAGCTTAAAAGAAGGCATATTCTGCTGATGACTCTTAGACCGAATGACATTCTCTAGTTTGGTGTGCCACAGTATGGATTGCCTTGTTAAGAGCTAATCCAGGGAAGAATAAGATGTCAACTGGAGTGAAGGCTGTCTTCGCTGACTTGTTGTGTTGCAGCCTGGACTGCCTTGGGAATACTGTCCCTGAGCAAGAGAAGAGCAGCTTGCCATTCAAGATTTGGCTCTGATTCACAAGCGCATTAATGCCATATTAAAAGTTAAAGCGCCTAGGTGTCTTATTATATTCGTAGAAACTTTCGTGTCACATATTCTAAGCAAAACGCTCTCGTTGAATGTTGTGTATGACAACATAGTATTTCTTCTACGTCTATAGAGGTACAAATATCAATCAACATTATCATTACATTATAAACACCCCTATCCCATTTCAACCTCTCCCCCTTCCCTCCCCTTCTATTCCCTCACCACTCCTCAACATCCCTAACTAAACCCCCCCAAAAATCATTCATAACCCTCCCCGGTAAAGTTTCTGAGTAGTAAGTCCCAATACCTGCAAAAGATTAGCTGTTTGTTCAGAACAGGGATGAAGTTACCTACAACTTATCGAATCCAATGCCATGGTAACGTTGTGCTTTTGCTATTCTTATTGTGTGGCACACAAACGGTAGCACCGGTATTGCAAGTACCA
Source organism: Chlorencoelia australis (assembly GCA_003988815.1). Classification (NCBI taxonomy): domain Eukaryota; kingdom Fungi; phylum Ascomycota; class Leotiomycetes; order Helotiales; family Cenangiaceae; genus Chlorencoelia; species Chlorencoelia australis. The sequence goes on from QYAN01000006.1 coordinate 806,128, forward strand.
GTCTCGGTTGCATATCCTGTCAACGAATGCTTCAACACCGGAATTATGTCCATTGCAGGTGTTTTTAAGCAAAGTATGTAACTGCTATAAGGTTTGACAGAAGGAAGATTGAAGATCTAATTTCGAGGATTGAGGGATAGCAATGCTTTGCAAGCCTTAGCTTCAGTAAACTCAAGATGGTTGCAACAATAAGAGCAGAGAGCTTCAACATCGTGGCGAGCTGAGATGCAGAGTTCAAGACCTGTAAAGATTGAAAGCATATAATATCCAAATGAGCCATTTCGAAGCTTATCAGCTTCAAGATCCAGAACAAAGAGAACGGAGAGCTATTCATGACTACCTAGGTCTAAGCAACAGTGCTCCTGAACTTCACGGTCCTCCAATACAACTTTTTTTTGCCGACTCTGAAATTGCCTTAGACATACTCAATATCGTGCGTGCTTGTCAAATGAATTCAAATCTAGTTGTATATCGAGCATCAACAGCTGAAAGCTCGAGCCTATCCACCTCTGCCGCCAAGGCTGAGTGTTCTCTGCAAGTCATACTCACAACACAAGTATGTAGAAGGTAGTTGAGTCAAGACCGACCAAATGGTCTTGCCAGAGTATTTGCGCCACTAAAGGGGGATATTAGAATACAGAAAATGAAACAAGTTGCCATCTCGAGGCACGAAGTTTCCCAGCGCGCGTAACCCCAGCATCAAGTCCTTGTACCCCAGTTGTCAAGGTCGATCCGCGATATTCCATTAGCCCCATTTCATATCATCATCATCGTTCCGAAATCTCTCAGTTTTGTGGACGTCTGGCTCTGCGGCGGGCGAGAGCACGAGAGATGGCCAAATAGATCAAACCGACGGCAACTATGAAGACGATACAGAATACCAGGACAACGCCAGCTTCGTGACCGGCCCAATTGCTTCTCTTTATCATCTGATGAGCATCATCGCGAGCCTGGAGAGAGGAGATTGCTGCCATTTCGAAGGTCTATGTTCCAGAAAGTCAGCGCATGCCGCACAGTTTCGTGATCTTGAAAGTCGCGTATCAGAGAACTGATTCGAGACGGTATGGAAATGTTTCCAATTCGACAAGCAGACTCTCTCCTATGGGAGTAAAAAGATGGAATGCAATACCTACTTTTGCTTCTTGCACTTGTTTTGATGTAGGACTGTAGTCAATTGATAGCTTGCTCAAAAATAGTCTGCTCACATATTAGAGACCGCTTTGACAGATTCATCCCATGTGAATGTGGAAAATGCGAATGTCGCAGATGATGCCATTGCAATTGACGACATATTGAAGGTGTAATGAAACCAAGCATTGCCAAGGGAGGTTGAGGCAGGCTAGTTCATAGCTGATCTCCGCTTTCAAATAGGGCGGGGAAGATTAGTGTCGGAAGTTCTCTGTTGATAGCAACGCAAGTAGCAATACTTACATGTACAGATTGAGTTGAGAGTATTCAGGGGGTGGTTGAGGGAAATGTAGTGACTCCTGGCTGGAATTAGAGGGATTTTTGGAGTTTGTACGTTGTGGTTTGGTGGTGGAATGGGGAGAATTGAGATTGAGGTGGTTGAACGCTAGAGCCATGGCACCCCTGTAAAGCAGTGTAAGGTAGCTTTGCATGTCACACTTATACTAACTTCAATCAATTTTCAATTCACAGATCATACACAAACGCTCACTCCATCGTTTCGTTGTATCATCCATTATCCATTAGAGTATAAGAGTATAGCGTTCCTCCCAAGTCGAGAGCCACTGCAAGATGATTACGTAACTCGCCTTGCAGTAGTAAAGTTTCAACGCTTTCTCCAGAGCTCTTCTGGAAGCGAAATCAAGCTTTTTAGCGGGGTTTTTTTATATAATTACATAATAGGCAAGTCTTCGATATATAATATGCCTAAAAAGGAATAAATTTAAATACAATACAGCATAAGCTGCCGTAGAATTAACCCATTCCTCCCATTATTATACCTTCTCCTCAGGAGTTCTCGTAAACTTTCTTTTAGCCAAAACCAGCTTATATAAGTTTTCATATGTATAGCCAATAAGATTCTTTATATACGATAGCCTCCTCCCCTTGTACGTGATCGCAGACCGGGATAGTCACGTGATGAGATCCAAAGACAAACTTCAGGACTGCCAACTTTTACTTAAGCAGCGCAAACCCCGATTCAAATTTTTATTTGTGGATCATAAAGAAAGAGTCTTGAGGACTTCACTGAGCAGATCTCGAGGGTGGACGATCTTACCTCCAGCAACCGTGTGGCTTATCTGGGGGTGTCTCTTGAGACTTCGCTCTACTGTCCGGAGTAACTTCTCCACAAAGTCGATCCGTGTACATGTTATCCATCAATGCCTTTCAATTGGCCGAATCTGAGCAAGATAAGGATAAGATGTGAATGCTTGCATGCATGTGCATGTGCCTTTAGGAAAGTGGATATAAAAATAAAATATGTCAACTTTCTTTTCACCTGGAATATGACTGAACATGACTGAACATGACTGACTACCTAGGGAATACCGGTGTTGCAAGGACGAGAGAAGGCTTACAACCACATAGAGATATACAACCAACCATGGAGAGATATACCCTTTCCGACCTTCCGACCACAACCTCCAACAAAAAGATATCAATTTCAGGCAATCGCACGTGTATGCTTCCTCCGGTTTGATTCATCCCATCAGGTTCAAACATGGGGACACGAATCTCTCAAGGATGTTCGCCTTAGCCAAGGAAACATGTTGACTTCGATTTTACCTACAGACTTGCATGATATGCATTGCACATGGCTCGTCCCCATCCTTGAACGGTGTTTGCGAGGAGGTTGAGCCATCTTAACGCCGTCGATTATGGCAACCATGTGGAAGGCCTTAGCAATCTTGCCGTACCACGATCTCTCCCTCTAGCAGGAACGGTTAGTTTATGTCCCGAGAGTCCGCATTATTCTGAGATCTCAAATCTATTTGCTCTGCGGATTGCGGGGACTTTGGGTGGTGTTGCAGTGGCCTCGGGAGCTTTCTAATCATGACTCAATGGATAAACTGGAAAGGGGATAGCGTCGGTGGGAATATCAACAATAGCGTTGCACTGATGCAGTCTTTTGCCAAGGACCTCTCTGCTATCGCATATTGCGTGCTGATGGGCAAAGCGGTCGTAAGAATCCACCGTATCTACACCAGCCTCAACAAGGGTGATATGGGGATCTTCAGGGATTCGATAAGTATGGTTGGACTACCGACCTTGGACCCCTAGAGCTCTATCTTTCAACCCCCCTTCTAAGCTTATCCACCATCCACCATCATCCATCATAGAATGAGGAGACGAGGAGTAAAAGCTGCTTCCCTCTCCTCCCATCCCGCCCTTGACAAGCCACCTAGACCAATATCCTCCACAGGTCTGCTACAAGACCTGGTGCTACAAGACCTGGTCACCCCTCCCTTCATGGCTCCTATCAACAACCCTTTCAGAATGGTCCGTAAACGACGCTTCTTATTTCGTTCTGTTTGAAGAAATATCTCCACGCCTTGAACCTTCTCGTATACATTACGCAGATATCTCGCTCGTCAACATCTGACTGCCCACTGTCAACAGCTCCTGACGGAGGTCATCTTAGAAGATATAAGATACGTACATATACTAGTCAGTTTGTTCCCTTTTCATCCATTGCATTCTCTAACATTCAATCAGTTCTTAATTCTTCTCTAGTCTTAACAGCTTTACACTTTCTCCGGCAAAGCTGCGATTTAAAATCCTGTCGCTGATCAGATCTCATATCACTTCGACACAACCGATTATTATACACCTACTATTCTAATTCAAACAAAAAGGCCCTATACAATGGCACTGGATCACCACCCTGTTCAGAACAGCGAGGTCTACCTCCTGAATTCTCCGCCCCACCCAGTCGCAATAGCCCCCCCTTCCCCTCCTACTCCAGCCGTTTTTTGCGACCGACAACTTTCTCCTCCGCTAGACGACTTAATGTCTTTGACTCCTCCGGAATCCCAGGCATCGACTTCAGCTGTCATTCAACGAATATCAAGAGCTGTACATGTTCTATCAACCGAAGCCACTGCTCTATCGTGTCTGACACGGCTCTATGAGACAGATCCCGTCGCGCGAGATGGCTTCAATGCTTCTGTTGAAGCCATCAACAGATTTAGAGGAGATAAAGGCAAACTTGTCATATCAGGCGTTGGAAAGAGTGGACACATCGCAAAGAAATTGGTTGCCACCATGAACAGTCTGAAGATTCACGCAACATATCTTCACCCTACTGAAGCCCTTCACGGCGATCTTGGAAAAGTGGGAAAATACGATACAATTCTCCTCATCACCTTCTCCGGCAAAACCCCCGAGCTGCTACAACTTCTCCCTCACTTCGACCAATCTCTCCCTCTTATCGTTCTGACCTCCCACACCCATCCCTCAACCTGTGAACTCGTCCGACAACGCCCAGGCGCTATCCTCCTTCCCGCACCCATCCATGAATCTGAAACTCTCTCATTCGGAGTTTCCGCTCCGACTACATCTACAACTATAGCGTTAGCTCTTGGGGATGCTCTCGCGATCGTCATATCTGAAGAGTTACACCCTAGCGTCGCTACAGTATTCTTGCAAAATCACCCAGGAGGAGCCATTGGCGCCGCCTTCAAGGAACCGCAGAATCTCGCCAAGCTATCTGTCTCCATGGCTGAAATCCCTAATCTCAGTCATAATTTGACCGGAGCACATGTCCTCATGTCCGCCTATCGGTCAGAATCTGGATGGATCAGACAAGGAAAGATTATCGTTATGCCTCCGAGACGTATCAAGCGCCTGCAGCCAGAGGATATGGACGAAGACGCAAGGATGATCAGGGGTTTAATGGTTCCTAGTTCAGAATGGATTTGTATGCCAGCTACAACGGACATTCAAGAAGCCATTTCAATGATTCAAAGTCAAACCGAGAGTCCAATTCTGGATGATACGATAATTGCTCTCACAGAAGATGACGAAATTGGCGGCTTTCTCGAGGTTGCTGATCTCATGAATTGAACGAACATGCATTTATTTTGGAGTTTTCTTTTTGGGGAGAGTTTCACCACTGGGAAGTAATATTTTGGGAATGATAATGCGAGAAAAACTTCATGTATATCTCATTGGGAATTATAGACATTTTATTTTCTCCGTGAGAGGCGGCAAGATTGATTAGCACTTCAGGCACTGGTGGCTCTTTTCTGCTTTTGGATTTGAGACAAGACAGGACAGGACAGGATTCGAAGAATTTCATCTGATGGCTTTGAATGCATTAGAGATCACCTTCTCCACTCCCCCTCTGTTCATACCCCTGACCTTGATTCCAACATCTATATATCTGCTTTGTCATGGTTAACTTCAGAAAAAAAAATTAAAATGATGGACTGCGTATGTTTCAATAGAAATAAAAATATCTACCCTATGCCGACCTGACCTAAGAAAAGCCTATTGTATTAATGGTTGTTCATCCTATCCCTACAGTCTTAAAATGTCGCTGTAGTTTAGTTTCACTAGAGTTTTACATTACGATTGCTATTTTCTAGGATATAAACCGGTGGCTCGCTCGATTCTTTTATTTGCTTGCCTCTGGATGAGGGCAGGGAAGAGAGGGAGGGAGGATTGATTGATAAACTTCAAGGTTTACGGAGGGAGAAGAGTACAGGAGAAATGCGTCATATGACTGGCTAAGCGAGAACATTGATAGTTAATCACGTGATTAGCAATAAGAGCGAATCATCATATCTCTTTACTTAAATGTAAGCGAGAAACGCTAATTTTTCTTCACTACTAAAAAAAAAATTTCTATTTGAATTACTTTTTAACATAGTTGTAGGTATCACCGGATATTGCATATGCAAAGTAAACGAAATAACAGGTTGAGTTCAATGATCTGTCTAGTTCTCTAAGTGCTAGAGAAGGTGATGTTAGCCATATGGGTGAATCATCTGATGTATGTCCTAACAATAGTATTTAAGTAAAAAAAAAATTAAATTAAATTTAAGGTTTTTACCCGAAAAGACTTTAGTTCATAGGTAATTTCGCATAAGGTGTGTGGTAAGCAGTAGCCCCAACCTTTACGATTCCAAAATTATTGCTTGAAAAGATGATGCGTGTGGATAGGCTAATTATTGTTCGCTCTAGCTACTATCCATTGAGATTTTGGCACTATGAGTCATTAATGGACTAAGACTTCTATAAAACCCTCGCGGGCTCCAAAAAAACCCACCTTAAAGACAGTAAAAACAGCAACAATTCCAAAGACGCAAACTGTATCTCTGACTTCTAACACAGAGCATTTAAGCACATTTCGCTACTCAAGATGTCAAGAGTACTAAGAAGCACCACCTCCCTCCAGCGCCGCCAAAACTCGATAAACTATTGGGAACGCCTACCACTAGAATTGCGGGTCATGGTTTTCAAAATGGTACTAGATCCTCCTATCGAGGGAACAATACATATCCGGCCGGCTTACGCGACTGTCTGTCGAGAGTGGAAATACTTCGTTGAGCGAGAAAGCTTTAATCATCTTACTTTACACCAATCGGATGTTGCCAAGTTCGGCAGCATCGTGCAGGGTCAGCGAAAGACGTTTGTGAAACGGATCTGGCTACGTCTTGAACTCCCTGAGTACGATTGCGAGTCTTGCAATAAACAACAGTCGACCGAGGAGTTCAAGGACCACAAATTTCTCTTTACGAACGCAGTTTGGGATCTGTTTGCCTTTTTATCCACCTGGGACAATAGGGGAGAGTTCGGAGTTGGTGGAAGAGGAGTGACGTTAGAGCTGAGTGCTCATTCCCCAAGCGACTCAAAACACTTTTGTAAAGAGCTAGCAAGGCGAATCGACGACACCCCATGGAAAAGAAACGAAAATCCCGAGAAGAGCTACCACGACCTTACACATGGCTGGAGAAATGGCGTACAAAGGCAGTGGCCAAGATACGATGCCAAAATTAGGGTCTTTGGAGACCTCAAGGGTCTGAAATTTGACTTGCGGGCACCTTCTGCTAGGAAGATGAAAAAAACGCTGCCTAAGGTCAGAGTGATCAAGGAGCTCATTATTCGCCGACAATTCTATCGAGCCTTCTCGGTCGCCAACGCTCTGCAGCCTATTATCGAATCCTGTACTCAATTACAGTTTCTCTCATATGAGGTATGGCGTGGAATCAATAAAAAAGAATGCTCTGGCCAAGCAATACGGGATATGGAACACCACATTTTATTCAGCGAGGTGTTCAAGTACAGACATAGTCTGAGAAAGGTGTCTATATTCGAGGATTTTACTCGTGCACTCCACGGGAGTAAAGAGCGGGTACGCAACCCGCTTCTAGGTAAAGCTCTTGCAAGGTCGAGCCGCAATTTCATAGATCTGCACGCTGCCTTCAACGTTGATGCGAAAGACTTCTTTTCCGCATTCTGCCCTCAAGAGGATCCAAAAGAGAAAAAAGGAATAGAGTGGAAAAACTTGAAGCGGTTGTCTCTTACCTCTCACTTCCTCAAGCCCTCGAGATACGATCGATTAATCAAGCTCGCAGCAGCGGCAGCGCAAAAAATGCCACAGCTTGAGTGTATGGAACTATGGAATGGCAAAAAGGGTGATGCATGTGTGTTCAGATATCAACGATGGGTAGAACGGGCGAGAATCTCGTTGCTAAGTACGTGGTGTCCATCACTTAGTGCGAAAACAAGGGCTTCTTGGAGGGAGGTAGCAAGTGGGCATGGCATTAACGACTTTCAGGAGGAGTATATTTATCTGGATGCAAGACTTATCCAGAGCCACGTGTCTCTCTTTCCCCATTTGCTTTTGGTGGAGCGGTTGCTAGAGCCGATATCTCTGTATCAAATGCAGTTGGAGGCTGACCACAGATGACCAAGCAAAAAGCACTCATCTCAAGAGACAACAAAAGTCCCATAGAGTGGGAGTCTGAAGGAAGGAGCGATCTTATAACGGAGTTGCCCTCATATGATGCTAACTCTTAAGCAACGGCTTCGAGAAGTGGTTTTGGACTTTCTAGATTTCGCAACGGAGACTCTCGATATTCAAAATTACCCTGAATTATTTCTGTAATATTAGGCAGTCTCATTAATTTATTTTCTTTTCAACCTTGAGAGCTCCATTGTAGCTAAGTCGCTACTTCTGTTCTAAATTAGACTGCATTCTCTCGGCTCCCTGCGCCTTATGGCCTTGGCTGTAGCTGCCGCTATTGCCTCCGGCAACTTACGTCTAGCTCGCCGGCTACGACGAGAGATCGCACAGATAGAGAGGGAGAGAGAAGGGGAGAGGGAGGGGATGTAGGAGAGGAGGAGGAGGAGGAGGGAGGGAGAGATGAAGAGGAAGAGAGAGACAGCGATAGAGAGGGGGTGGAGGAGGAGGGAGAGAGAGGAGAGGAGGAGGAAGAGGAAGATGAGGAGGAAGAGGAGTGGGAGGAATAGGGGGAGGGAGAGGAAGATGGAGAGGGAGGAAGCGAGGAGTCTTGGTCCGGGCCGGATATGGATATTAGGGAGGGGGAGGAGAGAATTGATGAGAGGGATAACTAATTTTTACCATGACGAATAAACTCCCGTAGGTTGCTCTAGCTCTTGTTCGTCCTATTCCGATTGCTAATCATTTTATGTATAGATTAGCCGGCCTTTGACAGTAGCAACAACATTTCTATAGTATCCTTAACCTGCCTATAGGTCGGCATCCCCGTAGCGGGCAGGGAAACCTCCAGGGTAATGTCCGGAGGGCTAACGGCCCAACATATTTACCACCACGGTATACACCACCTAACAATTATTTCCTTAGCAAGAACAAAAGTTATAGGCACACTAGATGCCAGAGACAGGAGAGATCGAGCGTAATCGGTTGACCGGATCTAGCACCTTTAGCCGAATAGTATTTAACCTGAGTTCGCGAGCTGAGCTTAGAAAAAAGCAAAACACTTTCACACATGATTTGTTTATATGCATATTCTTCTAGCTGGTGCTCAAAAGATACTCACACCAACTTCAGTCCATGATGGCAATGGGGATCGAAGAGAGAAGAGAATCTTGACGTCATGAATTTCTGGATCTAATACTCGAAGAGAATTGTACAGCTTGAGTTTCTTTTCTCAAGCCATCTATCTCACCTTTCCATCCATAATCATCCTCATTATTCTCAACGTCATCACCTCACAATGCCACCGTCCTCACCCCCACCACGCCTACCAACAGCAATTACTTCCATCCTCTTTCCCGCTCGTCCTCCTCCCTACACCTGACCCGCAATGGCATTCCACTCCACTCCTATCGCTCAATGTGAGATGTACATTACGAGGCACCCTCAAGCTGAGTCCGACAGTACGATCCCTCAAGTCAACACCAATCCTTCGTCGATACCACATCCTCCCCACGTTCAATGCGGTTCCATACCTATGACGACTCCATCTACCTCTCCTCACACTCATATCTAATAGCTCAATCACTCACCTACAAATCAAGATATCGCTGACGAATCGACTGACGAAGAAGTTAACAATCATCCTCCTTTCCTCCTTCGTCTAAGCTTCCCTGAGGAAGATTCCCACCCAAATAAAGCTACCAAACTTGGATGATCAATAAAAGATATATTAACTCATTCCACACACCAAGAAAGGTAGAATAAGAGACAGAAATGAAGAGAAGAGGAAGAAAGGGCTTATAGGATACATTTGGTCATACGACAGGCTGGTTCGAGGGCTGAGAGGACTGGGATCCCGCTATTAACAGGAAAGATAATTGTAGTAAGGCTGCGAGCCCCAATGGCGTAGGTATCCAGGAGTTAAAGGAGGTTGGAGGAGGGTAAGGTGCTTAGTTTAACAGGAAATGGGAAGGGAGAGATGAGGGAGGGTTTAATGGGTATAAAGGAAATTATAATCCCTAAATACAAGGACCATATGCGACCCCTTTCGATGTATTTTATTCTTGTGCTATATTCAGATTAAAAACAAGCCGAGTGAAGCAGTTCACAGCATTTAAGTTTTTTCAAAATAGTGTCATTTTTTGTATATTCATCTCATCTCACCTCATCTCATCTATTGATTTTCATCCAATATCGGAAATATAGAAAATGAATCAGTGTATACCAAGGAATCCGAAATCTGTCATTATCATCCATCTCTCGTCTATAATTCTCAGCTCTTCTCATCTATACCACAACTTCCTTCATCTCTCCCACCTCTCCTTCCATCCCCAACCTCCTTCACTTCTACCCCTCAGATATAATACCCCCTCTGTATTCCCTCATTAGCTTATGATACTTCCCCATCCCCATTCTCTCTACCTCTTCCCCCCACCTCAACTCCTCACAGCTTAGCAACTTCCTTAACCGCCCCAACCCTCAACCTCTCCCCATACTTCTTCAACACACTCTCATTATGATATTTCCAAAATTGTTTGCTTGCGTCTTTTCCGGCTACTCTTTTGAGGATTTTGGAACCGCCTGGGTGTTCGTCTATGAATCCTATAGAGTATCATTTCCGTGTTAGCCTAGGGAAAGGAGGATGGAAGAGCGAGAGGGAGGAAAGAGGGGGAAATACCAGTAACGTCGTAAACGTTTTCATCGATTATTATGTACATTCCTGACTCGGCATCTTTATGGGAAGCTACTTCTGCGACGGTGAATTGTTTGGACATTTTCGATTTTATTTGATTTGTAGGGTAGGTAGGACTTGAGGTTGTGAGGATTCTGGGGGGGTTGGGTGGGTTGAGGACGGGGAGTTGAGGAGTTGTGTTGATTGGAGGCTTTAGAAGTGGGATTTGGTAGAGTAGACGAGGAGTGGAGGAGTAGAGGAGTAAAGAAAAAAGGAAGTATAGATGGGTGAAAAGGTTTTAGGAGGGTCAGATGTAAGAGGAGGCAATTAATTCCCCAGATCGTCAGGAGTTCTAAGCCGAGGTTCAGAAAGCAAGCAAAGTCAGCAGAGTGAGTCGCGCCGTGATTGGTTGGATTATTTGTACCTTATTTCTACCTCATTGCATCGTTGAACTTGTTGATCTGGGAACGCAAATGGAAAAGAAAAAGAAAAAGAAAAATGAAGATATACTTTTTGAAAGCATAAAGGCGTACGATACGATACCATGCGAGATGAGACGTTACACTTCTTTGCCCTTTGCCTTCGAAATAGAGCTATTCTTGTCACTCATCCACTCACGCACTCTTTACCGTCCATCGTTCCATGCACCTGGACCCTAGCTCTCGTCGTCATCACCAGGCACCCAATTCTTTCTACATCTTGCCGCGCCTCTCTTCTCTTTTCGCCATCATCCTTTTCTAAAAAGAACAAGTGATAAGTTTATCGCTTATAGGCCAAGTGACGTTGTCCTCTTTTCATCTCTTCCTTTTTCTTGCCCTCATCTTCTCCCTCTTCTTTACATATACACATAACATACAACAACAATACACTCTTTCTCTCTCTAAGCACACATATTCTTTTTAAGCTCTATTTTTTTAAATTTAGTGTATATAAATTCCACACTTCTAATAACAAGACATACCCTCCTATCTCAAGAGCAAAGAATTTTTCTCCATACTTCTAAAACATAAAGGGAAAAATAAAGAGAAGCGAAAAAGATGGCAGCAGCTGGTGCAATTTTCTCTTGGCCATATGGAGATGTGCCAAAAGATCCGTATTGGGGACGTCAGTCTTCACATGCTAAGTATGATTACCCCACCCTTTTCTTTCTTTCCTTTGAATACCAAAACTAATTAGAAATATAGTTTTTGCGAAGAGGTTTGTTTTTTCCCTCCTTTCTTTTTGAGACAATGTTGAGATTTTGGTCATGGGATGGATGGCGAAAGTTGAAGAGGCAAAAAAAACTGACGGAGACACCGCGTTAGGATTACATCCTCACAACTTATATTGCTGAATTCGTCAATACCCTCACTAACCTAACTTACTGTTCGTCTTTTTCTTTTTCTTCACTTCCCTTCCAACTTTCCTTCCCCATATCATCATCACGTGATATCATTCTCAAACCACCCAAAGAATAGGAGAAAAACAAAAGCTAATAAATATATTGGGGAAATACAGTGTTTTATGCATACAAAGGCATAAAAGCGAATAAAACCCGACCAGATGCCATTCTCAGAAACCTGCCTTATTTGGGGATCGCCTTGGTTGGGTTCGGGAGTGCGGTGTTTCATTCTACGTTGAAGAATTGGACGCAATGGTGTATGTTTCTCTTTTCTTTCCGGTACACATACCGTCTCTTCTCTTCGAAACATTAGAGGGATGATTTTGGATGAAGAAAGTAGAAAGCAAGACTAATGAACCTAAAGGCGACGAACTCTCAATGCACATAGCTACGGCCACTGTCCTTCATCGCGTCTACACGTTCGATAAATCACTCTTCGTCACTATAACTTCAGGCGTAGTATCGGCTTTTCTCATGGCTATTTTCATCGCATGGCATTGTATTACCGATGAGCTGGTTATGCATTGTGTTCTTTTCGGTACCTCTATTCCCTTCTTCTCCACTTTTTCTTTCCACCCAATTTATCCCAATATAGAGGAAAGATAAAACCGAGAGAGGAAATAAGAAGAAGGCTAACGTGAGACGGTGGGAATAGGAGTAATGATAGCAATCGTCGGTCTCAAAACCCGCTCCATCATAAATAGCCGCGTATCATCCCTTTCCGTCAGAAAAGATCTCAAATTACTAGTTGCGTCAGGCGGAGGTATTTCTCTCTTTCTTCTCCCTCTTCAACTCCCATCATTCCCCCAACCCCCCCACTAACGCCCATGAAAAGTAATATTCGTAACCGGTTTCCTCCTCTGGAACCTCGATACCCTCCTCTGCACATCCCTCACCACCCTAAAACGCCACATCGGCATGCCATGGAGTTTTATTTTCGAATTACATGGCTGGTGGCATGTTTTTACTGGCGTGGGGGCTTATATATGTTTGTTCCCCCCTTTTTTCTTTTTTTCTTAGCCCTCTTGTGATTTAGAATAAGGTGCAGTGAGGCTAATATGTGATTTTGGGGAAATAGTCATCGCATTAGTCGAATACTTGACATCTGAAGAAGCCGGTGAACCGTTAGGAAAAAGTTTCGCGTGGCCTGTGAGGTTGATTATTCAGAGACAACAACAGCTTCAGTATGCAGGCATTCAATTGAAAACTAATGGAGACGCGAGTGGGAATGGGAAGGTCAACGGGAATGGAGCAGTGAAAGCTAACGGGAGTGGACATATGAATGGAAACGGAAACGGAGTTGTCAAGGCTAATGAGAATTGACATACGAATAGGAATGGGAATTGGAGCGGGAATGAGAAGAAGAATTTGTAAATGAGTTTATTGGAGTTATGAAGTTTCTAAGAGATCAATCCAAGATACCTACTAGAGCGATTTTAGATTTAGGTTTTCGTTTATAAATGAGGTTAATAATCAGCGAGCAAGTTTTCTTCAGTGTCAGGGAGCAAATTACTGACGTTTCTTCCTTTTTCTCTTTACGCGGTGGTTCAGCGGGTATGAGATTTGAGTATTAATGGCCTACCTTTTCGATGAATTTCCGCAAAGGTGTTTTTTATTTAAAGATTTTGAACTACTAGACTTTTGAACCGATGAGGCAAGGTTGGTTTGGCTTAAGATTCAGATCTATATTTGCGAGTTTTTAATGTCATAGGCAAGAGATGTTATGGATTGTGGATCTGAGATTAAAGCCATGGAACTATATGATTATACGAAACAATGATGTGTTTCGTATAATCATATTCGAGTTAATTTAAGATGTATCAAAACAATGACTCTTTCATCTGATATCGAAAGCAGACAAGTTCCTTACTTTCAGATGAAAACCTTTTCCCTATATTTTAAGAAACCCCTCTATATAAATTAAAATACTACCAATGCCTTTCACTAACCAATCTAGGAACCCGGCGGTCTGGCTCAACGGTAGCGACCTCAACACCCAAAACCGTAGATATAACGTACCTGGATCCGTTCGGATCACAGATCGCATACAAGGCGTATGGCATGGGGAGTGGAAATCGGAAGCCGTGAAAACGGTGTTATAGCCCCATGAGAAGCTGTCGTATTTCTTTTTTGTTTTTGTTTTTTGCTTTCTTTTTTTCTTTCTCTCTTTCTCACTCTCTTTCTTTTTTTTTTTTTTTTTTTTTTTTTTTTTTTTTTTTTTTTTTTTTTTTTTTTTTTTTTTTAGTTATAAAAGGAATTCAAGACTTTCTTTAGCTTGGTAAATTTATATAAAGATATAGAATATAATATTAACAATTGCTATTATTTGAACATAGCTTTTTAATAATAGATCTTGTCCTTGAAGATATTTGGTATAAGATAATACAGCAATTTCCAACTCCTCTTTCCGAATATCACCATCCCTATCAAACTCCTTTATGCGCCATATCTAGTAAAACACTCCTCTTGATGCGTCTCCAATACACAAACCCTCACCCCACACTTCGTACACCTCATACTCACAAACCTTGAAATCAAGCTACTCTCCTAGTCGATATTTTGATGGTACTAATAACTTCTTAATTAGATATATAGCTATGTATTTATAATTATACATCTCTCAACATACTCAAAAGCGGAGAAGTGGATATCTATACTCTATTTCCCATAACGCCCTACTCACTTTTCCACCATTTACACCCCACCCAACCTTTTCCCCCTTTTCGACCCAGGACTCCTCCTTACTTTACTCAATTATTCCCCAAAACTCATCTTTATTCCCGGAGTCAACTGAATATTCTTCCTTTCCCACAGGACTTTTCCTTCTTCTTGTTCTCGGGTCTGATAAGCCGAAAGCTTGTGAAAAGGCTTGAGAATACCCTAATGTCACGGCACATCCACTTTCAGTTCTTGCTTCTTCTGCTTTGGGGAGCCATGCTTCCATTTGTGTTATGCGAGATGCGTTCTACTATGCGTTAGCATTTCCCCGGCTTCATATTCAAGGGGTGTTGACATACCGAAGGATGAGTAGACATCCATTGCGGTACTTCATCCCCATTAGCACCCTGCATCCTCTCCCACACATTAACCGCCTGCGCCGGATCATAACAACTCTTCGCCATCATCATCAAACCTATATAATCCGCCTCCGCCTCTTGTTGTCTCGACGCCGGCATCGTCAATCCAAATTGCAAAAATAGCGATCCTAGAAATTGTCCAAGTCCCATTGTGTAACCGGTGGAATCGAGATAGTAGAAGAGCCAACGGAGAGGCGAGAGCAAGACCAAGTGGCTTTTTCTTTCTGCGGAGTGGCGGGCGAGGTTATGCGCTATTTCGTGGCCAAGAATCGCCGCGAGTCCGGAGTCGTTGAGTGCGATGGGGAGGATTCCCGTGTAGACGAATACTTTTCCACCAGGTATTACAAAAGCATTCATCTCTTTTTATTCATCATCATTAGTACATTGTCGTTTCAGCGACATACCAAAGAAGGGGGTTTCTTTAAGGAGAAGGCACACCAGGAGAATCAATGACATGTACCTCCCACTTCACATCCTCCAGCCCACTCGCCGGAATTAACCTCTCCATCACTCTCCTTACCATCCTCACCCTTCCATCCCAGGACGGCAAAATCTTATTCCTATTCTCCTGCATGATCATTCCATATAACATCCTCCCATCTTCCTCCATACTTTCTTCACTATAACAATTAAACCTTTTCCTGCCTGAAATAGGCACTTCTTCAATGTTGCTCACGTAAAAGATTAGTCCTGAGGAAGTGAGCATGATGGCTACGAGGATGGTGCCAGGGTTCTTGCAGAAGTTTATGAGGTTAGAGGGTGTGAGGAGGGGTCTGGCGCGGGAGGCTTCGAAGGCGTCGTAGCGATTGTATTTGGGTCGGCGGTTATGGTATGTGCGTGAGAAGGAGGGGCGGGGAGGAGGAAGTCTCCATTGTAAGTTCGTGGGTCTGAGGAGGGAGGAAGGTGGTGGACGTATTTGAGGAGGATGGTTCCATTGTTGTGTGTTGAAGCGGCGAAGAATAGACAAGGCTGGAGATTGTTGACGGGGTAGAGGAGTTGATCTGAGGGGTATGCGGGGATTCACCCGTATTGGCAGACTTCGAAAGATCCGGAACATGATTGTGGTATAATACCTTGGTCTCGAAGATCTGGTGTCATGAAGATGTCGGAGACGAAAAGCAGGCTGCTGTTGAAAAGATCAAAGATGAGTTAATTCGTCAGCCTTCTCGCTTCTCGGCCTAAATTTGGCCCCTTGCAAGAACAAATGGAAAGACCCCGCTGGAAGATCTCCCGCACCGTGACGTCTGTCTGTTCTTGTTTAACATCATGCTAATGTCTCCTCACGTTCGTAAGTCCTGGTATGAAGCTTTCATCTTTCAACCTTGATATCTAACTGATCCTTAAAACACACTATACCTTCCAAAATGACTGCTCTCGTAGCAGCAGCAGGCAAAGTCGTCCACGGACTCTTTCCATCCACTCACCCCCTCCAAGCAAAATGGCAACGCATATCCAGCACATCTCTCCCACGATCTTCGCATTCCCTCTCCGTTATCGCCGGCCGAGCATACATCTTCGGCGGCGAGATCAGTCCCCGCGAACCTGTCGACAACTCCATGCACATCATCACTCTCCCCTCCGGCACCGTCACATCCTCTGATTACCTCTCCCTTCCCGCCAAACCCGAAACCACAGGAGGCGAAGTGCCAGAAAAGAGAGTAGGCCACACAGCCTCCGTGATTGGCGAACGCATATTTGTTTTTGGTGGTAGAGGCGGCAAGGATATGAAGCCTCTGGAGGAAAATGGCCGCGTATGGATTTACGATACTAGAACTGATACATGGACATTTCTTGATCCGATATCAGGAACGCCATTCCCGGAAGCGCGATCATATCATTCCAGTGTAGCTATTGAGAAGCCTGAACCAGCGAATATGAGGAGTGTGAAAGTAGATAATGCGACTGAAGAGCCGAAAACGGGATCAATCGCAGAGGGTGCAAAGACGGATGAGGAGAAGGGAGGTCATGGCACTTTGTTTGTGCATGCGGGTTGTCCGGATTCTGGCAGGACGGGGGATTTATGGGGATTTGATGTTGCAAGTAGGACGTGGAAAGAATTTCCTACTGCGCCTGGTAAGCCAAGAGGTGGAACGGCAATTACGGTTTCGAAGCAGAGGATCTATCGTTATGGAGGATTCAATGGCATAGGAGAGGAAGGTGGAAAGATTGATGTTTTAGAGCTTGCTCTTGACACTTTCAATGATAAAGGTGGGTCCGGCGAATTAGCCATCACAGCGAAGGGGACATGGGAGACTCTTGACTTCACAGAAGAGAATATGAAATTTCCCGGGCCTAGAAGTGTTACTGGTTTCCAAACAATCACTACAGGCATGGGCAGAGAGTATTTGATCCTTTTCCTAGGAGAACGAGACCCTAGCAGTCAAGGCCATGAAGGAGCCGGTAAATTCTGGGGCGATGTATGGGCTTTTCAAGCACCACCTCAAGGTATGACAGCAGCCAGTTTCAAAGACGCTATCTGGGAAGCACTAGGACGAGAGACTGGAGAGGGATTGTGGAGTCAGATTACGGTTTCGGATTCGGAGGGTGTGGAGGGAGATGATGTAAGGAAATTAGTTCCTGGGGAGAGAGGTTGGTTTGCTAGTTCGTCGTTGGGTGATATTGATGTCGGTGGTGTGGTGTTGTGGGGTGGTTTGAATGGGAGGAATGAGAGGGAGGGGGATGGATGGATTTTAAGGGTTGAGTGATGGATTAATTAGGAGGTAATGATGAATACGAATAACATCTAGTTGAAGCAAGTCAATGAATAATTTCACTTCGGCTTATGACTGACTTACTGACTTATCGACCACTCTGATGAGCATTACTCATGTAGCAAGCGTGGAATATTCTGATAGCAAATGAGTTATGCATTGAGCTCCAAGCTAACCCCTGGAGGTATAGAAGTATAACTTAAATACTGATTTGTCAGTTTGCTGCTCGGAGAGTGATTGGTTTAATTAGTAGTTGGTGAATGGGTAGATTGTTATAATTTAGGTTGTTAGCTATCCTCAATTTTCATGAATACTTTTTGGCTTAATTGTTCATATAATTTTACTGCTCACTGCACTGTAGGCCGGCCTATATAAATACAGTTCAGTTAGACGGCGCTCTTTGGATCTAGGCTGCGCAATGGGTAAATGGGTAATGGGTAACCCACATTCGGCTGTGCATCTTTATTAATTCTCACTTAAATTTTATATAGGCAATTGAAGCTTATAGTGTGATTAATGCTATTGGCAGATTTTATGAGTTTTTATAATTTTAGTCTTTAAATTTTCTAAATCCAGGGCCGTAGGTACCGTATAGATTATTATTATTATTATTCAATTTGCGTGCTGTAATCAGTCAAAGAACATGTAATACGGGCTTGGGGCCAAAGAGTAGCCGGCCTATAGGCTTGTTTCTAGAGTATATAGTAGTTCTATAATTTAATATTAAGGACAAGGTCGAAGCGAGATTGTTCTTCCTCTACCATGATCTTATCATAAGTTTTTCAGCTTCAAAAATGCATTATCAATTATATGTGAAATGAAATATTCAATCGTCACGCGAACTGCATTCACCATATCAAATCGTATGATCTCAACAAATAAATTCTAATTGTTGAAGACTATCTCCGCTATAATTTCCCTTCTCTTTCCCCACATCATAAAGTCATGACCAAAAACCAAGTAGGGCAACATTCAAAAGCAATAACCCGCAATATTACATATACCATTTTGATATCAAGAACGAATGAAATCAGATTCCAGAGAGCTTTTCCTGGTGGGATACCGAGTGACGACGAGCATGGTCTTGTTGACCAGAATGTAAGATCTCAGGAGCACCATGATATGCTGCGAAGACTGAGGGTGTTACTTTGGATGCGTCGAGCTTGGAGTTGGTATTCCTAAGTGATTTTATTAGTCCATGTTCGGGAACCAAGAGGGAAATGGGAAGCGACAAAAGGGGAGTTGGGCAAGAGATTCTCACCTGTAGGATTTACTGCTTACGATCGAGTCGCATTTCCCCCAAAGGTAGTTGAGCCGTCTCTATCAGAATCGATTCTTGGGTCAAGCTTGTTCAGCATATCGCTGTTGTGTGGTCCATCGGTGTTCTGAGCAGTTCCTGAGCCTCGGGTGGCGTGCGAGCCTGATGCTCCAAAGATGCCTCCAGTAGCAGCACCGTGTCTGTTTCCTCGACCATCCAAATCAGAGTCTACGCGGGGATCGAGCTTATTAGCAAGGTTGAAATCGTGTGGGCCAGCGTTTGTGCTGTTGGAAAGTCCCCCAGTACCTGTGCCACCCAGGTGGTTTCCAGTTTGGGTTCCATCGTATCCGGCGTTGTTGTGGCCAGATAGGCCAGCAGTGTTGTGTTGAGTGTTTACACCACCTGAGCCGATTCCGAGGGCTGAGTGTCCAGTTCCTTGGGATAGACCGGCATTTCGAGATCCATCCAAGTCAGAGTCAACTAAGAGAGAACAAGTTAGCCAAGGTGTCAACGAGGTATGTAGGCGGCTAATGTGAGCACTTACTTCGGGGATCAGCAGCGTTTGCTACACGGTTGTTGTGTTGACCATATTCTCCCTCAGCAGTGCCTGTGTGACCAGTTGTGTGGGTTGTAGAGCCAGTCGTGGTATTATCTTTGTGAAGAACATTTTCGACCTTGGCCTTGATCTTGTCTATTGTGGAGACGTTTCCGGTGTTTGTGGTTGAAGAAGTCATTTTGAAGAATGTTTTAGAAGGTTGAAGTGATTTCTGGGTTTTTGTTTTGTAGAGATTTGATTTCAAGATTGATTTGAAGTCTGATGTTGAGGATTTGATATGGGAGAACTATGCCTTATATATTCCATCTTCTTCATGGCAAACACAGACCCCTGTATCAAAACCTGTTTTCCTAGTCATGAGAATGGTCACCAAACCTACTCCATGCCTTGCATCAAACGAATCTCACATCCCTCAAAAGATACAAATGCTAAATCTGAGCCCCTCTTCGTCATGTCCCACTCCCAACCTTACTCACTAACCCGGGAGCTTCCAGGTTTTCTGCCAGCCAAGAGAGACTAACTCAATCCCACAGGAGCCATACCCCGCCTTAGCCACAGAGATGCTACCAAAGTTAGTGAAGTCATAGGGCTTCGTGGCTGGAACGTCATAGTGGGATTTGCCTCCCACGAATCGGAGCATTTAAGCTGTCGATCATTGCTAATCTGTGGCATAACCTTACCAGGAACCGAAAATGGGAGGTGGCTGGTGACCAAACGACATCCGTCCAAAGGAAAGAAAGGAAAGTCTGTTTCCCATCGGGTGAAACATTTTAGACAAAAGAAACGTATAGTATGTTCCACATGACGTCTAAACTTGCGAGCCCTTGTACTCCTAATGATATAGTACTTCGTAACCAATGCCAAGCAGCTACTGCCAACTTTCCACTCCAGTCCTAGCTGTCACCAAATTACGATTGCCGATGGGGTAATCCTTGAGAAATCACGACATTTTGAGTCTCCTAGCCTTATTCATAGAGGGATGTGATTGACAATGTTCGCTTCATAGAAACGAGCAGCTGCTCAAAGAGCTGAAGTTGAGAGATATCTTGACTGGCACTTCAAATTAACTTCAACCGCTTCTAGTCTATAGGCTTAGTTTTCAAAACCTAATATAATCTAGAAGGCCCCAATCCTTGGTAAAGTTTTCATTGACATAAACATCATAAGCACGGCAATCCTCGCTTTAATTTATTTGTGTTGCCTACTGATTGAACGAGCTCTACTGCTTTTTGTCATCTTCAAGTCATTCGGTGACAACGCTTCTAGAACTCGGGATTCTTCTCATTAATTTATTTTAGAGGATGAGAATAGTTGTACAATCCTCCTTTTTAGGATGAAGGGCAGCCGGGGTATGATCGAGTGGAGAAACTTCGTGGTGAGCTCTACTTAAACCTTCGCTAAGGCTCAGCAATCACCACATCACATATATCAAAATTCTCAACTCCTCCACAAACAGCATCGGTGGTTTAGTGGTAAAAATAAGAAATGCTCCTTTTCTAATAGAACTATGGTATATATTAAGTAAACGGTTATTCGAAGTTAATAGTTTTAAGCTTAATGCATAGCCGCTTTTAAGGCCTGTTGAGATCTCTTCTCTACTGACCGCATTAGGACTAGCGCATGGGTCATCCTCGCGCTCCCCCATACCGATATCAGCTTCGTAGAACTTAGACTAGTCAATCATCATCCAAACCAAAACCTGTTTATTTCTGTTATTACTGCAATTGCACCCCCGGTGATAACTGTATATACCTTTCCGAAGTCTAATACAGCTAGATTTGGTGTAGAGTGTTGAAAGATGAGGCTTGTCTTCAGTCGATCTTCTTCAAATTGATAAGAGAAGCTGTCTCATCGGCGTCAGAGGAGGTAGACATAGCATTTGGTTTTGTCCCTCTAAGACTATTTGCAATTGTATTGTAGATGTTCCAAGCAAAACCATTCTCTGAAGAAAGATTTTTTGAATGGTGTGTGATGTTTGGCGGCGTTATGGTTAGGGACGTTGGAGGAGATCCGTGGTTAAGATGATTCGAAATTTGTCTGGCCGACATTTCCCTCGCATGCGTACTGATTGTAAATATAGATGAATCCAAAAGCTCTGCAAAATATTTTCCCTTTATCTGATCGATGCCCTGCAAGATTCTTTTATATGTCTTCGCATCGATATATGCGTCGGATAGGTGTTGTCTTTTGGAGAACCTAAGGGCAAGATCGCAATCATTTATAAGAGCCGTAGCTAAATTCGACCAGTCGCACCGGTCGATTAAAAGCTGGATATCACTGCTTGAATCCCCTCGTCCTGCAGCAGCTGTGCGTAGCTTATTTTCGACGTGATTTCGGTTGAGCATCATTTCCTCGAGTGGATAGACAATATGAATTTGATGTAGTGTATTCATATTACTGCCATCCTTTGCCCCAGTAGAGCCTTCTTGCTCAATTATACATTTGGCTTGACTGAGTACCCAGTTATTGACCGAGTAAGGCTCGTCTGTATAATCCTCGAGTAGCTTCGCGATCAAAAATTGCTGGAATAGGATTATATCCTGTAATAGATGGGCCCTTGAAACTAAGCCTCCGTAAACTTTGCTCCAGTGTTCCATAAGCTGATCATGCAAATCATCGAGATCCTGGATGTACGGATCAATATCTGGATATTTAAGTGCTTCGCGGTGCAATTCGATTGCATGGCGTATCCGTTCTCGGAGAAGAGGTGTAAGATAATCTAATGAAAGAGATTCCAAGTTAAGAATCCGGAGCTCTATCAACTCGTAGAAGTCTATCATGATGTTTGTGAGAGGTGAATGTCTGGTGAGTGAAGTTCTAAAGATTCAGCAGGGTCAAATTGTGGTTCCAGGTTCGTCTTTGATTTTCTAACTCGTAGGCGGGGCTAGATAAAGAAAATATGGCCTGTCTAGCATCACGTGTTTCGGGTTTCCTGTTGACTCTGTGAGATTGCTGACTAAGACAAATATCACAAAAGATAAACAGCGACATATCATTTACTGGGTTTAGGCTTCAAAGTATTCTTAGCATTATAAGACTAGCTCCAATCCATCTCTCTAACTGCTGGAGTATAATTCACACCATCTGCCCCGCATCCTGAGGCTAACTCCAGACCCACTCAGTGCCATTCCAATACTTGTACTTTCGAGCACCTTCGTCCCATACCCAGCTTGGTGGCGGTTGGGCAGTAGCCCCCTGAGCCTGAGCCTGCTGAGCCTGCGGCAGAGCCTGATGTCGTAAAGCATCCATCCTCGTAGCCTCCGCAACGTGGCCACGGTTCGCCAAGACCCGTTCAGCTCCTCTCATTATCTGCCCATTAACGCCTGTACCGTCTTGAAGTGCCTGCAGCGCGATGTTCTCATCAGCACTGTTCGCCCTTCCCCGAGCTACTCTATAGATCAACCGGATCGTATCATATTTATATCAAATAGTGCCCGTAGTGGCTGTGACACCGAGAACTTCGAGGTCAAATTCGAAATATGACTTAAATTCGTCCAATGTAAGATCGCCCGTATTGAAATTGAAGCTGTATATTTCTTAGATGCTTTTAGCATGTCTTTAATCTATTAAGATCGATACTAACCTTGTGAATGCAATCGATTGATCTCAGAACTAAGGTTTGAGGGCTTTCGAGGCTAGAGCTGAGGATCTCAAGTTGCGTGAGGGGAGCAATAGAACTAAGGTTTTAGAATTTCAAGAATGGAACTGAAAATCTCAAGTTGCGTGAAGGAAGAAACCTCCCGCACTGCCGGCCTTTTATCTCAACCTAGACGGCTGACTGACGGCCATAAACAAAACCATTTAATATTCATGGACTGCAGACAACCCTGCTAGCAACCATTAGCAATTCTGGCCGGCATATCTCCTGAGACCGAGCTATGGAGAGACGTATGCACATCTAGGGCAGCAAGAGCACATATGTCATACAGACAGGCGATTTCTTGGTTCTATCGTTGCTGCTACTATCTACTGCATGTCCATGCATATATATCCTATATAGAAAACCAATTGCTAGCCGCGCAGCAAATCATTCACTCTGAGGCCCTGGCTAATATCCTAGTACAGACCTTATAGTAGAGATATTAGAAGATGATGGCGTGCCTAGCGCGCTTTTTCTCGAGCTCTGGGAAAGGAAAGGAAGGGATCAGGCACCTCGTCACTATCTTAAAGGCTATTTGTCTTGACTCAGGATGAAGTGGAATAGTGTCACAGATAACGCAGAGGCGGGCTAATATTATCCTAGAGATCTCTGCTTTAGTATTATATCCGTCCGGGGACTATTCCGGCAGACGAGCACACTGCACTGCAACTTCAAGCGCATATATCTCTGACTGGCCGTCATAGCCTAGCTCAAGGTTATATGCTAGCTAAAATTGCCGGCCCTAGGGTTATCTGTGGTCCGACTCAATCTAGTATTTGGTTGCTGCCTAGAACCAAAGGGGGTGGTATAGCACCAGTGCGCTTTTCAGCCTCACCAGCCACCTGGTTAGACTTTCGGGGTGGTCTTTCCCTCTTAAATTTTCAATTCCTTATAGAAAGTCGTTTTTTTCAGCTGCTAGCTAAATGTGGTCATTACTCCGGTCAGTCTACCTGGAGACAGGGGAGCTCTGGGTAGATTGGGGGCTACAATAGTTCAGGTCTATTATGCTTCAAGATACGGCTAGAAGAAGTGCACTACATATATAAGCGACAGGTCAACAGATCTCCATGGTGTCCTGCTCTGCCGGATACCTGCAGCACTCGGCTTAAAGTTGAGTAATTGGGCAATAATACTCTCATGGACCCAAAAGAGTATGATTGTCCTTACTGATACTGCACCCTGCACCGCGTTCCCCGTAGCAATATATAATGATAGGCTAGCAACTGAGATCAGTGCGAGGCTGCAGATATCGGGCTGTTGATGAATCACTTCAGCGGCTCAATCCGGCCTCATAGGCATCAGCTGTTACACTTGGGAGCCAGCCCGATTCATGTCACGAACTGTTGCGGAAGAAGAGCAGCGGCATCCTATTAATGCAACCTTGGCGGCTTTATCTATGCAATAAATTCTCAATGGTAAGAAATTCTATTGGGGAACTAACCAGAAGTCTGACCCCTGCTAATAGACGCTCAGCAAAACAGAGCTGCCTCTCTATTTGTTTACTACGGAGGTACAGCGGTTAAGTATTAGCATAGCCCTGGCAGGGTTTCTACCAGCTAACCTACTTAGGTAACTAAACGTCTAGAATCAAAACATAGCTTTGATTAGTTTAGATGTTTTACTGCCCAAATAAGCTAGATAGTTGAGTGTAGGGGAAAGCCCCTGCTAGCGCTATGCTAGTACTTAACCGCTGTACCTCCGTAGGTATGATCCTGTCCGGGGATTTGAAAACGCTCGAATCCAATCAATAGTGACAATGAGCAGAGCGGGAATAGCAGGCAATACTTGAAGCTTAAAGGTGTGCTTTCTGGAATATGCTGCAGAACGAGGCAACCAGCGTATGCCATTCTCATCTCATTATTCATTATTACGGCACCACACTTCCTCACCTCTCATTGCTTTTCTATAGCTGATCTATAGGCTTTCCCAAGGAGGGATGCTTCACTCAATGATCTCTAGTCCACAAATTCGGCATCATGGGTCTCAAATCATCCCAAACCATTAGGCTTCAGAGCCGCCACCTGAAATACAAGACTTGCACCAACTACTGCAGCTTTTTCATAGGAGTGAATATCGACGCCCCCATTTCACTACATCCTGGCGCTCGCAAACTTTGCATGGGGGTGAGCATTTACACCCCCAATTTACTGCAATCAGCTGGTATGTCCCGGTTCACTCTAGCTGATTTCAGTGAAAGAGGAGCGTTAATGAAAGATTGCCAGCGGAACTGATCTCCCCGGGCTCTAGACTAGAGATACTTCAAACGTTCACAGGTACCCTGGATAAAGATAGAGTTAGCTTTCTCTCAACGGCTCCCAATCCTGCTAGTGAATCAAAATTGATAGCATTAACTATGCTCCAGCCAACACATACTAGAACTGTTTCCCCCTGTTTTGATGAGTCAGTACTCAAGGCAACATTCTCTGTCACTATCACTGTGGATAAGAAGTACACTTGTCTTAGTAATATGCCCATCAAATTGAAAGTCGAATCAGACACGAACCAGATCGTTAAGTTTGCACGTACACCGATCATGTTGAGATCGTAACCTTTGTTATTAGTGAACTTTATATGATTGAAATCAAATACCCCATGTTGAGTGAAGAGCGAGGATAATACCCTAGAGGATTATAGAGATTCCGAGGTATTTGGCGATAGGGAGGCGTTGATTAGTAGCACCGCCTAATGAAGATTTCAGAACTATTGCTTTGATTCTTCTGCTTGGTGCGTGACTAGCATGGAACAGTGGACGGATCCGGCGCGCCGTGACGCTGAACTCGATGATATCTTCTCGATCCTCCCTAAGATGAATCTAGTCTTTGCTCCACTTATCCATCCTTAAAAGTAGTCCAATCCTAATCTATGATACGTTGCCGCCGTTGTCGTTGTCGTTGTCATCTCTTAAACTTCCATCATTTTCACCCCTTCGCCTAAAATTAACCAGGAAAAACGTCCTAAAAAAAAAAGGCAAAACAAACAAAGCTCTTACCTCGAAGAAATAGAAGAAAAAAAATGCAAAAAACTCAGGACTCTTAAGAGTCCTTAGAAAAAACCCCGGTGGGGTTTTTTGAAGCCGTAATTGGTGTTCGTATGCGTATGTGACCCCAGATTTGCTCCTCCTCGGCCGAAACACAGTTTGATCCAAAGCCCCTAAGCCAAGGGCCCGCCTTCTGTGTTTGGTGAAAGGAGTTTGCCTATTTGAAAATATACCTTACTGCTGCACTTCGGCATTAGCACGGTAGCCTCACACCCAACGCTTACCTTCCAGAAGCGTTATTTTACGTCCAAAGCGCTCTCAAAATTGCATCGATTCTACCACTCAACAAGCTTCTCATTTTGCTAAAACACATCCGTCTTTCCCTTGATATCCCCAACACTAAAAATACTGGTGTTTTCGCCCCCTCATCCACAAAACTAACATCTAGCAACTCTCCCTGCTCATTTATCTTTTGAAGCACTCTTTACCACCAAGTCGCGAAATTCTTCTATACTTTATCTGCAACACTTTTAGCATCCTAAAAGTAAATCTGGCCGCTGCTGATCTTTCAAAATGCGATCCTTCATTCTCAGGGATGGATGGAATTCCTCCACTGCTCACTCACTTCCTAGTACTCAATAAGTGCTCTCTGTATTGAGCTTCTACCGTATCGATGAGGCATATCCGAAAAGCATCCTCAGGTAGGAGATCAAGCAATTCCAACATTCCCGGTATTGCACTAGTGAGCCACGAATTCCCTCTCGCCTAAAGAATTTTATCAACATGTATCTACATCGCCATCCTCGTCGTCAAATATCCCGCTCAATAAACTTAGCGGCCGTCTCGTGAACGTGGCTTTCATGACAAGCCCCCTCTCCAAATACTCTTCTTCAATTCCTCTCTTCCAACACCGTTCCAGAAATTACTTTAATAAAATCTTTCAAGTCAGCTTTAAGTAAAAGGACATAAAAGGCAGAAGGATAGCTAAGTGCAGCATATGCAGCTACTAAAGTGGGTGTAATTAGGACGACGAGAGCGGTGACAGAGGAGTAATCTCTGGGTATGTGAAAACTGATATGATGCGCGGAGGTGGTGTTAAAATTGGTCATTCGCTTCAACACTGTAAAGATATTGATCGGGCAAGCATTCTTTATAAGCCATTATAGCTTCTGAGAGTTTTTATATGAGGATTTCGAGAATAGGGAAGTTGCTTAATGATGACAAGAACCTTAGAACGTACAGAACTGCCTGTGGTCTCTAATCTACAAGCCGAAAGAAAGCACAGGGCTTTTGAAAGCTCTTAATTATTCCCTAATTATAAACGCCCTGAATTGATCAAAGTATCTCTCTTCATTTCAAGCTCATTTACAATACTTTCTCTTCGAATCGTGGGCTTAGGGTTTAACTAATTGACTCCTGGTTTGTCGCCTATATCTCAGCATGTGTCTTATAAGAAGTAATTTAATATGGCTAAACTTTCTCACCACCACTCTCTAAATTCAACAGTATGGCCATCGTCATAAGATTAGCTCATTCATACCTGTGTAGTTTTCAGCACAATGCTTTCCTTCTTTTGTACGACCTAGCCCCTGATGTCCTCGCTTCTGTCTTGTGGCTGTGCATTTAACCCCGGGAACTTATTTCTAGCACCAGGGTTACATTATTAGGAGCTTTTAAGCCAAAAAATAAACCACCTCCCAATTCACACATTCTCTACCGCATATCTTGCCAACGAAACTTGATAGTGTAAGCTAATTGCGATGTCTCACGGCCATTCACACGAAGGAGGCCACTCCCACTCCCATTCTCACGATGAGGGCCACACACATTCACACGATAACCCCGCAGCTGACCATGGACATACGCATGAGATTCTTGATGGACCTGGAAGCTATATGGGGAGAGAGATGCCTATCATAGAGGGGAGGGATTGGTCTGAGAGGGCTTTCACCGTAGGGATTGGAGGGTACGTATTCCAGTTCATCTCATTTCTTAAGCTCATAGTTCATTTTGAGCATAAACACCCTTGATGGCGGGGTAGATCACGTGCACGAACCTCTCCCTCTCCAGCTCTTTCATACACTCTCTTTACAAGCTCCTAAGCTCCTATTTCCCCTATTGCCTTACCATATACCATATGACTGAACTAACAAATCCTAGACCCGTCGGCTCAGGCAAAACCGCCCTCATGCTAGCCCTCTGTCTCGCCCTTCGAGAAAGCTTCTCGATCGCCGCTGTGACCAACGACATCTTCACAAGAGAAGACGCTGAATTTCTCACCAAGCACAAAGCCCTACCCGCCAACCGGATTCGTGCCATCGAGACCGGCGGGTGTCCACATGCCGCAGTCCGAGAAGACATTTCCGCCAACCTGGCTGCCCTCGAAGACCTACATCGAGAATTCACTTCCGACATTTTACTCATTGAATCCGGAGGCGATAATTTGGCTGCTAATTATAGTAGGGAGTTGGCGGATTTCATTATTTATGTGATTGACGTTAGTGGGGGGGATAAGATCCCGAGAAAAGGGGGACCCGGGATTACGCAGAGTGATTTGCTGGTGGTTAATAAGACGGATTTAGCGGAGGCAGTGGGGGCTGATTTGGATGTTATGGATAGGGATGCGAGGAAAATGAGGGAAGGGGGCCCGACTGTCTTTGCGCAGGTGAAGAAGGGGAAGGGGGTCGATAATATTGTAGGGTTGATTATTAGTGCATGGAAGGGGAGTGGTGCTGAGGCTGTGAGTAAGGAGAGGGGAGGTCCTAAGAGAACAGAGGGCTTGGAGGGATTTTAGGTCTTCCGGATAGATAGGCTGAGTAGATAGATCTAAGGAACTTAATTCTCAACTTCTAGACGCGGAGATTATCAATTTAAATAGAATAGACTACTCAATTCAAAAATCCCAGATCAAATGAAAGTAGAATGATGACAAAATAGCCTTGCAAGTTGACTTTTTAAATCCTTCATTCTTCATAGACAGACGTAATAGATGCTCCATCTTCCCAAAAAGCGCCATGCAATGCTCCAGTTAATCAAACAGCAAAAAGAGCAAGTCGTTCAACCACTCTTCCTTACAAATCGACTCAGCGCAGGACCCAAATCCTCAGTCGTAGAATTCTTGTGCTTCTCACTCTGGGCCATCCTCAGCTCTTGGATCTTTAGCCTCCTCTCATCGATAATATTCCTCGAGGCCTTCTTTCTCAAGTACTTCCGCAAACTACTATTCTTGCCTCTTCCTTTGTTCTTAACACTAGCAATTAGATCCACAGGCTTCTTATCCAAATCCTGCTCTGCTTTTCGCTGCTCAGCTGATAACAGATCCAAGTTACCAATATAATCAGGGTTGAGTGCAATCGTCTCTGCTTGCAATTTGTTAAGGAGTGATTTGACTTCTGCTTCTTGTCGCTGTTTCGTGGTTTCAAATGGATTGATTTCCATAGCATCGAAATTAGGCTCTCCAGCTCCGGGAACAAGAACACTCGAGAAGCCTAGGTTATGTGATGTTCCTAGAACATCCTCGAACGGACACCATTTTACTCTTTCGATCTTCTTGCCTTCACCACCCCATGCCATATATGGACTTTGAATTTTCTCCTGCTCTGATGAAGCCTTGTCGAATAATCCTCGCCATATTGATATTTGTGTCCCCCATCCCACAGCAGTCAAGCCTCGATCGGAAATGGCAACCGATGAAGCTGGCTGTCGAGTAAAGTAACTGTTCACTTCCTTGAACATTCGAATATCCCAGACTGCCATTTTGTTATCCTGACCTGCAGACACCATATATCTACCTTCTCTGTCAACCCCCAAAGCGCGTACCGGACCTCGATGCGCAAGGAGTTTAACCAGTGGTGTCGTAGAATTTGGAGACCATAATGTGACGGTGCCATTTTGGTGGCCCATGTGAAGTATCGCATTATGAGGATTTTGTGTTAAGGCAGTGGGTGATCCGAGTTTCGTAGGAAATTCGATAACCATCTTTCCAGTAGAGACATCTTGGTATTTCAGGTATCCGGCATTCCCCTAGAGAATAGTTAGATTTTCCAAAATCAAGACGTTTCTAAAATTACATACCACAGTTGCTAGTAGATAATGGTAAGGGAGAAACTCCATATTTGTAACCTCGATATGCTGTTTTAAGCAATGAAGCTCCACTCCCGTCCGATCGTAGATATAGACGTATTTCTTCTGCGCAACAGCAAACAGCTGGTTATTGTGTAACCATCGCGCATCTCTCACTGTCTCTCCCAGTTGGAGCTCGCATCCAAGTTTGCCCTCTCTCCAATCCATCGTTGCGACATGCCCTTTCCTTCCAGCTAGTAATAGCTCTCTTCCATTCCTCGTATAGTCGCATACATATGGACCCAATTGATCTAACTTCAGTTCAAATCCCTTCTTAGCTGTCTCGATAGAAACTCCCTCTTTGATCTCATCTTGCCGGACCTTGTACGTTCGTTCCAATTCATGTTCAGGCTCGAGGAAACCCCCTTCGTTCTCCAATAAAACCTCCGCATCCTTCGCTCTTAACGCCGCCTCTCGATATTTACTTTCCAAGCTCTTGAGATTTCCCCGCAGCTTCTTGTCCTTGATGCCTTTGAGCGGGATCTTTTTCCCTCGTCCATAGGCTTTCTGGGCTTCCTTGCGGCGGCGTAGCTGTAAATCAGATTCGGTTGTGGTCAATTCGGTTCGTGCGTGTTTTACTCGTATAGCACCATTAGAAAATATATTGGAAGAGACATCCTCCGTCCTTTCCAAGACGTCTGTCATGTTAAAATGTTGAGTTAAAAGCCTTTTGAAGAGTTCTAAAAATTTGAAGGAAGAGTTTGGCATTTGGTGGCAGGGTTAAAAGATCTGCAGGGATTTAGATAAGCGATAAGCGCACAAGGGAAAAATAAAAAATATCCGTTGCGATGTACTTCCTGCTGCTACTGAAATCAGGAAATTCTTTCATTCTGGCGTCCATACCATTTAGATTCAAAGCCGGCGGAAACGGCACCATGCCTTCCAATATAGAGTCTCATTCTCACAGGAGTACCACGAAAGGATCCCATAAACCCTTCAAATCCAGAAAGGCAACCAAGGGCGCACTGAAAGAGTTAACTAAAGGTGCGTTGTATTATACCTCTTGGATGACCATATACTGACCTCAAACAGGTAAGGTACAAGACTTAAGCCACCGAAAGAGCCCTCATCAAGCCCTCATGTCAAAATTTGATCGCCGTAATCAAGCCCGCCAAAAGCAACAGACAAAAAACCGAGAACATTTACGAGACACAACTATATTTGCTGGGAAAGACGGAGCACCAAGAATTGTCGCTATTATTCCATTGTGTGAAGATGGGGATGCTGCTGTGGCAGCACGCCAGTTGAGCGCAAGCCTAGACATTGACACTGAAGTTCCGGATGAAGGAGTTGTCCGAACGAATATCGACCGATTCAAGCAAAAAATACAATACGTTACGGTGAAAAGAGACTTAATTGCTTGTATGGATGCTGGGAAAGTTTCGGATTTCGTTATATTTATCTTGTCTCCAGAACAAGAGGTGGATGCTTTGGGAGAACTCATCCTCCGGAGTGTTGAAAGTCAAGGACTATCTACTCTTTTGACTGTTGTCCAAGGTCTGGAGAAAATCGAGCCTGCTAAAAGACGGCCTCAAGTGCTCTCCTCACTGAAATCCTACGTTACACATTTTCATCCGGATCAAGAGAAGGTCCATAATCTGGATAACAGACAAGAATGCGCTAATCTCATGCGCTCGTTATGTACATTAACTCCCAAGGGAGTTAGATGGCGAGAAGAAAGAAGCTGGATGCTTGTTGATGAAGTTACACTACCTACAAGCGAGCAAGAGTTTACAGTACTTACAGGTGTCACCAGAGGGAAAGGATTGAAAGCAGACCGATTAGTTCAAATTGG
The DNA here is from genome assembly GCA_003988815.1 of Chlorencoelia australis. Taxonomy (NCBI): domain Eukaryota; kingdom Fungi; phylum Ascomycota; class Leotiomycetes; order Helotiales; family Cenangiaceae; genus Chlorencoelia; species Chlorencoelia australis. The sequence goes on from QYAN01000006.1 coordinate 838,195, forward strand.
TGACTGGGGAGATTTCCAGATTGAAAAGATCACAGCAGCACCTTTGACCTCGAAGAAAAGACGAGCAGATGAGATGGCCGTGGATGATATTCAAAGCGAAACCGTTTTTGAAATCCCCACTCCGGAGCAGGATGACCTCTCAGAGTTGGCACCTGAAGAAGTCATGATGGATGATGATAATGATATCGATGCCACCATATCAATTGCAACATCTGACAAACGAGGTGTCTTGTTAGATGACCATCACTACTTCTCCGACGATGAAACACATTTACCTCAAATGCCAAAGCGATTACCCAAAGGAACCTCCAAATATCAAGCAGCCTGGTATCTTGGAGACGAGTTCTCAGATTCGGGGTCGGATATGGAGGACGTAGACGAGCAGGGCAATATGAACATGAATGCCCCAGCCCTTCCTCAAGACGGAATCGAAGGTTTCGCGCCACGAGAACCTACTGAAATTGCACCCTCAGAATATCCCCAATCCGAAATGTTTCTAGATCCCAAACCAGATGATGAAACCGAAGCCGAACAATTGGCTGCTTTCCGAAACCGTAAAGGTGATGAAGCGGAAGAAGACAGAGAGTTCCCGGATGAAATCGAGTTGCATCCAAATGTGCTTGCGAGAGAACGATTAGCTAAGTACCGCGGTTTGAAAAGTCTAAGAACAAGTCACTGGGAAGAAGCTGAGGATCGAGCCTATGAGCCTGAAGAGTGGAGAAGATTACTCCAAGTTCCTAATTATAAATCTGCAAAGAGCTCAGTGACGAGAGAAGCTTTAGTTGGAGGAGTAGCACCTGGAACTCGTGTTAATGTTTACCTTCGCAATGTGCCAGCAACTTGTCTAGCATCCTACAATTCTTCTAAACCACTCACACTATTCTCTTTACTTCGACATGAACACAAACGCACAGTCGTAAACTTCAATATGACTCTCAACTCCGACTACCCTGCGCCAATTCGATCCAAGGAAGAAATCATCGTTCAATGCGGACCTAGGCGCTTTATTATTAACCCACTCTTCTCTCAAGGAGGTAATACATCTAACGATGTACATAAATTCGACCGATACTTGCATCCGGGTGCTTCGACTATTGCTTCTTTTATTGGACCTATGACATGGGGTTCAGTGCCTGCTTTATTCTTCAAGCGCACTGTGACAGGTGATGAGATGACTGACGTCGCTCAACTTCCTCTTACGCTATTAGGTACAGGCACATCACTACCACCATCAACACATCGGGTGATTGCCAAACGAATTAGTATATAACCTTTAAAACTCCTAGATGAGTCTATACTAACTACTCTACCTTCTAGTCCTTACTGGCCATCCATACAAAATCCACAAAAAGCTCGTTACAATCCGCTACAGTAAGCTCTTCCCTTTCCTTCCCTTTTTATCTACCACCACTAATATCCGAACCCCAGTGTTCTTTAACAGAGAGGACGTCGAATGGTTCAAAGCCCTTCAGCTCTGGACCAAACGAGGCCGAAGTGGCTATATCAAAGAGAGTCTAGGTACCCATGGTTATTTCAAAGCCACATTCGACGGACGTAAGTTCTTGCCCCCTCTCCCCCTAGGTGTAAGTACTAACGGATTTGAAGGCATCAACCCACAAGATTCCATCGGCGTCTCCTTATACAAGCGAATGTGGCCTCGGCCCGCAAGGCCTTTCACTTCAGCTTCCCTCTCAGAAAATTTACTTCCGGCAATTGAGGAGGTTGAGATGGCTGAACCGGTGCCGGATGGAAATGGAGGAGCAGTGCTGTAGATTTAGTACACTTTATGAATATTATGAACCAAATTAGAGTTGTGGATTTCTGGACATTGTTCCTTGCTTGAGGATCTCGTATTATGACACCACATCTTTGGGTAATAAAATGCATTAGATATTACAATCATTCATAATCAGATTTGTCTGGCGGTTTTGTTATAAATTGATTCTTGCTTGGGTGTAAGATTGATTTTCAGGCGCCAAGAAATGACGTTGAAAATCTTCAACCCAAAAGATTATTTTATTCGACCTCCACCACGACTCTACAAAACATTAAATCTCCCTTCTTGAATTCCTAAATATATGGCAGACATGCATGACCCTCCTTCGGCAACGGCCATGATAATTGGCACCGCACTCGTAGCCGGAGTCAGTGGCTACATGATCGGAATCGCATCTTCACTAGGACTAATTCCCAATCCTTTCGTAGCTAAAGTCCCCAAGGAGCGAGGAATAGCAAACTACGACGATGAAGAGGAAAGTACTGACGAGGAAATCGACGATTCGATTAAGATCGACCATGCGCCAAATTGGGCCAACGGAGTCGAAGCTGATAAGAGAGATGGATTGAGAGTGGTTCCTTCAACTGCAAGCAAGAAGACGGAGGCCAGTACCAAGAAGCTATTGTCGCAAGCAATGGAGAGCCCGTGGGATGATAGCACGGAAGAATGCAAGATGGTTCTTGTTGTGCGAACTGATTTGGGAATGCGTACAGGTACGTAGTCAAATCTCTTTCCATTCTATATTCACACTTCTAATTCATACACTTAGGAAAAATCGGAGCCCAATGTGCTCATGCAGCTCTCGCCTGCTACAAGACGTTCCTTCGAAATGCCCCGCAGTCACCAATTCTACGCCGCTGGGAACGATCGGGTCAAGCAAAGATCGCATTACAAGTGAAGACTCAGGAGCAATTAGAGGTGTTACAGGCTCGAGCAATCAGTATGGGACTTGTAGCAGAGATCATTGTGGATGCTGGGAGGACGCAAATCGATGCTGGGAGTCAAACTGTATTGGGAGTTGGACCTGCGCCTAAGAGTGTGATTGATCAGATTACGGGGGACCTAAAGCTGTTGTAAATCTGGAAATTGAGTTGAGATAGGTGTGTGCATTAAGACCATTGCAGGCGTTTGGGCATAGAAAGGGCGCAAATGGATATTGAGAGGGCGGGATTCCGGTCTTCCTACCATCTACAAAACAATACCTGTATCACTACTTCTTTCACCGGAATCAAGACGAATGAACGAACTGCAGACGCTTAAATTGGAGGGGATTCATTTGGCGGACTTCTTTCTAGTCTACTTCGCCAAGTAGACGAGGGAATGGGCATCTAAGAACAGAAAACTCGGGTGGAGTAACGTGAAATACTGTTTTCCATTTCTTATTCATCAATACTCAATATGACTTTCTCCTAGAGGCACATAGATTAGTTCGATAGCCTATAAAGATACACATACGAGAGCTTTTAACTAGAATCATTCTAGCAGGCCCTTCGTTCCTTTCAATTGATATCTCTTCCAGCCATATTTCGTATCTAATGAGATTTATGCATATGTATCCACATTACAAGTTACTTCATATTTACAACATTTTTGACAACCTTCAGTGTCTCTCGTGGAACCCCTCTTTCCCTCCACCTTCGGGTCAGAGGACAGATCCCAATTCAACTTCTTCGGACAAGGTGGACGGGTCAGTCTCATACCTCTATTAAGATGGCCGAAGCATGAAGCTCGCCCTACTAACTCCTCGTAAATAGCCACATGGTAGAACTCTTTCGTTTCACCTCGTTTTCTTCTACTACTACTACCAAATTAAATATGTAATGCTAAGAAAGAGCCAGCATTCTTATCTCTCTATTTCCCATATCCAGTCATATAAATCTATATTAACAAATATATGCTTCAATAGTCCGTGTCTCGCATTCATTGGCTCTACAACTCATCTACTTTTAAACCATTTTTTTTTTTTTTACACAAGCCGCTTATGATTTGACAACCAACCAGTAAGAGCTCAACCTCACCAGCAGACGAGAAACTTCATAATGAGGAACACAGCAAGCACATTGTGACCCAGGATAGAGTTCCCGGCCCTGAGGGTTACTACGAAACGTTTCGTCTTCGGACCTTTGGTAATGGTTGAGGACCATGATCACTAACCTCACTACAAAGTACCTACACAGATGTCTTTCCGTCGAATATGTCTATGATAATATCTGTACTGTACACTGCGATCTCGTTGCACATCCTCTAGATAGACTGTTGTATCCCTAAGGGACTTTATCGAAGATGGTCATGTTAATAATATATATATAAATGTATTTGCGTGACAATTCAAAATCTTTTTGGACAGAGCCGACTTCGCCATAGATAAGTGTCATAAAAGGGGGAAAAGAATTTAGCCGAAACAGGCTGGCGGGGTCATCATATTGTAGGGTACACATGACTCGACTCGACTTCTTCTCTATCTCATCTCATCTCCATCACAATCTTAAACTACTCTTTCCCATTCTCCCATCGATCCCTCCCTTCAGATATACATCTCTATTTCAAGATGATCACGGGTATCGCTCACGTAAATATTCTCGTCCCCCCCGGAACCCTCGGTGCCGCTGAGGAATTTTATTCCAAAGTCCTCGGGTTTACTTCTGTTCCTGTGCCTGCTGCTGGTGTTGGGAGGTTACTTTGGTAATTCCTTCTCCATTGTTCTCCTGTTCCCATCCTTTCCTCTCTCTCCCTTTTCCCTTCTCTCTTCTTCTTCCCCTCCACAAAGAAAACTGACACTTAAAAAAAAAAAAAAAAAGGTTCGACATCACCCCCCATGGTCAACAACTCCACGTCGCCCACGGAACCCCTGAATCCAACTTTCCCCTTTCCTCCCGGCATCCTTGTTTCAAAGTCTCTTCTCTGGAAGGCTTGCTTGAATTGAGGAAGCGAGTTTGGGAAGCTCATAAGGAGGGGACGAAAGCCGCGCCGCTGGAGGCTGACGAGCCGGGGAGGGAGAACAGCGGTGCGTGGTTTCTTCCTTTACTTCCCCCTCTTTTTGAGGGGGGTGTTAGTGGTGATGGGCCTTGGGGAAGAAATTGCTAACAGTGAGATTAAATAGGTGAGACGCAAGGAGCAGAATTCCCGAGTAGGTTTTTCGCGAGGGATTATGCGGGGAATAGGTTGGAGTTTAGTTTGTAGGGACAAAGCGGCGGCTTTAAGATTGGGACGGGGGTGAGGAGTGAAGTTCTTGAAGAGGGGTGGGGAGACAGAGGAGGGAGAAGAGAGTAGCTTTTGTTGGAACTGGGAATAGACTTTTGAGTGGGTAGGTGATTTTTAAGAACACTTTTGGAGATGTTGAGCTGAATTATTTGAATTGTCGTAAGGAATTGTTAAGGGTTAATCCTAAAGTGTTTTCATATAGGACACTCGAGCTCTTGTGACGTATGAGGCTAAGTTGCTCTGCTTCAGCGAATCGTTGATCCCAGCCATTTTCTTGTTTCAAGCTGGACTATTTGTCAAACCCACTCGGCCGTCGAACTTCTTTAGTAAGAGAACGTATAGCTCTCTAGATCACGACAGCTACTCGGCTAGTTACCTAGCTAGCTCTACTTCCTGGAAAGAGTAGGATTCAAATCGCTTCTTTCTCAATCAAGAGAGCATTATAAGAGATCATACAACATATTTAGTTCAACGGCTTCTTTCACACATTCATTTTGAGACATCCATTATCCTATAAACTCCTTGCATTCACTGCAACAAGGAAGCTAGCGCTTCATTAAAAGACAGGCAATGTTCGCTCGCTCCAAATAATAATCAAAACTTACTTCTCCCCACCTTCAGTCAACATTCTATGCTCCTCACGTCATATTTAGACCTCCGCCATACGACAGAATCTCCTCATCAATCTTCACCCAAACTAACTCTACCCCCCCCACAACGCTCTCTTAAAAACCTTATCCGCATCCACATTCGCATCCCCTGCCCTCCATGCTTCATCCGCCTTCCTATCTCTCTCCCGTGCCTCCTCAATCGCCTTCTCTAATTTCGCCTTTAAAAACGCATTCCCAATCCTCTTCTCCTCTTCCGTCAAATGGTTTCCCGATTTCACACGACCTGTCTCACCCCTCGCCGCCAAAATCTTATCATGTTTCTCGCGTTCATCCCAAGTAATGTAGATGGGTTTCTTGGTTTGCTTGTTTGGCGCGTCTTTGAATGCTTTTTCTGGGAGGATGGAATAGTTGTCTCGGATGGCCGAGAGTTGTTCTTCCGTGATGGAGATGTGGCATAGTGTGTCGTAGACTTTTCTTTTGGATCCCGCGGCCACGAGTAAGGCTTTCCAGTTGTTTTTGGGTGGTGGTGATGGTTGAGCGGGATTGGGCTGTTGGACTTGCATTGTAGATCCGGGAGAATGATTAGAAGTTGATACAGGATGAATTAGAGGTTGAGAAGGAGTCCACATTGTAGGTACTTGGGTTGTGGGTCTCAAATTCTGGTGATTAGAGCTGGTGTTGTCAAGCGGGCTCGGAAAATCTACCCTTGAAGCGACTTGGGTGAGAATTCTCGACAGTGCGTGATAATTAGAAGCTGACGCAGCATTAGGATGACGTTGAGAAGGAGCCAGATGGGGTTGCCTGGATTGTTGATAACGGTTGTAGGCTGCTATATCATCCAATGAGAGGGAGGGGCTCACTGGGGTTTGATGAGTTGAATTCTGATAGCTGCTGGGAGTTGAAGTAAGGTGGCCTGGTAGAGGATGCATTTGAGGCACTTGGGCTTGCATTCCCGATGGCTGGTAATAGTCGGAAGCTGACGCAGCATTCAATGTGGGTTGATGATAATCGTCGGAAGCTGAAACACTATTCCATAAGATTTGTGAGGGGATAACTTGCTGAGTTCTTGCTTGGAATAGATTTGAAGAGGGGGCCGACATTTGGTGAAGACCGGAAGCTGAGTTAGTGTTGGGTGTATTTGGCGGGTGAGCCGACATTGCGTGTACTTGGACCTGCATTCTGGATTGTTCTTGGGGGCTAAAAGGCCAGGCGTCCGGTGACTTCTCAACGTAAGTCGTCTTATCGTCTACCGTGACACACCTTTTAAGTCTTGCCTTTTGGACACCGTTTGTTAGGGTAGATGCGGGTGGGGGTGGGTTTATATGGAGAGCCAAGGGTGACCATTCTTGGGCCTTTTTTGATTCTTCTTCAAGGCTAGCGGCCTGTGTCATATCGGGTGGAGTCTGATTCAGAAGATCAGGGGCCGACATGGGTGGGAGGGGACTCGCATGGAGATCTTCTACGATGTCAACATAGTATAACCTGTACGCGTCATAAAACCTAGTATTCTTAATTTCGTAGGTAGAGGGGATGAAGGGGTAAAGGACACGGTAAAAAGAGTCAATGCGGAAACAAGTACCACTGTCTGGATCGCGGTAATTAAAATGATTTCCGATATTGTTGAATTTGTTGATATAATACCAGACATCTTCTCCGTGGTGTTGATAAAGCGTTCCTCTAGGCAACCTATCGACCTGTCAAGTGAAAAGGAAAGTCAGCAAGTTGAAGGGTATGGAGATCAGATGATAACTTACGTGTACCATCTCATTTTTATATGCGCAATGCCAGATATATCTGGGTGGTAGTAGATTATATATCACTTCTTCGCAGAATGAACCATCGCTCGCGTCTGGATGCGCCATGATGAGAAAGTGCACGATCTGAAATGTTAAGATGCTGTTGTAGAAAGGAGATTTTGAAGATCGAGATGAAGGAGAAATCCATGGAATGTTTGGTAAAATCGCTTCGCGATAGCCTCACCACTTTTCCCGATTTTGTTTACTTCACCCTTGGACTTCGTTGCCTAGTAAATAAGGAGCAAATTCGGGATGGAAGAATATGGAACGACAGATTTTTCACAATGTCTCCTTACTCTTTTCGTCCCAAGTGCTGTTCAGATACATCGATATATACACTTCACTACTAGAGTGACGGAGCCATGAATCCTCTTCACTTCCTCATGTCGATGTTAGACAATGCTCCGAAATTCTAACACCTTGCATTCCGAAACGCATCCATCAGACAGAAACGTGTGAATTTCTTTTGAAAGAAAGTATTGTGCTCCTTTGGGTCTCTTCTGTGCTTCAGCCAAAAACATGTTATTTGATGTCCATCGAGTACTGCCCGAAGAGACATCGTTCTGTTTCTATTGCCCTCACAGTATAGTGCATAACATGTTCTTAAAGAAGATAACGAGGAAGAGAGGCGGTGGGGGTGTACTTGCATCAGCGAATATATGTTGACTCGAATCAAGAAACCTCGAAATGTCGATAATTCTCATGAAGCCACTGGCTCGAAAGAACTGTCGAGACACCCAATTCTGCTTGATGTTTCCATCCTAAACTCTGATGATAGTCTCTAGTTTGTTAAACTCTGCCGAATCCTACAGCCATAATACAGAGAAATCGACTATGTATGCTAGGTGCTGTTCAAAGAGAACAAAAAGCGACTCGAGTATTCTGGCGTCTCCAACACTCATCTCCTTGCATACTTTGACAGGGAGAGGTTCTATTCTGTCGATTTACCTGGCGAGTGATATACACGAAGAGTAAGCAGTGTTGAGGAAGAGAAGTAGGGGGAAAGAATTATGGTGAGAATTGCAAGCTCGTAAAAGGAGGTACACCAAGATACCAATACCACAGCGCTGAAAACTTTTGGCTCATTGAGCACCACCGAGCAGGCCAATGCATGTGGTATTTAAGGCAGAACAAAGTAGTGAGGAACCATCCAAGGGCTGCTGATACTCTGTCTGCTCGTGGCTTGAGAAATAAGCAGATTCCAAACCCCAAGTCAATCAACGTTGCACCCTACTGCACGCACAACAGCAACATATTGACTGTTTCTAGGTGATACCCCAAATACACGTGAGTTCTCATTGGATTCGGGTCTCGAGTGAGTGTTTGAAACAATATTCGTGCCTCTTGGTATCGACCAAGCGTGGATCGCCCAAAATTTCCCCAGGTTTTACGACTAGCATCCCTAGAGACTTGAGGTGAAAGACTCAGCTGGTATTGTAGTTTTTATGTGTCACCCTATTCCTAATTGTGTGGATGACATCATATTCGACATCGAATAATGTTCCGAGCAATTCTAAGCCTAAAAGAAACGAGTATTGTCTCCTGCACCACAATTATGAAGTTGCAGAACAGAAAATCAGGTTAGATGAAAAGGAATGGGAAAATCGGTAGCAAGGATTTTCAAGCTATATAAGCTGATAGGAATGCTGGATTTGACTTATCTCGCGTCATTTGTCTCTGTTGAAGGCAGGGAACAATATGAGCGAAGTAAAATGAATGATAATGAGACAATAAGTCAGGAGAACAATTCCAAAAAAGCAAGCAGTCATTTTAACTCCATAACCCTTCGCTCAACAACTTTGCCACTCTGTACCATTAAAAAATTGATCCCTTGCAAAGAGTCATCTTGCCGCTTGTCTGCATCTCTCTTGTTCTCTCAGGACGCTTTGATACTAGTATGATTCTCAGCAGTGACACTTGTCTCTCCTTCCGTCTCCTCTCCATCGCTTCAGCCCTTCCTTTCTCAATTTCTATAGCAATCCGAGGATCTTGTTTTCAGATGCCCGTCTTTGATATTTTTTTTTTCAACCGGATTTTGAACAAGTAGACTATGGAATCCTCGTTTTTCTGATGTTGTGGACGCTTATTTCTTGATGCGAATTATCGGCGTATGACGATTGGGCTGAAGACGAGACAAGCGATATACTGCACGAAGATGACGTGTGAGTTATTTTAAAGTCCACGGGGGAACACAGGGTGGGATTGAAAAACCGAAGAGAGAAAGGAAAGAGCTCGGAGTAAGTTCGTATTTAATAAGACCGATCAAAAGTACAGCTCAGCTTGGACAAGACTGATTTCCTGGTATTTGGTCCTTCCTTCTGATGAGCGGAGATATGTATTATCCAGCCTTGCTGAATGAAGGTCATAGGAACACCTGTCTCCCACAAGTCGCGCATATTTTCTGGATGTTTTTGATTTCGCTTTAAGTCATTGAAAACATCATTGAGAGGGCAGATGATGTCGATGCGTTGTCGTCTGGCTTTTCCTCACAGTGTATCGCCACGTGAAGTCGTGGGGGTAGCATTTAAAAACCATTCAAAGGCAACGGTTCTTTCGGATGAAAAAGAAAGGGGGGGTGAGACATCGTCCTGGTTCATGATGAGGTGAGATTTGAGCAAACGGACGTGGGGCGAAGGCTGGAATGGAACCCAGGGAAAAAGGTACCTGCGGAAGTGTCCATGCTTTGAATCAGAGCCTGGGGATGATTGAAACGTGGACCTGTAAAATGGGGTTTCGCTAGGGCTGGAAGTATTGGATGGTTTTTTGAACTTTGTCCATATGATAATCTTACCATTTGGGGGGGGGGGAATTTACGACCGTCGACTCCGATAGGGATAGTACGTATGAACATAGTCATCAGGTCGCAGTGGAAAGGTGGAAAAAGAAGTACCAGTCACTGGTTTCCCCGCTTTCTTGAGGATTGCAGTAGAAAGAGCCGTCGACACCTGGCATGCGGTGAGTCGTGGATGCATAGGTTGCTGGAATGATGTGTGATATAAGAAGAGATTTTCCACCATAATTTCCTCTTCAAGCCGGCATGGGAATTGCAGTGAGAGACTGAAATGCGCGGGTTGCCTATTCGATAGCAGGTATGCATTGCTTGCAGGAGCTATCTTCGATATCGATCGTGCATGGGTTGTACCACCCGGCCGTTTTGCTCCATGCGGTACTTCTCATGTATTGGGGTGGTCATCGAATCGGCTTGGACTTGTGCCCCATCCTGCGGTCAATGGGGATCAGTTGATAAGTATGACGATCTTCTTCTGGATGGAGGAGAAGAGAAGATCTCTGGGGGGCGATCTTCACAGGATGTTTAAGCCTCGACCGGTCTTTTTCAGAAAAATGGTTGAGCAGGCGCCATTTCGTCACCACATTTTTAAGGGGACGGACAAGGGGAACCAACTCTGGGGACGCTCTGGGGGGTTGGAAAATTGGTGTGGCTGGATCAGGGGAAAAGGCCAAAAGAGGCAATAAGGAATCAGCCAATCAATGGATAAATAAATGGAGAATGAGATGATTCCATTGACGGCGAAGACTGTGCCGTACCAATCTCTTGTGTACCGACCTTCCTTGCGGCGCAGGATGCCGGTATCCTGATTCATGAGCATTACTCCTGGCTAAAAGGACTGGGGGGATCCGGAAAGCCGGCCTATCTGATGTTGGAAGAGTAAGTGAGAGAAGGGAAGGGAAGGGAAGGAAAAGAACAGAGGAATACATAGCTCGCTGGCCAGGGAGAGCGGTGACATGGTGACAAGTGGCAGTGACAGTGACAGTGCTTGGTGGATATCAGCAGATAAGCAGGTGTAATTGGGTATTGTGTATTGTGTATTGTGTGTTGTGTTGTGTAATACTATTCTGACTTCTATTTTGGCGTGCTTGACTGCCAGATCCTCCGATCCTCCGATCCTCAATGGTGGGCCCAGCAAACGAAGATTCAAAGATTGGGGTGTTGCAAACTTGAAGCCATTGCAGGCTTTCCCCTGGCGCCGGGTCCACTTATCAAAGCCTCTTTGTCTTCTTTCCCTTTTGGCCATTTCCATTTGCCACCACTCACACCACATCCACATCCACATCCACCACATCCACATCCACCACATCCACCACATCCACATCCATCCACCACATCCATCCACATCCATCCACCACATCCACCTCCACCTCCACACCAACCACACCACACTTCTCATCGGCTATTCAAATCAGGCCAGCTCTCTGCCCGCCAACACTTATTCAACTCATTCTTCCTCACTTACAACCACGCAGCAGCTAAGTGATCACCAGTAATTACTGCCACCAAAGCAAAAGCCAATCCCACAGCAAATAACTTCACACATCATCAAATCATCAAATCCCCAAATCCCCAAATCCACCACCCACGCATCGTCTCCAATCATACTTTCCCGCGCCCATGGCAGACGGCCAAGCAAGAACAGACCAAAAGAACTCCCGGGATCACATTCCTCTTTTTCGATTCGCCTAAGCAACTGCGGTCTGGCTCGATTTTACTCCCTACGCTCCTCGCCTGCTGCTGGCACTAACGACGTCTTCTTGCTTCCCGTCTAAGACCTAACGCACGCTGTACCACAACCCCAAGCAAGTAAGCTACGATGGACGACCAAACACCTGCATTCACCTCCATCATGGGGGGAACGGGTGCACAAGAGACCTCCGAACCATTACAATTACCCTTCACACACACGAAACCATCCACGACCACTACAACAAGCGCCTCCTCGAGACGGGCGACCCGCGACTCCTTCACCAAACCTCCCCCAAGACTCCAAACGCGGGCTGCTTCTGCTACCAGTTCCCCATCGCCGTCACGCGAAGCATCGCCTGTCCGACCTCCCTTCAAGACCGCTGCGCGTGCGTCAACCGGTCCTGGCAGATCAAGGAAGAATAGTTTGCACGACACCAGTCCCTCGCGCAGCACCTCAAATACACATAGCAACCCTCCCTCGGCGGCCGCCACACAACGAGTATTATCCTCAGCATTCCCATCATTGCCTCCCGCTGCCGCCGTGGATTCGGAAATCAAGGCCCCCGTACCCAAAAAATTGTCCCTCGGGAGTGAGCTCAACAAAGAAACCCCCCGGTGGCCCGTCTCTCCTCGACTACGATCCCCACCGCCCGTCAACACCAGAAGCGCACTGACATCACCACGGAAATCCGATCTCGACCTGCCGTCAATCTATGTGCAAAGAAACTCTCCCGCCTCGGAGCCTGCATCGGCCACGTCTACCCTCTCTCCCAATATCGACAGCGAAACAGACGATTCTTTGTTAGCACCGGGCATGAGAACACCTGGGAGAGGAGCAAGTGGTTCAACCCTAGAAACGGTCCAAGAGATCAGTCAACCCAACACTCCGGCGGCTTCGAACACCGATGGCGCAGCAGAAAGATCCCACACGGGCACGCCTTACTTATTGACAGATGATAACCCGATCGACTATGCCTTCAACGCGAGCCTCAAGAACAAGTCGAGCAGTCTCACGAATGAGAGTGGGAGTGAGAGCGGGGGGAAGGGCGAGATTAAAATGACGACTCCCAAGGTCACCCCCACAGCGTCTTCTAGCCTCGCCTCGATCCCGACCACGAAGTTCTCCACGACCGGAAGGGGTAAGCCTTTGGGAGAGGGACCGACAAGGAACATGATGACCGTGGAGACGGAGACCGTCAGCTCCATACCTCAAGTCGCCGTGGGGGGCAGCTTGGGAGGACCAATGAATGGGAGTTTGCGGGCGAAACCCAGTTCTGAGACCATACGACCGAAGAAGGAAAAGAAGAAAGCGCGCAAGGCTCCATCAATTACTTCCGGCACGGGTGAGCTACCACATTCAAGACCTAAACTCCATCACCATCATTCTGCTACGTGGTCGACATCAAGTTACCCTGCCGCTCGGTCTCCAGAAAGAGTGTACGGACAAGGCTCGTACACGCCTGTGGAGATGAGTAGAACTGCAAGTCCTGAGCGGCCCGCGTCACAGCTATCACAAGCGTCTCGTAGACCGAGTCTGAATCTATATACTGTAGGGGTTATGCTAACTAGAAATCGTCCAGCCTCCTCAAAAGCAGATATATTCGAGGCCAAAGTTGCCAGCGCGGTCGGCGAAGCGAATTCATCGGACTCGGAAGAAACGTTCGTCTACGAATCGAATCCACCTGAACCCGACAGGCCTCGGCGATATAACCACTCACGAACACCTAGTACGACATCCATGGCAAGCCAAGCGGACTTGAGAAATGGGGTACGTTCTCTGATGGATGGACATAGTGTAGCCATGAAGAAGAGCATGAAGTTTGCCAATTCTTACGGCAACCAAGCTCCTGAGATGGCCAACGGTGACGATGAGGGGAGAGGTACGGCGCGAAGTAATATGGGCACGGGTAGGGGAACAACACACCATCATCATGTTGGTCGGTGGGGTCGAAGTGTTGGCAATGGCCACCCATCGCTTTTTGATAACGAATCTCCTTTCCCAAATGCAGCAAAATCGAAATTTACAAACAACAACAGCAGACAGTCGTCAAGGCCTACCAGTCCGAGACTTTCTAACGCAAGATCAGGCGGGAATGGAAAGAAATCGCCATTGTTAGGGTATGATCTCGACGATGCGGCGGACGACGAGAGGACCCCCTTGATAGGAACGGTGCGGTCAAACCGATCGAGTCGAATCAGGCGAGCCGGGATGTCACGTCAACTGGAACACCAGGCGTCACAAGAAGATCGCTCTCTTTTCTCTCGATTTGCGGGGTGTACGGTTCTATTTGTCATGATTATCATGGTCATAGCGGGTGCTGGTGGCTTCATGTTTGCAACAACTCAGCCTCTTACGGATGTCAAGATCGTGGCTCTCAAGCACGTTCTGGCCAGCGAACAGGATGTCATCGTTGATGTGGAAGTGACAGCCCAGAACCCGAACCTGGTGGCTGTCACGATAGATACCATGGATGTGGTTATCTTTGCAAAATCAAAATACGCCGGCACCGATTCGCAATGGTGGAATCGACCTGGGTTGGGACGACGAAGGATACGACGACGTGGAGAAATCCAAACGCAAGATGATGACCCCATGGATCCGCCTCTCGATAAAGATCCTAACAATCCCACCGATCCTAATTTGGAGATTGGACACATCTATAAATTCGAGAGCCCTTTAATATTTGAGGGATCACCATTTCACCATGCGACTACAACCTCGTTAGGAGAGATGCGTGTTCTCAAGCCAGGCAACCACACCGAGCCACGAGGCTCAGAGCGTTGGGGGAGAGTGCTTCAGCATGAATTCGAGCTGATTATCCGAGGCACACTGAAATACACACTCCCTCTAAGCAACAAGGTCCGATCCATTCAGGTGGATGGAAGATTAATGGTGAAGCCAAATGCAGCAGACCAGGATCCTGACACTGTCCATATAATTGAGGGATAATGGCTGCAGTCATTCGGTCTCCAAAATATGAAGTGGTAATCAAACCACATGCTTTCGTTTGTCGACATTTATCTCTACAGTTTTGTAAATCAACCTCAGCGATACATTTCAATTCTCATCACATTCAACAGAAGACCAGATCAAGCGATCGCGCTACGATGCGGGGTCACTCAATCGGCGAATAGTCAATCTTTCAACTACAGACACAATCGGAACGGAGGTTTATTTGTTTGTCACTCATGGTACTTAGATTAGAGTTACAAAAAATGAATGAAGGATTGTTGAGACAGGACCTAGCCACGGCAAGGAAATAAAAGGTTCCTTTTGTTGCAGAACTACTAATAATACCCTTTTTCTTTTCTATCCCACAATTATGAAGAAACGTGTGTACTGGGTTTGGCGATTTGGTTTTTTGGTTTTTTGGTCTGCTGTGTTTGTTGTTTTTCAAGGGGCGCAAGAAAGATATATATAACTATACCGGAGTGGCATGGCATGGCTTTTGCCGTTGTTTTTTAGGCCATCAAAAATGCAAGGCAAATAGCATGATTTTCTGGCATGGGGTGGGATGGAATGGTGAAATTACTACATAGCGACATTTAGATGGGTGGGCTTTTTCTTGCAGAAGATGATGATTTTTTTTTTGATTTTTTTTGGGAGTGTCAGAGAGAGTCAGTGAGAAGAGGAGTGTTTTTACTAATGGGTAGGTGAGTGTTCTTCGGGTTTGGGGTGCGAATTTGCTTTTGTGACGACGTTATGATGATGGGTATGGTATATAGTGAGAAGGAAAGGGGCAAAGATGGAATCAAAGGGGTGTAGGGAAGGGGTAGCAGATGGAGTAGAGGATTGTAGAATATGATGGATGCGGCTGTGGATGTGAGAGTGGAAAGGAAAGGAAAGAAAGAAAGGGAGTAAAGGAATTTGTACAAATGGGAATTGAAATAAATGGGTGTGGTACACCACACCACGAGGAATTGGTGGAAAAGTCTGTTCTTTGTTTGGGGTGATGAGAAGGGGGAGATGGAAGAGGGATTGTGAAAATGCTGATCAGGACGATGATGGGGAGACTTGTATTTCGATAGAGGAAGATTGCGGAAGAGAGGCTACCTTTGTAGTTTGTTGGTGATGAATGAAATCTAGTGGTATTAAAAGTTGTGAGGAATTACCTTTGTGTGAGAGAGTCCTGTTTGGTGTATAGTGTGTGTGCGCGCGAAGTAGGATTGGGTTAGATGTGCGTCTATTTCTCGCACCATGAGATAGATAGCTCTCGAGAATAAGACTCCAGAAACCCTTATGCTCAAAAAGATAGGGATAATATGACTTTTGCCCTTTCTTTATTTATTCATGTTCCCACTCTACTCGCTCAGAAAATCGATATAAGCTGAGTCGTCCAATTCTTTAATATACTCTCTCTTCCCATCACCGCGGTGTAGTTGGTGTAGTTGAATTAGAAGATGTGGGGCTTATCTTATCTTAGCGTCGCGCTTATTTCTTAGATGTGATTGGATGGGGATAGGGTTAGGTGATCTGTGGGGCCAAAACGCTAGCCCTCCCCTCCTTACTCTTCTACTCGTGTGAAGGGTAAATAAACCCCTACCCTATAAGTTACTCTATACATATCACCCATTTACGTGCTTTATGCTGCTTTTATATATTAAAATTATTTCTCTAGTATTTTGTATAGCCTCCTTATAAACTAATTACAGCCTGGCATCTTTCGTACATCGTTCTAATTAGCTCCCTAATTTGCTCATTTGTAATTGAGTTCCAAGCCTGCAGAACAAGTTACAGCTTCCCGAAGTTAGTACTTCTCTTCTACATAATTCTTAATCCAATCCCAAATAGTTTTAATTAGATTTAAATCAGGGGAGTTTGCAAGCTAAAAGAGAGATTTTAAGCCTTATCTTTCTATTTCTTTCAAAGTAGCCTTTACTACGTGCTTAAATGCAATAATAGGAACGATGTAATGAGAATAAGACTCAGCTATAAGGTAACATCATCTTTAGACTATCCGGCGTAAGGGTAGAAAGTTTAGGCCTGAAAGCGCTCGTCGCAAATGCAATTATTTTGGGAGTAGGAATGTCATATTTAGATATAGAGAAATCAAGAGATGATTGCGATATATTGGCTTGAGTAGAATTATGCTTAAAAAACATTATTAGTAAAGCAGCATTTATACGGTTTTATATAATTGGTAGATTGAAGGGCTACTTCAAAACCTACTAGAAGCACCCCACCAACAGGGCAAGGCTCCTCTTTCCAATATAGCCTCGCGTCCAGCAAAACGAAACATCCGAAAAGTTGGGCGGCAAGAATTGGTGCTGAAAAATGAAAGTGAGCAAGCCATTCCTACCTATTGTGTGTTCTGACTGAACGTTGATAGGAACGCGACCACAAGGTATCAAGAAAGAGCAACCACAACCTCCTCGTAGAAGCACACACCTACAGCGAACTGTATCCAAGAACACGAACACCGAACCCAAGCACCCACTTCCCTCTCCAATCATGAATACTCCCGGCAAAGAGGCATGGCTCTCTCCTTCTAGTATGCTACAAAGCTAACGTAACACAGTCTGGGGGAAGAAAACGAAAACGATCGCAAGAAGACGAAGCCCCCCTCCGCTCTGTCACTCCTCCTCAGAAGCGGCCGCGGACGTCCCCTTCAGGATCTCTTACAGCCGATATCAACGACGACCTAGTTGCACAATGGAGGAAAGGGATTGAACAAGAAAGCACAATGAATCCACCATTGCTCAAGAGGAAGACATCATCCTCGGTTGGAAGGAATTCAGAGACGAGCGATGGATCTGTGAGAGAAGGCAAGAATCCCACCGCTAAAAGTCGGTTATATGAGATGACCCTTGAAGTAGCGGGTATCTATATGGGCTGTGGACCCGGGATTACCGATGCTTCTCGAGCTCTCTGCAAGACTCTGCTTGAAGCAGAACAACCTCTTCCTCAAGATTCTTTATTTCGAGATGATCGATTCGAAAACACTTGCGAGAGGCTTCGTAATGAAAACGAGGCGAAGGCTGTCCGAGATATTTCGCCGCTCCTTGTTCCTTCTGTGGAAGTCCTATGTGCCCACGGCAAAAAACATTTAGAACCCATGATAGATCACGTCAACCAGAAGTGGTATGGCTGTGTACCCATCGTAGCAGGACCCGTACCTCAACCCGATTACTGCGCTGGGTGCAAAAAAACCATATTTACCAAGGATCAAATTCGGAAGCTGGAACCTTTTATCAGAGGGTGGAAAGGTACACCTTTCACGGCTACAGCATGGATGTACTTTCCGTATCTTACGATGGAAGTGCAAAGTGGAAACGAAGGGCTTAACGTCGCAGATCGACAAAATGCTCATAGCTCCGGTGTTGCTGTTAGACAAGTGGTCGATCTGTACCGTAAGGTATCCCGACAACACGAACTTAATCAGGAGGTCCTCTCATTTTCCATTTCGCATGACCAAGAGGCTGTCAGGATCTACGGCTACTACCCTGTCATCGATGGAGACCAGACCTCAGTCCACCGTTACACCATTAGAAAGTTTGACATCACGGACGAGGAGGGTAAAGATAGGTGGACGACTTACATATTCACGACAAACGTTTACGACATCTTTGGTCCGACACACTTTGAGAGACTCCGTTCAGCCGTTGATCAACTGCCTGACCCTCTATCCGATCAACATCAGTCACAGTAATCTCAGCCGGACGAGGAAGAAAGCCAATTACAATCAGCACCTTCATTTCAGACATCCCAGCCATCATTCAAAAAGCCAAGAAGCAAGCGGTCATAAACAGGATAGGAAATATTTGATCGTGGCGAACTTTACAGGGCTAGACAGTGTGCCAAATAGAGCCAGCAATCAGACTGGTACACTGCAATTCATGGCAATCGATCGCGAATCGTTTTCTACATTCTTATATAGATATACATTCTTCATATTCACAGTGGACGACAGGCAAGCCAGCAAGACAAGGATATGGGCAAGTGGATTGCAGCGATGAGTCAATCAGCCCTTTGGGAAAGAGTAGTAGGTAAATAGTAGGTAAATGCACGGGGTTGGGTATCAAGATTGATTGATACAAAGAGCCTCAGGAAAGCTGTATGATAAAATAAAGCTATTGAATCAAATGAACACGAGTCATTGTATACTCCACTAATTATGTCTAGTAAAGGTATCGCTTAAAGGCCAGTTCCCTCGTCCGTCCTTGCTTTTGCGTGAAGTATCAAAGAAGAGTAATTAAATGCCCCTGGAATTCGTATTATATAAAATCACTTTTGTAGACATTAATGAGACGTCAGGGAATAATGAGGCTACTTATCACGTGTATATAAGCGAATGTAGATCTAAAAATGGATCTATATTACTTAGAGGCAAGACGAGGAAAGTACAACCGAGTATCAGGGAGCCGGAACGAGCAAGTAGTTTTCCGGCATTGTCATACGTACTGAATTCAACATCCGGTACTTCGGACTGTGAAGCTAGTATGGTATTCGAGCAGGCTCAGTACTTGACCATCGAGTGATGCAGTGAAAGAATTGGATTCGAGATGACTACGTCTATTATGCACCAGTAAAGCTTGTCTTAATCTGGCACCTACTGCCAATGGTTTCCAACCTCCCCCCCCCCCCCCCCCAAAAAAAACAATCTTTATCTAGATGTCTGTATTAAAATTTGTGCTTTGGAAATAGATTGAGTCTTATAGTAAAATTACTTTTTTAGGCTTCTTTTAAAGTACTAGATCTTGGATGATCCCCCTTGCTATTTGAATAGCAGGTAGATAGATTGCGCCCCTGCCTTTTAGATGGACCCTCCATCACTTGATATTACACACTGCTGGACTACCAAGCACCACGTTATCTAGCATGGCATGAGATTTCTTCTCCCGGTTGTATGTCGGAGTCCTAGTGAAGCATGGCAAGATTAAAAAATAAACTTCCTTCTTTCTTAGGGTTATTGTAATTAGACTTTAGCGCCTGCCTGGACGAAATCTCAAGCTAAGTTTAGTGTTTCGTAAGTCTAAGGTTGGACTCGACTCGTCTACTTTATGAGAGAAGCCCAACTTAACTCGGGAGTCCGAATCGGACTCGAGTCCATACTAATAATGGCGTCATGCCGTCATAAGTAGTATATAAATAGCTAGTAACATAGAAAAGGGGAGGTCAGCCACTTCGAGGGGGGTAATAGAGGGAGGGGTACTACAACTCCTTATATCTTATATATAGAAAAATCTAAATATATAATGTGTGATTTAACTGAAGAAAACAAGAGGAGAAATAATATTAGAAAAATAATCCATTCCCCTATATGGCTAGCGGTTTCTAAGTGCTAGATACGGTCCTATTCGCCGTTAACCTGCCCCTTCTCCTGTAAAATCTTGTCTATCCATATCTTCACATTATCAATTAAATTCCTATGTTCCAAAAGAAATGACGAAATTTCCGCTGGGCTGAATTTCAACTCCGGTACCTTGGCAGTAAACCCTTTTGCCAATTGATTCTTTTGAAAAAATATTTTTGAGTGACTTCATTTCCTTTGGGCTTGAAGATGGCACGACAGAGGTCAACAGTCATTTCTTTCGTCCGAGAGCCTGAGCTCGACCTTCTCGTCCATATGGCTGGTGATTTAGAAGCAATAGCCTGCTGTAAAAATGACCCGAACCCATTTAGCACTCTTAATCAGAACTTACGACATTAAGCCAACTTTGATTTTCCTCTCTCGTACCCTTCTCACATGTCTTCGGCCGGAACGAACGTCGTCTCCTTTGATAGATTGATGCTAGATGCGTAACATTCCATCTAACAACAGCTGATGATATGGTCTAGCATGTCATCTTCCTGTACGCGTGGGAAAATCTTGTTCTTCAAAAGATTGACAATATCAGAGAACCAATAGCAAACTCCTCAGTCTTTAGACCATAGATACCAAAGCTCCCTTCGTCAATACTATCTTCGGGCTAAAGACGTGCCCAAGGGGAGCATTGTCATATGATCTCGTCCCAATAAATTCAGTACAGTTAAAATCGGCCAGCTTCAACTGATCTTTGGCGTCAAGAAGAATGTTTGCTAGGCGCAGAACGAGTCCTAAAGATTCAAGCCGTGTAACAGCGGCGCACAGCTCAGCAGTCCAGCGTTCAATCAGGCGGAGAAAACTTTGGATAATATACGGGCATGATGGATACTTTTCAAATATCTCATTTACCACGTTCTCGCCCTCCAATCCCTAGCATACTTGAGCACGATCCCGATCCCGATCGTTGGCCCATCCGATGGCTCCTCTTGAGAGGAATCGCATCCGAAATATTTTTGGAGGTAGCTGTACAGCCATGCGCAACATCTTGAAGATGCAAAGCTGATCAAATTGCCTCAAATGAATCCTATCCGATCCGAGGAAGTGGCTTTTGCCTAATACAAGATGAATTGGATAGATGATAGACCAATTCAGTGCACTTCTATTCGGCCTTACATTTAAGGTTGAAGCATTAACTGGGATTTTAAATAATCGACTACGTTTCCTTCTAAAGCTGTTAAAGATACGAAGGGAAAATTATATAGGTGGAAGATAATCAACTGCACGATGGAGAGTTGTTTTTTGGATATAGTTATCGAGATGGAAAATTAAAATGTGGGAGAGTGATGGGTGGTTTTTATGACAGTAAGTGTTTAGAAGACTGGAGTCTCGTGGAAAGCATATTACAGAAGGTCTGGGTAGGTTTTTAGATAATAATCTGAAGCGGCCACGCTTATGATCTAGACGTCTACCTCGCTGGGTAACCAAGAAGCGGACCCGTGATCCGATTCTAAATGGTGATTTTGGAGGTAAGTATATGAAGAGTGGCGCCGTGGTTTAAGATTTGATCACGTTGATAAGAATACTTCTAGCTTGAACTTATTCTTAACCTGAAGAAGATGAGGTGTGAAAATTGATGAGGAGATCGTGGATCTGAAGAGGCGAGACGAATCCTTGTGTAACTCTGCTGCTTTCCAAACGAAGGAGAGCACACGCTCACGAATTGAGCCATAACATAAC
The DNA here is from genome assembly GCA_003988815.1 of Chlorencoelia australis. Lineage (NCBI taxonomy): Eukaryota > Fungi > Ascomycota > Leotiomycetes > Helotiales > Cenangiaceae > Chlorencoelia > Chlorencoelia australis. The sequence goes on from QYAN01000006.1 coordinate 860,043, forward strand.
ATCTACTCAGATTGTTTAGAACGCTCAATGAACAACGGAGAATGTACAACAGGGTAAGTTCCAATAAAATGTTGAGTGACTCTGGGGTATTGCGGATCTTCAATATTCCCCAATCATATGAAATATTCAAGAAGATGCAATTAAGTCCATCAAAACAGTTACACATTGATTCAGCACTGGCAAATCGATTGGGCTCGCGTTTAGGAATGTTGATTCAGACGCATTCGCGTGGTACAGACCCGGGAACTTGGCCCACCCGTAAATATATTATCATATCCAATTCCTTGATTTGAAATCCTGCTGAATCTGACGGTTCGGGTTCAAGGTTTGTGGAATCCGGACCTCGTCGAAAAGATCGAGGAATGGAATCGATAGCAGCTGATGCTTTTTCTGGTATTTTTGATTTTCGAGGATTTTTGGAAAGAAAGGGGGTCGAAAAAGGGGAGCGAGAAGCAAAAAGCGAGATTTGAGCGGGGGATTGTATTTATAGCTTAGCTTGACGCATGCATGAGACTGTGCATCCTTCATCGAACGTCCGATTCGGATTGAATTGAGGCAGAGATGTCTGGGAATTATCATTACCGCCACTAGAGACATAGGATGTGATCCGGTCCTGGTCGAGACGCATGAGATTAATAGTCCCGCTTCGAATTCTGCTACTTTCCTCTTCTCTCCTTTTTCCAGCCTGAAGAGACTTATCGTATCCTTTGATCCGTATTAAGGATTTGGAAATGATAAATGAGGCAGACTGCTTTTTAATTTTAATTATAGGAGCACAAGATGAAGTCATGCGAGAGAAGATCACCACCCCCTATTTTTCACCCCTTTTCCTCCCGAGCCCCGATCTTCCCGAGGACCGATTCCATCATCTCGAATTCGGTTCCCAGCCTCCAAGATGTGTGGGGGGGCTATTGCATGTCGTCAAATCTTACATAGATAGCCGGTGGGTTATCGGGGTGCTGGGATGAACGGAAAGGAAGGCCGAAGTGATTTGCTATTGTTGATTGTTGATTGTTTTGGATTGGATTGTTTTGTTTTGTTTTGTTTTGATCTTCGTGCGTAGAACGGCACACACATCAACATGTCAAAAGGCAAATAATATGCCTTCTGAAGTTCAAGGGGGCGGTTGGAAGTACGTGGCACAAGGACAGAAGTGAGGAGTACGTTCTGGCTAATGTAGGGAGTAGGATGTACAGTATACATGTACAGAGATAGATATCACAGCGGAGGCTATCCGATGCAGAGTACCCCCAGCTGGCACACGTTGACCGCCCTGATTTGGCTGTGCCTCTTGGAAAAAAAGGATCTTCGGGGCCCTGCCTTCATGGCCTCCCAGCTGCCAAGCCGTGCAGGCATCAACGGGTGAGGGCTTCGGAAGTGTCCGTCCGTAGGGGTCGTGGAGAACTATTGTGGCAAAGAGGATTGGATGGTTGGCTGGATTGGCTGAACTGACCAGGTAATAAATAAACATGGCGCGTGCACGCGCACGCGCAGGCCGTAAGTATGTACTTTGTATGCAGGAAGAGGGGCGCAATAGCCATGAAACTGTTAGACTATAGACCGCATGTTCGTAGTACAGAAGAGGAAAGGGAATGAAGCATACATATGGAAACGGATCGCGGAAATGGAAATGGCTGTTTTGGGCTATTATTGATTTCTCTTGGAAAATGATAACGATAAAATAATCTGAGTCGCGTTTTGTCGCTTAACTTTTCCGGGAAGGATCCACATGAAGCGCGTCTCAAAGTAAACAGCCCCCATCATAATCCAGAATTGCCCAACCATCCAAAGCCTCTCTAAATTGATCCTCTACCTCTCTACCTATCTCTTCCTCCCTCCTCCCTTCCTTTCAACCGAAACCACCACTCTTCGACAATTGCCAACGAAACAAAGGAAAAGGATCGAGTCCGTGCGCAAACAAGTGCGAGGGTGCTGTGCTGGCTCACTTGTTGTTCGTTGTTGGATCTCTGGAAAAGACGGACGAATCGAAAAGCAAACTTCCAATGTCATACTTGCCTACCCTATGACGTGACTGTCTTCCCGCCCCAACATTCAGTCCTGTTGATTACCCGACGAAACGAGTCATCGAGAGTTGAGAGGGGGAAAAAATACCCCAAGGACTCCGAATCGACGACTTCCGGCGAAAACATTCCTCGAAAATCTACGAAACACAACGACAGCATTCCCATCGAGTCAATAAAACGCCCGCTTCCGTTTTGGACAAATACTTGTTATTAACTTGAAAAGTCGCTGTCTATTCCATACCTAACCCTTCCCCCCGGAGGACCTTTTCTCTGCCACTTCACCTTCATTGACAACTTCCCAGCTTTTTCGCCCATCGCCAGATTCACTTTACAAAAACCATCAAGAGCGTCTTCTGCAGCGCTATACCTATGCCGGGCGAGAGATAATCTCCAAAGTCATTTCAAGAGGACCCTCCTCATACCTCAATTTCTAGTATCATAGGCGAAAATTCGCCGCATTCCATTGCTATCATGCCTTATTCCAATGGTGGAGGAGGCACTCTCACATTACCTTCTCCGACACATGTACACCATGTCGATGTCACTTCAGCCGTGCGATCACTAAGACGATCACTATCGCGATCTCCATCAAAATTTCGCCTGGTCACCAAATCACCAAGTTCGTCTCCCAAATCGCCTCTATCGCCATCACCTTTATCTCCACCAAAACGCGCGGTATCGCAACCAAATATATTCACCGGAAACAATCCACCTCATACTCCATCGCCACTGGCTGTTCCTTTCCCACCAAGCGCAAAATTAGCACTTCGATCTTCAACGCGCCGCACAAGAACATCACCGAAGAGCCCAATGAAGCGCGCATTGAACCCAGCTCCCGACGCTGGTAACGCAACTCCCATACTTACCCATACTTCGCGTGGGCAGGAAAATGGTGGAAATATCAGTCCCATCGAGAACAGAAGTTTGGAGCGCAAGAGTTTTGAAAAGTCTCAGAGGATGTTCAGCTTGGATGGAAATGCGCCTGTAAACCACGCCTTGTCACGGTTGGGAGGAGACGGAAGCAATGATTGCCACATGACTTCTGTTACCTCAAGTCCACTGAAACGTAGTGAGCCGATTATGAATCTCGAGCAGGCCAGTTTAGGTAGTCCAGTTGCAAAGAGAAGAAGTCTGCACGGGTCAGCGAGCTTTGGTCATGACTTCAATGTCTTTGATCACGCTCCTTCACCGCAATTTGAAATTCATGACGATTCAACGCAGAATCAGACCCACGAGTACGAATTATCAGCTGGGTCGATTACTTCCGAAAATTCTACATCTACTTTTACATCCATGCCGCGACGATCATCTTCTTTGCGCAAATCAACTCTGCAGCAGCGCCAGGCTGAAAAGACTTCTTGGGGCCGAAGGCGAGCTGCGGAAATCCTAGCTGCTCAACACGCAAATCAGGCATCCAATGCTGCGCCGGAAATGATGAGTCCAAATTTGGCCAGAAATCGTCCCCGACTATCCTTGGATCAATTTGTGCCTCCTCTCGCTCGGGATAGCCCTTTCTCTTCTCCGGGCGCTCTCCCAAATGCTTCCGTGCATATGCTCACTCATCCAACACACCAACCACATCCGCTTTCACGTGCAATGAGCACATCGTCCTCAAGCTCCAGTCTTCCGGACGACTCACCCACTCACGTTCCCGTACATCTTGGTGAAAATCATAAACTCAGGGTCGATTTCTCAAAATCTCTTCCCGCTGGGTCGCTTCGACCGTTTAATCTTGATGCACCATCTGATAATGGCTCTTTCTCAACGCCTAAAACCTACAAATCCGCCAAGCCTTTGCCAGCGGCATTCATGTCGACTGGTCTTGTCTCCAAAGTAAATCGAAATCCAGAACAGCCAATAACCCATGGAACGAGCAATGCGAATGTTCCTGATACCCCGTGCAAGAAGCACGTTGGATTGAATAACTTGCCGGCTGAAGTTCCTGGGAGTGCGATTGCGAAAGCTAGACACATTAGACACTCTTTTGGCGCCCCATCAACACCATTCAATCCCTACGGAACCCAACCTATTCCTGGAGCCTTTGGCAAACCCAATGGTGTTTTCGGCAGCGCCATCGGTAACGGAGGACTGACTAGGCGAGGTAGTTTTCCCAACTTCGATGGAGATGAGAACGGAGGATCACCAGACTCAAAGGGGGATAGCCAAGGCAGCAACGAGTTCGAATTCCCTCCGACTCCAACCAAGCAGGTACCCGGTACACACATACAACCTAATGGCAGTCCTAGCAGTCATCGAAGACTTCCTCCTTCCACTTCAGCGGTTAGCTACGGACTAACAAATAGGCAACCAAGAACAACTAGTAAGTTAAACCTCTCCACAAGCCCAGGCGAACCAGAAGGGGGGGACAGTGATACGTCCATGGACTTAAACGACTCTCCTACTCCTGCAAGCTTTGGAATTTCTTTGACCCCCTCTATTTCTATGCCGTCTTTTAGTCGTTCCCGTGCTCTTCGTGACTCTAGTTCACATTCTCCGTCGCCGCTGATAACCAAATCTCATACCATCTCATTTCTGAGTCCTTCGAGGAAACCGGGCTTTGCTAAAATCAGTCGCCTCGCTCCAGCCAGTCCGTTGGAGCGTGTAGATTTCATCGAGCGATTATCGCCTCGAACGCCACATGAAAGCATGTTGCCGCCTGACCCCAGTGGTCTCTCAATCTCAAATCACCGAGAGAGTCAAGTTGTATATCGAAGTCTTAATGGTAATGCTACTATGCTTCCCCCAGCTACGCCTACCGCTGGCCGAGACTATTTCTCAAAGAAGGATGGGAAGAAACTCAGCACCACTCCAATCAGCGGTTTTGGAACAACAGATATTGACGATTCGCTCCGCTCTCAATTTGAAAAACACCAGCTTATTGGTGGAGGAGAGTTCTCACAGGTCTTCAAAGTTTGGAGCCGGGCTTTACCAATTTCCATCACTCCCTTTCGCTTTGGTGCATCTGATTCGCCTCTGGCCAGCAGATCTCCAGCCACGCCTATGCCGGAACGAGTCTTTGCCGTGAAGAAGATGAGTAAGCCTTTCCAGGGTGTAAAAGATCGTCAAAAGAAACTCGAGGAAGTACGCGTGCTCAAAGCCCTTGGGAATACTGATCACATCATACATTTCATCAACAGCTGGGAAGAAAAGGGTATGCTTTACATTCAAACGGAGTACTGCGAAGAAGGCGCTCTCGACTTATGGATCGAGAAAAACAGTAACAGGGGAAGAGTGGATGATTTCCGAATTTGGAAAATTCTCCTGGAGGTTGGCGAGGCAAGTATTTCCATTCTGAGATCGTTGATCACAGCTAACAAAAACCAGGGTTTAAGGCACATTCATGATTCCGGTTTCATGCACCTAGATCTCAAACCCGCTAATATCTTTATTACTTTTGAGGGTACTCTCAAAATCGGAGATTTTGGCATGGCAGCCGCTTGGCCCGCGTCGTCTAGCATCGAAGAAGGTGACCGCGTATACATGGCTCAGGAGACGATGGAGGGAAATTTCGACAAACCAGCTGATGTATTTGCTCTCGGGCTCATCATGCTTGAGACTGCTACTGCGATAGACCTTCCTCATTACGGAGATGATTGGACAAGACTTCGATCAGGCGACATCAGTACTCTCCCAAGCTTGACCTCTAGCGACACAAGCAGCATCATGCGGGACGCAAGTGGGATTCCCATGGGCAATAGCGACATCACTATTGACTCATTTACAAGTGATGACGAAATTGAAATGGATTTCGGTTCCCCATCTCTAGGTAGTCGAAGACGACTTCTTGGAGGATCGAGCAAATCGTTGTCGCACGACCCCCGCAACCTTTTTGGCTCTGCAAGACGTGGCGAACTTCCTGATCGTGATGCTCCAGCTTTCATGAGAAACAAGGATGATGAGCAGTCATTGGATAGGCTGGTTTCATGGATGATTTCCGGGTCCGCAAAAGCTCGTCCAACGATTCACCAAGTCCTTGAGTCATATGGTGTTCAATGGGTTCAGCGACGACGTCGTTCTGGGGCAACAATTTTTGAAGGGAATTGGGGGCCGGCTGATGAAATCTTGCAGGATGATGCTGAGATGCTGGACGTATAAGTGCAAATTATAATTTGCTTGGAGAGACTTTTTGTTGAATTCGACACCGTTCGCTTACTCCTGGATAGGATTGGCGATGGTTGGATGGAATCGACTTGAATCTCGACACTGCGGCATTTGCAGGATATTACCGATGTTACATTATGGTGCCTTACGACTCTCCTTATTACGAACGACTGACGAATTGCATTCTAAGCCCCACGATTTATGTTCTGTATATAATATCCTTTCGAAGGACCAATCGTTTTTATTTTACGCATTCACGATAATCGACCGGAAGAAAGAAAGGAAAATGCAAAAAGAATCAAATGGTAGGTGTGTGTGTGTAATTGGATTGTGGAACTATTGAACGAGTATCATGTCAAGATTATGAAAAAGAGGTGTGTGTTTGGTGGACTTTGAGGTTTCTACAGCTACTACTATCGACTGTGCTTGCTATAGCTTAGCCAGATTTTGGTTTGCTCTCTGTATTAAGCTAATAATACTCATTTTTCTGAGTGGGCAAGGGATGGATGGTTTGGGGGCTGGGAAGGAACGGAATGGGATGGTATGGTGGATCGGGACATCTTGGTAAAAGATTACATACATTGTGTGATCAATCGCATTATATTACAATGTCTGTCGTGTAAACAGATTATGACTTGATTTGCTTGGCTCTTGGCTTTGGCTGCTTCTTCTCTGATAGAGATTCAATCAAGATGATATACCACCAATGCTGTTCAGAATGTGACTGAGATGCTGGATGCGGAGCTTATAAGCTTATGAATCTATGAAGGTGGCATTCATACTCGCAGGTACATAATAGCGTGAACTCTTGAGCTTAGTATGATTATTCGTTCTTGTCTGGCTCTACTCAACTACTGAATAATATCTGGTTTCTGCAATTTGTTTAAAGATTATTTAAATCGAACTCTTTACAGCTGGCTTGCTTATCTAACTCACTCATAATCATTACGCTTTGAAATTACCAAACTGAGTTTGATTCTAAAAAAAGGGTATTACGATATCTAAAGTAATGGAAAGGTTGCCTGATATTTGACGAGATGAGGATGTAAACTTGTGAAATGAAAAGTTTGAATTTCCAAAGTAGCTAATAATTGTGTATGTTTTGAGGTAGCTGTGGAATTGATGGTCATTGTTAAAATATGTTAGTAACGGGGGAGACAGATGGGTTTGCATAAGTAGAGGCAGGTAGTTGTGATTATGATGTAGACTTTCATTTCCACAGTGTACCAAAAAGTGTAGGCATTCTCATTATCACCTACATAACCCATCAATCAATCGCTCAATCATTCATCCGTCTAATGATCCGTAACGCCATTCTCTCTCCCCTTCCGTCAAGTCATCTATCTATGCTACAACGAATCCCTTTCTCGATGCCCGGAATGCTCCTCTACTCCTTTCATATTCTTCCCCTTAGCCTTTACTCCCACCACTCGCATTCGCATTCCCTCTCTCCCTTTCCCGTTCTCTCCCCGCTGCAGCTACCCTCTCCCGCTCTTTCCCACTCTTCTTCCTTACCGGCTGATAAACATCATTGAAATTCATTACCACCCCCAAAAACCGCATATCAACGTCCGGCTGATACGCTAATTCTCCTAATAACAAACAAACTCTCGTTTTGAAATGACTGCTTAATGCTATTAATCTCTCTTGGAGAGCTGGGAATTCTGATACCAATGATGATGAAGAGGTTGATGAGAGGGGGAATGGTGTTTGTGGTGTGGGTGTGGGTGTAGGAGTGGAAAGGGTCGGGGAGGAAGATGTGGAATTTGAGGGATTGGGTTGGGAAGGGCTAGATTGGGATCGAGTAAATTCGGAGACGGACCAGGAATAGAGGCCATCGACTGCGTCGCGGTATGTGAGCATTAGACGGAGAATTTCGCCCAATTGGACCATGAATGTATTGTCGTCCGACTGGTTTTTTGTTTTTGCTCCAAGAAGACCTTTATGTGTGATAGCATTAAGGTATTTGGTATGTGCTTTTATTAAGTCGTCTAAAGTGCAGCCTTCTTTGTGAATAGAGGATTGGAGCTCATCCCAGGAGGATTCGATGACTTCGAAGAGAATGTAATATTGTAGTTGGCCGATAAAATGGATCATTTCGGCGAGCACTCCGCGGGTCTGTTTCCAGGCTTGTGTTACAGCTAGAGTGGTTCCTTGGAGGACGCCGCGAGCCCCGGTCATGCATTTGCGCCAGGTGGAAGAGAGGGCGAATTCCACACGCTTGATGCGCCAGAGGAAGTTAAAGACTTTGAGGTATTGTCTGTTGCCCCATTCGGTTACGACAACGTCAACTGGGGCATCGATTTTGTATTCGAGTGTGAAACAATCCCAGCCTATGTCGCCGTGGGATAATTGCAGCATGCGAGCGTCGAGGCGACGTAGAACTTCTGGGGAGTCATATTGTGCGTTGGAACCCCGAATGGCGTGTTCTAATTGTGCAGTTAAGGTGTGGCGGTATTGAGCTCCTGCTGGGCGGTCGAGGTTCGAAGACAGTGATTCCATGAGAAGAGCAATGAAGTCGCCTTGGCCTAAGAGAATGTAGTTTTTGAGGGCTCTCAGATGTTCGAAGAGATGGAATTTCTCGGCCATCAGATGTATTAGACGAGCCATGGTCGCCTTGTATGCTTCGTCGATTGATGTCTCTAGTGTGGCAGTATCGCCATATCGTAATTCTTTCGATGCGGCTTTGGAGTATTCCTCAACCCATGGCGAATCCCCACATCCATATCGAATAAAATTCAACGACTTCCCAATTAGAAAAACTTTTTGTGCAAAATCTTGAGTGATGATGCTAGGCACCATATCTTCATTAAGTTTATATTTGTCCTCCCAAACACTGCTTGCTCCTCCTCGACTCTTGCTATCCTGAGTATAAGTAATCGCATTCGGGTCCTGCTCTGAAACAAAGAATTCATGGTAAGGATCTGATAATTCTCCATCGTAGATCCAGTGCCGTAACATATCATAAAATGGGCGTGTAACATGAACTAATAAGCGTTCTGCAAAAGCCCCAACCATTGGATCTCCGTGAGAAGTCGAAAATCCATGAATGAGAGAGATGAGTTGTCCACCTCTTTTGCTCTTCGACTCTTCACTGATCAGACTCATAAGGCGTAGACCCATTGTTGCTTCTCGAGTCCATACTACACATCTTTTCAGGGTCACACCAGCTTTCCCGATTCCACCTCGAGGAGCCGTCTCATCTAAAGATGATAGAGCTCTTCGTATTTGGCCTTCCAAAGTAGCAACCAATCCGAGATATGATCTGAGCTCTCCTGCAATGGCTGCTCTTAAGCTCTGGCCGAGTAATCCTCCATCCGGTGTCTTTACAAAAGTCGAGAGGACTTTGTACAGCAGAGACGGCTCGGCCAAAGTATGTAAAATAGAAACTATAGGGATAGGTAAAGTAGAGGGCAATTTTAGACTGGTTTCGGAGGCGAATGGGAGATTCGTAGATGACAGGCCTTGTAATGTGAATGGTAGATCTCGGAGGAGCGATGTTTCTGGTGGATCAACCTCGACATAATTTTCCGCCAACAATGCTGTCTTTAAAGAGACAGCTTCTCTCTGTAAGGCTGCCGTTTTAGCAAATGCTTGTTCTTCCTCCTTCCTATCCCTCTGGCCCCCCTCCCGAGTTGGTAATTTCTTTAACCCGCCCGGCGCGAAGGCATCATTCATAACACTCTCCTCCTTTCTTGTGCCATTGATGGGCGTTCTCATTCCACCATCCCCCGGATAATTCCGGCGTAGGCCTAATAGGCTCTTAGCACTATCCTCATCCTCGTCCTCCGAAGATTTCTGTATTTGCCGCCGATTTTTCGTAGGGCTTTTAAATGGACTTGTCAAAGCAGGCGGGGTTGAAGGTTGGTGGTCTCCAAGCTGATACAAGAAATATAGAACCGCCCACTTCTGCTCGATTACTTCAATAGAGAGCAGTCTGCTGTACAAATTCGTAAATCGTAGGGCTTTTTCTGGGGTCGGGTTTGTTTGGATAAGGCGCTTCTTTATCAGATCTGATGCTTGGTTGACATCTGCTACAACGGCTGGAGATTTTGAACTAAGTTCCAACTGATTAGCCCATGGGACATAGCAACAGTAGTAGGACCAAAATACTTCTTTAAAATCTCCGTAACAAAATCTACAGCATTATTTTCCCTCTCTTCTGCAGACGCATCGTCTTCTCCTGGAATGTCCACATGAAATCGTCGTACTAAGCTGTCGATTGCACTCAAGATACGTTGGTTGCGAGAAGACATGGTGGCATTGTTGCGAATTTGCAGATTTTAGGGGAAGGGGATTGGAAAATAGAACAAGGAATCATATCGTAATGTTTCTGCTTATGTGAATGACCGACGGCGCGCTTGCAGACGCGATGTGATATTTACTCTGCGATCCCTGGACCCTTACCTTTAAATTCAGGCAGATATTTCCAAATCCAGGCACAGCTCAACATCAGAGCTAAATCGACCTGCGTGAATCCATCTACCACAACATCATATCGAAGAAGATCATCTCCTAGCTCACATAGCTAGATTCGTCTAGCATTGTATTTCTTCCATGGTCCCTTGATCACTAAAAAAAAAGTCGCGCTGAAAAGTCCGCCTTGCGCGCGCGACTGCGACCACCAAAATGCCAGACATGGAAGGTGGAATATCAATGGCTGCCCTCAGCCGGCCAACAATATCTACAACTCCCATATTACCTCCAACAAAATCACTCGGCGCTTCTACGACAGCTTCTAAAGTCTCAAAATCCAACCATGTCCCTCAGCGCATCGATCTGGAGCCTCTATATACCGCCCTCAAGCAAGCCATTGGCGAGCATTGGGGAACGTATAAAGAGGCAATTAGTCTATTTGTTATGGGTCAGTATCCCTATTCAGCTTCACCTGGTTACCTAATCTTGACTTCCGAATAGCAGATTTGCTGATATTTTGTGTTATTAGGCCATATGGATCAAGTCGAGCTTTCTGCCAAAATCGACCACTTTCTAGTGACACCTACTGGAGAAATAGAGCATCTACACAACCAGCTCGTTTCTGCTATATATGCAAACACCACTCGGGAAATGCCTAATCATGGCGTTGCTAGTTGGGTCAGCGCAAATGATAAGCCTACGGCAGGGGCAGGAAGCAAGCCAGTTAGTGGCGATGCAGCAGAACAAAGACTTAAGACAGAAGTAATGCAATTGCCGAACCGGGACCGGAGACGTTTGAAAGATCTAGTCCAAAATGATGTAAGAACACCTTCACACGTCTAATCTTCGAGTTTTGGTTGGGAACTAAATGCTAACCAACTAAAGTTCGATCCATATGATGCTTTCTCAAATATGTTTGGAGAGCACCGTAGATCAAGACCTTTGAAATTACCAGAATCCGTCCCAGAAAGTGCTGGAGATCTTAATAAAACAAGTATGCTCCACTTTTCCCCCGCATAATTCAAAACTCTGCTCATAACTTTACAGACTGGGACCTGGAGATTCGGAAAAGATTCACTCTTCCTCTTGCTTCAGAGTCGGGCGAGTTCCCCGATATAACGACTATCGAATCACGCATGCTCCCTATATGCTATGAGACAGGACTTACTAATGGGCATGTGTTAGATGCAGCTCATTTTATGACTGTAGCTACAGAAACTTTCATCAAAGAAGTACTCTCTTCCATTTTCAGCAAGACGAGGAGTAATGGACCTGGTGCAAGTGGAAGTGCAGGTACAGGGGGTGGTGCTATGTGGGTCCAAACCCATAAATATCGACAGCAGCTAGAACGGGAAGAGGAGGCTTGGATGAGGGGGGAAATTATCCGGGACAAAAACGGACTGTTGCCTATTGAAGCCAAAGCTGCAAGTGAACGGGGACCGTTGGGTATGGCTGATGTGCGGACAGCCCTTGAGATCAATGATTGCGGCCTCGGACAGATGCCAGTTGTGGTACAGCAAGTTATATTTGGCTATCGCGAAGGCGAGGTTGAAGGCTGGAGCGATTACACCCGACTTGGCCCACAAGGAAAAATCGTCGAGGCTGAAGAAAATGGCGATGAAGATGTACAGATGGGTGGTGTCAATGGGTACACTAATGGTATTAACGGGGTCAATGGACATGCTTACGAAGAATCACTTCCTCAAATTGAGGACTGGGGTTGGGATGGAGGGGAGAACGACGACAAGTCTCTTTTGGACAACTTGCTGGATTCGTGTTTAGCAATGGGATCCTAAAAAAATAGTACGATAATTATGAGCGGTGTTCAAGGCGTTTGCATTTGGGAGGTTGCATAGCATGGAGGGAGTTGGAGGTATGATCTATGTACAAAGATGCAATATCGTGTACAAATGACTTTACGATGAGGGTAGGAAGTGGGCGTTTTGGTTATGGGACTTAAGGAATTCAGTGCGGGACGATACCCTGGGTAACCATAAAAGCCATTCAAAGCTTTAGCTATTACAATGCATCTTGCTCAAAATTCAACTTCAAAGTCCTCTTTGTGACATCTTCCTGTATTTTCCTGCCGTCTTTATTGATGAATCCGAATTTTTGGCAAGAGTGGCTGGATTGGGTAGGTACTGTAGAAGCCATTCGTTGTCCCTACTCCATCAGCCTTGCTTGCCAGCTTGTTTCGAATAGCTTCAGGTCCACCTCCCATCAACAAACTTCTCTAGAACAAAGCGAACTCGATATCCATTTGAAACTTCACGTTACCACACTCTTTACAAATCATTTCATGACTGAGACAACTTTCCAACATGTCGATCAGCCTTGAGAAGATTTTCGCAGCCTCGCCCACTACAAACCGTGGTCAACCAACACAACTCTCTTCCGACCCTAAAGGAGAGCGCATTGCCTATGCTGTTAGTATTCCCCACTCTGACATGCTCCAGTATGCTAAACTTTGAACATGCAGTCTGGAAAGTCTATCTTTCTGCGAAATATAGACGACCCTTCCATAAGCAAGCAATACATCTCCCATACGGTTCAAACCACCGTTGCTCGTTTCTCGCCCTCGGGATTCTGGATTGCTAGTGGTGATGTATCAGGGCAAGTGAAGGTTTGGGATGCTATTGGGGGAGTAAACACAAAAGGTACAGCCGTTTGCAGCTTCTTCTTTCCTCCTTCGTTGGTTTAGTGAGGGGTTTATTTGCCCCGCACTGAATCTTCTACCTTCTGTTAAACATGCAAAGTGTCATCTGAAGAGAGTAGCTAATAGATTGGCAGGAGACTATCACATCATATCTGGCCGAATAAACGATCTAGCCTGGGATGGAGATTCTCAGCGCATCATCGCAGTTGGAGATGGCCGCGAACGATTCGGCCACTGCATAACAGCAGATTCAGGAAACTCGGTCGGGGAAATCTCAGGACATTCATCAATAATCAACACTGTTTCGATTCGTCAACAAAGACCTCTCCGAGCTGCTACGGGTAGTGATGATAGTAGTTTGGTCTTCATGCATGGTGCTCCTTTCAAATTCAATACCAAACTTGGGGGACTACATAAAAGCTATCTGTATGGAGTTGGGTTTTCCCCAGATGGAAATTATCTTGTCAGTGTTGGAGCGGATCGAAGAATTCAGCTGTATGATGGAAAGACTGGAGATACTGTTAAGCAGATTGGGGAGGGAGAACATAAAGGCAGTATTTTTGCTGTTTCCTGGGCTGCCGACTCGAAACGGTTTGTCACGGCAAGTGCAGATCAGACAGTGAAGATTTGGGACGTAGAAGCTGGAAAGGCTGTTCAGACTTGGAAATTTAGTGGAGAGAATGTTAGCGTTGCGGATCATCAAGTTGGTGTGGTATGGCCGGCTGGAAGAAGTGACGGTACGGTCATCAGTTTGAATTTAGCTGGAGATCTTAATTATCTTGTCGAGGGAACCTCTCAACCTACGAGGGTTGTTCAAGGACACGGAAAGGCTATTACTGCTTTGGGCTCAAGTACTGATGGAGGCAAACAAACTCTCTGGACTGGAAGCTTTGAGGGTAGAGTCTGCTCTTGGGATGTTGGTACAGGAGTTGGTACAGCCGTGGATGGTCAAACACATACGAACCAGGTTACAGCATGGACCACTAAACCTAACAGAGTTTACAGCGTTGCATGGGATGATACACTACGAATTGTTGATACGTCCACCAACACATTCATAGGAGAAGCAGCCAAACTCTCCGCACAACCAAAAGGAGTAACCTCCTCAGGAGACCAAATATACATTGCCACCGCAACAGGCATTGATATATTCTCTAAAGACGCTTTTGTCAATAATGTACCTACCAACTCCACGCCAACATCCATTTCAACCTCCGGCACTCTGGTTGCAGTCGGAGACGACCGAAACGTCGTTCACATCTACAGCGTCTCAAGCACCACTCTCACCCCCAAGCAAACCCTCAGTAAATCCTCCGCCCAAATTAGCGCTTTAGCGTTCTCTCCCAGCGGTGCTTATCTCGCAGTTGGTGGTTCCTCTGGAAAAATCCAAGTCTACGATACTTCCAGCTGGGAAATCAAGACCGATCGATGGGCCGCACATACCGCAAGAGTAACTAGCATAGCTTGGAATGAAAGCGAGACTGGGGCGGTTAGTGGTGGACTGGATACGCATGTTTTTGTGTGGAGTTTGAAGAATCCAGGGAAGAGGGTTAAGGCGTTGAATGCGCATAAGGATGGGGTCGTGGGAGTTTGTTGGATTGATGGGGGGAAGAAGGTTGCTTCGGCTGGTGGGGATGCTGCTGTTAAGATTTGGGAGGTTAAGGGGTTGGAGTAGATGTCCGTGATGGTTCGTATTACAGTGAGCAGAGAGAGAAAGTTATGTTTAGCGCTGGGAGCTTGACATCTTGAGGTTGCTAAGGGAAATAGTGCTTACTGGCTTCGAAAAGTAGCATTGCCTTATTAGTAGAGCAGCTTTCAATGAGGATTTACGAAAAAGAAAGCTGGCTAGTATTTGACTCTAGTGCTATGATGCTGTGATTGAGTCTGATATTAAATAAACCACTTCTAGGCCAAGTTAGTAACAAATTATCCTTACCCCTCTTAAAACAACGATACCTAATATCTATCGATTACTAATCTCAAGTAACAATTTACAAAAAATGCTTCCTCTTCCTCATTACCAAAGTAGCTACTTGATACCTTAAGAAACCAATACATACCTATAGCTAAGTAGCATGAAATCATACCTATTTACCATTATATAGAGATGATTATGAAAATTTCATAATTAGGTCTCAAAGTCTAGCTCTTTAGCGTTTACTAGTTTAATTTGAGAGCCTAGTCTTAATAGGTGCAAATGGCTGTTAGGCCTTTAGGGGGTTGGCTCATTAGGTGCAGCAGCTAGCAAGTTTAAGTGCTCCTCTACTTAGGTAGTGAGTGGAAGGCGCTGGTTGGTAGATTAGATACTTTAGGTAATTAACTTGGTTTAACCCCCTCTGAACACATCGCTTAATAAGTCTCACAAAACAGATGCATAGTATCCAAAGCCCATTTATGTACCTAACGAGCAAAATGATGAAAGCCCAGTCCACTCCACAAGCCCTAAGTAAGTATCCCCGCCGAACTGAACCGTGGTATCCTGCATGAACGCCTACCTACCTTTCCTTTTCCTTGTTTTCATTCCGATAATTCCGCACCCTTCCTCCCTCTTTGAAATTGAAATAGTTTTCTTCTTCTTTACTCCTCAACTTTCGCTTTCTTGGTACTAACCTCCTCACCTTCACCTTCGCTGTCACCCTCAGCCGTCCTCTTTCCATTTCCATTCGTTCCATCACTACTACCATTCGCAACAACTTCTGTTTCACTCGCCACAGCAGCGGATGCAGGTTTCTTCTTATGACGGACCAAGCGCGTGACATCAACAGCTCCTTTTATGGCTTCATTAACGCGTGTAGCGATTACTTCGGGAGTGTCTCCCATTATACCTTTGAGGACACCGGTGACTATATCGGATGATTCGTTTAGTGATTCGTTAAGAACTGCTTTGAAATTTACGAGCGGGCCTTTGAGATCATTCAACTTTTTGAAAAATCAATATATATTAGCAATGTAATCCATAGGCTCAGGTGGGAAAAGGATGAAGGAGAGGAAGAAGGGGAAGAAGGGGAAGAGAGGACATACTCGGTTCTCCATATCAGTAATCATCTCCTTGACATCCACAATTTGTGCCCTCGTGACTTCATTATCATCTGAATTGGACGAAGAAGCTAACTCAACCTCCCTGTTCTGTAATTTGAGCTTGGTGCTACTGATAGCAGCTTCTAGTTCTTTGATGGCTTCATCTCTCATAGCCTGATCGATTATTTCGGCTTTATCTGAGACTTTGGATTCTTCGCCCTCCTTACCCTCTTCTCCTCTCTTGATAGAAGCAAATTCGAGGGCAAGCGAGAGTTTGAAGTGCGCTTCGGCAATGATTTCGGATTCTTCCGGATAGAGTTCTTGTTTGTGTATTAAGGCGGCTCTGAAATCCGTGACTGCTCCTGCGAATCTATGGTGTGTTAGACGACAGTGGGGAAATGGAATGGAGACTAAAGGGTGAAACACTTTTCATTCTCTAAAGAGATCTCGGCCAACAAATCATGGGTATCTGCAAGTCTCTCCTTGATATGCTTCGTCATCGATGAATCGCCAACAGCTTTTCCTTTGTCCTCTCCCTCTTCTGGTTCCTTCAATCGTTGTGTGAAGAGGACGCGCGCAAGATCTAGGACTTCGAATGCTGTAGCAAGATCATCCTCTTCCTCATCTTCGCCTTCTTCTCCCTAGAAGGCAATTAGGACATCGAATGTCGCAAAATCAGAGGCTGAGGCTTACCTCTGCATCATCGTCATCCGAGTCCTCGAAATTCTCGTCTCCAGTAAATTGGAATAATGGTTTATTTGCATCCACGGCTTCCTCTGCCTTTGCGCCGCCATTTGTAATACCTGAGACAGCTTCTTCAGCCACTTTCTCCTCCTCAGCCTCCTCAAGCTTGCTTTCAATCGCAGAACTCTTTCCCTTCGCCTCCTTCTCAACACCATTCTGTTTCTTCGGCTTCTTCTCTCCCGATGATTTTCCTCCCAACACATCACTCTTTTGCTGACCAACTTTGAACAATGCGCGACCGTACAGAAACAGGATCTCTGCATTCTCAGGTGCCATCTCACCATTTATTTGCGCTTGTAGAGAGGCAGCTTCCGCATAATGCTCCACAGCACTTTCGTATCGCTTTTGCGCGAATTCGGCAGTTCCTTTGGCGGAGTAGTCTGCGAGGGTCACTTTTGCGGAATTGTAGGCTTCTATGTCTGCCGAGGCTTGTTCGGACAGGGTCACTGGGGGTTCGATAGGTTCGGCCATTGTGCGATTTGAGATGTGATGAGATGTGGTGTGGTGTGGTGTTTGTAGATGTGCGATTGATTGGTGTTGTTATGGTTTCGCAGAAGGATTGAAGAGTGGCTGGAGAAGTAAGAAGAGATTGGTTGATTGATTGATTGATTGATTTGTTGAAGGAAGGGATTGACTGTGGAATGGGAAGAGATAAAGGAAGATGAGATGCTTTTGGCGACAGGTGAGCTGAGCTTCTCTGCATGGAGTTGCAGGGGTCTGTACGCGAAAGATACACGAGAAATCAGAAATCGCGTCTCCCATGTTGACTAAAATATAATTAATACTGCCGACTATACAATAATATATTACTCAAATACCCATATTTTGTTTGTTGATCATTTATCCCTTCTACGCCATTCTAGTGAAAGTATGAGTCGATCAAATCATATAGAGAAGCCTCAAGCAGCTCCTATATTCAAACCTCCACCAGCACCAGCACCTCTAAACCCCATCCCCTCCTCTTCTCCAGCATTTGGCACTCCAGCACACCCTATAAGACCCTTTAGTGTCCCTGCTGCTCCTCTAGCAAAAGCCAGCATACTCCCAATTCTCCTTCCGCCTGCAACCTTGAGACCTCTGGCTTTCAGAACCTTCACCAAGAAACACAGCTTGACCCTTACATCCTCCGCTTTACAAGTTCTTGCCACTTTCATTGGGAGGCACTGCGGGATAGGATGGAGAGAGGAGGGCTTGGCAGAGAGGGTGCTGGAAGAGGTCGCAAAAAGCTGGAAGGCTAGGAGTGGAGGGGTAATTGTTGATGGAGAGGGGAAAGAATTGAAGGATATTTTAAAGAATCTGGAAGGGACTATGAGTGGTGGGAGGATCATTGTGTCCAGAGAATTGAGTAGGCAGAATAGTCTTGTCTTGGGATCATCACAAAATGGAGAAGTTTCGAATACTAGATTGGGCTTGAGGTCTCAATCATTGGGACGAGAGGATAGTCAGTCGAGTTTGGGAATGCCAACTTTAGATATGGATGATGAAGATGATGAAGATGGTTTGAGGGATCCACGGAAATGGCTAAAAGTCATTGATGCCTTTGAACAACCGCGACTTATTTATAATGTTGGGACGAAGCATTTTGACAGGTATGTTTTCAGGCACTTTCTGATTTATACGCATCTGATAATCTATAGAGACAAGACCAAACCATCATTATTTCCCCCAGTAGCCCATAAGACCCAAGTGTTTCGAAATAGATACAACCTGATCCACCAACGTCTTTTAAGAAATGAATCCTTCCAAACCCCTTCATTTGATTCAAAAGGGCACTCTTTACAACGGTCAGGATCTACATTAGCAATTGCTCAACAATCTTACAAGATCACTCCAATAGCAAATCTACTTGGTCGAAATGGATCCACCCACATGCTCCTCGGTCTTCTGACCATTTCTCCCACTGGAACTTTAGCCATCAATGATCTAACAGGAAGTATTGCTTTGGATCTCACTCATGCCAAACCCATTCCAGAAGATGGAGCATGGTTTGCACCAGGTATGATTGTTCTAGTTGATGGGAGTTACGAAGAGGATGAAAATAATGGTGGTGGTGGACTCGGAGGGGCCGGAGGAGTGGGAGGAACTATCGGTGGAAAGTTCGTTGGTTTTTTCATTGGTGGACCTCCTTGTGAGCGACGCCAGGTCACTCTAGGAGTCACTGGTAGTAATGGAGAGGGAGACACTACTGCTGGAGGAGGATTCGGATGGGTAGATTTCCTCGGAATTGGAAGCGAGCGAGCAATAGGTACAAGAATGAGAAAACTCGAACAACAACTAATCCGGCGGCCTCTTGGAGAGGACGACCTAGGAGGTAGAGGCCGAATGATTATCATAGGTGAACTGAACCTCGATCAACCCCGAACCCTTCAAGCACTAAAGAAACTCCTTGGTATCTACGCCTCCGAACCCGAAGAAGACACCCCCATGACATTCATTCTCATGGGAAATTTCGTCCAGCATGCCGTCATGGCTCGCGGAGGCAGCGGAGGAAGTATCGAATACAAAGAATACTTCGACGCGCTTGCCTCCACACTCTCCGACTACCCAACACTCCTCCAATCCTCAACATTCATCTTCGTCCCCGGCGATAACGACGGCTGGGCATCCTCCTTTTCCGCTGGCGCAGCAACCCCTTTACCCCGAAAAGGCATCCCTGAAATGTTTACATCCCGTATAAAACGTGCTTTCGCAACGGCTAATGCAGAAGCGGAGAAAGAGAGGGGAAAGAAAACTGATGGAGAAGCTATATGGACTAGTAATCCTTCTCGACTCACCCTCTTCGGATCTACACATGAAATTGTGCTATTCAGAGATAATATATCTTCTCGTCTTCGACGCACAGCTATTAAATTCTCTTCTTCTAATCGCCCTGGAGAAGAAGACATCGAAATGTCACCCCCTCATTCACCCGTCATCCCACCACAAACCAGCAACAGCCAAGAAATGGACATCGACCTCAACCCCTCGGAAACACCCACAATAGACATCCATAACGCCCGCAAACTAGTAAAAACCCTCCTCGACCAAGGCTACCTCTCGCCCTTCAATCTGACTACACGGCCCGTGCTCTGGGACTACACATCCGCACTGCAAGTCTACCCACTCCCTACAGCGATAGTATTGACGGATACGGAGGCGTCAGCATTTTGTGTTACGTATGAGGGTTGTCATGTTATGAATCCCGGAAGTATGGTTGCGCCCGGTAGGAGAGGTGTCGCGAGGTGGGTGGAGTATGAGGTCGGGAGAGGGATGGGGAGGGTTAGAGAGTGTTTGTTTTGATTTTTTTAGAGGGGTGGGATAGGAGATGTAGATGAGGTGGAGGTATTAAGTGAGGTTGGAAGAAGGGTGTTAAGGGAGATAAACGAAATGAAGTAATGATTGAGATTGAGATTGTAGCGTATTTATTACCAGCCTCTAAAGAAAGGGAAGATAGTGTTACTTTGGATAAGAAGTAACATATGATATGTATAGAATTAAAGGTGAGGTGTCGTTACCCATAATCCATAACCTAATACCTTATGCCACCCATAGCATGTAACCCTTCAAAGATGAAGCAAGCGAAAATCACCTCAACTCCAACAAATCCTCATCCAACACCCCAAAAAGATCCTCGATCTCCTTCTCTACCTTCTTAATCTCCCCCGCCAATTGTCCCGTAACCAAGATGTATGCATATAATATCTCGTAATCTTCATCTCTTACTGTCGCTTTTGCTTCTCTCGTCACTTGTCGTATAATCTCTGTGCCTTCTCCTTCTCTTTCGGCTTCCGCTTCCGCTTCCATAATATCATTGTTTGAGGAAGAAGAGAAAGAGGTAGAGGCGATGCTTTTTCTGTATTGGAAGAATTTTGCGAGTAAGCGATCGCGTGTGTTGTCTATGTTGGGGAGGGCGTCGTTGAGTGGGTATTCGAGTTTCATGGAACTGGCTATTACTATTTTGGGGAATGGAATTTAGTTCAGTTTATGATGGGATATGGAAGGTA
Source organism: Chlorencoelia australis (assembly GCA_003988815.1). Taxonomy (NCBI): domain Eukaryota; kingdom Fungi; phylum Ascomycota; class Leotiomycetes; order Helotiales; family Cenangiaceae; genus Chlorencoelia; species Chlorencoelia australis. The sequence continues at coordinate 880,985 of QYAN01000006.1, forward strand.
GGTGAGAAGGAACGGACCTTGGAAGAGATGACTGATTCTCGCGCATAATTGAGCACGGTCTTCAGTAGTGTACTTTAAAAGAAGGGCTTCTCCTTCACTAGGATTTACGTCTTTCTGTATGATGATATTCATGGCATGGAAAGCGTCAAGCATTTTATTCGTGGCTTCCATTATTTGTCCGAATGACGCTGAGGGAAAGGGGCCTCGGAGTTCGAATTCGCTGGAGGCTGAGGTGCGGAGTTTATCTAATTGAAAGACTGTGGACGTTAGTACATCGGGGAGAAATTGATAACGGAATTAACGAACCGTAGCGCTGTAGGGCGAATTCTTCTCCAAGATTCATGTACTGGTTCTGTGATTCGCCCTCTAGAAGTGTTGACAATGGATCTCGTTTCCAGATAAGTCCCATTCGAAGCCACAGAAGAGATAGCCCATCCTTGAATTTTCGTCGTGCTGAAATAGGCCAGATAACTCTTGTAATGATCATTCCCCACAACACACCAGCAAGGACGGCGACCACTCTATGCAAGGCAATCTCCGTAATAATAGGAGTAACTCCACCCTCATCTTCGTCATCTTGACCGTCGCGAACTGATAAACTATATGCGTACAGGCAGGAGAGGTTGTATGTGAGCATGATGAATCGTCCAAATGGGCCTTGTCCCTTCGCAATAATGATGTAGAAGCAAAACAGACTAACGAGCCATCCACAGAATGCCAGTGCCCAAGGGTTTCCTTGACATATTGTCCAGACGACTGTTGCGATGATTGCTCCTATAAATGTACCGATAAACCGTGCCCAGCCTGTGGTATTCGATGCTCCGATTGTCATAGAACACACAAGCATATAAGATAAAAGTCCCCATTCTCCTCTCCAATGTGCATAGAAAGGTCTAGTCGTAGGTATGAAAGCAAAGAGGGCATATAGAGCTGCTCCAATACCAACCTTCACGGCGAATCGTACTATTTACTTGTGAGTAAATAATTCAATGTTTGACAGTATGTTAAGGTCATATGAATCCAAAAAAAAAGGGGAATAACCTTACCATCATCTCGTCTTATAATTCGCATAACACTTAAAATCTTATGATACAGTGCCGTCCATAGGCTATTTTCAATCGAATCCTGGTCAACGGATTTCCGATACTCTCTTTTGCCAAGTGCGACTTCTGGCAGATCTTTGCTGACATCGATCGAATGGCTTGGTTTATGTCTAGAAATCAAATGCACTTGTTCGGGATCTTCAACATGACTTGATTTCTGCGTCCTGGGCGTTCGCCAGAAGTAGAGCCAATTCCAGGAACGAGACTTAGTATGCTCAGTCTCTTCTTTGAGCTCTTCCAAAATCGACAAATAATTTTGCATCTCACTAGCAAAGTTTTGAAGATTGAAACTAAAGTATCCACAACTTGCAGCTACTTCTTCAAAATCTGCTTCGATGCTTTCAGGTCTAGTCTTGTCAAGCTCTTTAGACTTGTAGAGCTCTTGTAGTGCTGCAGCTCGAGCATTGCTGTAAAGCGCCCTACGTGAGAAAGATATTGTCAGTAATGTTAGTAGGAAGTGATCTGAAAACACTTGATATCAATTGCGTATGGTGTTCAAAATGGGAGGACTTACAGGGCATCTGTGAGACTTGTCCTGAAGTGTTCATTAATAGCAATTCGATATTCAGGACCCTCTCCAAAAGGCAGCTCATTCAAGATCTGTGTTAGCGTATATGCCAAAGACTTCATTGAGGGTCCCAAGTGAGCAATAAATCGGGAGAATATCTCCGACGGAGTTCGAACTGTAGGCATCATACTACTGAGGCTGGTCTCCGTTCCTTGTCTGGGAATCCGTGCACGGTATAGAATATTATTCGGCGTGATAGCCTCTTCTGGTCCACTTCCTTCTTCTGAAGCTTCTTCAATAGCTGTTAGGACAGCAAATTGGTCTGGTTTGCTGCTAAGAGGCCTGTCGAAATAGCTGGTATTTGATTGTGCTTCTGGAATAGCAGAACTAATTCCAATTCCAATTCTGGCCGGAGTTGCAGAGCCTGTCACCGCTGTTTCTCTGAGTAGTGAGAATTGAGTAGTAGCAGCACTTCGTAATCCTCCTATTGACTGAGCGAGTCTTTGCATACATTTCACCAGATTCGCTTCTATTTTATATTCATCCTCTGTTCCCAGGACATAGTGCTCCAATTTTGCCTCTTGAAGATTCTTCGTCAACTGTGTGAAGACCAACTTGTACCGACTCAAAGCTTGATCAAAGGATGCAGATCTTAAGTCGGTTTCTGAACCACTTAAGAATCCTCGAGTGATCATAGTAAGCATATCCCCAAAAGAATCGGTCATCTTGATCATGCTTTCTCGCAGCTCTGCTCGAGCTTTAATGGGCCAAGCCTTATGATCTTGTTAGCATAGACTCTTTACCTTGGAAGAGACTTCACATACCAACAAGCTCACAATCGACGTTGATGTAATGCCCATGATAACCATCTTCATAACCTGCACAATCTTATCATTTTCGAAAACTCCCACATGAACAGCATTCTCTTTCGTCAACACCGTAATAATAGCCAGCGAAGCCAAACTACACGCGACACTAACCAACGGCGCATTATATTTCTGTTTAAACCACCCAATAAAACCCAATCCTCCTCCACAAAACACAATGAGTACCAGCGCATAGCCCAGCTCAATATATCCCAGTTGACTCTCGCAGAGCACCGAAACTGCCATACTAGAAACTGAGATGAACACTGCATATAGAAATGCTCCGACGCCCAGCACAGCAGCTTCAGTCATTGACCCAGCTGATCTCGCAGGGTGGAAATAAACCGTTATGGTAGCAACCATGTGTTTCCCATCCTGATGCCCTAGGAAATTTGCCAAGTATGGCGAAAATGTAGCCATACTCCCTAACGTATATGCGAGAGAGCATTTCAGTATGCCCTTGGCAGTAGGCGCTTGTAGCCATGCTGCAAAATCCTTTGTGCTATTCACAGTCTTCTCCCATGCATTTTTGAAGTATCCCAGACGAGGTCTTTGGAGCTGGGGATCGTCCCACTCATCTGAGAGGTGTCGTGTGCCGTCATAATTGTGACTCCGAAGTGTGAATTCTCTTCGTACTCGTTCGCCCGTGGAAGGTATTATCCAAGTTCCATTCCTGAGCTTCTGTTTAAGGGAAGTGCAGGTCGTCAGCATGCATGCATTCCAAAGATTTATTTATTCTTGGGGGGGAAGGGGATAGATACGTACACTACGTTTTGTTTTATGGGTGAATCTTCGGCTTGATGGTAGTACTGGCGAAACCGATGGCGAGCTCATCTTGGACCTCTCATGATTTTATGTCGTTTTGAGAGTTGTTGGACGGAAGTGGAGTGGAGATGCAAGTCTTGGATGTAGCGCCAAAAGTAGAAGCTACTACCCCGGATTTTCGTTTGGTGTTTTAAGCTGTGGGTCGGCCTCTTGAGCGGTTACACCAAAGGGTTCTGCACAGTTATCAAGAATTCCGATATGCAGATAAATATCTTCATTGCACACTATGATCCGCGGCATGAGCAGCACCAATGTCATCATATGGTATCACGCGAGACGATTTCTCCCATGCGGTTCGTCAACACTTTGCTCCTACATGCATAGTTGACTGAATATGAAAGCCCAATACACTGGCTTCTAATGGCAATCAAGTTGAGCGGGAAAGGTTAGCACTAGACTAGAAGGAAGTAAACATAAGTTTCATGCACTTTGAATACCATCATATCATTAGTCATTGAGAGGAATTGTTTCATTATTTTCAATTTTGGTCTAGATTCGCTGTGCATTTATTTCCATCTCGAGTTGATATCTCTGGTCTGAAATACTTTTGATGCGCATCTTGCTTCAAGAGCTGTCGCTGTATAAGAGATTGACTCAATAGACATCGAGTCCATCTCTGTTGATCTACATTGCAAGCTCGATCTCCTCGCTTTGGGAAAGGTCCCTGCTCCGCCCTAAGCATTCCAAGTGTAGCCTTGCCGAACACTGAAGTGCCGCTCCTATTCCAACAACCTAGACTTTTGGAACAACCTCCTTCTGTTATATGTGACATCTCCACATCTTTTTCAAGACCCGCACTCTCATCTTCCTCGGTCCTAGCACACTATTCGGGCATTGCTTCCTGTTTGGATGCATAGATGACCATACCAAGGCTCTCAACATCAACATGTGATAGAGCCAAACACTAACTATTGGGTTTCTGTATAAAATCCGGCGAGATATGGTAGATGCGCTTTTCTTGGTGTGGGTTGGTTGGCAAATTGATTCGCTAGATGACCAAATGATATATACTGAGGGACACTGTTTGGGACTAAAGTTCCGAGATCTATATTCCTCATGCAGGAAGAGACTGCGTTGAGCTACTTTGGCCCCGCAGATGCGATGACGAGCCCTTGAAAAGCGATTGCCATACGAAAGCTTCACCAAGGAGCACGTTGATATCTGTTTCGGTCCAGTCCCTGGTTGGCAAAGCTTGGAGGAACATCATTACTTCTTGGAAGTCCATTTTAAGTAGCTTAGTAGACCACTTAACTAGGAATGCAAGACATACGTAAAGATGGAACTCGGAGAATCCTTGTTCTTCTGCCTATTTGGTGTAAGCATAGTGAAATTAAGTAGATAGTCTTAGATACTAACCAAATATGTATCCCACATCCTTATCGTATTTCTAACACTAATCTCGCGCATCAAGAGGCAATTCATCCAGCGAAAGCTGAATTGAATGAACTCTACTCCTACTTCTTCAAAATGCTTTGTAAGTGGCTCATCAATTCTCGCCGTGAGGTTGCGTAGGGCTGCAACCTGTCGTTGAATACCCGGCTGAGCAAAAATGTAATTATCCTGAATACCATCCAAGAGTTTCGTCAAACACCAAAATGAGTCAGCTTCCACAGCGTCCAGCACTGCTTTAGGTAGCTGCCCGGGATCCATTCCGCTCTCAACATCTGAATCTGCGATGTAGCTTGCAAGAAACACCTGCCAAAATGGAGTGACTAGATCGTTGATCCCCTGGACATAACCGCTAGCCGGGTGCCGGACTGCCCAAACGTATAATATTCGTTCTAGAGACCGTTGGGTGGCTTCATAGCTATACAACTCTAAATGCGGGTTTGTCCGCGGCACATCAATGCTGATTTGGTGCCAAATCGCTTCGTCTAGCCCCCTAGCTTTACCAGCAGTTGCATTACCACTCCTCTCAAACGACTGCTTTACCCCGTCCAAGTATTCTTTTCTTTTCCGTTCTAGAGTTCCAACTCGTCGTTCACCACTAGTAGGGAGATACCCAAGAAGTAACTGCCATGACATTGCACGAACCTCTTCCGGTATGCCGTTCCAAGATGCATCTCTCAGTTCGGAAAGAGGAATTGAGGTGGCCTGTAATATTTTCTTGAACTTGTTGATCCGCGATATTCGTGCTGAATGGGCGTCAATCTCCTTCGATGTAGCGTTAGAGGGGATCGGTGGGTGATGAATCAGATGAAGAGAATTAGCAGGGTCTCTCAAGATTTCCTTGTATTGTGGTCTGAGAATCTTTCCCTCGCTCTTTTTGGCGACAGGATAAATTGGAGCTGGTCTTTCAATAGCAATGTCAGCACTGTTCGACAGTCTCCGAGGACCCAAACCTCCCCATGGCGAAAGACCGGTAATTGGATCATCATTGATCTTAGACTCCGCTGTGATCGCTTTACTCTTGTTCTTGCGCTTCATGCTTGAAATACTCGGAAGACCAAAATCATCTCCATCGTCGTTCTCATAACCATACTCATCATCCTCCTCATCGTCCGTGTTCCAATCGTTATTTGTGGTTGACATGAAGTCAGTGTATGTCCTGCGAGGCGGGGTGGATACTCCAGTCGATCCTCTTCCCAACGGTGATGTATCACTTCGGTTTCCGAAGGTGTTCGAAGGGGACCTTTGACGTCCAGAATTAGAGGATAGAGATCTGAACTTTCGAGTCAGAGGAGCACCATTAAAGTGTAGAAAACATACAGGTTGTTTAGCATGTCCGCATGGGAATATGAAGCTCCTACAACCAAGCCAGGAGACTGCTTCTTCCGGGATGATTCGTGGCGCACATCTGAGGTCCTTCGCCAGAAAGGAGAGGCAGATCTGGAGGCATCTCGTTAGTACTTTTCTCAAAGTCTCAAACCTGGCTACCCCGCTCTGTTCTGGTGTATTTCTCTCTAGTTCTGGGACAACATACTCGGATCTTTCTAGTCAACGACAGCAGAAATTAGCGGAAATCTAACAATAGCGGCAAAGACAAGTAATGTATACGCGGCGGCTCTGAAGGAGCTCATCCTTGGAGGGGGAAATGTACTGACCAACTTGGATCATCTCCTGCTAAACTCGAGTCAGCAGTTACTCCATAGCAAATTCTAGGAAATTACACACCTGCTGCGCGGGTTTCTTCGTGCCATTGGAAGAGGAAAACATCTTTGCAGATGTTCAAAGGTGTTCCAATGTACCATTCACTCCTCACAAGCTTCAAGACGACCTAAGGTTTTGGAAAGCTTTGCACGTGATACTGTTTAGTCATCCATCAAGCTTATATGCTGAAATTGAAATCGGTCGACCTCCGTCTCCTTTCTTTTTCTTTTCCTTCCTTTCCACGACAAACAGAGATCGTCCTTAACAGACCGATCTTATTCACAATTATCTAATGATTCTTTCATCCCTTCTTTCAAATATTAAGAAGAATTGACGACACCTATCGACATTTAGGACGCAAACACATCGCGCAGTCATTAGACCGTGATCTAATCATCGACAATACACAGAAATTTTCCATCAACATGGCAGAACCAGAGAACTTTGAAGAGGATCTCTTCGCCGATCTGTACGTATAACCTTCTATGATTACACGTCTCCATTCCATTGTGCAATATAGATCTAGATCATTCCTTTTGCATCCCATCTACGACTGCCTTAATGCTTCAATTACATGAAGCTGATTATTGATACTAGTTATGCCGAAGACGAGACCGTCGCCAAGCCTGCCGAAGTATCTGAAGTCAAAGCTGACCCCATTCCTATAAAAGAAGTTGCAGTTGAACAAAATGAATCAAACGGCGATGGGGATCAGGATATGTATGGCAAAGAAGAGGATATGGATGATGAAATAGACTTTAATCTGGGAAATGGTAATACCAACGGTAATGGTTATGATACACCTTCACACAATGAAGTGCATGGTCCAGGAATCAAGGAAGATGGGTAAGATCTGCAAATTTTCATTCTCTTTATTTTAGGGTCGGAGCATAACTGTAGTTCTGAGCTCTGGTCCACGCTCCACGACATGCTAGAATGCCAAATCGTTCTACATGAAAATCATGAGTTGGGGGATGGAATCGAATCATTGGGGTTATGGCTCAAAGAGATTGCTCAGACGGCGGGGATAAATAATACGAGGAGGCTAGATTTTGGAAACATGAAACGGAGGATGCTGGCAAGGGAGCTGAGACAGGGTCACAAGGCTTGGAGCTGAGTTGAAGGAAACATTTACGGGTGTTTGGGAACTTGGAGGCAGTTTTACATTCAGACATGCTCAGTTCTCAGTTCTAGCTTGACGGGTTAGAACAACGAAAAGATGGAAGAAGGGTGGAAGTTTGGAGCAAGCATACCTATGGTGGATATTTGGGAGAACTGGTACTCAAACTCATGCGTTCGGAATCAACAGCGGCCATAGTCAAGCTACATAGCCTATTGTCGAGATAATCTTCATAGAGCAACAGGGGGCAGATGGGCTATTACAGAACGGGTAGCACATAGCTTCGACGCCCAGTACCTAGCATCACGATAGCAAAAGATACGATTCTTCAAGGATATCATGGTGTCATCCATCTCTCTGCTGCATGACTCGGGATTTTGGCCATGGGATGTGCGGCTCCATGCCATCCCCATGTCAACTACTTCTACCAAAAGCCATCTCCATTACGACAATGACATTCTTCTGGCAATTTTATTCGTTTGCTCGCCAAAACGTGGGGACTCCGTGCACATTCCAAGGATCGATGGAATTTATTCATGTACCCGAGAAGCGAGAGTGCTTTGGACCATTCGATTCGAGAGCTCACACATAGACCTACTTCTATATACTTTTTCATTTTGTCTATTGCAACTGCTAATTGCAGCAAATATGGCGCTATTACTGACCATCTATTTTGCAGGAAAATGTTTATTGGTGGCTTGAACTGGGAAACTACCGACCGTTAGTAACTCCCTACTTGTTAACGTCAGTTCGCTAACTGAAGTGCAGAATCTCTAAAGGAGTATTTCTCCCAATTTGGTGAAGTTCTAGAATGCACTGTTATGAGAGACGGTGCATCTGGTCGTTCTCGTGGTTTCGGCTTCTTAACCTTCAAGGATGCTAGAACCGTCAACATTGTTATGGTCAAAGAGCATTACCTTGATGGAAAAATCGTAAGACCCGACTTTCAAACTCATGATAATCTTTTACGTTTTTACCCTTCCAAATCTCTTTCTCCAGTTAAAAATATCAGCTCACCCTTTAATTCTAAGATCGATCCCAAACGAGCAATTCCACGAGATGAGCAAGAGCGTACTAGTAAGATCTTTGTTGGTGGGGTTAGTCAAGATGCCACCGAACAGAACTTCAAAGAGTACTTCATGCAGTTCGGTCGAGTCGTCGATGCTACACTCATGATGGACAAAGATACCGGCAGACCTCGTGGTTTTGGATTCGTCACATTTGATAGTGAGGCAGCTGTTGAAGCCTGTTTGGACTCACCTCTCGAAATTCTTGGCAAACCTATCGAAGTCAAAAAAGCACAACCTCGAGGCAATATGCGTGAGGAAGAAGAAGCCCGTCCTAGCAGAGGAGGAGGTAGTGGTGGTCGATTCCGAAAAGGTGGTGACGAAGCCCAAAATCCTAGCCAAGTACCACAAGGTGGTCAAGGTAGTGGTAGCCAAATTGGACCTGGTGGTTTGACTCCTCAACTCATGGCCCAGTATTGGCAACGCATGCAACAATACTTTGCCATGATGCAACAACAAATGGCTATGGGCGGAGGTCGAGGTATGCCAGGAGGCATGAACCCAGCAATGATGGCGCAAATGGCTCAGATGCAACAAATGCAACAAATGCAACAAATGCAGGGAGGAACTAGTAATCGTAGTCAGAGTCCCCAGAGTCCTGGAACGGCTATGGCTGGTATGCAAATGAACCCAGCTATGATGCAGCAGATGCAACAGATGCAGCAAATGCAAATGCAACAGGCGGCTGCTATGGGCGGTGGTGGTATGGGAGGCGCTTATGTTGGTGGTGGTGGAAGTAATCCTGGTGGACGCATGGGCACTCCTGGTTACAATGCGTACGAGCAACAGATGTTTGAGCAGCAAAAGTATGAGCAACAGCAAATGCGCCGAGCTCAAAGAGAACAATCTCAGTATGGTGGTGGAGGAGGTTATGGTATGGGAGGAGGTGGCCCAACTTCTTGGGAGGGAATGTATGATGAAGTTCCTCAGCCTCAACCAGCTGCTAGTGAGTCAGGTGGGGGTGGAGGTGGAGGGGGAGGTGGAGGTGGACGAGGTGGATATGGTGGGAGAGGCAGAGGCGGAAGCAACAGAGGATCAGTCCCGCCAACCCCCGGTGCTCAGAGTGCTCCGCCAGCCAACGCACCCACGGGACCAAAGAATGCTGGCAAGCCTGGTGCTAATTATCGTGGAGGGGGCAGAGGTGGCTCGCGGGGTTTCCATCCATATGCCAGGGGATAAGTTATTTGGAGACGTACTTGATGGGAGGCAGCACGAAAAGCAGATCATGACTGTAATATGACTCTCATAACTACTTGTTTTTTTTTTCTTTTTCTTCTTGGGGGCTTTGCATTCAATGATGGTGGATAATGAATACTCTCACGACTCATCAGTCCATTCAAAGGAAATGGACATTATGTAAAATACAATTGATTCTTACTTTGCATGCCTTCCCCGTGATACTTAGAAATATGAATTTCATAATTCATGGCGTATATCGAAATAAAGGGGCTGTGCCGCATCGCGGGGTTAAGCGATTAGCTCCTTAACACCTCCACGACCAACTCTCTCCTCTTCTCCTCCCATACAACACATACCCAACAATTAGAGCCTACCATGGAACCCTCTCTTGCCTCACCAATTCCCTCTCTCCCCCCACAAAGTGGGCTCTCAGACGGACAACTTTCGACCTTCGAAACTGACGGCTACCTAATCATCCCAAATGCACTGCACGACCGCAAGGTCTCCTCCCTCTTACAAGAAACGCATTCCCTACTCGACAATTTCTCTCTTTCCGACCATCCCATGACAAAATTCTCAACTGGCGAGAAGAGTGATCATGTGGGAGATGAATATTTTCTTGATAGTGGTGATAAGATACGATTCTTTTTCGAAGAAGGTATATATTCATTCATCTTTATTCTTCTCCTTCCCCTTCCCCATTTCCTGCACCATGCTAATTTCTAGTTCTATAAAGACGCATTTGATGCATCCGGAAATCTCACCAAGCCAAAAGCCCAAGCAGTAAACAAAATCGGCCACTATCTCCACGTCCTCTCCGCGCCATTCGCCTCGCTCCTCTCCCCAACATCGACCCATTCCCCCTCCGCAATCGCACATTCCCTTGGTTTCCGGACCCCCCTCTGTCTCCAAAGCATGCTCATCCTCAAACAGCCGGAAATCGGAGGCGCCGTGCCTCCACACCAAGATTCCACGTTCCTGTACACGGATCCGCCCAGTGCAGTAGGGTTCTGGTATGCACTTGAAGATGCGACGAGGGAGAATGGATGTTTGAGTTTTCTCCCAGGAAGTCATAAGAGGGTTGGGATTGGGAAGAGGTTTGTTCGCAAGGAAAAAGGGGGAGGAACGGAATTCATAAAAAACGAAGGAAGAAAATTCCCGTTACCGGATTGGGAGGGTGGGAATGATGAAGAGTATGATCATGCAGAGGAAGGGGAGGAGATAGATGCGAATTATGTGCTTGGGGAAGTGAAGGCGGGTGATTTAGTGTTGATTCACGGGAATTTATTGCATAAGAGTGAGAGGAATAGTAGTCAGAAGGGGAGGATTATTTATACTTTTCATGTTATTGAGGGGGAGGGGGTGGTATATGATGAGAGGAATTGGTTGCAGCCGCCGAAGGAGGGGTTTACGAGATTATGATTGGGGATGGGGAAGAGGATATCTTGGTATGCTTTATGAGTTTGTGGTACTAGTTTAACGATTTGCAACTCCTGACTATCCTAAATTAAGAAAGGGAAGAGAGAAGATAAAGAAATATCAACTCACATATCCTGAATAGAATAAGATATCTAACTCTGATTCTTCCAGTCGATGCGGAAAGATATTATACATCTTAAGATTTTCAAACTAAATGGTTCTTAATTGTCATATACTTCCTGATACTTTACCTAGTGAGTTAATTGGGGGAAAAAAAGAGCTAAAGAGAAGCCGAGTAGAGATTATTCTAAAAGTACTAAAGAATAGTATTTAGCTCAAAGGTTCTAAATGCCTCGAGACCTTTACCACTAAACCTGCCTAAGTAGGGGAAATTCACTGATACCCAGATAGTACGTGCCAAAAAGCTAATGCCACTTCTAGTTAATTGAATGAGATAGCCCTAACGTCTACTCTGACTTGCATAAAATGCTGCCAAAACAAGAGGCAAAAGTACAATGAGTCTCAAAGTTCAACATCCAATTCAAACTCTCAAATTCTCCTTCAGCCACCTCCCTACAAAGTCCAGAATAAAAAATCATAACTGCACCAAGAACCCAAACACTTCGGAATTAATCCCGCTCCGCAAAATCAGAGAGCCCATACTTCTTTGCCTCCATCATAGCCTCCTCCAAGGTTTCCAACTCCTCATTTAGCTTCTCCCTTTCCCGCGCCTGACTCTCGTCTTCACCTGCAATCTTCTTCAACAGTTCACCATCTTTTTAGAAACGTTTGACAATCGGGCCGGGAGCAAAGGCTTTGAAAGGACTGTCGTCACCGAGAAGATGACGTTCAAATACTTGGTGACCGACGTTATCGATGAAACGATACATTTCGAGCTCATAAAACGATGCGAGTTTATCGTGAGTGGTGAAGATACCATTGAGTGTCTGGTTTTTTGCAAGTCTGAAGTTGCTTCTAGGTATATAGGAGGAAAGGCACATCTTCAACAGAAAGTGTTTGCAAATAGATATGGGGAGTCCAATTAGAGTGGCGTTTAGGATTTGTATTCTGACATACCATCTCTGAACTTTATCTCGTAATATATTCCTATCCACTGGGTCGTCACGTCTCGTGATAATGGTAACGAGATCATCAATCATGTGATTAATCTTTTGGAAGACATCTTGGAGTTCTATATTACCCAGATAGACTGCTGCTCTATACTCGGTTAGCATTAGAAAAAGACTGTAGGAGAGGCCAAGACGAACAGAACGATGCTTCTAGGATTGGCAATATATTTGTCCACTAGTGAGGTTGCTACTCCCTGCGGGTCGTATGCAGCTATTTACTATCAGTATAATCATTGTCAGTTCTGAGAGAACGAGGATACTTACGAGCCACGAGGCTAGGAAGATCGACTATGGTAAGATCGATCTCATTAGGTCCTTTACGAGTGATACGTAGGACTACCATTGTTCGTAATTAGCATTTCGAATTAGGATATAGGCAGTGGTGTGAGAGAGAACTTAGGCGTTCTTCACATCTAGCTTTGAATGACTCAGAGGCCAACATTGCTAATAAGCAAGGACTTAGAGGAGAGACTTACCAGCTTCACTGAGAGGACGCATCCTTTTGTGTGTATTTCCCACGATCGTCTTACGAGCCTGAATATAGTTAGGAAAATATCTTTAAGATCGAGCAACATTTATATCCGAGAGACTTACATCATCAATAATGTCTCGAAATATATCCGGCTTTAATTCATTTGATGCGTTGAAGTCCCGAGGTTGCCAACTTCGCATACGTTGAAAATGAGCACTCGCAATATCGGCTCTGGCAACGAATTCTGCATCCACTATAATTTCAAAGGAGACAGAAGGCTCTTCCTCAGCAGCGCACCGTTGGAGTGACACCTCAGTTGGCACGTCATCAGCGGGGAAGGGAAGGCTAGTAATAGCCTGGAGCAAAGAGGATTTCCCAGCACTTTGGTTACCAATGACCACAAGCTAATGTTCATTAGCTGCAACTTCACTATGCAACAACAGATGTGTCTTACCTGTAGTAGATCAACATATCTGTTAGCCCCTAGTTTGCGCAACCTTTCAAGAAACTGGAGTTCAACGACGATGTCCCCCACCAAGACCAACTAGAGGGGCATTCATTGGTGGTGGAGCGTTGATGTCTATTGCCTCGTATTGTATATGAGATTGGTGCGTCCGCCGATCGTGCCAAGAAATCGATCAAGAGCTTTAATTTTCCTGAACCAGAAGATTTATCCTGAGACTGATGATCCAAAATGAAATCCAAGCCAGTAACCAGCTGGCTACAAGAGCTTCTAGCACCTTCCAACTTTGTACTCACAAACGCAAAATCCTAAGAGAATCATAATGGAATGTGTTCTTTGTCTGGTAGTGGAAGGATTACTAACATTCTTACACCCTCACACATTATAATATAAAGCCAGATAAACACTCCTATGAAAGAATTAATAAAATAGATAAACAATTTAAATAAGATAGAAATGATGAAATAACCCTTGGACAACTAAGATTCATTCATCCCATTCTTTCATTGCGCTTTCTGCTTTTAGAACCTCAATGGTAGTTAGCTTTTTTGTTCTATTCGCTAGAATTGAATAGATTTTTGCATCATTTTACTATTGAATATTTCTTTTCCACTTGGAAATAGCATCATTCAATGGCTTGATGAATCCAGAAATACCGTTTTTTAGAAAGAGATATGCGTTGGATCTCGCAATGAATGGAAAGTCTGAATAGCGCGAGAGCTACTATTTCAACCAACCTACCTAAACCAATTGAAGAAAGCACTGTCACAATTCACGAACCCAAGAAAAAATGTATCAGACATTCAGCTCATCAATTCATATTCCGGCTGTATATGGCTATTTCCTTCCCTTCCTCCTTGGAAATTCTTGCACGCATGTAAAAACCCCCTCTCCATATTTTCTTATCCCTTTATCCGTCACCATCCAGAGAGCGCCTCTTTAAAAACCTAAAGAAAGCCAGATCATACCTTCTTCCTCTCCCTATAAAAGATTCCCAATTCAAGAAAAAGGAATTATGTCGAATAAAAGGAATTGAGAAAAGAAGTAGATGACCAGACCAATCCAGAAAAGTATAGCAACAAATCCCAATTTACACACTCAAACATGGTACAATGCTCAATATCCTTGATGCTCTTCCTTAGTAATTCCTCCTTCGGGCTCTTCCAGATCCGAGATCAATGGTCTTCATCTCCTCCAATAAAGCCCAAGCGTCACCTGACGCTTTCCTTTGCGGTGGTGGTAAACCTATCGGGACTTTGGCTGGAATTGGCGGGCCTGCTGTTCCCCTGTATCCTGCATTTCCTCCGTATGAAGGAGCGATGTTTTCATTCAAAGACTCTGCTGTACTGGGTCTTGGTTGATACCCAGGCTGATAAACATTGTCTTGATAGGACGTGATGGGAACAAGAGAACTAGAGTACGGTGCTGGTTGGGCCGACATTCGATTTGATTTCTTTTGCAGCCTATTGCGACCTGTTGGCGGAGGAGTGTGATCTGGTGCGCCTGTACTCATGTATATAGGAGACGATGTTGCCATTGACTGAGGCCGATTTGCTTTTTGTAGTGGTCTGCGTTGTTCTGTTGTTGGTCCGGTCGGCCGTAGCCTGTAATTTCGATCTGGGTGTTGCGAAGCGTATTTAGGACCCTTTGGTTCGAGTAGTGGTGCATAATTAGATTCAGGAATATGATCACTGGGATCAATTTCCCTCCCATCATGCAAGATAATCTTAGCATCTAAATCAGGCTCTAAAGTGTCGTAGGCAGCGCTTAAAGAATTTGAAGACTTCGATGACGATAGTGTTGGGTTCAAAGCATTGTAGGAATCTGGACCGAATGGGATACCAGACAGTCGTCTTCCTCCTCCATCCCCTCGTGATGGTGACGGACTGACCGATTTCCGTATCACTGAGCCCCTAGGGTTGGGAGAGATACCTCGTGGCTTCACAATGGGAGCCGTGTTAGTTGCGATTCGACTTTGCCGATCATCGTAAGATGCGGCTGCTGGCACGAATGTCATTGCGGCTTCATGATACGAAAGTGGATGAGGCCGGGTAGCGTTCGAATACTGCGGCAAATCTTGGTGTTGTCTACCCCGTGGCGAACCTGTGGAGAAGCTTGCTCGCTTCTCGTTATAGATCCTATCTGAAATCTCTTTCGCAATCATAGGATCCATTCCAGCAACCAAAGTTGGGGGAACCGGAGGTATTCCATACTCAAGAGGAGAGTCGCCTAGATTGTCTTGTGACTGGCTCCTTGATGGTCGACCTTGAGGGAGGTTGCCATACGATGTATTTGAGGACACCGATGTACCATTTTGCGAGAGGTCTCTCAGCGAAGAAGTATTAGTTGATGCATAACCTAAGGAGCTACTTGAATACTGGTGACTTGGAGCAGACGAAGTACTGTTTCTTCCAGATGCAGCACTTCCCCGTCCACTTAAATTGAGAGGCGCAGGAGATGGCACTTCGTCATATCTGCGGTCGTAAGTAGCTGGAGATTCTGGGGCATCCTCAACAGTTGGTTGCATTGATCCATAATTATTGTATCTCAAGTCATATGAATTATGTCGAACTGGTTTCTGATACCCATTTCCATTCTGAGATGATCGAAACTGATCCTCGTCTCTGGGTGGACTATTCTGATATCCGTTCCCATTTTGAGATGATCGCAAATTATCTTCAGCTTTGGGTGGGCTGTAAGCTTGATAAGAGCCGCTTTGATAAGATGGTTCAGAGTTCTGACGATGGTGCGGAGGAATGTCATATGGTTGTGATGAATGAATATCTCGGGGAGAGTCATAGCTTCCATATGTATTCAGTGAAGGTAGGGGACTGGTTTGCTTGCTTCCGTGCCTTGGTGGTGGAGGTGGAGGGCCCCCATCCGATGGAGGAGAACCAAAATCTCCCATTGGCGGGAGCTCATATGGGGCATTGTATCGGTCGTGGGAACTAAAACTCTGTTCCTCATCTCCATATCGGTCCACGTCATTGCTTTGCGAATAATCATTTCGAGTCATTGAATCATAGTTGTCATATCTATCATTTCGATTCTGCTGCGAATTCGGAGTGCCATTCGTCGTGCTGGGAGAAATTCCATACGCATTTGGATCGTTGCTTTCATAACTTCGTGATTGCGTGAATCGGTTCGGTGGTGTGTTGTACTCTACGCTTTGCAGGGGCGATTGGTTTGGAATATAGCTAGGACTCTGGTGTCCCCGAGGAGGTGTTTGTACATGGTCGGGAATAGCTGTTGGAGGAGTTTGATATCCTCGAGTTGTCTGAACATGTTCAGGAATGGCTGTGGGTAGGGTTTGATAGCCTCGCGGAGGTGTTTGAACATGTTCCGGAATTGCGATGGGAGGCGTCGGGTAACCTCGCGGCGGAGTCTGTACGTGCTCAGGAGCAGCTGTAGGACTAGAATATCCACGAGGGGGGGTCTGTACATGGTCGGGTACTGCAGCAGGCGGTGGCGGCGCTCCGGTGATAGGGTCAGACGGCAATGGCCTTCTCTTGATAGGGGCCTTCTGTTGTCTTGGACCACCAACAGCCTCTCTTCCTGCCTCTTGCTGCACAGAATTCGACCGCGGCTTCTCTGGCTTCTCTTGTTTTGGCCTCGTGTCGTAATACGTGATCTCAATCCTGATCTCGCCAGCGTATTTCCCTTTACAACTCAGGTTGTGCCAAATATCGTTTTGTCCTCCGCCAGGAACCACAACCTCGGTCAAATTCACCCAAGTCTCTCCAATTAAATCCGTCTTCTTATCATCGTTGAATACTGAAACTTTCAATTGATAGTAATCCGGGGAATCGTGTACCGTAAATCGAAGCTCTTGATCCCTACACAGCTCGTTAGCGCTATACCAACACAATTCTCAATTGCGCTGAACTTACCACCTAGGAGTCTGCCCTCCGCGACGATCCGTCTCTGTCTTCTTTGCCTCTTTCCCCAGCCTAGCAGCACAATAAGGATCCTGTTTCCCAATGGTCTTCCTGTTTGGTAAGTTTTTCGCACGATCAACAATGACAACCAATGTACCGATCTCAGGCCCATCCACCGTCATATCCGAATAGATGCCGGCGGTATGTAAACCATTGGACTTTATTTTGGTCGCCATAATTGCCCTTCTTCGTCCGAAAATGCAAAGGGATGTTGTCGTGGGCGCAGGTTATGCTAGCCGTTTTGTTAGACTAGTCAACTCTAAGCTCTAGGTGAGCATTGTTTTGTTTTTGTTTATGGGAGAAATTGAGCATCCCCTCCAAGGCGTAGATAATCGACAAACAAATGTAAAGAGCGTAGAATAGATGAAGAAGTAAGTACGACAATGGCAGCGAGCGAGAAAGTCTGCAGGTAAGTATCCGCCCTTGTGCTCCCCCCTCAATTTGAAGGTGGCTGAAGAGCTCGTAAATTCAGAGGCTGGGTTGGTAGCCCCTAGCGACAACCGAAGATGGCATTTGGCTTGTTCTGATCTGATCTGATCTGATCTGATTTGATTTTAACTGTTTTTCGAAAATCCTGGTTTGAAAAAGGTCTAATCGATTGAAAATTCCAAGTCATTACTCTGGAATTATCATGATCATTGTGTATAGGGGAATTTTACAATATGGAGGAGGCGAAGTTGATCATTGTTGCGGCCAACTTATCAATTGTTCCGTGGTTGCAAGGATCGGCCGGGAGTCCGCAAAAGTAAAAATAGATCTTGTGGCTTGATTGATACCCCTGTCAATGTTGAGTGGCTGGAGAAAAACATGAAATACGTTTGCATTTGCAGCAATGAAAACAATGTAGATGCAGGTACCCGGTCTTCGAAACGGACCGGGAACTAGTACTTTCAAACTATTCCTAGAGAAGCCCTGCCTAGAAATCAGAATTAGGTGTTTCGCATCACGTGATTACAGTCGTTAAACCCCATCCCCGTATTCATCCATCCATCTCATCCTTCAACCACAACACAACCCACGCTCTTCTCTACCAACAAGCCACAACTAACCGCCATCATGCATATCTCACCCTCTTCCTCTTCCGACCCGGTACCATCACCGTCGCTCGTCCTGCGCTACATATTCGGCTTCATCCTCATCGGAATCGCCTGGGGATTTACCACTCCTTTCATCAGGGCCGCAGCCAGAACCCATACTCCTCCTCCGCATCCCATCCTGTCTTCTCCAGCAGTCCAGAATAGCTGGGCAAGGACGAAGATCTATACGGCTTTCTTTGGAGTTATAGATTTGTTGAGGAATCCGAAATATGCGATTCCGTTGGTGATTAATTTGACGGGGAGTATTTGGTTCTTTTTGTTGATTGGGAAGGCTGGTGAGTTTGTTTTTGTATTTCAATTTTAGAGGTGACCTTGAAATGCCATTTGGTTTGAGGTTACCAGAAGTTATATCAAGACCGGCTTCCTTATTATGGTGTTGCAATCTCAGAAATCTTAAGAGTACAGAGAAGGATGATGTTTAGACTTGAAGAGAGCTTGAGATTTAAAAGGGAAGAATAAAAAAAGCGCAGGATAAAGCTAACAAGTTACGACAGAATTAAGTCTCACAGTCCCAATCACAAATTCTCTGGCCTTTTTATTTACAGTGCTCGGAGACTGGTGGGTCGACCGAAAAGTGATCAGTCGCGGTAAGTCCCTCTATCCATTGTTCCTGAGGACCTCTGCTGATGAGTAAGAATAGATACTTGGATAGGCATGACATTATCATTAGCTGGCATTGCGCTATGCGTCCAAAGCAAGGTTAGCTAAACAACGTCGGAGTTTTGGATTTTTATCAAGTACTGTACTATACTTAAATCAAATAGAAATGTCGCTCCGCCTTTTCCCAGGATGCATAAATTGTCTTTGTAAATCTCATGTTGAACTATAAGTGTGAGATATAAAATCCCATTAAGGAACAATCGGTTCTATCTACTTCTAAATATCAGAATAATAATTGCGCTAGGCAAATTGTCAAGAAATGCCTAAACAAATAAGGAAACCCAGCCTCCAGGACTAGTCCAAAACAAAAAAGACTCCATCCTAATGCTGCTTATCTATTGCTCCCTGAAATCCTCTCATGTCAGTCCTGCTAATAGCCCTTTAACAATTACCTACCACCAACCCATTACTATTACTTCTCACCCTCACCGTCCAACCATATCCCCCAATCAAAATTCAGCGTCTAGCTCTAACCCATCTCTGAACCTGCCTCAAACTAGGATCTTCCAGCGTCCAGCGCCCCATCTGATAATCCGACGAGCGCATATCAGAATAAATCGAATCATCAGTGATAGCCGCGAGTTCCTTTTATTAATGTTAGCTTGCTACATCCATGCACAACCAACCCAGCCAATTATTAGTCCTTCGGCATAGGAAAGGTAGTACTTACATTCCTCAATTGAGCATCACAAGCAGCCAACTGCTGCGTATGTCCCGAATGCGGTCTCTCCCCCTGCAAAACCTGATCTCTATAGCCAATCCACCTCTGAGCCGCGGCCTGCCTGAGATAAATCTTCTGCGCCTCGTGTCTTCTCGAATAAGAATCCAGCATGACCCTAGACCCCCGCATTAGTCTTTCTCGCACATCACACTCTATAGAAAATCAATGAAGAATGCATACTGTTGCAACTCGGCCTTAGCCTGCTCGTCTGGCCCGCCCCTCACCCTCGGGACCCTTGTCTCTGCAGCACAATTCAGAATATGCTGGCCATCCAGCGAGCACTGACGTAGAGCGGCCCATCCCTCGGTGTAATAGTCGTCCATATTGGGAGGATCGACGGGGGCGGCTGCGATGTAGTATTGTAGATTGCGGAAGTCTGAAAGGAGATCTGCTACCCGAGCAGTTCGCTGATCGTTGACTATTTCAGAAATCAGTCTCTGGAATCATTACCAAGCACTTTTGGCAGATGCCTGATCGGATGAAAGGTGGGGTGGGGTAAAGAAACTTACGTCCGTCTGCCATTGCGGAAAATTTCTGCGGAAGTTTTTTTTGCGGAAAGTTGAGAGTAGAAGAAGGGCGGATGGATGGAAGGGCGGGAGTAGCAGAATTGGGCAAGAAAGGCTGCAAGTGAGGAACTGAAAGAAAGCCGACCGTTGAAGATGTTTCAGAAAAGATCAAAAAGATGAAGCCATCGCGGAGGTTTATGAATCTTTCCACACCCACCTCCTCCACAGCAAACTATCGAGCATGCCCATCGGGGAGAACAATGTGGCTGGCTACGGGATGATTATCCTCAGCCAGACAAGCCATGGACAGTGATCTCCATTCCATTCCATCCCATCAGTCTGGATGCCATCGGAATCAATCACAACGCAGTTGCAAAAAGAGACGCTATTGCCCCACACTCATGGAGCCCAAAAAGCTATTTTCATCCTCTCGCGACTAGCTCAAAGCTACCCTTGATCCTTACTGAGCTGGCACGGGTAGCATCTGTCAGACGACGGGACGCAGAGTAATATCGATCAAAGCTTTGCAAAATGCAGAGCAACGGAGAGCGAAACACCAGAGCCTCTTCCAGACAACGTGGGGGGCAGGGATGTTTTCGCTGGCAGTCCGTGTTACATGACCCAAGGGCCAAATAAGAAGCGTGGGAAAAAGCCATGGCAAGCTTAAACAGATGCACCTCCAGGGGCTATTCAGGTCCAAGTTGGCATCTTGGGACCAATGGGACCAATTGAGGCTGCTGTGCAACCAAAATCTGATCGTACGGCTGAGGTTGTATGGCATCCACACTTACATGACTGCGCCTTACAAGTATTAAGAGGAAATGCTTTTCCAACGAATCCGTGGCTTAATAGATTCGCCTGTGGCTGTCGATAGACTGGTCAATACTTGTGACTCCCCTGTGCTTCGGATTAGGGCACATAGAATCCAATCCCGTGGTAGGGCTAGATCTGCTGCATCTGTCAGATTCCTCACCACCGACCCGCAAGCCACGGTATGGCTGTGCCGCCCTTCTCCTTTGGGAGCTTCGCTACTGTGAGATGTTCCTCATAGACCTTATTTTGCTAGTGACACAAGATCAAGACGCCCAAATGATGCCCAAATCATCTCTTTTTCTCTTTTTAATACAACGCTATCGTAGATGCAATATGTTAAAGACAGCCTTGCAACCAATCATGCCGTCGGAGAAACCGATTGCTCAGGTCTTCTCCCACTCCGCATGACCGTCGCCCCCATCCAATAATGATTGAGATCGATTAATCCTTCTCGGCGATAGCTTGCAATCTCTCGTCAATCTCCTCTTCCGTCAGAGCCCTAAATCCCGGATCGGTACCCTCCTTCCCGTCGCTTCTTGGCCCCCCTACAATGCCAATCTCCAATTCGCCCTTCTTGAAATCGACGCTAAGGACAGTGCTCAATGTAGTAATCCCGAGTTCAACTACATCCTCCCAGGTGCCATCTGCGCAGTCCTTGTTCTTGAGCTTCTTCTCCAGGTGATTGAACGCCTCCTGCTGCTTTGGGCCTGAAGCGGTACCTTTATAGCCAGTATAATAGCCAGCAGGGTCACACTTGTAAAGTTGAGGCCCGAATTCCGAATCCAGTGATATCAAGGTTGTAGCTACACCATATGGTCGCATGTATGCCTGCGCAAATAGAGTAAGTGAGTAAGACAGATAAAGTGCTGAACCCAGCAAGCGGACCGATTATATAAGCTTACTCTTTGAGTGTAGACCTGGCTAATATTTGCAATTCTCTTGGCTAGAGCATCACAGGGCATCTCGTATCCAAACTTGTATTTGAAATCTGCTGCCTCACCAATAGCTCTTTGAACGGATGCTCTCGCGTCTGCGATAGAACCCGTCATAACGCATCCTACGGATGGTGACAGTTGGAAGATGTGTGATACGGATGAGGGATCGATGAGCTTGTCCTATAAGGGATCAATATGTTTGTATTGAAGTATTGAACTGGAAACAGAATCTGGGTTGGGAATGTCGTACAGGAACTTTCTTTTGAGACAATACAACTGCGCAGTCCTTTCCTCTAACCCCTACTGACATGATGTTTGCAGCAGTGATAGCTTTGAAGGCATATTCTACACGCGATGTCAGCGCCGCCACCTTCTTCGTTGCTGAGGCCTAGGTGCATTTGTGAAGCAGAGGGAAGGTACATCGAGATATCGAGGATTCGGTGGAAATGCGTACCAACTTGATATAATCTTCCCTGGTCGGAGAAGATAGTAATATGCCTGTCATATCCTGCGCCGCCTGTTCATGGAGGTTAGCTAGAGCTCAATGAAGCTGTTGACAGCTCGAACGATGACATACCCGACATCTTGTGTAGAGAGAAAGATGAGTATCTGAAGGTGAATGGGAAAGAAAGTGAGTGCAAGACCAGGAGAAGGTCGATGGGGATGGAGATGGGGATGGAGATGAAGGTACTGAGGGATTGCGGAAGAGAAGTTGTAGTCGAGCTTTAACTGGGAAGCAGCTTCACGGCGTTCGTACGCGCCCCTGCCTAGAATTACAATTTAGTTTAGTTTAAGGCTAGCGTACGGCACGGCCCAACTTTAGTGCGGCTATCTTATCAAGCCAAAAAAGTTCAATTTTCCTGGTTTGCCCAACCACGGCAACCAAGCATTGACTCCATTGAGGCAGTCCACGTATTCAACGCTCCCAATAATTCATGCGTCTGCAGCTTGCAATTTTTTATTCACTATGCCATCTAGCATCCCATCCGCCAGTACTGCTCCGCCACGAATTCCCTCTTGGAAGCGATTAGGTCTAAAGCTAAAATCCGCCCAGGATTCTCCAGATCAATCCATTGTTGAGCGCCAGAGCCCCACCAAGAAAAGGGCAAGAGAAATAGAGAAAGAAAGCCCCTCTAAGAAGACCAAAAAGATTACCAGAGACTCTTCGCCGCACCGGCCCGTTACAGGTCCATTGACTCCCTTGCTGACACATAAAAAGGCTGTCACATTCTCCCCAGACACGAAAGTTGAAGATGGAGATAGCGTGAAGCAATTGCTCAAGAGCTGGGTAGCTGAACAAAAGGCGAAAGATCCTAATTTCCTGTCCAAAGTATCCAATCAAGCTTTCGATACACCAGAACCTTCAAAAGTGGAAGAACAATTCGATACCACACTCCCCGAGAACGAGCGAAGGGTGAAGAGAGTCAAGAAGCTACACGTCGAAGCAGCAAAACCTGGCGATGCGAAATCAAAAAATCCCAAGCAATTGAGGGAGACTAAATCTGCGGACACCAATCGTCCTTTCCTGGTCTATCTACGACAGTTCTGCGAATCAAGGGACTCTTGGAAGTTCAACAAAAACCACCAGAATCATCTGTTGAAGCACGCTTTCAACGTCGAAGTTGTCCCATCAGACCACGTCCATTACCTTTACCAATACATCAGAACTCTACAAGGACAAGTCCGAACCAGGCTTCGAGATAGTGCGTTAAAAATCAAAATTCAGGATCAAAAGGCCAGCGCCGAAGGATTTCCAGAAACCATGACCGACGCAGCGAAGAGACAGAGAGAATATGAGATTGCTATGAAGGAGCAAGTTGCTACTAGGGTCTTAGCAAATGCGTCCTCGAATATAGCGTACGAGGAGGGAGTGTTGTTAGGACTATCAGATAGTGCTATGGCCCCGAGGATGGCAAAGAGAATGAGGTCGGAGCAAATTCTGGCAGAATTATCAGCATCTGTTGAAGAAAGCAAAGAGACGGATACGGAGACGGAGACGGTTGTTGATGATGGAGAGAGCCAGAAGCGTCTTCGATTAAACGACGGGTCTGGTCAAAAGGTTGGCAGGAAACGAAAGCAAAGAACGCTTGCTGTAGAAGAATCGAGTTCGAGTTCCGAGTCGGATTCAGATTCAGATTCGAGCAGTGAGGACAGCGATGAGTCAGAATCACATGATAGTATTGCAGATAGCACTTCTTCGAGTTCATCTAGTTCATCATCAAGCTCGGATAGCAGTTCTGACAGTGAGTCTGGGTCGGGAGGAGATTCAGACGATAGCAACAGTGAGAGTGAGGGCGAAAGCGAAGCGAGCGATTAAAGGGGTGGGCGACCTCAGGTTGGGACGGACGTCCGAACGGTTCGGAACAGGGTTCATCAATGCGTCTCGGGATAGATATTCTCAATGGCTGGTTTTGGTCAAGAAGAACAGTCTTTGAAATTGGCTTGATATTGCTTGGATGCGATATTCAGGGGCACTGATCGTAAACTTTGCTTGGCACTCGACTATGTCCGGAGGTGAGCTCCGTAGAGAATCTTGAGATACCCTTCACAAATATTTCATGTTCCTGCATCACTTCTTTGATTCCGCTTATGTAGAAAGTAGGTAAATCATATACCTCTTCTAAAGCATCCACTTCAAGAGTCACTCTTACTATCTCAAGTGTATGTTCGTGCAGAAAGACAATAGGAACATCTGAATCCGGCCATTAGTCACTCAAGAACTGTTTCAAGCTCTAGCTGCCGCTCGATATTGAGAGGACGATATCTCCCTTCCAAAAATGCCTCAATTCAAATACCGACCAATAAAATCCACCTTCCCACCTGCAAGATCCTCTTTATCTCTGTCTGCCACCTCCCCGCATAATAATAAGCCTTGCGCGTGACAGCTCTTCTATACCACATCTCCAAAAAGGCGCGCTATCCGAACCTGACAACCAATCAACTCCCCTTCAAACACCCCTAAAATAAATCCCAAGAGAGCGGAATCTCGATGACATCTTCGAAATTTCTCCCATCCCTCATCAACTCATCAAACAATTCGATCTTCTTATCTGAGGACGCGGGGATATCTTCCCAAATTCGCATGCAACTCGCCGATCCTGAGTTTGACCGCCTTTCGTTGCGCGCGGCATTTTCTGGTCGATTGGGAAGGACACCTGCCTAAAATACAAACCGTCCCATTTTCCAACTCGGTGCATGCACATCTTACTCTTCGCACTTATATCAAACTCTTTGCAGATCTCGATTCTTGGGATTCTTTACGAAAGGTTGGAGCATACATAGGGTTCTGGGAGTGGCGGAAGGATTTCATTTCACAGAATATAGAGAAGGACAACAAGGCATTCACGATGACGAGAGTCATTGTTTACAGCACCGCTCTCGTGGCGTTCATTGCTGGTACATCCATCCCACATACCCCCCCTCCTTCTTCATCGCAATACTAACACTTCTCTCACAGCAACAGCAATGACCTTCGCTTCCATCTTCATCCCCAACTGGATCTCCTACACGGTCGGCACTCCCAATGGAGACCATCTCCAAATCGGTCTGCATAAGAAATACTCTTCCATCACAGATACCTACAAGCATTTCCCACAGGCAGAAGACTGCATCAATGATCGCTATTTCTGTTCCATGTGGAGAACAACAGGGTTCTTGATGAGTTTCGCGGCTGTAGGAGAGCTAGTTACCCTTGTGGCGTATATTGTGGTGCTCACAGGAGGGAAACAAAAGAGGGAAACGGGGTGGAAGGTGCTATGTTTTATGTTGGCGCTGGTAGGCATTGTGCAGTGTGCTAGTATGGCTATCGTGGTATGTTCTTTGGCTTGCGTTTGTGAGAGGGGCTAATGATAACACAGGCATACTTGTATGACAACGACGAACAGTTCTTCCCCGGTTGGACATTGAGTGAAGGCTGGATATTATGCACAATCAGTTGGAGTATCTGTCTTTTGTCTGCGGTTTTTATAGGAGCTTCCGCATACATATTCCCTTCGGAGGGTGGATACGAACTTATTCCTTCCGAAAGGTATACTACTGGTTATGAATACTGAAACGAATGTGGTACGGACGACTTTTCTTTGACTCATATATGTATTTTGAGCGGTTTGATTTTTGGGAGCTTTGCGTAATGGTATATCGGCATTGGGATGGCTGTATGAACTTTTTTGTCCGGACGAAGAATAAGACCGCGATTTGTTATAATAATGATAGAAATGATACACGCATAACCCTCTGATGGGCTCTACACAATTTCATTGTTCCAATGTATGTATGTGATTGAAAGGAGACAACCCATATTTCATCAAGATCAATCGACACTTGCAATGTCGCATTCAAGTCGAACATAACTCTCCAAACATCCCTCTGTATACCTCACATTACTCGAGTCAATTCAAGAGACCTCTTCGCGTTCTCTCTCTCTCTCTCTCTCTCTGTCTCTCTCTCTTTTTCTTTTGAATAATTCTCCTTGTCCAGATTGCGCATATGATGATTCTCACTTTTATGGGCTGAAGAGGCTTAGATAATAGCAAGGTTTTATCGTTAAATAGGATAACTCTAAGGGTTCACCAGCTTTCTTTGCGGCAGTTCCGTTCCCAGTTCCAGATCCAGAGTTCATGATCGATCGACAATGACCTTGCTTAATTATGTATTTACATGCGAGTTCTGCGGAGGCGAATTATTCAGTAATTTTACAATATAAAATTAAGAAACCTCTCGATATCGGCTCCACGATAGCCGCCTGTGGTTACTTGAAGATGTTCAACAGTTACCAAGCAATTTTGATTCATTTTGAATAATTTCATGCTTTAAGTAAAATACTGTGTTTAATGGCTCGCTGGATATTTAAGATAACCCGCTGAAGAGTTGCTTCTCTATGTGGTGTAGCACGAGGTTCTAGTGAGCTCTCATAGATACACACGGTCAACCAGAACAATGACAATGCCCTGAGGATTATCACCTTATATCGATCATCCCGTCCTGCCATAAAATAGATCTCCCATGGTCCCCTTGCTCTTAACCCATCCTCACAAAAGACCTCTTATTGAAACCTCAATTCTTCGGATCATTTCTCAACCGTAGAACCTGCTCCCGTAGGAAAATCTCCTTAACAACGAGAAGCTCAATAAATTCATCAATCCAAGTTTTGACAATTCTGAACTAGTTATGATATACCAGGATGTAATACAAAAAATCAGACAACCCATAAGAATCAAGAAGTATTCGAATACTTACATTAGATTTTGGACTTTTCTCCGAAGGAGAATCTTCCCTTCCAACGCCAACATCTCTAATTCATTCATTCCGCGGAACGACATCCACTTTCTCCTCTCTCTCTCTCTCCCCCCCCCCCCTTTCCTTGCTCTACTCCTCATTCTGTTTTCACAAGAAACGAATTTCACGTCAATGTCAGGAAGAAGAATTAGTTTGTAAGAGCGGCTTTCGGTAGTGAGATTATGGAATCGTGCGAATTCGTGGGCGTATCTTGGATGTGAAGAGCTGGTTACGTGGATGCGGGTTCCGAGAGGGAGGGAGGGGTTAGTTGAGGGAAGGAGGAGTGACCAGTATGCGGGAAAGAGGGGAGAGGTGTAGATGATGAAGGTTAGGGGTTGAGTTGAGATTGAACTAGTTGTGGCTGACTGACATTTTTGGACTTCAACGAGACTTGAGGGGGAGCACGCTATTAAGCGAGACCCCTGAAATTTTCAGGAGACATAGACTTCCACCTATATTATAAGTTTTACCATTTCCTCTCTAGCTGATGTCTCGAATGTTTTCATTCTGTGGAAGGTATCTTGAAAACATAGAAGACACGTTGGTAACGAGTCGAATCGCGCTTTGTCGACGAGTATCAAAAAAAAGAAACGAAGAGGCTATGCTGTCGATATTGTGGATCTATTTAATTGCTATTGACAATGGAAAGCCTTGAACTCATGTTTCGATTCTAGAAGTTGTAACGTACTTCATTGTTCAATAGCGAATGTTCTACTTCATAAAAGTATTTTTTTTTAGAGACATTGTCTTGAAAGTGCTACGAAGTTCTTTCGTTCAGACAATAGTCAGGAGCCTTCAAGGCTATATATTTCATTTATTTTCCATTCGTAATTGCAATATCTATTCATTCCGGGATAATACAGCCTATATCCTGCTTGAAGCCTCACTTATTTCATAAACATGGATTCAATTGCTACAGTGTGGGTTCTCATCTACCACCAAAGCCTTGGACTCCAGCACTGGGCAATCTACATCACCACGGACTCCGACTTCAACAACGAAGCACCAGTGGCCAACGAAGACGACACCGACGAACACTCCGATAGATGCGGAACACTATACCACATCGTCGGCGATCCCATGTATTTTGAAAACAGACCATGGTATTCTTACCCCTTATCCACCAGAACAAACATCGCCAGCAAAACACAAGTGGGAAGTATTAGAGATATACAGAATTTGGAAAGATCGCAGAGGTATTTGGAGACTTGGCAGCCAAATAATGAGGATAATGAATATAATTGTCAGGAATGGGTGATGGAGACTTTGGAAAGATTGAAGGGGAATAGGTGGTTAGTAGCGGATTTTGAGGGAATGGCTTGGGTGAGATCGCAGAAGGGATTTTTTCAAGGAGAGGATAGAGATGGAGATGGAGATGGGAGACGGAGAATCAGGTCTCGTAGATATGCGGATGAGGAGTGAATGATGCTCGTCATGGGAAAGGAAATATCATGAATGTCTTTCCGAGAAGCAATTGACATTATAATTCCCATATCTTCAACTTCCAAACTATGCCCTCGAAGACGAAAGTATTTGGTGAATGATCTCACTGGTTGAATTGAAAAGCCGGCCTAGTATAAATACCTACAAAAATCATTACCCCCTTGAAATTAGGTCAAAAATTCAACGACCCCAAGGTGCGAAGCGAGAAATAGCAAGCTCCTACTTCTAGCTTAAACTAGGACATGGCTACTTAAAGTCATACCTAGCTAGGCTAGGGCATGCTAAAAACAGCTACTGCAGGTGCAGTAAACTAGAAATAGCGCACCACCTGTTATTATTATTCCTTTTAACGTCCTGTGTAAGTAGAAGACTATAGTAGGACGGCAGGCACTCTAGCGCCTAGCGAGTTTAGTTTTTAGTTACAAAGTGGAGTGGCTGAATTTATTCTAGTGGATATTGAACGCATCAGCTGTTATTTAGCTGCAAACAGCCTATTATGGCTAGAACTAGAGCCAAAATGCAGAAAAATCTCAAAGAAACTAGACCTAACTTTCAAATATTATTTCTTACGAAAATCGGCATTAAACATATTCTAGTTTTTCTTGAAGAAACTAAAATATATACACGAGAATGGCATCTAGCTAGAGAACTAGACATAGAGAAAGATCTAGAAGAAGAGGAAGAGGAAGCGCTAGAAGTAGACGAAGAATAGAAGGAGAGGAGGTGGAGGATTAACCTATATTTCTTTTATTTTGTTTTGCTTTGCTCTTGGGGCTAGACCTTAATGTCCGCTGGAATAAATTCGGCCACTCATACTTTATAACTAAAAACTAGACCCGCTAGGCGCTAAAGCGCCTGCCGTCCTACTATAGCCTTCGACTTACACAGGACGTTAATTACGGCCAAAATATTTTTGAGGGTCTAATTGCCCGCCGGAAATGAGATTTTGAATCATAACGACGAAATCAATTATGCGCAGTCGAGGTGAATCAAGCTACAACTTTGCTTGAACAAAAATATTCCTACCAATTTATCTAAACATTTCCTTGAACAGTAAGACTTGGAGGGGCTTTAAGATCTAGTTCACTCTTAGCTGTATAGTATAAAAGAGAATAAAGCTACTATCCATCCAACTTGAAGCACCGAGGGCATCAAGAGAGACCTTGAAACGAAATCGAAGAAAGTATACAAAAATCAGGCGATCAGGGAATTTATATAGAAGTTGTGAAAATAAGTGAAATATCTGTTGTTTGAAGAAGCTAGTTCGGAGGGTGCTTCTACGCCACGACCTGCTGAGCCCGCTAATATCCTCTACCAAAAGACTCTTCGGTACTAGCAATTTATTAGGGGCTTCTAGAACTAAACTCCGTATCCAATGAGCAATTTTCGGCAGCACCCAATAAGCCCACAATACAAGTAAATACTGCTTGGATAGGCCATTAACTTCCGTATTTAGCCCCACCAAAAGAAACAAGGTTCCTCTACCAGAACGGGGTCTTCAAGAATATCGCGTTGGTTCTACATGACCATTTGCCCCAACTGTTTTGGGAGAATGTGTTCTTCCCTGATCGTCCTGTCGCACGCGTGTCTGGCCTATTGATTATTTTAAAGGTTAACTTTCCAGTTTACCATAGCCACACTTTCAGTCTTGCTGAT
The DNA here is from genome assembly GCA_003988815.1 of Chlorencoelia australis. Classification (NCBI taxonomy): domain Eukaryota; kingdom Fungi; phylum Ascomycota; class Leotiomycetes; order Helotiales; family Cenangiaceae; genus Chlorencoelia; species Chlorencoelia australis. Next base: position 911,270 of record QYAN01000006.1, read on the forward strand.
AGATCAAGTCCGCTTTGCTAAGTCACGGAGATTTTGTCTTTCCCAGCTTCATTGAAGTTTGGGTTTGTTTCAGAACTGAAACACTTACTTACCCCTCATAAAATGTTTGGCTTTGGTCTCAGTTGCGGAGCGAAATCAAACAAGCATCCAGACACACAAATGTAGCCAGCCGTCAGCATATGCTGCTTCTCTCATCAACTCCTCTAACGGAGCTCGGAATGGGACAGTAGCGCCATGTAATACAGGCTCGGCTAATATAGCATCTCGACGAGAGGGGAAAAGTGTTGGGAGAACGGTATTCAGCGCGTGTCCCACTGTTTGATATTCGCCGTTAGGGAGGTATGGTGGGAGGAGATGTTGGAGGATTTTGAACGAGTAAGATGGAGTGCTTTGATTTTCAGGCGATGGGGGTAGAGACGGAGAGGAGGGTATGTATATTCGAAGGGGGATATTCTTGAGAGGCGTCGCAGGGCTTAGTAGTGTAGTTTGGATGGGTAGGTATGATTGGAAGTCGTCTGCAAGAGGCTGTTAGCAAACAACCGGCCTAGAGCTGGGTTGAGAACAAACTGTCTTGTACCGAGTTCCATAGCTGAGTGGAATTCTCTTTAGACATGGACATTATCCCTTTCGCGGTTCCATTTCGGAGGAAGTCTGCCTAGAACCGTGTGAGGAAAAAAAGATGCGTAAATCCGACTGACAAAATACCTCTTTGACACTGTTAATGAAAGTATCATGGATATCGAACAGAGGCCCACTTCCAAGCTCCAGCCGCCATGGAAGTTCTGGTTGATATAAATCGCATAGCAGCCCTATGGGCAGATTTTTTAGCAATATACCTTCATATGAAAAGCTCGTTGCAGGGCCGAAAAAAGATGTTAATCGCGGGAGTAAGAGCGGTAGATAGGACAGTCGCGGAGCTTGGATGAGATAGGGTATCTCTGTATTCGGCGAGTCTGGATGGATGATGAGCAGCGGTATTGTAGATGCCCAGATTTGGGATTGCATTGCGTTTCATCACAGATAAAGAGTTGGCAATGGGGATGAGGTTGAGAATGAGAATGAGGCTGAAGAGAAGGTCAGGTTGGGCAGTTGATCTCGCCTATTTTTGCCACAAGGCTGGCTGACAAACAACATTCAAAAACTTCCCTCTCTTCGAATTCCACTTTCATCGATTCTAGTTTCATCAAAACCTACGAGCAATTAGGCTGTTTACGTATCTATTAATGTGCATTCCTTGTGCTAAGCATGCTTCTACTTTCTAGCTTTTGTCCCAAGTTTCTCACATTCTGAAGCATCCAAAATGGACCCGTAGAGGCCTTGGTTTGGGGCTTTCATTACTCTTTGATATGGCTTGTTTTAGTTGCTCTTTTTGTATGCATGCTTTGGGCCTATGGAGAGCAATTCATTGTCTGACAGAAGTAGTTGTCTTATTGATAGCGATTCTCAATATGATCTCCAGCCTTTTTTCAACTTTGCAGCAGATGCATTATGCCACTAGTTTTCAAGTTATCAAGCAAGCAGACTTCGACAGGACAATTAAGAGTCTTACTATCCCATCACTAGGTTTTGGTGGTGCTGCTCAAATAGTAGACGTATTATTTTGAATTCATAGGTTTCGAAATTAATTTCAGAACGACGTTTTAATCCTGGTGACATAAAGATCTACCATTACAACGTTATGTGTATTAATCTGGTCAGCTCTACATGTTCTTCTATAATCACAAAGACTGGCCAATTCTAGTTCAAACTGGGTCGGCCTTTGGTACTATAAACTGCCTATGACTTCGGAGGGTTTTGCAATTATATTTCCCGGCTTTATCACTGAGGTACGTTGATCCGGTCTCCTGTTTCATACTCCCCGGTCCTCGGGCGTGTACTTGCCCATCATTCTGCACCTGCTCCACCTCTAAACACTAAAGCAGAAGTTACTCACCCATTTCCTCTGGAGTCTTCTGGATTAGACAACACTTGACTCTCCTAACAATCAACAGGTAGCCAACATTAGGCCTGCCATCAATATCGCCGCTCTTGACTTTGTCATCACGAATATTATCAGCAAGCATATAATTCCTTTAATCAGTTAGAGACTCACAATTGTAGTATTTGCAAGCCTGACGATTAGCAGTGTTATCTTATGCAAGTACAGTGCATCACACCATGCTGTATCTCAGCGAGTCACGCAGCCCAAAAGAGCATCTGTGGCACATTTTTCTTCAGCATGATCCGGGACTTTCAATACGTGAGGTACTCGGGGCTCAACACAGAGGTCAATCTATAATCGGACACTCGTTATTCGTTACTCGTTCAGAATAGGACCTGTCCTTCTTGCATAAGTCTTTTCAAAAACTTCAAGAATCTATGCTGACCTAACAAGGCTCTTTGAGGTGGTCATAATCCTTTTCTCGCAGTTGCAATCACAGAATTTTGTGAAAACAGCAGCTGTGGGTAAACCGGACTTTGGTGTCTCGGGGGCGATGATCGACATCTTTAGAGCAGCAGCATCTCCCGTGACCTTCCTAGTCATTGGGACAACGAAGAGCACTAAACAATACTATAATATAGTACTTGGGTTCTGTGGGTTGGGAATGACTATCTCGGCAAAAAGGAAGCAACGGAGAGCTACTGTACGACTGAGCGGTGCTACTGATGGACTGGAGTTTCAAGCTCTACAGAATATACCAAACTCCCCTGCTTTTGAACCTTCCGCTGAGAAAGGGAGTTTGACTGTTCGGACCATGCCAGTAAATGTGGAGTTGGGTCCTATGATACCTTCTGCGCCCGCTGGGGCGGTTGCGAGAGCGTTGAAATATATTTGAGATAATCTAATGGATTAATGGATTGGGGGGGAAGGACATACCCCGGGGAACATGTGGAATGCAGAATTTCAAACAGGATCGCGCTGAAGTCGATATGAAATTCCAGGTCATCGGAGATGGGGACCAGTTACTGTCGCTATTCCAACCATGCATGTGTAAGGGAATGTGACAGGGGGTTTATCGACTTACAAATTGATGAATTGATGAGACGGCATACAGCAAAGCGCTGGACCAGCAGTATCGCAGGGCAAGCTAAAAAAGCGGAAATGTATTTATCTTCAAACTTCCCTTTCTGTTGTGAATATGGGTGGGCTAGCTGATTGCACAGTACTCGACTCCCACTCAACAAAGACGGCCAATCTTGCTAAAAGGGATGACAAGTCACACTAGCTCCAGAAGCAAGGTCAGAACAGCTTAGGGAAACTCAGAGGCTCGACAGTCTAAGATGTTGAGAGTATATCCGAGCAATGGATACTTCTAAGGCGATTGCATCTCCAAATGAATATGGAGAGAATAGAGATTGCCCGCTAAACCACCAACACACGCACACGCACAGCACAAATGGTGGTACAGCGGTGACGGCGAGTGAAAGGATGGAGAAGTTTCTGTTGAGAAACCCGTACAGAGCTCAAACGTTTCTTCCATTGGATCAAGAGGTCGTTGAGTGATGCAACTTTTCTGTTGCCATTCCTACCTGATATGCACACCCGTTTGCTGGAAGGGTTCCTGCATTAGGATTGATGTCTCCTCTGAAGATAGGGGAAAATAAGGGTCTTGACTCTTGATCTTGACGAAGAACGGGACTAGTGCTCCGCCTTTTTCGACCTTGCACTTTGATTCTTTTCTAATAGTCCATCAACCAAACGGCCTCACAAACATGCATTTAACCATGCATCTTAGGCATGAGGATGCTGCATTTTATAATGTCATAGCACCGTACCACTTCCTCTCACCGCCGTGGGCAAAACCCCATTGGAAGCAAGACAATTCGGCCATCCTCATTCGATCCGCAAATACAGAAATTGGCGTTCGCTCAATACAAACCAGCGTTAACAATATCAACCAGAAAGATGTCATGTGGTGGCTCCTCAATCAGGTAGCAAGGCGTCATGCAAAATGTTTGATCGCGCCCAAGGATGCTGCCGGTTACAGGACGGAAAAGACGGCATTCCCACATGCACGTCGAACCATGCAAATCAGGACTGGGGGATTGAAAAAGATGTTCAAACAAGGTTAGAGTTAATAGCCTTTTTGCCCCTCTGTCCACCCATCGCCGTCGAAGCGTTCCCGCTTGCAGTAAAGCTACAGACTTGTGGGTTGAGAGACTTTCGACAGGTGCTTTATGACAACTGAATATGGCGCCTAAGTGCCCCGATACTCGGACTTGAGGCCGACGTCGTGCTAACTAGAATATACATGGCACTCTTCGAATCATGATCTTTTTCTGTTGTCTTCTTTTCATATACATATATGCATTGCCTTGCAATCGAAGAGGATTCAATTGATCCGGCTTGAGAGAGTCCCCGTTCAGCTGTCGCAGGGGAATATTTCCTCTCGTAGCTCTCTTTTCTTTCCAGTATTATATTATGCCTTTCGAGCTCTTGTATCATATCGCAATCAATTGAAGTCGTCTACTCTACTCTACATATATCCTCACCATGTCTTCCACCTCCAGCCATGAAGATGCCAAGAAAAGCCCTTCCACTCGTCAGGGCCAAGATGATAGTGTATCGGTCCACAGCACTCACAGCACTCTCTCCTCCCAAGTACCCGTCCAGATTCTCACACACATCCCTTCTCACGGAACACAAGACATAGTCGTCATCCCAACCTACACATCGAATATTGAAATCCCCGACGAGATCTACGACCGTTTGCCTCCTTCCCGGAAGCTCATCATTGTGGGCCTCGTCTCATACTGTAGTTTTCTAGCTCCGCTTTCAAGCACCACGATCTTGGCTGCGGTGCCTGAGGTTGCGGCTCAATTTAAGACGACGGGAACAATTGTGAATTTGAGTAATGCCTTGTATATGTTGTGTATGGGCTTTAGTCCGTTGCTTTGGGGACCGTTGAGTCAGGTCTATGGGAGGAGATGGGTACGTCTTTTTTTGAGCTCCCTCCTTTCGTTAATTATAATGCTATATTGTTGTTAAGGATGTCGACCATGTGCTCAGTTCGCTTCCCGTATTGACTTCCTATCACCTATGTAGACAGGAAACTCGACTCAAGCCTCAATGTTTTACTCTCGTTGAAACATGCAAACTTCTTTTCTTAAATCTTATTTATCTTTCCGAGCGTTACTGACAACTTCAGACCGCGCTTGTGACATCTACTCTCTTCCTTGGGTGCTCACTCGGAACTGCTCTCTCACCTAACCTAATCGCTTTCTTCATCTTCCGAATCCTTACTGCATTTGAAGGAACCTCCTTTCTGAATATTGGCGCTTCATGTATAGGAGATATATATCGACCCTCGGAGCGTGGAACAGCTAGTAAGCTTGCTCTCAACCCATGTCACCCCTTTCATTCTCCTCTTACATACGAAACTCAGAAGCTAACCCTTTCCTTTCCAGTGGGATGGTTCCTCTCCGGCGCCCTAATGGGTCCAGCATTCGGGCCCTTCATCGGCGGCATAATCGTAACCTTCACCTCCTGGCGCGTAATCTTCTATCTCCAAACTGCCCTCGCGGGTCTCGCTTTCATAGGAACTTATTTCCTCCTCCCGGAAACCATTCACCACCTAAAATCCGACGATCTGATCGGTCTCCCTCTCTCAAAGAAACTTAGCGTCTTATGGGGAATGACGAATCCCTGGCGCGTGATAAAACTCCTTCGCTATCCAAATCTCATCATGTTATCTTTTGCTTCTGGAAGTCTGGTGTGGAATCAATATTCCCTCTTAACTCCTATCCGATATGTATTGAATCCTCGATTTCATCTCACATCGCCTATTCAATCGGGGTTATTCTATCTCGCTCCAGGATTCGGATATATCCTGGGCACGTTTTTCGGGGGCAGATATGCGGATTTCGTGACGAATAAATGGACGTCGAAGAGAGGGGGGATGAGGGTTCCTGAGGATAGGTTGAGGGCTGCGTTGCCGTTTATGGGAATTGCAATTCCTGGGTGTATGTTGATTTATGGATGGAGTGTGGAAAGGGAATTTGGTGGTGTTGCGTTGCCGGTTGTTATGATGTTTTTGCAGGGTGTGGCACAGTTGTTTTGTTTTCCGAGTTTGAATACTTATTGTTTGGATGTTAAGCAGGTATTTTATTCATTCCCTTTCCCTTCCCCCTCCCCATCACATTTCTCACCCTCTTCTTCCCATCCATCTTCTCCCTATTAGCCTCTAATTTCAAAGACTAATGAAGCCATCGTCATAGGCCCAAGGGGCAGAGGTAATAGCAGGCAACTACCTAGCGCGCTACCTCTTCGCCGCCTTAGGGAGTGCCACTGTGCTACCAGCAGTCGAACATATCGGCGTTGGATGGTTTTCTACTGTGTCCGCAGGGTTTCTCGTCGTAGCTACGTTGATGACAGCAGCGGCGGTGAAATGGGGCAAGGGATGGAGGGATGAGATTGATGGGAGGAGGAGGGAGAAGAGGAAGATTGAACGGGAGAGGGTTGATGTAGAGGAGAAAGGGAAGGGGAAGAATGGTCGTGAGATGGAGGGAGAAAAAGGGAGTGTGACGGATATGGTGTGATTGAAAGGGGAAAAGGGGGAAATCAATGAAATGGAAAGAGCTAGGCGTTTGGAGTTACTGGGTGAAAGACATATATAGATTGATACCTTGCGTTTTTGGGGTATAGACTGGGAAATAGAGGATGGGAATCACTCAGTTAGGATGTACCTAGGTAGATATGGTTTTTGCACGATCCAAAAACGTATATATCGAGGCTTTTAATATCAGTTAGATAGATCAACAGTTGGCAGGCATCTAAAATTCTAGAATGTTGACCTTCAAAGATTGTTTTCATAGAAGGTGTCTCGGAGATTGTGGGATATTCAGATTTTTGACAAAGGGGTGTCACTAGATTTAATACTCGCCCACGCTACGGAATATATGGAATATATTGCTACTTCTTGGGGTCCGCACTCTTCCTCGAGGCTCCTGAGACTAAATACAAAACTTCATATAAGGAACTGATAAATCAGATGAAAATTATCCGAATGTGATCTTCTGTCTAGTTAAATCTCTAAAAACATCGTCTAATACTTGCCTTTTCCTCTTCCCACCTACCTCATCATCAACGCCTGTCGTAGACTCTTCTTCCTTGCGTAACATCTCATCCTGGGCTGTATAAGGAATCCAAGCTCTAATTCGACCATCAGAATGTGCGGTATATACACCATCAAAAGGGCCTCGCCATGCCATTGCGGTGATTCGATTTTTGATATTCCTTTCTCCAGTTGTTGAATTTACCTCAATCCTCGTTAGACTAGGGACCTTAAGGCGCTTCAAAAGTCTACCTTCATGAAGCTCGAAAGTAAGTAATTCCTTTTCGTTCGGATAAAATAGTAGCTCTTTGCCAGGAGGTGTAAGAGCTGTTGGAGAAACCAGGAGAGGAAGGGTCGAGAGGTGACTATTCTTCAGAGTTGGACCGAAACTCGCAAGGGTATTAGCTCCTGTAGAAGTATTCCAGACCTGAACTCGTTCATCTTGTCCAGCTGAAATGATATAAGACCCATTATCAGTCCAGGTAAGTCCATTCACGGCTCCATTATGTGCTTTCCCTGTATCCCTTGATCGTGCTCCTGCCCCCAATCCATTTCTACCAACTATGCCTAGCGAATCTTCCATGTCAAGTACGCCTAAGGCAGCTGAGCTTTTCCGAATATCCCACAGGCGAATTGTGGAATCTATAGACCCGCTGGCCAAAATGTGTTCGACCGTAGGACTCCACGCCACGGATAACAAAGCACTATGATGCCCTGCTAAAGAATGAGTGCTTAATCCAGAGCGCAGATCAACAAGACGGACAGTTGTATGCTGTGTTGCGCAAGCTATTAAGAGATGGTGTGCAATTGGTGAAATGGCATGTGTATAGACAATGGAGTTCAAATCGAAGTCTGCAGATGTTTGGAGGGTTTCGGTCGAATACAGTTTCACATGATGATCGTAGCTCGAAGAGATGAATGCCGCAGAATCGAAAGGATAGAAGCTCAAATGAGTGATACCAAACTTATGAGATAATGCATTCCTAGCATGATCAGCAGCGTTTTGAGATATATGCAGCCTTTGTACTACCTGTGGACTGTTGCCGTTGGTCTGAAAGTATGTACAGATGAGCCGCTAGGTAGTTCGTCAAGATCCCATAGTTTGATAGAAGAGTCTGCACCGCCTGAAAGGAGACTATTTGCAATCACGATTAGCAGTTTCATCGAGCTTGGAGGCTCCTCACCTACATCTTTCCATCGAACCTATCTATTGCAAGCGCATTGACTCCGGACTGATGCGCCAAAAGCGCCGCTTCACCGGAGCTGTCTCTTGAAGACTCTGCGCTTACGTTGTCGCCCAAGACAGCGTCGCCTCCATTGAAGAACAACCTGGGGACATGCTGAATAGCTGTAATTTGACGTGAGGCTTGAATACGTGCAAACGCCTTAAGGCTGATGTTGCCCGTTGATCGATCAAAAAGCAACTGATTCATGCATTTATTGGTAAGGAGTTGGAATTGAGTCTGACGAGGGGTCGTGATCGTTGCTTGGCGGAAGTCGCGTGGATGGTTCCGAAGAAACTAAAAATGAAGACGCAAAAAATCCAAGACTTATATTCTACAAACAAAAACCATGAATTCTAAAGCAATTTCGGAGAATCCATCTCTCAATTCAGGCAACGAAGGAGTCGAATTCGACGAGGGAAAAAAATCAGTCTATAGAAAGCCCACAGTCTACGATGCAGTTGCTGGTATTTTCTTAAAACTTCACCCATTTTTATACCTTCTAACCGTGCACAGGCCGAATTTCTGCAGCAGGATTTATCCCCAAGCATGTAGTTATCTCTTCAACCCGAGATACAAGCTCGTCGTCCTTGACTGCCATCCCTCCAGAAACTGTCTTGTTCAAGAGGAAGAATGCACCTATCAGATATGCCGAATCTGACACTTACTTTGCAAGCGAGCGAGACTCACCCACCGAGCTCCCGGACTCTGATCTCTTAAAGGCTTTACATTGCTATACATCTGATTTCTACTCACAAGCAACAGCGAATGGAACGTCTACAGATTGGCGAAGTTTGGATGAGACGGCCTTGATGGGACTGGGAATCTTAATGGAGGAAGTCACTCGTCATGCTTTGGGACAAACTGGGGACTTGGTGTTGACGGAAGGAGAAGAGGTAACCGTGGAAGATTTTCCCAGCAAAGGCAAGACTTCCGAAACTACGACCAAAGCTACGAGATCGAGCAGACGTGTTAAACGAAGACGGCTTGCCGACAATCTCATGAATGGATGACTGGTAAGACGGAGATATTTATCTTCCATGATATTTGTCTGTTTTACCGACCTTCTCATTCAATCCCGCCGAGACGTCACCGAGTTGGCAATGAGGACCAGCTACCTAGTTATTCGTCGGCTTGGGCGGCCCAATTTTAATTTTTTGGCGGATGAGTACATTGGTACAAAGAAAAACATGCCGAATTGGCGGGTTTCTGGTCGAATCTGGGACGGAGCTCCAAGGTCCGCCTAGGCTCTCATGCAGGTTTCCGACGAGGTTATTAGAACAATCAGCAGGTCCAACATGTCAGCGCTTCAGTACTTAGGACTCGCCTCTCTCTTCGTTAGGCCTACTCTTCGTACAGGTGTACCTTCGTACACCGAGCACGCACCGAGCTTGAGCACGACCACGTCGAGTTGGATAAAACAAGATTAATGCAATAAGAATTTCGGGATTTCATAGGTTCGCCTGCGCTCCACATCTTTTCATTAGTTCGTTCAAGATAAGCGTACCAGTTCATCTCCCAATGAAGAAGGATTGCGAACGAAGAGAAAATGTCATTGATTAGACACCATGGACGTGGGGCGCACGTGGATACGGACGGAGGAAAGGGACCAAACGCACAGACAGATGCTGGACGACGGGACGCTGCTCGTCTCTAGGCCTACTCGTCTCAAGTGATGTTATCTCGGCACAGTAGATTGTCAGCAACGGCTTACTTGCCGGGATGGATTTCCTATCCGGTGGGGTTGAGAAGAATTCATATCTCCTCTTGGAAAGAGGCGTCTGATGACCGCCATGAGAAATCAGAACTCCGGACGGGAACGGGGACGATTGTGAAAGTCTTCGAAAATCACCTTCCATTGATTTGGATGTAGGGATTAAATCTCCGAAAGGGATTCTTATTGGTTGCTTCGCGGTGATGTTGAGATAACGTCGGAATCAAGTGCTCGTCGCGCCTCATGAGGCTTCTGCGGTATCAACGGTTCGACATGACGTGAAAGGGCTGTCTGTCAGTTGTTACCTGCTTCTCAAAGCTGTTACGGCTTCTAATAAGAGAATGAAGATTTGAGTCGAAAAGGGCGGTGAAGTGAGGCCCATCAGATGACCTATCCAATTCGGAAATATTTGGACAGATCTCCGTGTTCTTGTAAATTGATCATCGCTCATTGCCAATGTGCAGCCCTTTTGATCATCGGTATCGGTACACCTTTTTCTACATCCCTGCTTGCTCTTCCTTGATATTGGGCATCAAACACATAGCTCTCGAGTCCTCAAGCCATCTAACGGATCTGAATGTACGGGAAGTTTTCAATTCAAAGTTTTACAAGGTGCTAATCAATGAGCATTCTGTGTTGTGGCCAGCGATGGACATGGTACCAAACAAAGCCGAGAGACAACAACAATGCACATGACTCGAGAGTTTAGCATAAATCACCTGGGGGGCGGCCATATTATTGGATATAAACCGTTGCCTTCTCTCCACAGCGCAGCGAACCGATAACGGCTGGGTCCAAGGAAATACCTTGATGTTCGACGGGTACGTGCTGACGGCCAAAGCGACTAGGGCCACGCCGAGATCTTTCGATGGCTTGTCTGTCTGTCTGTCTGTCTGTCTGTCTGTCTGTCTACTTGGGGCCTGGGATACGGGCGAGTTGGTGGTGGGTAGGAGGGAGAGCAACACAAACAGAATCACCAACCAGCAGCGGCAGCGGCAGCTTCAGCTTCAGCTTCATGTTCATGGTGTGGGAGTGACAGCGGAGGGATTTCCTTTCAATGTCACATCCCAAAGGAGAACGGGTCGGATATCATAGGCTGGCGAAGGCCGGGGCTGGGGCCCTAGCAAATCTCGTTTGAGCCTAGACATAAAAAGGCGATCTACCATGCCCTTGGTCTCGGTACAACACGACCAGGAGGCTTGTAAGCTTCCTTTCAAGGTTCAATAATTGAAACTGGAAGCGACATCACCGAACAAGCTGGCAAACTGGCAAGCACGCAAACCACGCAAACCACGGCAGAAAAGGATCGACTTTTTTTTTCTTCGGACTTGACTTTCAGCCTTCACTTGCTTCTCCTTGCATGTGCATTGCATGGCTGGGCAGTGATGCTGGAAGGGAAGGTATCATTCTTAGAAAAATCGTTTTGTGTAACACCAACTGTGAGATTTGAAAGGATGACTGCGGATATAGATTATGGCTGGAATTCTCCCCCACAATGTTCCACTCGATCCCTGCACGCTTACTGATGCGACGCGAGAGTTTCCTTGTTGTTCGCAACGGGATCTGGCTGCCATCTCGCTGGATGCATATTGATTTGATATAAGGATGGCTGGCTGGCTGAGTGAGGCGGAAGTAAGTAAAGGGGTCGACCAAGGATTGTAAGTTATATTCTTTGGGGGAGGGAGTGGGGGTGGGGGGGAGGTTGGATGGCAAGTTTTAGACATGGCATTCTTGGTTCTGATTGTACTCCCTGAGGTTATACGGTTGTTTGTGTTATCCAGCTAGAAAGTAGGAAGTACGCAACGAGTTCACTTTTCTTCTTCCTGGCGCACAAGCCTTGGCATACTTCTCTCTCCCCTCCCTCCGCCCCCCCTCCCCGCCGTCGCCCAGCCTATCCACTCATCCACTCCCCTCACAAAGGCCCTAGTCCATTGTCAATTGAGAGCTCTGACTAGTGTTTGCACCCATGTCTCTGTCCCATGTCAATGCTCCCACCCCTGCCCCGGTCGCTTTGCAACCTCCACATGCCTACCGTATCTAGGCTGCCAATGCCTGCATTGTCCATGTCGCCGGTCTAACCCACCGCTTAATAGGCCAGAACTCAACCATGCATCCGCGCACATCATTTTTTAACCCCATCGTACTACAGCAACCGCATCTTTTCGCGGCTTTATACATTCTCACCGGCGGTGCCAGTTATCAAGATCTTGGGAACTCTCGGAACTCCCAGAGATCTCATTCTGGTCGACTCGGCCCTGCTTAGCGCCCTGCAACCAAAACTCAAATTACAGACATAATGTTGTTCTGAAGTTTCACCAGCTTGCAAAACTTAATCCGATCCATACCTAGTTCCCAAGAGCCTCCTCCTCCACCAACCCCAACTACCACTACCACACCCACAACCGAACCCCCCCCTTCCCCTTCCCCCTCCCCCAAAACCCTGGAAAGTCTGGATAGCTATCCTTGAGCCCGCGCTACATTCAACTACCGGGCGCAGTCCAGTAGATCCCCTATGTGATACTAAGTATCAAGGTAAGGTAGTACCATTCCCTCTAAACCTGATCTTCGCGATTGACTTTGGAGGCGCAATGTTGGGTATCAACAACATGTTTGAACGTTCGCTGATCCCCGACCTTCTAGCTTCTTAGAGCAGACTCACGTCCAACCCCCAAGGCTGTTGGTGCATCACACCTATGAGGATCAACACGTCAGCCTGTCATACATACAGGCGCAGATGATTCTCCGCTGAACCCATCATTGCACCTGTGTTTCTTGGAGCCTGTCAGCAGCCGTTGCGCTCGACCGCCTTCCATGGCCTCTGCTGCTGTGGCCGCCTAGTCCTTGGATACGAAAGAATGATGGACAACGGACCGCCTGAATCGAAACGTCCAAAGATTGGACCTGAACCTAGGGCTTGGGCAAGCGACATGCGACTTCCTCCTGTACCTGCACGAATTCCATACGGACATAATACACCGTACTCGCAACAAGCAAATCCCCAACCACTTCTACATCCCCCGAACTACACACAAGAACATCACGACCCTCACCGGCCAGCATCAGGGCCCTCACATGTATACCATACCCCTCACCCTCCTTCTCCCTATACCAATGGACCAAGAGACGCCATTGTGAAGAGAGATCCCTCTGACGACCCCCCCTCGCAGCACCGGCCTCCGTCTGCAAGCAACGGGGCAGAACACCATGTAAATCCCCCATACCAAGAAGAAAGAAGGCCATTCCCTCCAAAGTTCGAGCAATCCTCTGCTGCCCCCCCCTATCACCCAAATCATTATCAGCCGCCGCAAGCCGCAAGCCCAATGACCACACCAACATATGACACATCTATATCGTCGATTTATGGCTCAATCCCTCCACCCCCCCAATCGCGAGATCAATATCAATCCTATCCGTCGGCCCAGAACAATAATAACGTGAAGCGAAAGGCGCAACGGGCCGCACAGGCATGCGACAGCTGTCGCACCTTGAAAGCAAAATGTGACGAGGGGAGACCGAGTTGCAGTACATGCAGAGAAAAAGGTGCCGAATGCAGATACGTACGTGTTTCCTGTCTCCCACGCCTGAATCATGCATCAATGTGTCGCATTCTCAGACAAGGTTTGAAGTACCTGAAATAGAGCTAACTTGTACTGGCAGCGTGATCCACCACCAAAGCAGTAAGTATCTCGAGCGAATGTATTTATGTATCTAACAGAAGCAGGGTCGATCGGTCGTCAGCCGATATCATGGAAGGCATAGCGCGAATCGAGTCCATTTTAGGCGACGCACTCAAAGGCATCAGCGCAAAGGTATCCGAACTGGAAACTAAAGTAGAGCTGGTTGAGAAAAGTCAAGGGAGTTTAAGGAGAATCCTGAACGATTATGCCTCCACCTCACACGATCCAGGCTTAAAGGAAGAGTCAACTGAGGACGTGCGCATGGCCGATCTGCCCAGACCGGCTTTTCTCTCGCCTCAGAATGCTCCCACGAGCGTTTCCCCTTATGATTCCACCCCTAGCCAGCCGCCGCCGCGAATGATTGAAGGAATTGAAACAGTACATGACGAGGAGTCAGAAGAGGAAGAAAACGCCGAACCACCTCCTCCTGGAATAGCTTTGATACCCGTAAATCACACGACAGGAGCCGCAAGATTACTTCTTGTGACCCCAATTAAGAAGATGGTGGAAACGATTTTTACGAAAAAGGTCAAAGATGAGAAATATCCCATGTTACAAGAAGAGAGACGTGGACTGCTCAGACTTTTTGGGAGAGGAGAAGGCACGGATCTGGCCCACGGCTATGATAAGGATCCCCTCGTGGACCATGAGACACCTCAAGATTCCGCTTCAGATGTTTCTTCACCTGCGGGCGATCAATGGGGCCAAGTCGGTGGAATGACTCCCCCACCTAGCAGCGCTCCCGAATACGTTCTAAGGCCAGTAATTGGGACAATCAATGGCGAAGGAATGCCGGACTTCGACAGATCAGTCGTCTTAGAGCTGGTCAAGAGCTACAAAGAGCACATCAATATCCTACACCCTATTCTCATCCCATCCCGGCTAGACGCGCTTGTCGAATCGTTCCTGAGATCGATTCCTGACAATACAGCAAAACCTAGGGCAGTTACAAACCTAGCAAGCATGAATGCCGGTTTTGTGGGCTCGAAGAACCCAGACAGCCCAGGAACTAAACGCAAAAGGTCACCAGTACCATCAGAGTACCACCAACCTGAGCCTAACCACGCTTTTGGCTTCCTGAAACCCGGGCATCCCAATCGATCCATCAGCACGGCCTTAGTATTAGTAGTCCTAGCGCTTGGAAAGATTTGTCAAGAAAAGGGCAAGATCACAGAACTACCATCCGATCGAGATCGCGACAGCGAAGCATCATATTCTCTTTTATCTCCAACAAGTCGAAATGGCTATGTATCACCCATACAAGGCTCCCCGTTAATCGGATCTTATCCGCCAGATCTTCCATCGCCTCATGAGGGAAGCGTTGAGCGAAATTATTCTCGCAGTCGAAGGACATCCATGGAAGGATCTTTCATGGGTCCAATGAAGTCCAGACCTAGAAATATAGATGTCATACCGGGCTTGCCATATTTCGCCCTAGCAACGGACATAATTGGCAATCAGTTGGGTGGTAATAGTCTACAACATGTTCACGTTAACATTTTAGCTGGTCTTTACCATGGACAACTTGCCAGAGTACTGGAAAGTCATGCATACATCCATCAAGCTTGCCGCGCCTTACAAGTCATTTTAAGACCGTAGGCCACCCTTCCTCGCTACCCAGACCATGCTCATTTCTATAGGAAGCTCGATCGATTCAAGAAAATGGCGAAAAGCGTTCCACCTGTTGTTGCACCAGTCAAAGATAATCCTTTGCTGTTTGCTTTCTGGACATGTTTACAGCTAGAAAGGTAAGCCCCAGTACTTCTGTTGACATTAAGATATTAATTTGAGCAGTGATATCGTCGCGGAACTTCCTTGTCCTCACTCGGGAATTTTGACTTTCGAGGAAGACATGCCAAATCCTAATTTGGAGGCAGCTGCAAATGAAGGCATCGATCCAATTATTTTGAGAAACTATTCCGCGCAGCTATTCATGAGGAAACATTTGAATCAGCTCCACAACATGTTCTACAAACCTGATAACGGTATGCCAGACTATCATTCTATTGAGATTACTCTAACAAGGTTGAAAGACTCTCAGTTCCCTCATGTTTTTGCTGGTAGAGAGCCGAGTCATTTCTTGACCATAAGAGCTGTAGAATCGAACCTAGAGACAATGAGAGATTGGAATGACAGCGATCCGCCTGCTAGAGACATTCTGACCGCACGTTTACGAGCCAAATTCTATGGAGCACAAGTCATCACGTATCGAAACTTCGTCCTGAAAATCCTGGAGCATTCGGCCTCAAAAACGCAGAATCCAGGACAACGCATCTCGACTGACTTCAGAACTGGTATATCAGGTGTACCAAACATCAACATGAATGCGACTCGGCCGGATGAGATAGATCCCGAAGCTTTGAATTATGCACGAAATTGCATTAGAGCTTTGATCAAGAGTACTACCGCTTTCCACGGCCTAGGAGATGGAAGACTAATAGTTACGAACGTATGGGGAACTGCGCATGCGTATGTTCATCTCTCCCTTCGATTAGCTGCTATGCTAACAAATATAGACAATGGGGCAACCTGCTCACTTTGCAGGCGATTTTTATGGACCCAGTTCTGAGACCTTTATTTGATGAGATTTATTCAGAGGCTGATCTTCGCGACATCCTTCTGAAAACGATCAGATTTCTATGCTGGAACGCCTCCAGTTCGTCCGCACTAGCGACGGACATTCGAATCTTAGAGCATGCTGGTAAATACACCGGTTTGCTTGATGCAAGCTACAAGCGACCCGATCTCAACACCACGATGGGGTCTAGTTTCAGCAGTAACATAAGTTAGAGAGCGAGGTCACAGACGAACCTGATAACGGGAAGAGATTTCGTACATATGCATTTCATTACCCGACATTTTACCTAGCTCGGCGGTCCTCTTCGGACGGTAGTAGGAGTGGTTTTCGGGGCGGGTAGGCGGCATATTCATTAGCATTTTCCAGCGGCGGCGCAAGAAGAGATATCTATCTTTGCTTTTTCCTATCTCGATTCCCCCTTGTCTCTTTGTTATCTATACATATTGCTATCTGCAACAAGCTTTGCATAACTTCTTCATATACGCACGCCATTATTCCCCGCGAAAACGCATATCTCCCACACACCTTTAGCGAAGCTATCTTTGTGTTTTAGGGCGTTAAGGGGTTGGGTTTAAGGCGTTAGTATTGAGTTAGACCTTTTGGAAGGCAAGCTGGGGCGAATGCACGAGTAAATACAGCTCATGGAAGGTGTATATATAGACGAGATAGGCCTGCAAATATTATCATAATTTCACAATTCAGAAGCGCAAACCATGCGAGAATCTGTCTGTTGGGGGGCTAGGCATGATGCACAGAGTTCAACGTCTGGCATAACTGATCAGCAATTGTCAGCAAATAAACCTATTTTGTATGTGTAGGTATCACCGGGTATGTTGCATATGCGAGTAAAGGGAAAACAAGGTTGGTTCAAATGATAGTTCTGATTCTTATAAGTTCTAGGAAGGGATACAGTGGTTTATATAGGCATTGCCTTACGGCTTGCCTACTAGCCGAATATGGTTAGTCAGTCATATGATGTTCACTACACGATACCATCCCAATAGTATGACTCTGTCAACAACTAGCAATATTATTATTATTACTTATTTATTTATTTATTTGATTTGATTCTGATCTTTTTTTCATTCGTCCTTTTTATCTCATGAAAGATAGCAAGCGATCAAGTTGCTTTGTTTAATTCCGATGTTGCCGAAGAAAGCAAAGCACTTTTTACTCCGGGACATAACATGATCCTTCCATGATATCGTTCCTTCCGCTTCAATGGCTCAATGCCCTTGATTGATCAGGGTTTTCATTTGAGCTCTAGTGAGATATTCGCCCTTTATCTTGAACAACTCGTCCTAACAATGGAATCAGGCATTCCGACACATACAATCTCACGACGTTGGATGGGCTTGCAGCCTGATATAGGATGCAAACCAACAATTTGGGTTGCAAATCAGCCACCCTCGATCCTTTCCTGGCCCGTTCAACAAACAACGCAGTCTCAGAGTTCGTTGCAGTCACCATCTCTGTCTTCTTCAATGACCAATTAAGTCGGTAAAATTCTTCTGCCATCTTTAGCAACTAGACAGGCCTAAGCAGTAGACGGAGACAGCCAAACTGGGCTCCATCGTGAAAGCTTCACTACCATGGAATCACGTGTAGTGGGAATTCCTCTCTCAGATACACCTCTTTCAGAGCTACCTCCCAAAGATGTACCCGTCGTAGAAATCCCAGCTACAGAATCATCTACGGAGGAAGAGCCACCACCGCTCACAGTAACCGTCTTCAAAGGGCTTTCTTACATCACCAGATTCCGACCTACCCTCCTCACATGGGAAGAGATCCCATCATGGTACCAAGAAAACCCTTACATCATTCGTGGCTATCGACCCGTCTCCAACTCCTTCAAAACCAGTCTTGAAAGCCTTCTTTACATGCATAACGAAACCATCAACATCTTCACTCACTTCCTTCCTTCAATTTTCTACCTCGCTGCTGAAGGATATATATATACTTACTTTAAATACAAATTCCCCGAATCAAAGGTCCTTGATCGCCTGGTTTTCGCTCTTTATTTGCTCACGGCGGCAATTTGTATGGCGTGCTCAGCCGCGTATCATACGGTGCTGAATCATAGTGAGAGCGTGGCGAATAGGGGTTTAAAGTATGATTTGGTGGGCATCCTGGTACTCACTTTGGGATTTTTTTGGTCGGGGATATATGTTACATTTTATTGTGAGGCTAATATTAGGTGGGGGTATTGGGGTATGGTATGTCTCCTGCCCCTTTCTTTTTATTCTCCCTTTGCGGCAGCTTACTGATTCTGATGACTGTAGAGTCTATTTCTATGCCTATCAGCAATAACAATGCTGTTGAGGCCTTCTCTGCAAGGCCAAGAATGGCGCACGCTTCGTATTTGCACGTTTGTAGGGACCGGGTTGTCAGGATTCATACCTATTATCCACGGACTTGTGCTCTTCAAGCATACGACGAAAAGATCCGGGATTCCATATTATCTCGGAGAAGGATTCTTATTAGCTTTAGGGGCATTCTTTTATAGTGTAAGTATTAAATCATTATCGAGGGATAAATGCTGATATGTAGCAGGCGAGGATACCGGAATATAAGAAACCAGGCAAGTTCGACATCATAGGGGCTAGCCACCAGATTTTTCATATCCTGGTTGTATTAGCGACGATTGTGCATTTAGTGGCGATTACATTGGTGTATGATTATAGTTACCATTATACAAAGTGTAGGAGCTAATGAGAAGGAGTTGATCTAAAACGTAGTTTGGGGTTGCTTTGAGTGCTTGCGATGTGAGTGCCATGAAAGTGATTTACCCTAGAAGGGGCCATTGAAAAAGGTGTTGGGTGAACGGAAACCAGTGGTCGGACAAATTTATCATGTATTTACTTTTGGATGCTTATGAGCTTTTAAATTCTTTACCTCTTTCAAGAGTTACAGGTCATTTTAAGTATCTTCAGGCTGAAAGAAGTCTCTTTAGACCTAGTTGTTCTCAGGATCACCTCGCTTATAAATAGGTAAAGCTATTTTGGCCGAAGACTAGAGATTCGCAATATATTTCTCCAAAGCGATACTGCCCGGGTTAACCCAGCTTTGAACGATCTTTGGACGAGAAGTAAAGACTCTTGCAGCATTGACTTCCGAGAACTTTCTCTTTGGTCATGAGTGTGATCTCCTGAATTATTATCTTTAGCCGAGATTACAGAGCATGAGGATGGTTGCATTGCAGGCTCTTGAACCTTCAAGCACAAGAAAAATGCTATAATTTAGCAGGAACTCTCCCTGTCTCAACCTCCTTTCTCATCAACGAGAATAGACACAACCTGAGGTATTAATTATGTCAAGACCTTTCACCCTATGCTTAATGTCTAAAGGGGGACTCTGAGATGAAATAAGATGAGGATCCTTCAAAGTGAACGCCTTGTCGTTACATTACCTTCTCTGCCCATGGTATTCTATTATTGATACTTTATTATTCCCCACTGAGGCTTTAAGAGGTTAAAAGAGGGCCCTTTACAGGACCCGTATATGCCATGGTTGCTTAAACTGCGTGCAGGTCCGCGTATTCACGTATTTACGTATTCGGCTATGCTCAATGGGGGTACTAAAACTTTGGGATCATCCTCCTCACAGCTGACAACTAGGCATATCATGATCTGATTTACAGAGTCAATTTCGCCCTTCCGCTGCGCCTTGTCGAGCATTTTGAAGTTCCTACATGGTTACACGCTCAACTACTCCAGCTTCCGTATTCATCTGCTAATTCTACTTTGACTTTTTTCATGCTTGGCCTTAACGTTGTTGGCAAAATGCAAACATGGTCGAAGAACTGCGACCTTGCGGAGCTAGACTCTGCTCCGGCACTTTGTCTTCTTAACTACGCTGCCTGCATCGTTTCCTTTCCTCGTCGTCATCTTCTTCCCCTTATTGATATCGTCATGAGTAGCCTTACCTCTGTTTTCAATTATTCGGTCAAGGCCTCTGCTTGCTCCGCAGTATCCATTTCTTACCCATTTCTCTATGGAGCCGATACATTGTCTCTCGAGGCAAACCTCGTCCAAAACTACTCCAAGTACATCCATCCTGGTTATTATACCAATCATGGCGCAGTCAATGTCACTAATGTCACTTACTGCAACGTTACTATCTCATACACTCATCCTAGTGAAAATGACAACATTGAAGTCATGATATTCCTTCCGCAAGGTACGTAGAATGGAAGAATGCAACATATAAGGAGGCGCTGGTTATCAAGCAGGACTTCATGGAGCTGGCATATTTGGAATGCTGGCAGCGGTGGGCGAAGGCTATGCATCACTAGGAACAAATGCCGGACTTGGTTCCGATGTGCTTCCTGATAATTGGGCCCTCCTCAGTCCTGGAAATGTCAACCTGTATCTCCTCCAAGACTTGATGACCGTTTCTTTGAATGAAGCTTCTTTACTTGGCAAGAGCGTTGTTGAATCCTATTACGGCCAACTGCCAGTCCATTCCTACTTCAGCGGCTGTTCACAAGGAGGGCGTCAAGGTCTTCTACTCGCTCAACGATATCCCGATGCCTACGATGGGATTGCAGCATCTGCACCAGCAATCAACTAGAATGAGTTGTTTGTTGGTGGCTACTACGGGACAATGCTCATGAATGAGCGAAGAGAATACCCAGCACCATGCGAGTTCAACACCATTACCGATGGCATCCTCGCAGCTTGCGATCCAATTGATGGATTGGTTGACGGAGTCATTACCGATCCTTCACTATGTGATTTCGATCCTGCGTCTGTTGTTAGTACATTAGTCAACTGCACTGATACAGGAACACTTGTCAATGTCTCTTCCACTGCCGCATATATTGCACAATCAATCTGTAAGCTCACCCCTCAACTAAAATTAATCTTCATGCTGAAGTTAAATTGTAGTTACTGGTGCACGAAAAGTTGATAGCTCATTTATTTCCTACGGGATCCCTCCTGACAGCAGCTTCATCTAGCGACACCATCCCGAGCGTGTCTCTTGCACCCACTACATGTACAAATGGTATCTGCTCCATATCACCATCTATTGATTTCTTAACAGACTAGATAAAGTACTTCGTCCTGAAGAATGCCAGTGCAGATATCAGCAACATAAGACGCGAGGACTTCGACAACATCTTCCATTCTGCTCTCCAGCAGTACAGCAACATTGAATCCAATAATCCAGACCTCAGCGCATTCCGTGCTCGCGGTGGAAAAATGATCTCTTATCACGGACTCGTAAGTGCTTCGTCTTCTTACCCACCAGGTCTAAATGCGGACAATCCTGCTAACTTATACAATCCCCAGTCCGACCTCATCATTCCTCCAAAGAGCACAGAACACTACTACGATGCCGTCACAGCGATCGATGCAAACGTGCACGATTTCTACCGACTCTTTTTAGCACCCGGTCTCAGTCATTGTTTTGGTGGCAATGGCGCTTATCCGGACGGCACATTCGATGCCATGCGGAAATAGGTCGAGGAGGGTGTTGCTCCTGATACTTTGAGTGCGACGACTGTAGCTACCCCTATCTTCTCGCGAATTTTGTGTCCTTATCCACAGAAACAGTATTACGATGGGAATGCAACTGAGTCTGCTGTTGGTGCAGAGAGATTCTACTGCATGTAAGGATGTCCCAGAATTTCTGATAACGGTTTATGTAAAAAATGCTGTGATAATTAATATTGTGAGATTACTTCTGCAGGCTTAGATATCTTTTATATTGAGAGTATCCTTCTATCCCAAACTATTGAATCGTTCATTGTTTTTTAATTGTCATCCGTTCTATCTAAAATCACCAACCGTTCCATATTCTATAATATTTCGCTCAAGTCGGGGAACTAAGTCTCAACTTTTGTCTTCAAGTCCTCTAACTTGAAGCCTTGTTTGTCAATTTTAATTTCGATTATGAGGATGTAAATATGAGATTAATCAATCCTAAATGTCTAAATGCTCACTCATTACCTGACTTTTTGGCACGAGTCGGAATAATGCTATCTATTCATATAGGAAACTTTGTAGAATTCAATACAGAAGATTGAATCTATAACGTTGTTTATGTATTGTACAGTACATCTATCTGTACCACAGTTGAGGTGTTTTAAGTTGTCCTTTTTTTTCTTCTTCAGAAACGCTGATGATTGCATATTGTCATCTCATGAGGCTAAGAAGCCAAGTCAATGTAGGCCCTCAAGATAGACCTGCAAAAGTACAAAGAAAATGCTTAAATTCTCTCGAATCAAAATAGTCACATTACTCATTAGATACCCCCTCCTGTAAGACGGCTATAGGGAGCGCCAGCCAATTTTCCCAATATGACCCAAGATATTTTACAATGGACCCTATTAAAAACGTCCCGCCATCCCCGATAATCCAAAGATCACGCCTCCGATGTAGTAAAATACCATAATGAGCCAAAACAGCCAATGCTTCGGGTTTCCTCTGTAGGAGCAATTCCGTAAACTCGGGGGATATGGTTACTGGCCAGGCGAAAACCAAATCCTCTCGTCCCGTATCTCCGGTGCAGTCAAATACCCATTGCAGAAGCTTTATTGCCCCCTGACAGGCGTCGACAGAGGCTTGGCTAAGATCGGCCGATTGCATGAGTAACTTTAACGCAGCGCATTCATCATGTCCCTCAGTTTCCCCCACGCCCAATCCACTGGCGCTGTTTCCGAGCACATGCCGAAGTTCTGAGCCTTGAAGAAGCGTCCATGAGCCTCTAGCAATCGTACTAACGCCTTGGTGAAGACGAAGGTATCCGACAAAGCGGTCGATAAAGAGTCCAAAATCCGCAGGTCGAAAGAGCAGCGTGTCAAAGAGAACATGAAGACCAAGGAACGCCGAGAAGAGAAAAACTGGGATAGAGTGTTCGGAATTATAGCTCTCGGGTAGGTTGTTGAAAAGTGTTAGAGCACGAGTTTGAAGCTCGGCAGCCTGGCTGCTGTAGAACTCATTCTGATCTGGTCGAAGAATGCTTAAATGCAAAGCGCTGATCGCGAGCATCTCATGCATTAGGAATGGGGCATCGAGGGCCATGCTGATTGCTGTGTCGAAAGATTCTCTAGCTTTGATGCTGTTGCCTCGAAACTCTGTCCACATTACGCTCGACAGGTGGTGTAAGAGCGTAAGGTGAAGTATATTCAACTCACTCGGACCGGAAGATTCATAGGAGACTACATCGTTAGGGGGTGTGATAGGATTTGGATCTAAAGCCGGGGATCTCGCCGTAGAATAAACGGTGCCGGCTGGTGACTCAGTTGAGGTTATTTGTTGATCCGACACTGGTGTATCTGCTGCTGGAAATGGCGGACCTGCAGTTCGATAGCCACAGGACAGCTGCGCGGTCACACAATTGAGACACGAGGGATGACTTTCGTCACACTTGAATAGAACTGTTAGCAAAAGTCTATACGATTGCAAATAGACAATGAACAACCAATTCAATATGCTGTAGAAGCTCTGCTAAGGATTTGCGTTGTGGCCTTGCTCGAGTCATGATATATATAGCACAGCAAAGGACATGCATAGAGAAATTTCCGAAAGCTCACTACTCTCAAGCCACCAGTGAAAATAAGTAATATAAAGTTATGAGCCTCGGGTTGATAATGAAAGTACGAGATAGACGGAGAGAAAGACGGGTAAGAGACCTCACCTTGATGTGACGGGCTTTGCATCTTAAACAGCCTCTCCTGGACTTCCTATGTGCTCTACGAGGCCGCATGGCAGCGGGCGATGCCTCGTATTCAGGTATTTAACGCATTCGGTAAGAATATGATATATTTTAAAAGAGGCGAAAGATAGCCAAGAGGAGATGCCCGCTCTTAGAAATCTCTTTGATGAAATGTACGTGGACGAGTGAGGTCCATGCTAGCTTGGTTGTTAAATACGCGTATCCGTTAACCTTAGCGCTGATGTAGAGTCCTGGATTGAAACTCGAATCCGGGTGTTGGTATCACCTTAGTGCACTGGAATGGCCTATTTCATAATGAATTCATTGTTACTAGTAGTCGAAGGAAGATCGTAAGGATCGAAAATGCTGAAGTAGCCAGCCAAGCTGATGACTCATCAAGGCACGTGACTATATACCCTTTTCCCTATGTTCCAACACTGGGCTTTATTACTTTATATTATCGTATCATAGTTAAAGGACAAAAATTAACAATGGCTTATTAGCAACCTTGAAATGTAAACTTAAAGACCTTTTAGAAAATATACTCCCAAAAAATTCACGTTCCTGAATTATCAGTAGAAAGGTGGAATATGGTTCCTCTAGAACTTCTCCCTAAATGTTCCTGACAAGCTGAGTGACTAATACCTACCAATTGAAGCAATTCATATGGAAGGAAAGGCCCAAGTTCTACGTTCATGATACCGAAAGAGTATTCCAAAGGAGGCCTATGGTAAAGTTGAAGAAAGATGCGAAGAGTTCAGGCAGAGAAATCTAAGACGAGCGAAGCGTGGTTTTGCCTTCGATGATCTTAATGGTAATGTTAGAAAGGACATCCCCTTGGGCACTCGGGTTGATAACGATGCAGATGCTCCTCCTAGCTCTGGACCCGGCGATCTTGATCATCTTTTCGACCCAGATGTGGACTTGTCAACCTACCAAGCTAGTTCTCCTGCCAGCTCTCAAGTTCCCGCCTCACAACCAGCAGCTCATAACACTACGAACTCCCTAAAACAACATCTTCTCTATAACAGAAGATTCTCAAATGAATGATCTTCTAGATCTCCTGTCTCGAGCTCGGATGAGGACGAAGAGAACCGACATCGTTCGCCGTCACCGGAGGGGTACGAGAAAGGGACATCCAGATCGCAAGAAAACCCACAGGGTGACGACGATGAGGGGAAGGAGAATCGCAATAAGAGAGAGAAGAAGATAATGAAGAATTCTCGGATGCCTTGCCAGATTATTAGAGACTGATGGGATTGAAGGTATGGGATGGAACGAGAACTATGAAAGGAAAATGGAGGAATCTTGGCGGAACTGGATAAGTTGCTATAGGTAAAAAAATCACCATCCAAAAAATCTAGAGGCTTTTTAGATTACCTTTCTTATCCATCCCTCTAGAAATTTCCTCTAGCACCTATTTAGTGCACTATAAATCCATAGAAAGTGCAATTCCATTCGGCCGCGAACTGTGTCTCGAAGATTTGAGATATCTTAAGAATTCAATATAAAATGCTCCTTCTTCCCCCACTCAGTCTTCACACCTATCTCTTTACTAACTCTGTCATTTCAATTGCCATAAACACGAAAGCCCGGTACAAGTACCAATCACTCAGGTCAACAAAAAATCACCATGTTGGACTCCTACGAAGTACACCGATTTCGTGGTAGATCTAATCAATACTACCCTCTACAGCTGATATCTTAGCTAGCTCTAACCGGTCTCGGTGGACTATCGATTTCAACTTTAAGGCCGCAATAGAATCAGATTTTGCGGAGAGTTTTCAGCAATTCATCGGTCAGCATATTTCTAGGCGAACTAGGGCATCCATGAATACCAGAAATTGCATGCTTGGGAGGATTCATGGGAGTGTACCTAAGGATTTTATTTTAGTCTTGAAAGGGACTGCAAGAATGACGCCTCGATCGAGAGATATCAAGGAAGAAGTAGAGCGAGAGAGGCAGAAAGTTTCGCAGCAGATGACTTCTGCGGTAGGTTCTAGAGCGATATCGTGGGAGTGATTCCTCACCAAATATACCACTGAGCTTCCAATGCTTAGCCAAGCTCAGGAAAAGCCACTCCGCGCGATGGCTTAACGGCAGCACGCTCGCTCAACAACCGTAGATATATATACTCTCCTTTTCCTTGTGTCAAAAAAACAAACGAACAAAAGCCGAGTTCCTGCCATTTGTTTAAATCGCAGCATCGCATACAAGTGTATGGTATGGGGAGTGGAAATAGATTAAGCTGCGAACGCGGTGTTATAGCCCTATTAGAAGAGGTCGGATTTCTTTTTTTAAATATGTGAGTTTTCGGTTCTCGGGATTGAAGGGGGAAAGGGGTTCGCTTGAGGTTGGCACTACTGTGACAGCATGAGGAAGTAGGGAACTATGGAATTTGTTGCCTAGAGGAAAGCTTTTCCCATCTGCAAATACCGTGTAATATCATTCCTGTATTCTTGATTACCCTCCCATGTTTCCTTTTTTTAGGTCCAGCCTTCATATCCTGTTGCCTTGATTCCTCCCTTTCATTTCACCCAATTACCTCACCCTTCGCAGGAATAACCCTCCAACACCATCCACACAAACTTCTCATCTCCCCATCAGCTTCTTTGACTAGAAATCTTCCCATTTGTTTCTCATCACCAAATTCCGGCACACAAGCCCCAACCCTTACCATCCTAACTAATTTCTTTTTTAAAACTCCACCAATCCCTTCAATCTCATGCCTCGCGAATCCCGGGCCCATCTGCACACTAGTCGCACTTCCAGACGAACTAGAAGGACTAGTAGCTCGGCTCTGACTATCGATTTCACGGGCGTCTTCGGCGTCACAATCGATTTCTTGTTCGACTTCGCGAGAGGCTAAGCAGTCTTCTGCTCGACCGCAGGGGACACCACGGTCTCCCTCACTAATTCCGACGCCCAGCCCGCCGAGAGAGGGTAGATAGCGCGTACGCCAGCTCCATATACTCTTTTGTTCATCATCTGAGCTGCGGAGAGAACGACCGCAGGGTTGGCATAGCCAGACGCCCTCCGAAGCACATGTACAGATAGAGATTTTGATCGTCTCCGCGCTGAGGTGTGCTTCTGATTCTGAAGTGCCGTGGGCTGGATGGCCGTGGACAGGTGCTGGTCCGACGAGGGAGGAAAGGGGAGCGCGGACACAGGCTTTACACAAGCGGCGATGGCGATCTGGAAGGAGAATTGGTGCTGGGGTCTTGATTGTGCAGTTCTCCGAAGAAACATTAATTAGCATAGAGACATAAACATAGATAAGAGGACTTACTCTACAAACAACTCTCCCACAGCGTCTACAACCCCCTACCATATCTCTAGCACAAGACCCAACCTTTCCCGTCCTAGCAACATCACTCCTCGTCTCAACAAAGTACCAACCCACAGCCCGCGCTCTGTAGCGAAAAGTATTCTCTGAATCGGCTTGCGTATCTTCGTTCTCACAGTGAAGGGTGGAAATAAGAAGTTGCGTACGAAACTGGAGAAGATTTACTCGAATTTGGCGGCACGTTCGAGAAAGGGAGTCGAGGGTATTGAGATCGATATGAGATGCTATTAAGGTAATGATTGGATAACAACCCAATGCCTCCGTAATCGCATTCTTATTCGGATTCTCCCTCTCCCTCTGCTTATCATCGCCCACCACTTTACTCCTCCTCACTAGTATTCCTTTTCTATCTTTCCCCCATCTATGCACCAGTTTAAGATGCTCAAAATCTTTTCCTGATTCTGGGGGTTCAGATTCGGACTCGTCTTCTAGATCGACGAAGAGTACCATTTTCAACGATGCGAGGTTAATGAATGCTGCTAAGAACGATGCGTAGTAACGATAAAGGGAAGAAAGAACGAGCGGATGGTAGGTTGTCCATTGAAGCTGCAATTACTGCAGCTTTGAGGGAGAATTAGAAAGTGTTGTTGGAGATTAATTTGAGGCTATGGCTGATTGAAAAAGGCGAGGTCGAGGAAGGAAGGTGATGCCCCACTTTAGCGGGGAACGGGAATGGCCTTTATGATTTTGAGAACTATATTTGGCTGACTACTTTCATGCATGGAAAATGTTGCGAGATTGGAATAGCCAGCTAAAAGGCCCGGGAAGAAAGCTTTACTCCTTATGGTTGACACAAGTTAGGTGCTTGGCGGAGGAGGGTTTAGAGGAGGGATAGGGAACTGGCTAAAAAAGATTTGAGGATGCATTCATGAACCAGTTCTACATTAACTCATCCACAGCTCTTCTATCTTATACAACTACTAATACGCTAACAATCTCACATGACCCGAACGCCTAACAAGTTCATTATGGTATATCACTTTACTCAAACTTCCCGCCACCAAACAAACCCCCTACTGCTTTTCGTCTAACTTCCACCCCTTTAAATCTCTTCTGCTCTCTCCTCTTCTCTGTCTTCACAACAGCAGCCCTTCTCTCACTTTCTCTAGCGAAGTAATTTACACCACTGTTTTTGCCCCCCCCTCTCTTGACCCCATCACTTCCACTCCCCCCAGCCATCCTCTCAGTCCCTGACATTCCACCCGTGACACTGGAAGACGTTGATGATGGGCCTGAAGCAATACTATTATTTGTCGTTGCTCGTCTCAGTAGAGGAGGTACTTTGAAGCCCGTTGCGGAAGATGGATGTGCAAAAGCGAAACGAGTATTTGTAGAGACAGTGTTGGATGATTGTCGTTTAAGAGAGATTCGGTCAATCACAGGGGCACCTGTCCTTCGCAGAGCAAATGGATCCCGATTCTCCTTGTCTTTTTGTATACCAAGATCTTCAGGTCCACCCTCGATTTCCAGTTCGTCTTCTGAATCTGAACCTGAGTCGACGGAAACAATTATAGAATTGGGATCTTCAATGAGACTAGAAAGTGAGTCGCGAATTTCAGAAAGATTGGAGGGCTTCTTGGCTGGCTTGGTACGACGCAAATGTGGTGGAGGTCTGTTTTCGGTGGTATTGTCTGCATGTTTACGCTTCGGCGGACCCATGATTTCAGGCTGGCTATCAGGTATGCGTTGCTGAGTATCTTCATTTTGAGATTGGAAGTCCGTGTTGTCATCTTGCTCCGCAAAGTCGTCTAAGAAGTTCATCTCGTCATCACTTCCTCGATCTTCGATTGCACGTAAGAAAGCTTGCTTTTTTGGGTTCTCAGCAATCTTGCTAATCCTCTCGTCCGCAAGGAGAGCTTTTCGCATCTTTGCAAACTCCTTGCGTTTCCTTCTTTGTCGTGCTTCCCCTCCGTCATCAGAATCAGAAAGATCATAATCAGCTCCTCGTTTTCGACGAAGCATGCCTTTCGTAATGTCATTGTAGAGTTTTTCTACTTGCTTCTCATCACTTACTCTCTCGCGGTCACTATATTAATTAGTACGATAACCTCAACTGATAAAGTGTTACTTACGCAAAGAATGCTGCCAGTTTGCTCTCATCTGCGTTCTTTCCAGCATCGTCATCGATCATCTCTTTGACAAAGGAATCGTCCTCACTACCACTCTCATCATCACTCGCGCCACCCAGTCCTGCGTATTCGTCTTCAGATTCCTCAGCCTGCTCATTGACCATGTCCTTCGCGTCGCTCCTCTTTTTATCGAAATTATCTGCAACTACCTTTTTGGTAGCATTGCGCATAACATCGAAAGCATTTGCAGAAAGCTTGAAGTCACCTTTTGCTTCTTTTGTTTCAGGTTCTACATCCTCCTCATCATCGGAGAAAGACGTGACTTGGGCTCTACGGCGAAGCTTGCCTTTCTTTTTAACAATTGGGGTCTCGGCTATGACTGTTGAAACCGATCCTGGCACTTGCATCACAGTATCAACCGTTGAAGGTGGCACAACAAAACGACCTTTAATAGGTGTTACATATTGGAAGCCGACATCTTGGGTGGGTTCAGGGAACTCGGACATTTGACTGTTTGAAGGATCCTCAACTAAGCTGTCGAAGCCGTGTATTTGTGATTGAGAGAAGTTGATCTGAATTCCTTGTGTCTCATTGTCCATTGCTTGCGTCTCTAGGGGTTGAGTTTGACTATCCATGACTATATCTTGGGATTCTTCCTCCATGGTTGGTACGAAGTCCGGTAATCCCGGAGCTGGGAGACGACGGAGAAATGCCATCGAATCATGTTTAGCGTCAGGCTGTTGAGATTGTGGGTTGAGTATTGGGGAACATTTAAATACGTCGGTTTGACTCTCGTCCATAGTGCCAACAAAGATCTGTGTTAGACCAAGCCCAGCAGGACCTGATACTGTCAGACCTGGAATGAACGTCTTCGTTGCTGAACGAAGAACAGAAGTTGGGGCTGCAGGAGAGACTATCTGTTGTGTAATGGGAAAGAGCGGAAAGCCAGTAGGTGACGGCCCGCTGTTGTTCTGCTCATTCTCACCTTCATCCTCGTCGTCAGAGATGACGTTTGCTATCCGCGTCCGTCGGGGCCTTTGCTGAACAGGGCTTTTGTCTTCGTCTTCCTCGCCTTCTTCGTGAGTTTGGGCCTCGAGAATAGAAAGGTCTGTCCCGGATTCTTCCCCTGAGCTCTCAGTAGCTTCATTATCGAACATGGGATTTGGTAGAGCATTTTCTTCATTCAAGGCCATGACATCCTCCTCGTCCTCTTCCTCCTCCTCCTCATTTTCAGACAATTCCTTCTCGTCTTCTTCGGAGCCAGAACCAGAAAGTTCTTCTGCAAAATTTACTTTTTCCTCCTCCCACTCCTCATCGTCGCTGCTCTCTCCTAGCGGTTCTACTTCACCATTTGTTTTCCGTTCCTTCTTCGCAGCAGCTTTTTCCCTCTGCATGATCTCTTCGCCTTCGCGGCGAGCTTTAGCCAGTAAGTCATCGACCTCTGCCATTTCTTTCTCGCGCTCCTCGGTGGTTTGCAAAATTACTCCTCTGTCTTTAAGTGCCTGAATGCGCTCTTCCCTTTCTCGAGCAGCTTGTTGTCTGGCCCGTTGCTGGAGTGAGACATGGAGATCTGTTAAGTTCATAGATGGTTTCTTGTTTTTCCCCAGGTTCTGCTTCCCAGGCGAGCCAACATGAGCAAGCAGGCGCTGCACCACATTTGAGCGCGATTCTTTGGCTTGTTTGGCAGGAATGCGATCAAATATCTGATCTAATTTGGCATTGCGAATAGACTTCGTATTGACAATCTCAAGGTCGCTATCTGAATCATCAAACTTTGATGACTTTATGCTCTCGATGTTTGATGGTCGAATTCGAACAGCTCGCTTAACCAAAAGGGGCGTCTTGTCTATGAACTGGGCGGGAAGCGAATCTTCCTCGATATCCACGGCCTTTCCTTTCCCTTTATCTATCTTGGTTGGTGGTGGTCGAGACAAAATATCTTCTAACGAAGGAAGTTCATCCGCATCCTTATCATCCTGTCCCTCTACTTGGAGTGTAGTGGTAGGTATCGCCAAAGCTTCCGTTGGTTTCTCTAAACTAGGAGATGCAGGAGATGTTGGTGGGGTTTCGCGCATTTCGGTATCTGAATGTGGTGCTGAACTCGAACTGGCGGGTCTAACGGGATCAGATGACGGCTGGCTCTCGGTGTTGCCTGTCCTAAAACCAAATTTGGCAAGAAAATCTTTCGTCTCATACTTCTTCTTTGTTTTCGGCTGATAAGCTAATTGCATGTTTCTCGCTAGGCGTTGAGTTTCTCTGTTTATGTCTTCCAGAGCTTTCTTGCTCGCTTTTCTGGTTGGACGTGCTTGTTGTGTGAGCCGTTGTCCGCCCTCATCCTCACTAACTCCTGACTCTTCATCCTCTGCTAGCTCAGCCTGTTGTTTGCGGATCTTATCAGCCTTCTGCTTTATTATTTCTGTTGATTTCGCAAGCTCCTTTCGCTTCTTTTCGACCAAAGCCAGGAATCGATTTTCTGATGCTGGGTTCTCAGGCAGGTCATCTGAGTCGGAGAGGTTTCTTACAGGATGAGTAGATCTGTTCGGAGTAGGGGAAACGAAAAGGCCCGGCGAAGTAGTAGTGGCTCTTTGAGGGCTCGATTTGGGTGTCTCGCGACGGGGTGCTCTAATTTTGCGTTTGCGTGATGTGACTGGTGTATCGCTCTCCTCGCTGCTCTTGGCACTACCATCACCGACAGTTGGTTCAGGTGATTTCGATTTCGACTTGGCCATGAGCAATCTCTTGACCCTCTCCCTCGCGTTGAGTGCTGAGTGTTCCTCACTCGCAAAGTCACCCTCCTTCGCCTGCATTCTAGAAGCCAATCGACCCTTATGCCTAACTATTTCCTCTTCGTCATCCTCCTCAGAGTACTCGCCTGCGTTTGTAGGGTTGGGAAGGGCGGTTTTGGGAAGTATCGGTGATTTCTTTGGTCTAGTGACAACTTCATCATCCGAACCATCGTCCAAAGATGCAAGAAGAGCTTTAACCTTCGACCTGGGAGTCAATTCGAATCGCGACGATGAGGGTGATTCTCCTGCTGGTGAGGATTCTCGCGTCGAAGACATTGTTGCGTTGAATTAATGGTCAAATAATAACAATTCTTGAGGAGTAGATATTAATTTGATTATTAGATGATCATATGAATGGATTGATCATGTTTTGTTGAATATAAAGGAAGGATTGGAAGTAGAAGTGGATTTGTAGTTGAGATGAACAACGCGTACCGCGATTTCTCGTGATGGGGGCTGGGATTACTGAGCTCACCCCTATATATTTGATAATTTAGCGACAGATCCCTTTCTCCGCTGAGTAAGACAAGAACTCCTCCGGTCCTCATGACCTTCAACTTATCATTTTTCTTGACACTCTTTTCCTTCCTTGTACATAGACTCTGGACTCTTTGTATCCTTAGATTCAATTATGGCCTTTACGAATATCCTTCTCTCTAAACTTCGTTCCTCTTTTGCAAACAATGTAGCTGCGTTACGAAAAGCTCCTTTTGCTGAGCTTTCAGGCTCAGTTGGAGATATGGGCACCCTTCTTCCTCTTATGATCACTTTATCGATAAATGGCTCTATATCACTGTCAACGACTCTTGTGTTTTCAGGCCTGTGGAATATCTTGACTGGGGTGGCCTTTGGCATACCACTGCCTGTTCAACCGATGAAGGTGAACGTCGTAATCCTATAGAGACTTTAGAGCTCATTTATTTTAGGCAATTGCTGCGGTTGCTATCTCACGGAAGTTCTCCATAGAAGAAACTGTGTCAGCCGGCTTCGCAGTCTCTGTTGTTGTTTTATTCTTCAGCGTCACAGGCTTGTTAAGCTGGTTCACTCGAATCATTCCGACCCCGGTTGTCAAAGGAATCCAAGTCGGTGCTGGACTATCACTCATTTTGTCTGCTGGTTCAACTCTTCTTCAGCCGCTTGGTTGGGTAAAACCAAGCTGTGCGGACAACCTGCTGTGGGCAATATTTGCCTTCATCTCTCTTCTGTTCACCCAGAAGTCTCCAAAATTGCCATACGCCCTGATTATATTCCTTTTAGGCTTGATATTAGCATACTCAGTTGCCAATGAACTACCTACATTCAAATTCTTCCATCCGGAAACTTTCGTGCCATCCTGGGCAGATTTCAGGGCTGGAGCCCTGGATGCTGGTTTAGGACAAATACCTCTCACGACATTGAACTCAATCATAGCCGTCAACTTTTTATCATCAGATCTATTGCCACATATCCCTGCTCCTGGCGTTACAGCTATTGGAATCAGTGTCGCGCTCATGAATTTGATGGGTGGTTGGTTTGGTGCTATGCCAGTAAGTTTCTCGGGGTTGATTTCCTTCATTGAGCAGCTTTCAGACATAAAACATCCCTGGAGATCTGGGCGATTTAAAAGTTAAATTCTTGAAACTTTCTCCCTCGCTTCCAAGTTTAGCACTAATGACTCTTCTAGGTCTGCCACGGAAGCGGAGGACTAGCCGCGCAATATAGATTTGGAGCAAGAAGCGGAGCAAGCATCATAATCCTCGGCATCTTCAAAATGCTCCTCGGATTTTTCTTCGGCGAAACACTTGTCGGTCTCTTACGTTCTTATCCCAAAAGTCTTCTTGGGATCATGGTCCTCGCAGCCGGCGTGGAACTAGCAAAAGTAGGCGAAAGCCTCAATCACGGCGCTAATGATTTATGGGAAGTCTCGGAATCTAGTTTGGATTCGGGGAATGGGAGGGTGGAGAGAAAACAGAGAGAGCTTTCGGATGAAGAGAGGAAGGTTAGATGGACGGTTATGTTTATGACGATTGGGGGACTACTGGCTTTCAAGAATGATGGGGTAGGGTTTTTGGCGGGGATGTTGTGTCATTGGGCTTATTCGACTGAGAAGATTTGGGCGAAGTGGGAAGGGTGGAGAGTGAAGAGGAATGAGAGGAGGAGTAGAAGGAGTGGGCAGGCTATGACTGTTGAGGAGGAAGAGTTGCTTTCAGGGGACCGGACGGAGTGATGGAACGAAGGGACAGAGATTAGAAATAGGCGTTGGTTTTGACTATTACTCAATGAGTCTACTTGTATAGGATATTCAAAAATTGATGATATAGTACAGCTATGAATGAAGGGTTCACAAAGTGAATTGTAAATGGAGTAGGCCTCCGCTATCATCTCAATATGGAGTTGGGATGGAAGAATCATCTATACCTTTGTTTGCAATAAAACTTAGCTAGAGAGGAATCAGCGGACTTGTAGAAGACACCTGAAGAAGATTACTTCCAAAGCTCGGATGAAAGACAGTTCCTTCTTTAGTACTTTGTTTACTTTACAGATATGCAACAAAACCCAGCGAGGTCTTGTTCTCTTCTTCACTTCCGAGGTTGAGACGGAAGAAATTGCTCTGGAAACGAATATCAGATGTGTAACAAAGTGGTTAAAGTGAATTGGAAAGTCCTTTGTTGAAGGAGAAAGAAATGGGTGAGAGGGAGAATAAGCCGTTATGTGTTTGGGGATATTCAGAGGGACAGGAGAGCACACATCAGCTCTTCGGTAGTTATGGGACAGCTACAGACAAGAAGCTAAAGCCTTTGATGATATAATACAACATGTTGATATTCTACAGCCATCTCAAGGGCTTCCTATGTATACAGCATTACCACGAATAATACTGTCTCTGGGCAGTTACTGGTCTATTTGGCAATTGAACCCAAACATTACGGTTCTTAATCTTCGCCTCCCGTTCCTCATTAAGCCTTAAACGAGTTGCCTCTTCCTTCAAGATCAAAGTCAAACCTATGAGATGTCAGCTAAAGCGTATATTAAAAGAATGATATAGAAGGAACACATACTCGTTGTCCGGTTCTTCATGAGATTCGTATTTCCTCTCGCCCTGAAATCAGGCGTAATGCCAAACAGCCCCTTATTACACCACGCCTGATCCACATACAAGGTCGTTGGATCCTCCACCGTAACCCTCTTCCCATCCTTCGTAATAATCTTTACCGGAATAAAGTCCTTCTCAGCACTATTTACCTTACCATGCCCCATTCCCCTCTTCACAATAGCCTCATTCCTGGCATGTTCCAGATGAGCTTTAACTTCCTTCGCCGCCTTCTTCTTCGAGAACCTCATTTGTATAATAGCGTCATCCACAGTCTTACCCGCAATCTGCTTCGCTAATGGAACAAGTTTCTTAACTGAAGTTTGGAAATCGTGACTCTTCGACAGCAATTCTCTCTCTTGTCTCTTCAACAGTTCTTTTTTCGTCAATCGTCCACGTTTACGAATTTCTTTGATGACCATCTTGCGCTGGAACTGCATGCGGCCCACCGGAGAAGGATCTAAAGTTGCAGCCATTGCAGCTCGGTTTCTTGTGACAGGCGATCTCTTGGTCTTCTTTCTGTCGCCTTCACCTTCGTAATCACCTCCTTCATCCAAGATGCTTCCGGCAGTCGGATTTTCGGCTTTAGGACGACGCTGTTGAGCGGGCGTTTTGCTCTTGAGGAATTCTTCTGTCAAGGGGTTTTGGGGTGTTCTGGGTTTGGCACGGCCTTCTCGCCATCTTTCGAGGAATTTGAGAGTAAATGCGCGATGCTGGATGAAGGACTGTGGTATCGGCAGGGAAAGGGCTGTTGTATCAATTAGCATGAATCATGATTAAAGTCCAATTATACATACTGCTTGTCAGTACCCGCCGTGATGAGATATGTAGGCTCATCTTGTCGACGATGCTTTGCTCTTCAATATTTTTGAGGTGAAACTCTATCAAATAATAATCTGGCGCCGCTTCTCGCCAATTTCGATGGCCGCTTTAAGAGGTTAGATAGGCAAGCAAAGCCAAATGCAAAGCTAAATACTTAGGCAACAAGGCAGCAAGGCAACAAGGCAACAAGGCAGCAAGGCAACAAGGCAACAAGGCAGCAAGGCAACAAGGCAACAAGGCAGCAAGGCAGCAAGGCAAAGAAGTTTCCACTTTTAGTCTTTAGCGCTTCACGTGACTAGGCGGTAAGGTTAGTAAACCGGCATTACTCTCTGTAAGGTCACCTCATCTTCGATTTCTTTGAATATCGCCATTTAATCTCTAGATATGAAATGGTGTTTGAGTTTCTCTACGATATTTTCTCATCCTTTCTGCTACATCTGATCTGACATACGCAATACTAGGGAAGATTCGATGAGGATGTCGGAGCCTGTTGGAGAGGACGCTTGGTTGGCTTTGGTCGACGAGGCTAGCAGAAGTGCGAGCGATTTAGAGCAGCGGGTTGAAGTTGTTGAGCTTTATAAGAAGGCTATTTCTGCAGAACCTTGGAGCAACAAGATATGGCTGGCATACTGTGAATGGGTTTGGTCGTTACACGCGGATTGTCAGACGGCAGACGCAGGTTGGCCAGAAGAAGAGCAACAACTTGGGCAGGAACTTTTCTCGTTGGGAACCGCTCTCGACGTATGGCAGCAAGGAGCGGCAGCTACTCAATACCGATTGAACGATAGTCACGAGCTTTGGAATAGATGGATTTCGATCGAATTAGAAGAGCTTGCGAAATCGCCCAGTTCCGCTGGTGTTGGTCGCGTTCGAAATCTCTTTTTCGAACGATTGCAAATACCACACGCTACTTGGAATGACACCTCGCAATTATTCTCGACCTTCATAACAAAATACGACGAGGCTTCTTGGGAGGCTACTATGGTACAAACTACACAATTGGCAAAACACGCCAAGGAACTTTTCAGTCAACGTGAAGATCGTGAGTTAAAACTTCAAGAAGTAGTCGATTCTGCCGACAGAGAGGCCCAGGAATCCATCATGAGAGAATATTTAGAATGGGAGAGCATACAACCTATTATGAAAACTAAGAGGGGCGCGCGAAGCAGCCCTCCGATACTGGTTGTTGCTCTTTACGAACGTGCATTATCATCCACTGGACTTGGTCTGGATCCCGGTATCTGGGAAGATTACATTGTTTTCCTTTCAACTAGCTATGCCGTAAATCCCCAGGCGAACTTTGGCAGCATCCTCTCTGTGGCTCAACGATCTGCTGCACACTGCCCTTGGTCTGGTGCTCTCTGGGCTCGATATATACTCAGTGCCGAGAAAGAAAAGTTAGACTTCTCTGCTATCGAGCAAATTAAACATGCAGCAACTAGTGCTAGTGTCTTGGATCGTGACGGAATGACAGGAGTCATAGAACTTTACATTGCATGGTGTGGCTACCTCAGACGTAGAACACTAGTCGAAGGAGCTGAAGACGAGGCCTTTGATATGGCTGATGTTGGCTTCCTTGCAGCGTTAGAGAGCATTCAAGAATGGGGTCAGAATCTATATGGCAAGAAATATATTGGTGACGAATTCTTCCGGATTGAGAGAATCTATATCCAATACTTGACTCAAAAGGGGCAGATTGGAGAAGCGCGTGAATGGTGGGAACGACTAGCTAAGACCCACTCGTCGAGCTATGAGTTCTGGCAACAATATTATCTTTGGGAAATGACTGTTCGGGCACCGAACTCGCCTCCGTCTCTGGCCACTGCGGCGTTAACACAAGCTGTGCGCACAAAGGCATTAGATTGGCCTGAAAAAATATTGGAAATCTATATTCGTCATTGTCATAACTACGAGGACGCGGAAACTCTGGTGAGTGCTAGAAACACATTTCACAGACAATCGAAGAGTGTGGCAAAACGCCGAGAGAGAGAGGCTGCCGAGCAAACAGCATTGTACGCTCAGCAACAATCTGAAGCTGCCTCAGCAGACTCAGCCCTTGGCGAATCTCCTACCGGAACCTCCAAGCGGAAGCGCGAATCTACGTCTGGAGAGGCTGATGGCACGGCTAACAAGAAGCTGAAAGGTAAATCAGAAGCACCAGATGATGAAGCATTGCGTGAGCAGGAACTGAAAAGGGATCGCGAAAATACGACTGTTATAGTCACAAACCTACCAACAGCTGTTACTCAGACAAAACTCAGACAATACTTTAAGGAGTACGGTCACATCAATAGTATCACGATGAAGACTGAACCCGATGGACTCTCCACGACCGCTTTGATTGAGTTCAGATCTAATGAGGATGTTCAATCTGCATTCCTTCGCGATGGAAAGTACTTCGGCGACAAACAAATTCATGTTGAAGCTGGTACTGGTTTGACTCTTTACGTAACAAACTACAACCCTACGGCTGATGAGAGTTACATGCATCGATTGTTCAAAGACTGTGGTGAAATCTTTAGCATTCGTTGGCCAAGTCTCAAGTACAATACACAACGACGATTTTGCTACATTACTTTTCGGACAAGAGAAGCAGCAGCAACTGCAACGAAGCTCGATGGCAAGAAGCTTGATAACTTTTACAAACTTGTTGCGAAATATTCGGATCCTTCAGGAAAGAAACCACGATCGGGCGCTACTGCCGAGGGTCGGGAACTTCACATTACCAGCATTGATTCCAGTCTATCAGAAGAAGATCTCAAGTCCGTTTTTCAAAAGTATGGAACTGTTGAGGCAGTCAGGATTCTGAGGACAGTATCCGGCGAAAGCAAAGGTGCAGGATTTGTTGTGTTTGAGAAAAAGGATGATGCTAACGCAGCGCTTGCATTGGACAAGACAAAACTTAAATCGTCTGTTCTCAATGTGGAGTTGACTTCTGTCAAGAATTTCAAGCCGATTGCTACGAGTCAAGGCGCCCAAGGATCTTCGGTATCTCCAGGTCCAGATGGAGAATCTGTCACGTCTTTATCACCTGCCCCGGAGTCTCACCCTTCTAAGAATGCTGGTCCCTCCCGAGACGAGGTCGCTAGTCGGACAATTGCATTACTTAATGTCCCAGATACGGTCAATGACTCTAGGATTCGAGCTCTTGCAGAGCCTTACGGCAGCATAGTAAAGGTTGTGCTTCGACCAGATCATCAGGGTGCTATCATCGAATATACTGAGGCCTCAGCTGCTGGAACAGCAGCGCTTCGTTTGGAAGGCCACGAAATCAACCCCGGGCGCAAGATTAGGACCGGAGGACTGAAAGATCTTTTCTCTCAGAAAGATGAGATAAGGTCAGACCGAATCCAGATTGGCCAGAGCAAGAAGATAGCAGCAGTCAATTTTATACAACCTGGTGCACCAATTAGGAGGCCTGGTGGTGGACGAGGTGGTTTGGGTGTCAAAAGAGGATTGGGTTATTTCGGGACGAAATCGGCTGCTTCCAATACCACAGATGTGAAGTCAGAGCGGAGTGAAACTGAAAATAAATCATTGAAGTGCAATGATGATTTCAGAAAGCTTATGAATGCAGGAAAGCAATAGTTACTCAATATTTTGAGAATCGGAATAGCAAAATCTAGAGGGCTTGCTTCTAAATCAATGTACTAATATGTTCCTTTATGTTATTATCTTTTGCTGTGCTATTCAGCCCAAAAGCATTTTCTCGTTGATACCAGAGTTAGTTACTTTCCTAGGCTTCCCAAACAATTTAAATCATTCGCAAGCTCAATATCTCAAGACATTCTCTTACAATACGGCAAGCATAGAAATTCATGTTCTTTTCCTTCCAGAAATATCTCTCAACTAATTGATTAGCCTCTGTTAATCATTCAACCCCTGCATCGCTCCCCCTCCGCATCATTGTGCATCAAGAAGCGCCGGGATAAAAAAGTTGGCAAAGCTCCCACAGCCAACACAATACCAACCTTCCTCTATAGCGAAACATTCCCTGTCACCAAGAAGCACGCACATGTGTTCTCAGCCATTAAATTTGTAGAAAAGAATTTATGCTAAACAAGTCATTTTAGCCCACAGGTTTTGTTCTTTGAGGGAGAATGGGTACTTTACGATAGTAAACTTGTCGCATGCTGATCTGATCTGAGTCAAGAATTTCTTCTTGTTTTCCATTCACTCATATTTATTAAGTAATAAAGAAGGCCCTTAAATAGAAGTCTTTAAAAGTCTTTCGTTCTTTCAACTCCCAATATTATTATACATCAAAGATCTAGCAATATTTAGCTCATCTCAACCATAGCCATCATGACAAGGTCCAACACTCTCCCCATCACACCTCCTTCTAAAACCCATACCACCAACATACACACCCACCGCAGTGGCATAACCCAACCTCAACACCCAAGTTCCTCCAATTCTAATTCCACCTCAACCTCCAAATTTACAAATCCCTATCTTCCATTCCTCCATTCCCACCAGCACCAATATGAAAAAAAGATCAAATCATCTCTTAGGGGAGAAACTTCTTTTTCGAGGCCAAATGCGCCCGAGAGACAGAATTCCGTACAAACGAGATATATGAATATGTTATTAGCTGTGGATCATATTCCTAGAATGCATAATATTTATGCGAGCTTTTTCACTTGTGAGTTTTTTGAGGGGTTTCTTTATGTCTTTGGATTTATTTTACTTGTTATATATATTAAGGGGAGGAAAAAGAGAGAAGGGGAAAGGCAGTGCTGCTAGCGATGGGGGGGAAAGGGGTCGGGGAATGGTTGATGAATTGCTTAGCGATGGTTCGTTGATTATGGCACCATTGTGCCTCCTCCCCTATCCCTTCGTCTTCCTTCCTTCTCTCCTCTCTCTCTGCCTCAGAGACTAACAGACAATACAACCTAGGGATCCTGCTAGCAGGCTTCGTCATCTTCCCCGGAACATTCACATCCATCTCCTCGCTCTCCTCAGACCAGCGAGTACAAGATTCCGCAGCGGCGTCCACACTAGTCAACTCGGTAAAACACGCTTCTCTGCTTTGGGTAGCGGGATTCTGTTGTGCTATAGGTGCGGGTGGAATGATTTGGTTGTGGTGGACTTGGAGAAGGAATTTTGTTTGGTTGTTGAATAAGATTTTTATGCCGGGGTGCTTGAATAGTTTGGCTGGGTTGATTAATACTTTGGTGCGCTCCTCACATCTTCTTTCTTCCTTCTTTTTAACAATTCAGAGAAATTAAAAACCTAACAACAAATAAATAAAAAAACAGGTAAACATATACAGTCAACAAAACGGAACCTGGTCCGTAACAGCACGCGTCACAGCAATCGTCACGGGTACCATATTGATCATCACAGGAGCGCTATTTGGGATTTATAATTGGGGTTTGTTGAGGAGTGTTAAGAGGAAACATGAGAGGGAGATGAGGAATTTTTATAATGGTGGGGACGGGAGTGGGGATAGAGATGGGAGTAGGGAAGAGAATTTCGTGGAGATAATAAAGAGAAAGGTTGACGAACCTGCTTTAGAGCCGGGAAGTGTAGTCTGATTTTAGGGTAGTTGGAGATTGGAGTTTTAGAGAGAGGGAATGGGATTGTTCTTGGTGTTATAACAGATTGTCTAGATATCATGGCTGAACTACTTTTAATTTTACGCTTCCTAGAGTAACTTCAGGGACGAGACGATAGAGCCTTCATTCAAAGGGAAGTTCCTATTGATACAATTTTATGCTTTCCCCGTGCTAGATACCAAACCCCCATCAACAATAATCTCCTGTCCGGTAATATACCCCGCCTCCTTGCTGGCCAAAAACAATACCGCATTCGCTACATCCCACGCTGTACCCATCCTCCCCATAGGCACCTGTTTATCCCTAATTTTACAATACCCCTCGTAATCCCCCCCCGCATACTTATCTGCCAAAACCTTCACCAACGGCGTGTTAATCAACCCAGGAACCACACTATTCAACCTCACTCCTTTATCCGCATAAATTACCGCCGTCGTCCGCGTGAAACTCAATATCGCAGCTTTGGTGGTGGAATACGCTACTTGAGGCTTGCCGATATAGCGTAAACCGGATACGGAAGAGATGTTGACTATGTTTCCTCCTGTGTGTTGGGAAACCATGATTGGTAAGACCAGGTGAGAAGTTAGATATATGGATTTGAGATTCACGTCCATTTGAGCATCCCATGTTTCTTCCGTGATATTTGCAGGATCGCCGGGTTCAGATTGGCCGACATTGTTGACGAGGATATCGATTCGATTGTGTTTGCCCATACACGCTTCAACGAAGCACTTCATGGACGAGGAAGAAGTGGCGTCGGCTTGCATGATGGTTATGTTTGTATCAGGATTTTCAGCAAGGATTTGGGCTTTGGAAGTTTCAGCGGCTGGAAGAGATATATCGCAGCCGAAGATTATGGCGCCTTGACGTGCAAATAAAGTGGCTATTGTGATGCCATTCCCCCAGCCTGAGCCAATGCAGCCGATGCCCGTGATGAGGAGGACTTGGTTGGTCATGTCGTGCATTTTGCGGGATGGCGGGGGTGCTTGGACATTCGCCATTATGAGAAATCAAGGCGGATGCCTTTCAATATCTGAGACAGTTGTGATTTGGAGCATATAAATTTCCAATCCCTTTCCCTCGAACACAAGAGTTGCGGGGTAGTGGGGTGACGAACCTCCCAATACAGATAGCGGCTCGATCCACTGAACAATAAACACACTAATTTATCCTTTTTGACTCCTTCGCTATGCAATACAAATCCGGGTTAAAACAACTCCTTTATGGCATTCCTACTATTAACAATTCTAACATGCCTTTTGTTTGGATTGCTTGTTGAGAAATCTCAACCTCTTTCCTTACTCGTTTGTGTAGAATTCGGATACTGCTCTGCAACTCTAGGGAATCTCCACAGTACTCTGAATATATATCTAATAATAGCAGTGCAGCATCAACACAGACGTTGACATATCGAGGATCGGTGATATATTTCGTAATCCATTTGAAGATCGGCTGGACGGAACTCTCATCCCGGCCTTGAAATGCTACTCGCATAGCAGATCTATGTCGCAATGCCGTGAGCAGCGTGAGAATAGTAGCAGGTGGAAGAGCAGAGTCAAATGCGGCATCAAGCGCTTCCGCATATTTTCCACTTCGTAGATGGTATTCGAAATTCGGTTCAGTACTTCGCTTTCCTCCTTTCCGGGTGATGTGGGGATTGCCTTCGATTATTACATCTGCGCCTTCTCCCATAAAATCCAAACCCCTGAGCTTCTTCTCCACCCCTCTCGTGCGTTTCTTAGTCTTTTTGTCATATTCATCCAGTGTGCCTTCAATAAGAGCTTTCATCTCCTTAGCTCTCTCCCGCTCTTTGACCTTTTGCTGCCCTGAGAGTCTTGTTCTGATAGATAACACGCCTGATTGCATACCCACGACTAAATGCTTATCTTCCCTATTCGCGCCCGAGCTGACAACGCTGACTGAGAGAATAGGTGAAGGATATTTAGATCCTGCGACAACGTTCCAACTAGCAGTCTCAAACACTTTAACGTGTCCGTCTAGACCTCCACTGACTAGTCTGGTACCATTCGAAGCCAGACATAGCGAGGTGACGGTTTTCTGGTGATTCTTTAGAAGCTGTAATGGTTTTCCAGCAACTAAATCTAGGACCGAGATCTGATTGTTAGATGATGCGAGGACTGTAGTCCCTGGTGGCATTGGAAGAAC
This sequence comes from Chlorencoelia australis, assembly GCA_003988815.1. NCBI lineage: Eukaryota > Fungi > Ascomycota > Leotiomycetes > Helotiales > Cenangiaceae > Chlorencoelia > Chlorencoelia australis. Next base: position 954,978 of record QYAN01000006.1, read on the forward strand.
TGCTTCAACTGGCGCAGCATGCTTGAATATCATAGCAGCCTTATTCGGCGCCCTGTGATCCCAAAGTCTGACTGTCTCATCATAACTTCCCGTCACTAGTAAATTCGACATCGTTCCCGGCATAAAGCTCCCACTTCGGACATAATCTGAATGTCCAACAAAGGTTGTAGTGCATTTCTGGCTTGGTAGATCCCATAATTTGACCGTGCGATCATCACTAGCGCTCATAAGAGTGGTTAATTCTGTGGGCGAGAATTTCGTCGTCCATACTGGCTGCTTGTGCTCTTCCCATGTTTTCAAGATAGCCCGTGAGTTAACATCGAATACTTGGATCTTCCCCGTCTCATCTCCTGCCACCATGACACGGCCATCTCTGCGAATCTCTCCACTGTGTGCGATGTCTGAGAATCGGGTTATCGTCTTGATAAGTTTTCGAGTCCGGATAGAGAAGATCTGAAGGCGGGTGCCTGTAGTAACGCAGAAATAATCGTTGTTAGAAGAGAGAAGTGAATTGCTCGGCGGAGGAGGAAATGATATGTGCGTAATAGGGTAATTGGAAGGAGAGGGGACAAGTTGCTGTGATCGGAAAGATTTCCTATGAATTTGTTCAGTAGCTGGTATCCTTATGCGACCGAGGTAAATACCAATAAAGCTGTTCTGGAGTGACAGGAGAAGGGCCGGAGGGTAACTTCAACACTTGCAGTCCGGTAATTGGAGCTGCCATGGTTGTAGAGGTTGAAGGTTTATGAAGATGTTTCTTTGCGCCTCAAGTGCAATCGATAAATTCAGTTCAAAAAAAAAAAAGTATTTTCGAGAAGGTTAATTTTGCCGAGGAACTAGTCTGAAGAAAATTTAGCACATTCTCTTAAAGTTACCAAATATAGACCCACGTCACTTCTCAACCATAGACTAAAGTTGCAATCACGATGAAGAAACAAAGATACATCTCGTTACAATGAGAGAACCGCTGCGCAAATAAGGGACTTCCTCAGAGCTCTAACGCCGGCGAGCATGAAGCAGAATATGAACTTCGAGAGGAAGGTTCAAGAAAGAGGTAAAGACCAAAGTAACCAACAAAGCAAGCCAAAATGGGAGTGATCAGGAGAGCAGGGAGAGCCAAAAGAGTAAGAAGTATAGACGACCGAGGAGGAATTCACATTCTGCAAGGCTAAATGTATCAGGAGACGTTGGCTTCTGAGGAAGAGGAATAAAGCTCAGAAGAGATCAAGGTCGAATTAACGCCAGAAGAAGTTGAGAATTTGAAGGCTCAGATTGCTGGACTGCTTGACTTGGTCATCGAAAGGCAGACTCTCTCTCGTTTGTACCTCCCAGGCCTTCCCGTTGCATGTATCTAACGTAACTAGATATTACTACTGAAACCCATCGTCAACTTACGCGCCTCCTAGGGTTCGTCAAAAGCCTTGCCGGCGCTTTAAAGCCAAAGATTTTAAAGCCTTCTGAGAATATTATGACATATTTCCGATTAAAGGGATTTTTTGCCTTATTACACAGCACAGGTCTGCTGACGACATATCCAATAAGTGCGAGCAAGATGTCGATTAATGTTAGCGCAGCGGTTCTTCCCTTCATCGCCGACATTATCCACTTGAGTAAAATGAGAGGGGACTTGTAACTCGCCTTCGATCTGATCATTTACCTTGCAGGAAACTCTTATGTTAGTAAGTACTCCCAGATAGCTAGCTGTGATGCCCGTCCTTTAGACCGAGCAGTCGACTACTTTATTTTGAAGTTAGCGGAGCGATTGAAGGCGAAGAATCCGAAAGGAGCTCCCGCGGAGATACTCGAGAAATTGAAGGTACAGAGGCTGAATGCGAACAGTAAATACACCAAGATCTTTCCTGTATCTTGTGCGTTATTGGCTAGCTATCGTGCCTAGGAGATACCCCTGCATATCGACAATGTGCTAGAGTGAACAGCGAATAATTAGAAGAACAAAACCATTGTGAGTATTGAGTGTGAACTACTTCCATCCTAGAATAACCATTTAAAATGGCTTTTCTCGGCTGGTTCATCGACATTCTTCGAATTTCTCTATGACCCAAAGTCACTCTGCATACTTCGCCGAAATATTGAACAATCTGCACAGATGCAATGAATGAAGATTTAAAGTACTCTCTTCTGCTAGAGTGTCTACAAATTTTACTAATGCTACTCAGAAACCCTAAAGACTACTCTACTAATAGAGTATCTCTTTAATTAGGCTGGGAGTTATGTTTCCCTCGCTTGGAGATTTCCCTGTGGCTCCATCAACGAACTATCAACGACTTCATCCTGAAGCTCATCACTTCAAAATGTTATCAATTACTTTACTCTATTCCAGAAGGCAATCGAAACTCAATACCCGTTATCTGAAAGAGAGGAGACTTTGCCTCCCAGCTTATGCCAGGCGCAGCATTAACTCCTACAGTCATTGGCACTGCATAAGCATTTCTAATCCTCTTAGCACCAAAGGGAACGAGGAGGTCTACTTAGATGTTTTTGAGGAACCATGTGATGAGGATGATGATCTCAGATCCTCAGCTCTTGATCCCACTCAGCTCAGCTCGGATAGTCAGCATGATTATTAACCTCCTCCAAACCTCCTTTTCACTTTCGTTGCACCACATAATCACTCTTCCCCTTTCCTGTCCTTTCCCTTCCTTCAAAACTTCCGAAACATGTCTCATCAAAATATAAATAACCAGGCCCTTTCTGGCCGACAAAAAAAGCTGACCAACTTTTCCGTGGCGAATTTTCTTTTCTTTTTCCAGCCTTACGAAAATATACATACAATATAAGGGAAGGTAGATCGCGGATACGCTTAGTCAACTCAGCCAGCCAGGTCAATTTTGAGAGACTCGCACGTAAGATTACCAACAGACTCGTTTATCGCTTCTTCCGCCTCCCCCACCAAAAAAGCCTCAAAAGAAGTCTTCTCAAGTGAGGCTGCGTCGAGGGTCGTTTAGTTTTCGGCGGCTCATCACGTACATTTACATTGTATTACGTTGTGTTGTGTTGTGTTGGGCACCTATGTGCTTCATAGCGCAAGAGAAAATTAAACAATTTTGCAAAGAAAAAATTTTCTTATTATTTTTCTAGCGCCTCATTGGGTATATACAAACATTGAAAAACATTGAGGGGAAAAGATGCGGACAGTGATTGTGACCCTACCTATCTATCTACTTCAAAACTAAAGGAAATTTTTTCTCTATCCAAGTATCCAAGAAAGAAAGTTTTTTTTTTCCCATTTCCCGTCCTCTAGTAGAACCCAGTCTTTCTAAAACCCCGATTCCCAAATCCCAAATAAGCCACCTTATCCTCCCAAAAAAAAGATTGAACCCACCCCCCCTTCAGCAATGGATATTCTGAATGAATGCAGTGGACTCAAAGAGCCTTGTGCATAATAACCCTCCTCTCAACCTGCGAAGCACCCCCATACTCCCACAAATTCATATCCATAACTTCAAAATCTCTAAATCCATATCTCCTGAACAAACCCGCCACCGTAGAAGAAGCATGAACCACAGTTTGGAAACGGTCTCTTCTTGCGTCTTGGAGTCCTTGATCTAGTAGCATTTTCCCGATTCCTCTTCTTTGATAGGAGGGATTGACTACTAGGATGTTAAGTTCTGATTATTGTTAGCTTTATTGGTTTATTTTTTTTACGGCGGGAAATGGGAGCTGTAGGGGGAGAGGATAAAACAAACTTTGATAATCCCTCCCAGCACAAGCCCTCCCCATAGATTCATCCCCCCTCAAAAAAGTATCGTTGCACAGCCTAATATTTGCGCCCTTCCCCCACATTTCCTCCCCGCCGCTCCTGGCTTTGCCTGATGGGAATCTACCTCTCTCCCAAGCAGCAAAGCCTACGATCTCTCCTCGGTCGTTGACTGCTTTCACAAACCAGATTGTCTTTCCTTCAGTTCCTGGCCCTTCAGCCATGTTAATGGCTCGCTTCAGGAGATTGTCTTCAGTGCCACGGTACGGGCCAAAAGCGGATGCGCTGAAGGCATCATTAGCAAATCCGAGGTATTCTAGATATGCTAGATAAGGAAAGTCGATGTTGGCGGCGGCTTGTATATATATTTCTGAGTTTTGTTGTCTGCTCATGGTACTAGATTCCCCTTGTTCAGATTGAATCGTTTCAGGAGGAGGTACTTCTGTTTGAATTGGTGCGGATGAAGGGGCCTGGGATTGGGACGCCTCTGGCTCGGAGGCTTCGGAGTTTTGTGGACTTGAGGCAAAGTTTGTAGGGGGAAGCATGTACGAGGATATGGTCTGATTTGGAAAAAAGAAAATCATGTGGAAGAAAAGGGGGTAGTATATAAGGGAAAAGCTCCATCTGGAAGTATATCTTTACGTCCTAAGGCTGACACATTTGGGCCTTTGCACTGACCGCTAACTTGACTATCGCCACTATGTTAGCCATCAGCGTATGTTGCAAAGTATGCGCTGTTTCATAAGCCACAAGGCGTTAAAGGCCTAACTGCTCTCTTACCGCACTCAACAAGGATGACTTCATCGAAATCTTGTAAGTGTGTGTTGTACTTGGGAGCTCTTTAGGACAACTTCAGACATGAACCAAGGTCAAGACCCAAAGTTGAAAGTCAATTTTCACTGACAAATGAGCTTAAACCCAAAATAGAACTGCGTGAATGCCCGAAAGAATTATGAAAGAAGTGCGGTAAAGGAAATGAACCTTGCCTCAACAAGTGGCTCTTTAGTTCAGGGAGAGGAAGAGCTTTGCCTAAATGCATACTGAAGATCTTATTTAAGGTTGGTTGGTTGGGTTAGTAGATTTGTACGTGTAAAAAAAGAATAACACTTTCCGGTGTTTGCAGACACCAAAAATAAGGAAAAGTAGAAGAACTTGGTAAGGCATTGAAGACTATTAGACCCAATCATACTTACGAATAGACGCTAAAAGGCTGAGGCGGCGTTTCCGGCAAAAAATGTCCCTGCCGTGCCGATGTGGCCTCCATCAGTAGAAAAGTACCGACTGGCTGAAAAGGAGGAAAACTCCCTGCAAAATCTCTGAATGTGGCAATCATCTCAGAACCATCCAATCAACTCCAACTCCCCATTTCTCCCCTTCGATCGTTACCTCCCATACTGGCCCTTTAATTCCAACAATCTTGCCCACTTCTACCACGGGACTTTTTTGTAAGCCAGTCACCATTCCCTCACCAGCCACAATAACCTTAATGGACCCCACCGGCTCATTGCCATGATCGGAATATTGGCGGCCCTTCACTAATATCATCCCAGCTCTTGCGCCACCCTTAATCTCGTCAATCATGACTCTTGCGACCCAAGGATCGTCTTTGGGTCTATACCCCGTATTTGGCAATGCAGTAGACGCCGCATTTGCAACCCAAGCATCATCTCTTGGTCTGTGGGCAGTATTCCACGGAAGAGACCCCGTTTTTGATGACTCTATGTTGACCAACCAATCCCTGACTTCCGCGGCGAGGCCTCCGGTCACATATTTCTGGCCCTTTCTATGCGGTGAAAATTGTTCAGGCAGTGGGTCGCCACGTGATTGGTTCGAATCCGAAGTCTCTGTAGGGCGAAAGCGCGGAGGCTTGAGAAATGGTGTCTCGGTGTGCGGGTAGGGTGTCGATGGAGGTGCTGGTGCGGCCCGAACAAACTTTGGACCGATTTTCGCGATCGGGCGACGGGTTGCTGGTGAGGGAATTATCGGAGGGGGGAGAAAGACTGGTTGCCCGTCATCGTTCTCTTCAGGTTCAACCTCATCTCTCTTCCTCTCATAGGGCGATTGAGTGAGCCGCCGCCGCTTCGGACTCCGGATATCTATTTCATCATCGTTTTCAACCTCTGATGACGCGTATTGGGCATCGCCTTCTATTGAATCATATAGGTCGTAAGGAAGGTCGTCAGAGACATCGTCTATGACATCGTGTAACGTCTGTGTTTGACGTGCTGGTGTGGCAAAACGGGAAGGAGCCGGGGTGGGTATTGGGAGATTCTGTGAAGCAGAAGGTCTCGGGGATGAGAAATTAAAGCGCGGAGTCGGGTTGAATTGTTGAGAAACTTGTGCGAGAGGAGTCTGTCGTGGCGGTTGCTTCTTGATCACAAAGCGATGTGGTGATGGCGTCTGTAGTACTGCTCGTTAGAATTAATCTGTTAAGGCGGGTAAGAAGAGCTTACCATAGGTGGAGGCATTGTTAGGAAGACTTCGTGTCGAGATCGATGCTAATGATGGGAGAAGTTGAGCAAGGTTAGGTTACGATAACAGAAAGACCTACGATTTTATCTAACAATGCATAAAGCATCAAACAGATCAGTAGATCGTAGAAGAGTCCTCACCGTAACATTTTTGTGTCACTACAAAGGGCAGTTGAAGTTGCACAAATTTATATCATTAACAAAATATAATACGGATCATAGATTCCCCCGAATCTGGAATGCATGCCGAATGGAAGATGGTGATGATGATCTCATTGCACCTCGATAAACCTTAAGCGAACTATGATCCCCTTCCGCCAACCTTCTCGAGTTGTTTCTTTTTGCTGCAGAAAATTCAAATCATAAGTATTAAATTAATTAAGGGTTCTTATACTCTTATTCTCTTATACTATTTTAGAAAGGACGTCTCTTCCACAGATATTTTTCATGCCAACCTTCTAGAATTAATAGATCTCATCTTTCACAATGCCAAACCCTCCTTCGAAGCCAGGAGGCAAAGCCTCTTTCTTTCCCATTCTCTCCAAAAGACATGAGATTGTCATATTTTCAAGCACAGCCATTGCTTTATACGGCTATGATCAAGGTAATGGAACTACACCACTCTTGAATTGAGACTTTCACCTACTTACATCTGATAGGGATGATGTCTCTGATCAATACGAACCATTCGTATTTGAGGACTATGCAAATTGCTCAAGACAGCTCTATTTTGGGTATTATGTATGTGAAATTTTAAACGTGTCTCCAAAAGTAGCTCCATTCCGTGTTTCTTAGTCTACTTTGTACTGACTCTTCATACAGTGTTTCCATATATTACCTAGGATGCGCTATCGGAGCAGTTATTGCATCCTACCTCGCTGATAAATACGGTCGTAGGCCATCTATATTCATCTGTCTTGCAACAACGGCTTTAGGAAATCTCCTCATGTTCATATCAGGACTCTCGCCTCACGGGTCCTCCGCTTGGGGTGGTGGGGCTCTAGGAACTATGATTTCCGGTCGTATCATTATGGGATTAGGAGTTGGAGGAATAGATGCTACGATTCCCGTTTATTCGAGTGAAATCAGTTCAGACGGAGCTCGAGGACGAGCACTTGCCCAGGAATTTCAGATGAATATTTTTGGCCTACTCATGGCTTATGGTATTAACCTTGGGGTAACGAGGGGTTTGGGAAAGGATAATGAATGGGCTTGGAGGACACCTATTATTGTTATGCAGATTTTCCCAATCTTGCTCATGTCCTTTATCTCTCAACTTCCCGAGACGCCACGGGTAAGTATTTCACATCTCTTTCCTAGTCTCAAGCAGAAATCCTAACTTTCCCAGTGGTTCATAAGCAAAAACCGAAGAGATGACGCCAGAAAATCCCTAGAAATGATCTACCTCAAAGAAGAAGCCAATTCAAAACTCGAAGAACTCGATAAAGCAAACGAAGACGCAGACAGCAGAAAGGTCCACTACAGCGACATGCTCTTACCAGGCCAATCGCAATTCCATCCAACCATGATTACCATAATGGGCCAAGTCAACCAAGCTCTCACTGGCTATGGAGCTGTTTCCGTCTATGGTCCTCAAATCTTCGAACTCTTAGGATTCGACGACGACACAGCAGAATACCTCACCTTAGGAAACTACATCTCCTATTTTCTCATGATGACATTCGCATGGCTATCCATCGACGTTATCGGGCGCCGCAAACTGATGATCTGGGGTGCAATCGGTCTTTCTATCTGTTTTGCAATCCTCACTATTTTCGGAGGTCTAGCTACCAGTGGTTCCTCTTCGATCCCCTTTCTAGCAGTTGAAATTCCAGGCAGCATCACACTCTTCGTCGCTACAGCCATCTTCGGCATCGGCTGGCTAGCAACCGTATGGTTGATACCCACAGAAATCTACCCTATCACAGCTCGTGCTCAAGGAAGTGCCATCAGCGTGATCATCTGGGGCCTTGCAAATTTCACCGTCACATTATTAACCCCCCTCGGCTTTAACAATCTGAAATATTGGCTATTTCTAATCTTTGCGGTAACGAATGCATTTGCGGGGTGGTGGACATGGAAGTATTCTCCTGAGAGTGGAGGCAGGAGTTTTGAAGAGAATCAAGAGTTTTTTGATAGTGCAAGGGAGGATGGCAGTTGGGTTGTTAAGAAGGTTGATGGTGGGAAGTTTAGGAGTATGCCTGAGAAGAAGAAAGAGGGTGACGAGGAAGAGGGGGAGGGGGAGAGATCGCCGTTGTTGAGGAGGCCGGTGTGATTTGTTGGGGGGAGATAAACGGTTTAATGATTCCTCTGACCTCTCTCGTCAAGAGGAGGTGATATTCGAAATTTGTAAACTGAGCTAATGATATAATAGTAATTCGAAAACTGGTTCTCATGCAAGTTCTTCTGTAAGACCGAAGATAAGTGAATTCTAGGAGACCTCCCAATATCGAATCAGTAAATACCCCCATATTGGCTGAAAACATTCAAACAATCCGCAGTAAGCAAAAACAGGCAAGAGCAGTGGATGCTCCGAATCTAAATCACCTTGTGATGTCTATCTATAAAGAGCAAGAGGAAAAATGTTTGTCTTATCACTTCCTTGATGGGCACAACTTACCTCGAGATGAGGCTCATTCCATTCCCTTTCTTCAATAGCCCTTTTCCTCCATCAACAAGCAATGGCTTCCAATGAAATGACGGCGAGTCCCGTTGAAAGAAATGACAACTTATGGTCCTAATTATCATAACCCAAAGGATCTGACACAGCGGAAAAGGGCCATGGGAAATCATCTACGACGACATTTGAAGGACACAGCAGACCTCTTAGCCAACTCGTAAAAGTCAAACGCTTTGAGGGTACGGTTCTCCTTTCTCCTATGACGATAGCTCTCAAAATAAGATTGCCATTAAGCTTGTATACCATAATCCGTCATTTCAATTTCATTGGTGCCTTGTTTTGCTTTCTCATCTCGAGAACCCCCGTGAAGACAAAACTGAGGGATCAGTGAATATTCTAAGCTACGTATCTGTGATGTCCAGCTACAAAAAAAGCCAACACTCCTGAGACTTAATTTCATCCGAAACTAACAAAAACCAGTGTAGGAAGGATTATAATTCGCCGTCCTTTCTTTTTCCTTGCATGAATGACTAACTATAAAGGTTAACAGCTTCACTTCTCTGATTGTTGGAAATGTGTTCATATGAGGCAGAAAAAGAGATGCTAGTGGAAACCACACAAACGGTGGTGAAAGAATAATAGACAACACTAGTTATTATCTCAAGGCCTCTTTTTTCGTAAATCCTTCTTCGTAGTTATAATTTCATTGATAGGTAAATTTAAGATTAGAAATGACAATATATGCGTCAACAAAGGAAGAACAACAGCAACAAAAAGTTAATTGACAATATCCTTCCCTAATAAAACAAGTACGCATAAAGTGTAGCATCAAACTTCGTTTATTTGATACCCTATACATTTTAACAAAGCCCGCAGAAAATTAAAAAGCCAGAGATTGTTTGTCGCACTGTACCTTCTACCATTTCTATGCAAGTATATGTTCTTAGAATTCTAGCAGATATTATACGCTCGCAGCATGAATAGGAATCTTTGAATTAATGATACAGCATTCACTATATAAGGATGACGATCGTTTATAGAATCTCGTTGTAAAGTTAACCTTAGACCTTGGCATATGGCTACAATATATAAAAAAGCATTGCTAATCCGGATCTGGCGAAGCAAATACACTATGCTAATAATTAGGAAAGTTGAATACGAAAAAAGAAGGTTTTCCTATGAGCTGAGTCTCACTCGGACTTTAAGTTGTGTTGAACCTCTCTCAAAAAGAGCTCGAATCGAGTCTAAATCCTGCACTCCCCCCTTTTGAAGTGAATCTCTACAAATACCATTCCCCCCACTAAAGGGTGAAAACAAATACATATAAAAGACACACTCCTATCGAAATGAATCCTCAGATCCAAAAAATAATCATTCCACATTAATCCATAAGTATCTTTTCTTTTACCAGCTTTAAGTTGAGATAAAAGACTGATTCAATCATGAAGAGAAACATGACGACGAGACTTGAAAGATAGTTCAATCTGAAGATCAGTTCTCGAACTCTATGCAGTGTATATAAAGCAGCCTAAACACGATCTACAACGACGAACTTGTCATCAACAGAAACACAGATAACTGGCAGGAAAAATGACAGCGAAATCCTGTCATTGCTCTCGCTTCCGGTAACACACCCTCCTTTCTCCTCCTCCGCAGCGAACATCACCAGAATCATTCTGTTGCTCCCTCCTGAGATTTTCTGGTGTGGTGTTAATCCCTGATAGCTCCACATCGACAAAGTCGCAGAGGTTATATATCGTTTTTTTGGTTTTATTCCTGGCTTTCTATTTCTGTGTTCAAGAGTTCTTTTTGGGTCTTGATAATCTGTGTGAACGATATAAGATGATAGAGTTGGGCTCTAAAGGAGCGCCTTGGTCCTTCGCCGTTGCACAATAACCACCATTTTTTTGCAAGTCGCATGTGCACGTGCGAAAGGAACAGTTGAGGGATAGGTTATACACTATGTTATAACTGAGATCACCAAAATTCAACATGGGGGAAAGGAAGAAAAGAAAGCCTACTTTCCCAGCCAATGGACGTAATAATAGGTGGTTTAAAAAAAACCAATACCAGGGTATCATATTCATATAAACTCGACAAAACATAATCAACCAACATGATCAACACCCAACCCGCTCTCCAGCATCTCCCCAAGAATATCCCATCTCTTCGCCTCCTCCCCACCACTCGCTCTCGCCACCCCCCTTAATCCACTCCCCACAAACCTCGCCAACCTATCAAATTCTGTCTTCATCTTCCTCAGCTTCTCCACATACAACAATTCATCTCCATCATCGTACGTTCCAGACAAGATACTAAGATCTACATCTATGGCTTTATCTTCATCTGAGCTGTCTTCGGGAAGAGGTTTTCTCGGAATATTAGTAGGGCGACGCTTGGGAGTAGAAAGACCTAGAGAGGCCACGGATAGATCCATCATCTCTTGCTGTTGTTTCATGGCTGCTTTGCTTGCTAAGGCGTTGGCCGCTTGTGCATCCTCTAGCTTGATGCCAAAATCGAGAATTTTGAGGATAGTTTTGTGAATTAATTCTAGCTTGCTTCCTAGAAGTGCTTCGTTAACGATCGCTCTCAAGTAGGTGTTGTGGACGGTTATCATTGCATCGACATCCTCAGCGTTTTTGATATCTTCACGCATTTTTTGGTATCTAGGTTCGATGACGAGGGAGGTCAGGTAATAATAAAGGGTGTAGGTGAACCAGAGAAGACGGCTGCGTAAGGTGTAATAGAGTGCTCGTTCATCTGAACCGCTCGTCATCGTGATTTCATCAGTGACCAGGCGTTGTCGTGAAAGTATGTGCGAGCTCCGTCGAATCTGAATAAGGAAGGTGAACACTTTTTGATATGAACGTATGGATGTTGGAGTGATTACGATTTGTAGGGGCCACGACATATAGTATCTAAGCTCAACAATCGATAAAACTTTCACAGATCTCCTGCATCTTGCTACTTCCTGGTTTTTTCGAGATAAAGGTTGAGTGCTCACTCGTAGCCAATCAGCGGATATTGATGAATGTGAAGCAATGGTAGTCTGAGCAAGCTCAGTGAGAGTGAAACGATCGTTCCAAGAAGGGTCGAGGGTGTCAAGCTTATCAAAGACATGACTTGTGAAGCTAGACGATGCGATCCCATCTGCTATAAAGTAAATATGCGAAAGAGCATCGAATGTTAAATGGAGGCCACAAGAGTCAAAAAGGGTCCGACGGAGGATATCAGATACATGGCGGTGCTTGTTTTGAATCCAGGAATCAAATGCAGTATCGAAAAGTTCTGGAAATGGTGTAAGAGAAAGCTGTGATGGATTGCACACTATTTCGAAGTCGAGGCCTGGCTCAGAGCTTTTCCCAGATTGCAAGGACTCAAACCGGTTCAGATGTTTCAGGATCACCACGCTTTTGCCTGTCGTAAAAACTCGATGGGCAGTCGTGTGAATGAACTTAGGTGCATGCAAAACTCCATCCTGTGTCTTGCGGAGTTTGAATCTTGACTCCCAAATTGAAGGTAAATCTATTGCCCCAGTTGTTTCGGATACAAAAAATACCGTATCACCATTGCTCAACTCTCCTTCCTCCATCCACGCTTGGATCGGTCGTAGGTAGACCTGAAAACATTGAAAGAATAGTTTGCCCATCCAAGCATAAGTTTCATCGTCTCCAGCCATCTGGCTGATACAAGTCTCGTCGAATAAGAGCTCGATATAACGAAAAGCATGTGCATATCGATCTTGATTCACATCCCTGATAATATTGGATAGTTGAACAAGTGGTCTTACAAGAGAGCTCACGTCAATTCGTAGACTGATAATACTAGCGACGATGTCGCCCACAGGAGCTACGAAACGCTGTTGGATCTCTGACAGCCGCCTGTCAAATTCCATGACCCTTTCGGATATGCAGCTTTGGAAAACTTGGAGCAGAGGTATTGTCTGAGGACTGGTCATCCACAATCGAAGAGCCATGACTGCAGAACCCTGCTCTGCGAAAGCTTTAATCTGCTCATCAAAGGCTTCTCTGGAGGCATGCTTTAAGCTGTAGGCTTTTGATGGTTCTATAGACGATCGTTCGTGGGATAATTTGAATAGAGAGGTCGGGGTACCCAAAAGCATGAATATAATTTCACGCATAGCCTGAAGCTCAGTAATGGGCTTCCTTACGGTCTCCAATCTGACTCCATTAACACTTGCGAATTTGTGCCAGAATTGTCCCTTCTGCAATTTGTAGAGACCATCTTTCTCAAACGTGTTCACCACCAGTTCTTCGGGTCGTCTGATAAACTCTTCAACGCTAGTCTGGCCTGTAGAGTTTGAGCTAGAACGATCGGATTTACCATCCTCAAATTCGTCTTCATCAGACGTTTCGCTTCCAAAGTCAACATTCCTCCATATACCTTTTTCTCGTAGCAAAGGATCTTCAGCGACAATATCTTCCCACTTTAAAGGAGGTCCTGTATCTGGTCCCGGCTCTTTCAAGAAATCGAAGTCCTGGATATTGGATTTCGAGACTGGCTTGTCTGATAATTCTAGCAGTAGATGTAAAATCTCAGGACTCCATTTGATTTCCTTCTTCGATAGAGTGTTGAGACGTTCTCGCAATGCATCCGCCAAGGGATCTTCATTGTAAACCCGAAATTTCTCCTCGAGGCCATCGAGACGGCTGTTGATATCGAACTGATTCGTTCGAGAATAAGTATTGTATCGAAAAGTTCTCAAAGCGGATTCTCGATGAATGCTAAATTTGGCAGGATCAGACTGAGTAAAAATATATTAGTCTGATATCGATCATGCTATGATGCAAGTAGGCCAGGGAAGTGTGTGTTAACTTTATTACCTTTGGCAATAGGGAAATGACAAGCTCATCAGTCAAAGCCCCGAGTTTTGTGATATGAGCCATGAAGATACAATTGACATTGACATCACGACCTGGTTCCGTTACATATTTAGATAGATCTATGGATGCAAATAAAATCAATCTAATCTTAGTGGAGTTTGTTGTGGCGCAGGATCAAGTGGCTTTTCAGCAAAACCCCTTTCCAATCGAAGCTAGATAAAGCCGACGCAACGCCAACTCCTTAACTGCCGCAGCAAACTTTCCTCAAAAGTACTAACACATCACAACAATGGCTATAGCACGACCAATTCGAGTGCTGGGCTTGATAGCCCTCGCACTATGGGTCTATTTCATATACCAAGTCTTTGGGCCTGCTAGAACTGTCAGAGGCCCTGGAGATTTGACAATGGGGAATATGGATAGAGACCCCAACTTGGATCGTATGCGCCCATCCTTCCAACCCACTAACATGAGGAAACTATCGCTAACAATTCCTAGCCACGGGCGAACCAGAAGGTGTGTTATGGCGAGCAGAAGATGGCTATGGACTTGGGGCAGAAGGGGTTGCTCGAATAAATGCTACTCTCCTGTCTTTGGTCCGCAACGAGGAAATCGACGGCATGATACAAGCCATGCGAGATCTCGAACGAACGTGGAACAGGAAGTTCAATTACCCTTGGACCTTTTTCAACGATGTACCTTTCACAGAGGAATTCAAAAAAAGAACTTCAGCAGAGACGAAGGCGGAATGCAGATATGGTAGGCGGCCATAATTTCTTTACTAGCACATGAATTTCGCTGACAACTCTGCCGCAGAATTGATTCCAAAAGAGCACTGGGAAATACCTCCCTGGATCGATCACAACGTAATGGCAGAGTCAGCGAAGATATTACAAGAGCAGGATATTCAGTATGCTTCCATGGCATCTTACCATCAAATGTGTCGTTGGAACAGTGGTCTTTTCTACAAGCATCCTGCATTGGAACACACTCAATATTATTGGCGAGTCGAACCAAAGGTCCATTTCTTCTGTGACGTGGATTACGATGTCTTCAGATACATGTCTGACCACAACAAGACCTACGGTTTCACAATTAACCTCTACGATGCCCCTCCTTCGATTCCCTCACTATGGCCCGAGACGACGAAATTCCTTGCTCAGCATCCCGAATATATCAGCGAAAACAATGCAATGAATTGGTTGACAGACAGCAAGAGGAGACCCGAGCATAACCAAAAAGCGAACGGATATTCCACCTGCCATTTCTGGAGCAATTTCGAAATTGCAGATATGAGTTTTTGGCGCAGTCAGGCTTATGAAGACTATTTCAACCATCTAGATCTAGCGGGGGGATTTTTCTACGAAAGATGGGGAGATGCGCCCGTTCACAGTATAGCTTTAGGACTATTCGAAGATTCCAACAAGATCCATTGGTATGCTCTCTCTTCTCGCATACTGTATATGCTTCCCAACTAACAGAAAACAGGTTCCGCGATATCGGCTACCAACACATTCCCTATTTCAACTGCCCCAACTCCCCCAAATGCAAAGGCTGCATGACCGGACGATTTACAGACGGCGAAGCATGGCTACACAAAGAAGATTGCAGACCGAACTGGTTCAAATACGTCGGGATGGGTTAAGAATCTATGGCAAGATACAGAACGAAAGAAGAAGAAAACACCTTGTATTAAAAGTATTTATGTCTCTGTTTGGAATTTGAATTGAGCATTGGCAGGGCGTTTGGGGGTGGACCTTTTTTTCATCTAGTAAGAGTAAGATGGTGGTGGGTTAGATTGGTAGGGTAGACTGGTGGGAATGGAAAGATAGGGAATTACATTGATACCAAGTTCGCCTTTTGGACAAATTCTGTTTATGGAGAGAGATTGCTTGGAGAACCACCCCTTTTCCCCATTCCTAACTTTGCCTACAAAAGCAAATGTAAGTAGATAATACCGGCAATAGTTTACTAATTCTTCAATTTCATCTCAAAGCTTTTTCTTGCCTTCAGGTCGCTTTCTAAGCAAAATTGCGGAATTTCACTCCTCCACCGATATGGCTATATACGTGGTGTTAGCTGGTGAGCTAAAAATACATGTGCGTACAGGTGCCACGATTGTTTGACTTATCTCCTCTCCCACAGAACTTTGCATTTCCCTGTTCCTTACACCACAACTTCATCATCTGTAGTTGATACTCGAACTACGATTGCGAAAACAGTATTCCAAGAATATTCAGACTTGAAATTCAAGATGGAGAGAGTCGAGCAAAGATTTGAGAGCGCATGCAAGAATCTCGAGATTCCGGGTGCGATTCTAGTTGCGGGGAATGCTTCTGGTATGTTATCTATTTTTAGTCAGCCAGTATTGTCAGTGTTCATCTATGAGGCTGGAATGATGAGTCTACATTTTGTCCCTTACCATGATCTGACCAAAATCAGGAACTTTCAAATATGCCAAAGCATTCGGGGTCCGCACTCTCAAGGATCTCTCCAACCCAGAACCAATGGACTTGGATACGACGATGTGGCTAGCATCTTGCACCAAACTCATGACAACCGTAGCAGCAATGCAATGTGTTGAAAAGGGTCTACTTAGCCTCGATGCTGATGTCACCGATGTGCTTCCCGAATTCAAAGACGTAAAGATTTTGAAGGACTTTGATGTTAGTACTGGAGAGCCGATTTTGATCGATAGTAAGAAGACTATTACTCTCAGGTTAGTGATTCATCTGAAGCACGAGTGAGGAAATTGAGGGTTAATGACGTTGGTTAGACATTTACTTACTCATTCCTCGGGTATCGGATATGATATTTTCAGTAAGTTTCACGTGGAATTTCTGAATATTTGAAGGATGCTTATTGCAAGGTAGATCCTCTTCTTAAGAAGTACACAAAATGGGCAAGTGGAAAAGCTCCTGAATCCGGTATGACGGCGGAAAAGTCGTTAAAGGAGACCTGCAAGTTTCCTCTTCTCTTTGAGCCTGGAGAATCGTGGGAATACGGTGTTGGTGTCGATTGGGCTGGCCAAATGGTCGAGCGAGTCAATGGCAATATCAGCTTGGAAGAATACCTCAAGAACAATGTCTGGGATCCTCTAGGCATGAAGAATACCACCTTTTTTCCGAGTCAACATCCCGAGGTTATGTCTAGGTTGGCGACTGTGAGCTGGAGAGAGGGAGGCACAACTATGTTTGGAACCACGGATAATCCAAATGGGAAAGTTGAATATACCGATCAACGATTCTATACCTTGAAGGCAAAAGAGTGTGAAGGCGGTGCTGGAGGATATGGAAGCCCGTCAGAATACTTCAAACTCTTACTGAGCATCTGCTCTGATGATGGGAAGGTCTTGAAATCGGAGACGATTGAAGAGATGTTTGTAAGTATATCCTGGCTGATTATTCTGTCTTGGAATCCTTTTTTGAGGAGTTAAATGAGATGCGGACAGGAAGACAACCCTTTCTGAAATAGCCAGTACTAAGTTTTTGGTCTTCACTAGAAACCTCAACTTAGCGAGCAATCTAGGAGCAGACTCACGGAGATATTAAAGCTCCCAGAGGTCAACGATACATTCGAGGGGTTTCTTGCTGGCACAGAAATTAGTTATGGGATCAGCGGAATTATGAATTTGGTAAGATAGCCGGACCTTCTCTGTTCTCGCTCTTCCGTCGGTCCTGTGTAAAACTCCATTCTTGCTTAGTTGTCCTTGACTAGTCATTAACTAACCTACGTGTATTCAGGATGATTTGAGTAGCCGAAAGGCTCGGACTCTTGCATGGGGTGGATATCCTAATCTTAAGTGGTGGATTGACAGGACAACTGGCGTATGTGGGATTATTGGGACTCAGATTTCGCCCCCTGGGGATCCAAAGGTGAGAGAGTTGTTCTTGATGTGGGAAAAAGAAGTGTATAGGAATGCAACTCAACAACAGAAGCTTTGAGGGGGTTGAGACTGGCAAAGTTGTACAGAGATTTGACCTCTGTAGCGATCTTCAATTCTATCAATGCTCTATTACATATGGATGTTGGCGAATAGGTGCTACGATTGTAATTAGCTCGCTAGAATTCATCTTTAGAAATTGAAATATTTAGTCTCAATGTTCTGTTATTGTAATTCTGATCGTCCTAGAGTTTGGTTCAAGTTTGCTAATCAACTTCCCCAAGCTAGCTCCTTCCATTTTCCTTCTCAAGTTCTTCGAATCATTCTTTCCCATTAGAGTTCTATCACTTCCTCTGTTCTTAGGAAAGCTACGATGTTCACCTTCTTACCTTTCTGAAAAACAACACTTACACCTTCTCGTTTCCCTCATTCCTAGATTATCAAGCTCTACGACTTCGACCCTAGATCCTACACACAAGCCCTATTCAAATATACTTTTTAGAATATACCTCTATTAAGGATGGAGCCAAAACTCACTCGTCGGATCACAACAAGAACCGGCAAATCAACGATGCCTAGCGATGGTCTACTTCGCCAACCTACCATGAACATTTCGGAGCCAGGAACAACAACCCTCTCGAAATGTGATCCCCTGAAGCAATTCTTTCTCGTCGTGATCGATTCTCTCCCTCGTGGGTACGGATTTCGAGGTCACGTCGTTGCCGTCATTGGGGAATTAGTCGGGACGACAATCTTTCTATTTCTCGCATTTGCCGCTGCTGAAGTCGCTATAGTCTCTGCCAACAATAACGAAGGTGATAAGATTAACTACAAGCTCAAGTCGATCCCCACTACAACGCTTATGTACATTGCTTTTGGCGCTGGTCTTAGCCTGGTGGTTACTGCATGGACATTCTTTCGTATTAGCGGAGGGCTCTTCAACCCCGCTGTAAGTTTTCACTCGCTGGTGTTCATTCAAAAGCTATGCTGACCGCTTCCACGAGGTTTCGGTCGGAATGTTTCTTATCGGCGCAATAGACTGGGTTCGTTGCCTACTCCTCTGTATTGCCCAGTGTGTTGCGGGAATAAGTGCTTCAGCTCTAGTCAATAGTCTGTTACCTGGAGATCTACACGTAGGGACTGACCTCAAGCCTGGCCTCAGTATTGCACAGGGAGTCCTCATTGAAATGATTTTGACTGCTCAATTGGTTTTTACAATCTTCATGCTCGCAGCTGAGAAACACGAAGGTACGTTTCTGGCACCTCTCGGTATCGGGTTGAGCGCGTTGGTGGCCGAATTAGCTGGCGAGTCACTATTTCCATTTTGCAGAGACTCCCGCTAATTAAAAAAAGGTGTGTTCTGGACTGGAGGGTCGATGAATCCTGCCCGTTCTTTCGGTCCAGCTGTCATTACTGCTACATTTTCCGCTACCCATTGGGTCTACTGGGTCGGTCCACTCGCAGGTGCCGGACTGGCTGTAATATTCTACAAACTTATCAAGGTCTTGGAATATGAGACAGCGAACCTGGCTCCCGACATGGGGAATGCCGACGATGACGAAGAGCAAAGGAGGAGCTCATGCCACTGCATAGAAGCAGCAGTGCCAAAGTCAAGAAACTCATTTCCCGTCATGGTTACTGCCCCATCTGCTCCTGTGTCTGCACTTCGAAAATCGTCGTCACAACTTTCTATGAATACAGCGAATGATACTGATCCACTAGGAGGGGCAGCAGATTCTTCTTCAAACCATTCATCTGGACCAGCAAAGAGTGGACCGACAGGTAGCCTAAATTCATTAAAGCCACCTCGAAATGCACAAGAAGGAAAAAGGTTTGAAGGCCGTTCCGTTGTGACTATTCTATTAGCAGAACTAATTCAGAGACTTAGGCCAACAGTACAAGAAGCTAAATTGGGACAAAAGATTCAGAGTGTTGTGGATGAGCCAGACGACTTTATGCAAATGGTTCGAGATTGAATGAGCTCCCGGTAAATCTGAAGTTGTGTTCTATGCGAGTTGTGATAAATTTAGTTATTCTATCGTATTCGTCCCTGATTAAATCAGGGTTTTCCTTTCTTTCTATATGATGATTCTGCCCAACCACAAAAATCAATGTTCTTGCGAGAACAAGCTCAGTTCTTCAGCCCGAATTCCTCATCGTTTATATTGAATACCTCTCCTTGATCTGTACTAACATTTTGAAGCCAGGGTCCCTAAATACCGAGGAATTATCCTATACCTCTCTATCCTCAAAATAGGTTAAACAAATTTACTCTCTAATCAACACCTCCTTTTCTCATCTCATTCCCTAACAATGCTGTCCTAACATCCTCATGCACAACACTCAACTCCCTCCCCTTCATCCATCATAAACCACAAGACATCCAAACACCCTTCAACGCCTTCACATACGCATCCTGCACCACTCTCCTTACCCCCCTTTCCTCTCTAATCCCCTTCACACTGCCCACCTCAGCAGCTGCTTCTTTACCTTCAAATTGTTGTATGAATGTTTGGCGGTACCCGGAGTTGGACAGAGTGTTCGAGATTAAGGGAGGGGAATAGAGTAGGGAAGGTACCTAGAAACAGCAGACGCAAAAGCCGCAGGCATAGTGAGCAGACCGGATGAAAGAGGGGATTTGAGGAGCGCGGATTGGAAGAAGAGATGGAGATAGTAATCTGGTGCTATGTTTACAGACTGTCCAGAATGTTAGCCATAAAGACTCGTTCTATTGAGTCGGATTTTACCGAAAAGATACTCAAAGGGAATAATAGAAAGACTTACGAAGTCATGGAAGAACCCAATAGCTAGTGCAGTAACATTACTACTTGATTTGAAAGTCTCCAAAGGAATGAGGAAATTTAGCTTTTCGCTCGCCGTCGATGAAGATACCATTCACGATGCCTCCGGCGCAGATTAAGGAGATCTAGCAATAGCAGCAAATATTCCCAGAGTAAGAATATAATTAAGGAAGGGGGGTTTAGATGTATCAAAGCATGAATACCGTTGATCCAGGAGGAGTAGGAGCATTAAGGAGAGGATTGTGAGGCTACCAAGCTTATCTGTAGATTAAAGATATAGAGAGGAAAATGGTGAGTTTGAGGAAAGATTTTGAGATATCTTTCGGACCTGTAATAAGGGATGTATGCGTTATGCACATCTAGGAAAGTAATAGCTAGGTTGAGCCAAAATACCTATCTTCGTTCACCATCAGTTCAACCTCCTCAGAACTGATGTTGAACTATTCACCTCAGGGTATATATTGAGTAAATTCACCACCCAAAAGTGGTCTAATACTTACTACCTGCCAAAGCCCAGGAGTACACTTCTTTCCTTGGATATTCCTATTATTAGTATCTCTCCTCTCGTCCCCCCCTCTTCCTCCTTTCCACAAATACTAACCCGCCTAACAATTAACATCTTCATGCCATATTATCGAAGAGCTGGAGAGAAAGGCTACAGAGCTGTGTTGGAGAGAGTATATGCTTCTCCGCTGGAGGGATAAAGGTGTATGGATGGGAGGTATGGATGGGAGGAAGAGACTGGGCGGAGGGTAGGAGAAAGAATGGGGGGGAGGAAAATGGGCAAGAGAGACGAGACGAGAAGTGAAGTGGGTGAACAAAATGGTAGAAGCAGGATGATGGAAAGGGGGAGAGCTAACGCTAAAGATAGAATGAGTAGATGGAAAGGACAAACATCCATGCATAGCCTGATGCAGAGTGTTGAGGTTATTGTGGGAATGGCGGTGGCTACATTTAGAGCTACCATAAAAAGAGGAGTACGATGCAACCAAAAGGGGTTCAAAATCAGTTTTTGGACTCGCAGTGTAGTATTGTATTTTGTTTTATTGATGATATATAATAAGCATTTGCATTAGGTTGTGAGAATTGGGATAAGTAGGATATTGAATTGAATGAAGTGGCAAGGAGACGGGACGATTGACAAAAAGTGCAGCCATTACAGTAACCTTCCTAAGTGTGGGACGAGATACTCCAATCCGAACTGTGCTCGCGGGCCAGGAGGCAAAATTGCTGTCTCTTCTGTTTCGGCATCCTCATTTTCAACCCCCTTCTTTTTGTCTTCGCCAATTTGAACTTGTCGTGTCGCCAGTTTAGCCTGGCTATCCTGGGGAGAAAAGGTCTTATCCTGACAAACAGTAGGAGAAGGATGGGTCCTAGAATAGTCGTCCTCCTCGTGGAGACCTATCTCCCGAATGAAGTCCCGTTGAGACTCGAAAGATGGAGCCGTCTGGAAGGAAGGAAGGAACTACCTACAACACTATAGCTGCAGATCTGTATGTCAGCATGCCGTGCCAACTAGGTATGCCTTCTTTGGATGCCACCCTCCCCCCGCATGCTAAAAACGTGGTTCGATGAGGCACGTATGTCGTGAAGGATCAAGTGCGCACTACCTTCTTAATTTGTGGTATCTCTGTTGATTGTGAGGCCCGTTTCAGAAAGAAAACAAATGAGTGGCTGGAGAAGGTTACTAGAATATTGGAGGGTGGGTGGTACAGGAAGGAATGGAAGAAGTTTAAGAGGGAGAGAGTGGGATGAGATTTCAAGATGCGGTGAGCGAGGAACTAACTCCTTTTCCCATGTGCGTCAGTCAACAATGCAGGATCCTTCGTCTTCTGGAAAATTGCCATTTTTAGCTCCTTTGGCTTTCGTCATTTCATGTAGAGTAACCCTTTCAATCCTTCGTGTTTCTACTTCTCACACCGATGAGTGTGAGATCAGCGCTTGACTGAAAGTTGTGGTGTGAAGGTGACTGAATGGCCCTTTGGGAGAGTAAATATGATAGAGTATGAAAGGTGTTCTAAGACGGCACGGCACCTCAGCGCACCATGAGAGCGTAGCCTCCTCCGTCAAGACGAGAATACACGCTAATAATCACTCCGGTCTCAGCGTGGTATATCGTGCATCAAGCGAAGGATTCCACTGTCTCATCGTCAGCGCAATCCTTGATCTAATGCCGTCCCGTGCCGATAGTTATCTTTCTCTCATGCCATGCGGCAACAGCTGACGGCGTCGAGAGATGGAATACCTTGGCCGCCAGTGCCAATAGCAAAGCGTATCAGTATCTGGTTTTTCCTGTTGCCGTTCCCGTGCCGCCAGATTTGCCATGTGGCAGAGGCAGAGGCATTACGGGCCGGGGATAGAGTCGACATAGGAGTTTGTTATCGTGGTATCGTGGTATCGTTACGCATCGTAAGCCAGATCCATCGGCTATTGTCCTTCATAGGGGTTATGTGCTCTTCTCATCCTCCTTTGTGCTCCGCTCGCATCGACCTTGCGAGGGCCCTGTTTTATTGAGCAGTACAATCTAGCTGGTGGATAAATTGGACCATTGTGTCGGGACGCGCTGCCTGTTGTGTTCGTGTCTGCATATCATTGTCCTCATCGGCCCTTTGATAGTTGCTCTAGCTGTGGCAAACAGTCACGACGATGCGGTCGAGGGGATGATACCCAAAGCGGCATATCCCACTCGTTTAGCGGTATTGTTGTTACTCGACACTGTTACTCAATACCAATGTCACGAGAAGCCGTCGGAAAGACTACCGATCTATTAATGTCTGGCTCGAGGCATGTTACTTCCGTTCCAGCAGCATGGGCCCCCCTATCCTTGCCATATCCTTACAGCCTATCCCTTCCCATTGTTTTTGCCGGTCCGCGCAAGAGGCCAAGCGTGCTAGGACTCTTTTGCGCTGGATTCGACACTATTCAACGAATCACGGCATATCCGATATGGGTCCAGACCCCTCACTCGGTATTGCAACTACTTAAGTAGCTTCCCCCTTGTGGTGAAGAAGTGGCGGAAAACGTGGGATCAACCACGGGGCTACCTCTTGGGGAAATAATAGACGAAGTTGTTCGAAGCGTCTTTCACCTATCATCTACCTTCTCCACATCTCTCTTCCTCTCTCTCTCTTCCTTAGCCTCCAACTCAAGTCTGCGCTACTTCGTACTTAGCTCAGCTAGCTCAGCTAGGTCTGCTAAACACAGGAACGCAGCAGATATGGAATATGCCCAGTTTTATTGAAGACGTTTCCGGAATACTGAATCCCGCAGCCGATAGTCAAGTCTTGGTAGGGTAGGGTACAGTTGTTGCTGCCTAACACAATATCCAATCGTACAACGGTGGTCCACATACACCCATACCTCGTGCTCTTCTGTAGAACAGTAAGAAATGGCCAAGTCGGCAGTCAGTTCATCCGTCGGCTTGGACGTAGGTCTATTCTTGGAAATGCCTGCAGTTGCGGCGAGCGGGACATGGTTGTTGATGACACCCGGAGAACAGATTCAAGATTATTTCAAGATTACTCGTAACGAAGCCAATCAAGTTGCGGTCCGGTCGATGATTATCACTGAAATTCGTCTACGCAAAGAAGGGCCCAGTCCCGAGACAACAGCGTGGGCCATGGGTCATTCCTCTTCTTTCCCATCTAGCATCCTGGCGTGGGTCGACCGAGGGAGCGTGCATCTGGTGGAGCACTGCAGCACATGGAAATCAAGGATCAGGAGGAGACTAGTTTGGGGAGGTACCGACTACCGTCACACTCCCACTCCGAGCTTGGGCGTCCACCCCCTCACAATCGCTTAATGAGCCTATTCGGGTGATTTTCTCGCTCCAATAAGTCTTTTTGGCAACGGGGGAAGAGAGGTCGTCTAGGTTGGAAAATGCCGTAATCTCCAACCACCCATTTACGAAGTACATCTTTGAGATCCATGATCGTACAAAAGAGCAACGGATGGAGGCTCACTCCAACAAAGGATCAAGAGGATGAAGACGCATGGGAGCTTGGCGTGCAAGTTTTTATACGATTACTTTGTACACGTCTCTAGGTACAGACCAAAACCATCATCTGTCGGCACAGAATCTAACGGTACTTTTCATCTTCCGGGTGCTTCGGCGCCATGCTCCGGACGCATCCCCCACAGCTTCCTACCCTACGAGGCTGGCATTCGACTTCGTGGCACCCATGCACGGACTGGGTATCCACCTGGTCAAATACCACGGTCACAGATTTCGTTACCACGGTCACACTGCACACAGCGCTGAGTTTCTCCTTATTATTCATCGGCTGCAATTGCCGGCTCTCAATTGGGTCCATGCCCTCGGCGCTTGTTCCTGCATCACTATGGCACAGTCCTTGTGTGCCGCACCAGGGTGTGTCTGATTACCCTCGGGAGCGAGCTTTTCTTGTTTTGACTGCCGCTGTAAGACTGCGTTCTTCAGATTCCTACCTCAGATTGATTGGGTCCTGCGAATGTGAGGCAAAAGAGGAGACTATCGCGAGATTTTGAACATGGCCACTCATGTGAGTGAGATTGATCATGGATTTCCTACCTGTGGGTCCTCGGTATATATTTAGATTTGGAAATTCGTAAGCCCGCTGCAGGTTGATCAAAGGCTAACAAATCATAGCCAAGTCAAGTCGATACCAAGGTTATTCCCCTTTAGCAGCCAAAAAAAGGACGCTTATATGGGTCAGAACACCAGAAATCTGCACTCTAATAACGTTTCATTTTGGCTTTGAACAACAATTAAAATGGCTAAAAAATATGTGATAAAATTTTACACTGTGCATTCAATATATACTACTTTAAGTAATACGATAGAATCGAAAGCAGAATTTAAATGATCTCATTAGCCAAAATCCTTGTTTCGCTAAAACGTGTATTGCGAGATTGCATCTGCTCTTCCTCGCTCTCTAATGTTTCAGATAGATCAGTAAAAGAAAAAGGCTTGTTCATCATTAAGATGCTCCGTCGTAAGGCAGGATGGCTTGTAGTCTTTCTTTCTTCTCTTCAAATCTTGTCAAAACCAAACGACCTCCTCGGGTGGTGGCACGAGATAGATCTGAACTCTTTATCTCTTCCCCATTATTTGTTCATCCTCCAGGACCTAATGGTGGCCTGTGACCGGCCATGTCAAAATGCAATGTGGATCCGTAAGTGTTGTAAGAAATTACACGCAATTTAAGCTTTATATAGCATAGTGAGATTGGGGGGCACGTCCCATATCCAGTCTGGTGGGAAATCATCACTCGCATCTTTTACACTCCATATGATCTAAAGATCAGGGAGGGGGACTTTCAGAGGAATCACCGTCAAAGATCGGGAGACTTGAAAGAGAAGGACATCGATCGGTTTGACGTGAGATCGCGGACCCTGGAAAGCCTGTGTAGCAGTCACAACGTGCACGTGAAACCAAGATTTATCGATGACGAAAATGACGTTAACGATCGAGGTCAGATTTGACAAGGCGGAGTCGCCGACCAAAAGTTGATCGGATAAATTTCAGCGTTTTGGTCTAGCGCGCAGAGGCCCCCCTTTTCTCGAAAGCCTTAACCGAGCCTTTCTCCTGAGTGCCGGAGGCTGCTGTAACTCAAGCTTGATCCTAGATCTCTCAAATAACGGAGCTTCGAAGCATCTGGCAAATAGCTTAACAAGCCTGGTCTGAACGCTTGGCCCCGAAATCAACCATCAAAGGCCCGGCCAGGCCAGACTTGAGCCCGCAATGGATGGCCTACATCCATCATAGACCGTTTGCATCTGTGAAATTATTCGTGAAAATTGACAGAGTTTTGTCATTCTGCGGCTGGCAGCTTCTTCGTGCTGCCTACTCGAAATTGAGTAAGTATGGAATCATAATTAGTGTCATCTAGCGTACCCGCACCCCCATATCCAATGCCACCTCTCGCCACCTCGCTCCATTTACACCCTACGGCAATATCTCAATACTAATAGGGGATCACAGATTCAGACAGGCGACCCTCATGGCTCATGCAGTCGTAGTGCAGAAATCTATTTTAGACGCTATTTCTTTCCGAGCTGACCTCTCGCTTCCCTTCCTGCCACGCTCCTCTAATCCACCCCCCCCCGTCCACTATTCTGTCCCCTGAACAGCTAATACGGATCACCTCGGACTGCCAATTGAGGATCGAGGAGGAGCTTGGTGCAGCTTCTGGCACCGGTGCTAAAATACGATAGGCATAGTTGGTTGATCTTACATCTGACCCGGCACTAACTAGCACTCTTACCCCACAAGTTCGAGTCTTCTTAGTTCTCCGATTGTGTACATGCTTCGATGCCGGTGGAGGTAGGTTCTACGTGGCCCCTGCTAGAGGCCGGCTAACACCGTCATTTCACTCATTGTTTGGTCTTGGTTAGCAAAACTATCAAGCTCCCATAAAACTTCACAAGCTATGCGCTTCCGCCAAGAGTCAGATAAGGTTGTGTTGCACTTTAGTCCGATCTTCATCTGTGGATCTTAAAGCATGTGTTCTCTCTTGACCCCTTCCTTCCCCCCCAGCCGCTTCCACAACCACATACCCACAGGCCAGCCAGCACACTTCCCCATCCCAAAACATCCCCTTGTCCCGGATATCTCCATTCTCTATCCTGCATCGACAAGGAATCATACCCTGGAATGCCCGTCTCCATCATATAAAAAAGTATATTGACCGGCTTGCACAAGCTGCCGCTCCCAGAAATATAGGTTTGGCCGAACTAGTCACCACATGAGCCATACCTCTCTTTCACCATTACCGACATCATCCTCTTTTGACACACAATACATGTGTTGGAAACGATCGGTCATACCTACCACACCTCGACATTCTCTTCGGGTCCTCCTCGTGTCATTGTTACATCGTGGATCCTCACAACATCCCTTCTCCCACCAATCATTGAAACTATTACGCTAATTGGACCGGCGGCACTTTGTTGCGACTGACGCTTTGGAAACAAGTTGACTGCCTACCTCTGGAGGTCAGCTGAATTACAGAGTATTGAAGCAATTTCAAGTATTCCTGAAATAGTTGACACAAAGCGTGTCTGTGCCACAGAGCTACCTTGACCCGAGGATACACCCATCTCACGCCTGCGTGAGGACCTGGATACGAATATTGGCTTTTGAATATGACCCAGCTCTACGCCCGCCAGCTCATTTCCCCTTTGCACGAAAGAGCTTTCACCAGCGAACAGAGACGCACCGGAGAGCCATACATATCAGAAGACTTTCAAAAACCTGTTTCCCACTCAAACCCAAAATTGGATCATATCTTCGAAATCAAAGGGCGGAATAATTCGCAGTCTCCATCACCTTTGCCAGATATCAGTGGCGGTTCTCGAGAAATCCCTCGAGGAAGCGTGGGAAACATGTACCAGACAAAACCAGAGACTTCCCAAAAACCACCTCGAGAGCAGCTACCACCATTGAGTAGTCTGTTTGGCTCTGCACCACCTCAGAGTAGACCAGTTGCGTCTCCGTATTCAGATCGTCACAGTCCTGTGTTTCCATCTCTCTCTCCGCAAGACGGTCGACCACCAGCGACCCCCATCCATCCTGAAAGGTCTTTTGATAGCTCTTACTTCCAAAGACAGTCTAACTTACGACAATATTCACACACTTCAAGACAAGATGCTACTGAAAGACCAAGTTTCCCTCCTCTTTCGCGGCATCCCCAAGCTAGAGGAGTTAAAGCCGAGTCTCCCAGATTCGAACCGAGGTTCAATCCTGTTGAGACCTCTCGAGCTCCGGCACCTGTCTCCTTAAATAGATGGTCCTCTCGATCAGACTCCAGCCGTCAGGAACACTTCCCCAGAGACACCTCTTCTTCTTTCAGACCTCACCCAGATCATATCCGCTCACACAGTCAAAACCAGAGGGCCGAATTGGAAAGTAGAGCAACTTACCGTGAAGCACATGCTACAGCAACGCAAAACTTCCAACCCACTCCGGCCAGTACAGGGGCCGCTGACCCTTCAACAACCAAAGATGGCCTTGGGCCAAAGATCTGGACAGGCACTCAATTCCTACCTCGTTTCGTTCGACAAGCAGAAGTTCCCGGACAGGGAATGTGCTACTTTTATGACGACGGCACTCACTGCAAGACGGTGATTGATGGAGAGATAGTAAATGCTCATTGGGGGATCACAAAGGCAGGAAAGCCTAGGAAGAGACTGGCAATTGCTTGTATAACCTGCCGGGAAAAGAAGATAAAGTGTGATCCGGATTTTCCTAGATGTGTTCAATGCGAGAAGTTTGGCAGGATATGCAAGTTTAAGAATGCGTAAGTATATAAGCTTTTACTATCAATTCCCATTAGGTGAGTTCATTATTACTAACACTATTGATACTCAGTCCACGAGGTGGTCAAGGCGGTTCACCGGACACTCCTCCAGCCGACCCAGAAGATATATTACCTCGACCTGGTTCATCAAGAACAGATGTTGAATCCTTCAAAGTTGAAGAGCAAGAAGCTGTATCACCTCGACAGAATTTGCGTCGAGCGAGTCAGGATTCTGATTTGCACCACACGAAACGCCAACGAACTGGCTACAACGACTTCACGCCAGTTCCTTCAGAGGCTTCCCCTCGTCTTTCTACTCAAGAAACGACATCCCCATCTGCTCCATGGGCTGAGCCAGTAACATCTCGATCGATTGATCACAATTTGCTTCGTGACTGGCAAGTAGATCCGTTCACTGCTCATCCTGCGGCCGCTGCTGGCCTTCTCGATGTGTTCTTCCGAAACGTCCCTGGGTCAGCATTCTTAATGTTTCCCGAGGGAGCATTCAAAGCCTGGGCTCTTTCATCCCAAGAAAAGTCACTCGACGACCTAATGCTTCTCTATACCATTCTCGCTTTCGGTACAGTCTTTTCTTCAAAGCCAGAACACAAAGCCCTAGGAATTCAGTATGCTGCAATCTCTCGCTATGCTTGCAACAGTCGTCAGATCAGCATCCAGCTCGTCCAGTCTCGCTTGATACTTGCCTTCTACTACTATACGATAAACAATACGAACGACTGCTGGGATCTATCTGGAGGTGCAATGACGGCTGCAAGTGGCCTAAAACTCAATGTCGAGATGGAAAAAAGCAATGATACTTTTCTTCAAACCTTTCCGTACGGCTTAAATCGCCATGGATATGCAGAGTGCAGAAGACGTACGTTCTGGAGCTGTTATCTCTTGGATCGCTTCAACGGATTCTGTTCTGGTCATTTGAGCAACGTAAACTCTGAAGACATCTTCTTACGGTTGCCTTGCGATGCAAAGAGCTTTGAAAACCAAGTCGAAATCAAGAATCCCTTTTTTGATGCTTCCACGCCACCCATCAAGAATGATAACTGGACGGTTGGGTCTATGGCATATTTGATCAACATCACCTCCATTTGGGGCGACGTTATGACCAACATCTATCGCAATTCTCAGCGTCCTGAATTATTCAATTCCTCCAAGTTCGGCGATTTCTATCATACGACTACTGCACGCCTGGCGGCATGGAAGCAAACATTACCACAGTGCTATACTTTCTCTACCGAAACACTCACAAGAGCTGCAGACTCAGGAAAATTGGGCACCTTCATGACCATGCATACAGTCTACCACAGCTCTATGATGGAACTGAATCGATACATCTTACCTTCCTCGCTTAGAGCGTTGCAAAAGGCTCACCATATCTCCGTCGCACAGCAACATGCGAAAGCTCTTCTGGAAATTATGGGAGCATTGGCAGCCCGACACATCTCTACCGCTTCTACCAAATTCTCCTCTCCATTCAGTGGATATGCTATCATATCTGCTGTTGACATTCTATCTGCGAGAGTCTCAATCCACACGATCCCGGAACTCCTCGCTTCATTTAGCAGCGCGCAATCCATGCTTGCCGAACTGGCTTCTTTCTGGCAAAGCGCAAAAAGCCAAGAGGCTATTGTGCTTCAACGAGTTCGAGATCTCACTGATATGGCTAGTGTGGGAAAGGGAGAATTGTCTCCAAGTTTTAAGATAAATAATGTGCTCACGTTTGCGAATGAAGGGGGTAATGGGATTTTTGAGATGAAGGAACCTCTAGAGAAGACGTTCTCAAGAGATTATGATTCTATTTATGCATGACGGGTTTCGGGATGCGATATTATGATATCCGTGTATGATATGGGTCTTTTGGATGATACCAGGGCTATGATACTGTGTAGCATTACATGATTTATGATATATGGATTTACGAATGTACACAATACAGACGAAATTTGCATAGCTGATCTGACTTTGTTTTATTGCCTTTTGATTCTCTGTTCTCTTATTTCTCCTCTTTCATCCCATCTCAACTCAACTCGTCACTCCTACGCCACTAACCCAACCGGCTATACCACATGGCTTTCCCTCTTCGTTTCATGAATCGCCATCCACCTTTCTTCCTTCTTCCCCCTTCCATTCCCTCAGTTCCCATTCCCTCACCCCTCTTTCTCTTTTCCCCTCCTTCCCAAACCAACAATCCAAAGCAACCCCCAGCCCACTAATAACCTGCCACAAAAAACAACACCTCTAGAAACCCTCTCCCACTAATCGCTTTATGTCAAGGTCCCAAGTACCAAACTAGCCTTTCTCGGCATATCATTATCCTTTTTCTCTCAGACCCCATCATTAGGTGACGGTATATTCTTTTCCTGCCTAGTTCCAGCACTGTTACCAAAGCAGCAACTAAAGACAATACTTACAAGATTTAGCTCTCCCTTCCTCCCCCTTCCTTTACCTTACTACTACATAGGACCTGCACCATGAACGGCATAATAAAAACTGCATGTAAATCCAGAAAAACAGAGTTAGTGGCCGCGCGGCACCGAGGAGACAGAGATCTCTTTAGATCTGTTCAGCATTGGGCTAAAAAATAGAGTTTCCGAGAGTGGCTTCTTGTTTAGATATAGTTAAGAGAAGGGAGGGGGGAGGGGGAAGGAGGAAGAGGACGCCAATAGGACGCCGGTGTCAGGTGATGTGGGAGACGGATGCGTGAGCCTTGAAGTTCAGGGGATAAAGCTACGACGGATTGAGCTGAAGTAGGGCGGTGAGATGGCTTTTGTGACGACTTCATGAATTTAATGTTTTGAGGAAGTCTATTGAGATGAATTGTGGGCAATATTGCCTCTAATATATAGACGAGTATTTATGATTCGGGATAGATTAACGAGATTGAGATGGTCTCCCCACACAGACAACTAAAATGGCATTTCCCTCGAAACCCATAACCCAACTCTTGGGTTCAAACGGTATGTCCCTTTCCACTCTTCTTCAACCTCATATCTCTTCAAAATCTAATTCTAATGACTCCTAGGACCCGTCCATGCCCTATCCTACTCCTCCCCCCCCTCAACCTACATCCTCACCGGGTCCTCCGACCGCTCCATCCGACTCTACAACCCCTCTCGGCCGCCTCCCCCCTCAAATGCCTCCTCCCACCCCTTACATCTCACCCCCCCCAAACCTACACAACTAATCCAAACCTACACGGCACATGGCTACGAAGTCCTCTCCCTATCCATCGCCGCTGACAACGCAACCTTCGTCTCCTGCGGCGGTGACCGGTCCGTCTTCCTCTGGGACGTTGCGACCGCCAAAACGATCCGCCGATTCGGAGGCAATAACGGCCATACAGCGCGAGTTAATGATGTTGTGTTTGCTGGAGAAGGAGATAGTGTGATTGTGAGTGCGGGATTCGATAGGAGTGTGCGGATTTGGGATGTTAAGAATTCGGGGGGAGGAGGGAATAAACCGATTATGACGATAGAGGATGCGAGGGATAGTGTGAGTTGTGTGGTGGTGACGGAGGGGCTTGTCATTGGGTGTGGGAGTGTGGATGGGAGGGTGAGGTGGTACGATATTAGGATGGGGAGGCTAGATACTGATGTGATTGGGTGTGCGGTTACGAGCTTGCAGGTGACGAGGGATGGGAGGGGATATCTTGTTGGGGGTTTAGATAGTGGGTTGAGATTGATGGATAGGGAGAGTGGGGGCCTATTAAAGAGGTATGTGGGGGAGGGGTGGAGAAATGAGGAATACAGGCTGAGGAGTGCGTTTGGTGGGAATGAGAGGTGGGTGATATGTGGGAATGAGAATGTGAAGGGAGAGAATGGAGAAGTGGTAGTGTGGGATACGTTAACGGGAGAGGTGGTTCAGAAGGTTGAGGTTAACGGTGGGAAGGGACCAGTGAAAAAGAGGTTTGGGAGTGATGGGAAAGAGAAGGAGAGGCAGAATGTGGTTAGTAGTGTGGCATGGAAAGATGAAGGGAGGGGGGATCAGTGGTGTTGCGCTGCTACGGATGGGCTTGTTACTGTTTTCGGTCTGGGTTGATAGGGCACTGTTGCTCTTCTTTCAACCCACAGAACGAATGCAATCCAACTGGCGTAGCTGAACACCTCATTGCTTCCAATTACCAACATCCTACCCCCGCAGCCGCCCTGAACGAATTCAAACCCGTCAAGAGCATCTCAATTCACATACGTCGAAACTAGAGAATCTAGACCTAGGAGACATAGATTTGCTACGGGTTCCATTCGAAATGATGGGAATTGCTATCAATAATAGAGAGATATAGACACTCGACTAAGATGATTAAGATGATATGAGACTCATTTCTTATGCTGCTAACCTTGGCTAGTTGAGATTCCAAGCGGACACCAGTTTTACTGACAATCTCCTTCTGATTGTATTTTTTTTTTTTTTGCTACTGTCATTTCCTCAACATTCTATTTATCATCATTTATTATTGATCAATATTCTTCAATACGTTATTGTTCCCCTCGGTCATTAAATCCTCAACCTCTAGCAGCTGGCGTATATGATCGAGCACTGTCGTCCTCTTCGATCACTTGCCAATGGATGTTCTGAAAAGTTGTAATCTTAGATCTCACTTACTTCTTGAGTCTGTTTATATACCCTGATTTAGCATCTCAAATTCATGAGATCATGACGATAATCTCTCTCCGAGACTCAAACCGCAATTCAATTGTTCATAAATAAAGTACGTTTCGATAAGTAGTGAATACACAGTTACACCATCTACTTCCGAATACATACCTTCTTCCGTTTTGTCATTCCTCCCACATTTCCTATCAACACTTCGAACACGTCAACGACACACCAGATTGAATGGAATGACAATATCGTCCGAAATATTTCTTTGCATCCCAAGGTGTGGAAACGCGTTCATGAGGATCCTTCCATACCTGCATCAGTACAGAAGAAACAACAGAAGAAGGGTTCGTAATGCATTCCAAAGCATCATTCCCTAGAGATTATGATGTCGCTGAAAGATAATCTTGTTACACCGATCTGTGGTTAACATGATTATCATCAAGTCTACGTCTTCTGTTCTTTGGGCTTCGTCCTGCAGTGACTAGTAGGGATACTTCGCTCATCATTGTCATTAAGCCAGACCCATCACTATCATTCTTACGAACTCTCATCTCTCATGGTAATTCTCCGCAATTCCCGTCTATACAAATAGCAATCAGTCTCCTCTCTCCCTATCTGTCTGCTAGGATTACGAGTGGTTTGAAGCGTTGACGTAAGGATTGAAGAAAATGATGTATTATAAAAGTTCTCAGAAACTTGCATATAGCATGAGCAAATTGCAGATTCTGTTGAAACATCATGAGAGAGTCTATATCTTTTCACTCTTGGTTGCTTCCTCAGAAAAGCAAAGTTTGGAACTGGTATGAATGGAGAGAGCAGGGAGTTAAGGATGATGGGTTGATGGAAGGCTGGAGCGAATTATTTCCTTCCTTAAACATTGAACAACCGAATAGCCGTCCATTAAATCCACATTCAGTACGTTGTTACGGCGTCATATAAGAACGCCAGTAAACCTCCTTGACCAATTCTCTGTAGATGGAAGGCAATCCATCATTGTCCCAATAACACGTGACAGCTACACAAGTGTAGTTCCGAGCTAGACCGTAGTGAGATCTAGAATCTCTGGGCGAACTTTGCCTTTTTCAAGTACTTTCTGAGCTTCGTTGTCATATCTCCCCTGACTGCCAATTCTCGATATCGCCATCACCGTCCACGAGAAATCACATTCTGTCTCTCCGCTTCCTTCCCTTCCTAACCCAGCTAGGGATTATACACAGACCGAGAACACTTGCCTTGCTATCTTCTTTCAATGCCATATTACTTCAGATGCACAGCGGATCAGAGGGTTTCAGAGTAGGAATTGAAAATGGCTCTTCGAGATTTCGAGGGATTAGGCGAGTTGAGGATGGGTATGTTGTTTGTGTTACAAGGTTTAATATTCTGTATAATGTAATTTAGAATGAAGCTAGAAGGGCTTTGGGGAGGAGTATCAGAGTAAGAAGTCTTTATGAAGGATACTTATCCTAGCACTCAAATGTCTGCCAAGTTTGAAGAACTGTTTATAGCGTACCTTTGATACTGGACTTTGCTTATTAAAGCCTTTTTCCTCGGGGCTTCTCTTCTAAAAAAGGTCCTATTTCCTTTTTTTTTTCACTTTAATAGTCATTCTTTTGAAAATCATTGTCATCCGAAACCTCTCTCGTTTTCTCTCTTATTGTCAAACCGAATACTTATTTCTAAGTTCTATTTATTTTTTACTCAATGAGAAGTATCTCCGCGGTGGTAAAATATATAGTTTGTATCCTGAATACATTTTTCAGTGGCTCAGTTTGAAGTTTAAACTGAAGACATGCAGACGTATAATTGCACTGTGGATATGCAGATTGGGGTTGGAGAGTATGAGCCTTTTAGGAGGAATTTGGTGAATATGCGAAATTCTGGGAAGTGCAATATGTTGCATATTTCGGTGCTAGAAACAGATAGTAGTGACTTCCACCATGTAGGTCGTTTATCTGTCTCCCGAGAAATAATATATTGTATTCCGAAGGCAAAATCACTCATCTCATTGAGAAGAAGAGTTTATAATAATGCATTCAGTTCTACCCAATAGATCCTCCCATATAAGGCTAACAAGTAAATCAACGCCCGAATGCAACCTCCCATATCTTTATCTCCAAAAATCTAGCCTCCCACCCCTTCCCAACCCAACGAAAACATATCAGAACATTTAAGAATCAACCTACCCACCGTCTAGCACTCTTGAACATCCTAACCCAAGGTCCAAACTCACCCCACTCCTCAATCCTCTCCTTCGGAATATAACTCCCTACATCCACCATAATCGTCCTCTCGGGATGCGGCATCAACGCCAAAACTCTCCCATCCAAACTCCGAACTCCAGCTACTCCCTCTGGACTACCGTTCGGATTAAATGGATATCTGCCTGTGACCTGGCCCCTATTGTCTGTGTATCTGATTGGGATAAGTCCATCGGTATTCATAGCTTCGAGATCTGATTGCGAACGAAAAAAAGCTCGGCCTTCACCATGCGATACGGCGATGGGGAGGGAAGAACCATTCATGCCATGAAGGAACACAGAAGGAGTCTTGCCCGAATCCTGGATCTTAACCATACTAACTCTCGCCTCGAACTGCTGACTTGTATTTTCTAGGAAAAGAGGCCAATGCGAAGTCCCAGGAATAAGTTCTGCAATTCTTGTGAGCATCTGACATCCATTGCATACCCCCAGTGCAAAGGTATCCGGTCTAGCGAAGAAATTTTGAAATTCGGGGCGTGCATTTTCCGTGTGCATCAGGATTGATTTGGCCCAGCCGTTGCCAGCACCTAGGACATCGCCGTAGGAGAATCCGCCACAGGCAGCGATGCCGACGAATTCGGCGAGGGAGCGACCGGAGATTATGTCGGTCATGTGGATGTCG
Source organism: Chlorencoelia australis (assembly GCA_003988815.1). Classification (NCBI taxonomy): domain Eukaryota; kingdom Fungi; phylum Ascomycota; class Leotiomycetes; order Helotiales; family Cenangiaceae; genus Chlorencoelia; species Chlorencoelia australis. The sequence continues at coordinate 991,091 of QYAN01000006.1, forward strand.
ACGGGGTCGAAGCCGGCGGCTTTGAAGGCAAATGCCATTTCTGCATGACCATTCACTCCTTGTTCGCGGAGAATGGCGACACGAGGAAGTTTGGCGAAGGGGTATTTGATGGCTGCTGTTAAGGGGAGGATGTTTTCTTTGGGGTCGAAAGTGAGTCTGTAGTGTAGGCCTGGGTCATGATCATCTCTAATATTATCGAATTCGGCGTCTGCGCAATCGATGTTATCCCGTAGACGTTGCATTTGATGTGAAGTCTCCGACCACAGCTGTTGGAGTTCTGAGCGCGAAATGTGGAGGATGGATTTCTGGCCATAACGTATGGATAGTTGTTGTTTCTTATAAGCTGGGACGCGACCAATTTTTCTGATGAGACCAGGAGGTGGTCCGCAGGTAGCGAAACATCTGATGAAATTGATCTCATCAGACTTTCGTACCTGGAATACAGCACCAAGTTCTTCGTTGAATAATGCCTCAACGACGTGAGCCAACGAAGGGCTCTTCGCAATGCCATCAAGCATGATCTCAGCGCCACAACGTCCAGCAAACATCATTTCAGCGATCGCTGTTAGCAGTCCACCGTCAGAGATATCGTGATATGCAAGGACAACTCCAGTCTCATGTAATTGCTGCAAAGCATCGAAGTAATCAATGATAAGATCTGGATCTCGGACATCTGGCACTTCGTCTCCAATCTGACCGAACGATTGTGCAAGTGCCGAACCACCCATGGCCTTACGACCCTGAGCAAGGTCGACGTACATCAAAATTGTTTCTCCAACATCTTCAAGTCGCCGAAGTGCAGGTGTCCAGGTATTTCGTACGTTGGCTACTGGTGCGAACGCTGAAATGATTACAGTCATAGGAGCTGTGACTGTCTTTGCCTCTCCAGTCTTTTTGTCTTTCCAAGAGGCTTTCATAGATGTAGAGTCTTTACCCACAGGTATACTCACCCCAAGTCTAGGACATAATTCCATGCTAATAGCGTAAACTGCTTCATATAAAGCAGCACCTTCTCCAGGTTGACTGACAGCGGCCATCCAGTTTGCAGACAATCGTATGCGAGGTAAATTTCCAAGAATGTGGGCAGCTCCCAAGTTCATCAAACTCTCTACTACTGCCATTCTTGCGGATGCCGCGGGAGATATGAGGGCTAGCGTTGGCTTCTCGCCCATACTCATGGCCTCCCCAGTCTTAATTTTGTCACCAATGTTCAAAGAAGTAATGGTAACCGCAACATCTGCCACAGGCGTTTGCCACTGTCCAACCATCTGATCTCGGACGGTCATGCCTCCGACGGTACGATCTCCAATAGTGATGAGAAAAGACTTGGAACCGACTGCTGGCATTGACAGAACCCGCTCAATAGCCTTCCTGAGCAAGTCAAATTCTGGTATTTGGGGATAGGCATTACTGAGAGCCTTGACAGCATTGAAAGGGAATAGCTTCGGTCTTCTTGATTTTACAATTCGATCTAATTGTCGGTCTTCGGGGAATAATATTGACATTGGGAGGTTGATTGGTGTAGGGTATTCTTGAGAATCTCGGTCAGTGAGGACTAGTGTAGAGTTTCCATTTTGATCCTTGGAAACCACGGTTCCAACATCAGAAAATCCACATCGTTCTCGGTCTATTCAACGTCAGCTGGGAGCTTATAAGTCTTGTGAGGGATCAAAACATACTCGCAATATTGACAAACCTATTCAAGCCGTCTTTGTTTACAATCAGGACATATCGCTCTTGTGCTTCGCAACACCAGATTTGCAAGGGGCTCATGCTACTATCGGCGCTCTCGATTTGTCTGAGTTCGAATCGGCCACCATAACCAGCATCTTTCACCAGCTCAGGCAAAGCATTTGATAGACCGCCTGCACCCACATCGTGGATGAAGGCGATGGGATTATTCTCTCCCAGAGCCGTACAGGCATTAATGACCATTTGAGCTCGTCGCTCCATCTCTGGGTTACCACGTTGGACACTGTCAAAATCTAACTCAACAGAGGCTTCCCCGGAGGTGGAGCTTGAAGCAGCACCGCCACCAAGACCAATAAGCATTGCTGGTCCACCCATCACAATAACATGAGCCTCTGGCTTGACATCTTGACCGTTCTTGAGAGCGTGTTGCGGTCGGACGGTACCAACACCACCTGCAATCATGATTGGTTTATGATATCCACGATGTTCATCGTTTGATGCATCGGCGTCAGATAAGAGTGTTCGGAAGCATCCAGTCAAGCAAGGCCGACCAAATTCGTTGTTAAATCGAGCACTCCCGATAGGGGCTTCAAGCATAACATTCAGACTACTAGCATAGTGCACGGGTTTTCCAAGGTCAATTTCCCAGGGTTGTTTATGATTAGGAATAAGGAGGTCAGAAACCCAGAAACCGCAAAGACCGGCTTTAGGAGTAGAGCCTCTGCCCACAGCACCTTCATCTCTGATCTCTCCGCCTGAACCTGTCGCAGCTCCGGGGAAAGGGGAAATGGCAGTTGGGTGATTATGCGTTTCAACCTTTGCAAGGAAATGCACTTTCTCCTTCGTCTGCCTCCAGCTCCCACTGGAATAATCAGGAGCCCAGAAACTCGCCATTTCGCCTTGCAGAACAGCAGCATTGTCGCTGTATGCTGAAACGGTGTAGTCCGGATTCTGAGTATGAGTATTTCTAATCATCTCGAATAAACTCTTGCCCATTTCCATGCCATCAATTGTCCAATTCGCATTAAATTGCTTATGCCGACAATGCTCGGAATTGACCTGTGCGAACATGAATAATTCGATATCATAAGGTGGTCTTCTGAGCTTCGAATATGCTTGAACCAGATATTCCATCTCTAGCTGATCTAATGCAAGGCCACGCTTTACGTTATACGCCTTCAAAACCTCGATAGGAGAAGATCCCTCGGCTGATAAATCGATAACTTCCAAAGGAAATGGCTTTCCTTCGGCGAACATCTTTTTGAGATCCGGCTCTTCAGTGCTGATATTTTCAGTCATTCGGTCATAGAGAATATCCTGGAATGGGATGTCTAATTCGTCAAATGGCTCCGCAAACTTCACCAGTATAGCACGGCCTCTTTCGATTCGATGAACTTGAGTCTTCAGGCCACATACATAAGCAATACTCGTAGCTTTGGAGCTCCATGGGGAAATGTTTCGTGGTGTAACATAGTAAATATGGGAAAGACTCCCGGGTTTTCCGGCCAGAATGGCTCTTGAATCAGCAGGTGAAAGACTAGGGAGAAGCTGGCCGACTTTTGCTTCTGTATCCTTTAATGATGAGTTAGCTGAAGATTAGATTGATGTGTGGATATCGCATGTAATATATCAAGATTTTTATTCCCATGACACGCTCTCATGCCGAGAAAAGGCGCATTTCGATTTAAGAGATTTAGGAGATGTCCTTGCAGATGTGCTTACTTGGGCAGTGGCCTGATCGGTTGGTGTCAAATGAGTATAATGCATCCAAATCCCCCTAATTTCATTAACCTTCGCCAATCCCTCCTTATTAATACGATCAGAGAGTTTTTTCGCCTCTGATGGGGAGAAACAAACATCTCCGGGAGATTTAAGATATGCCATCCTTTCAAATGAGATGTGCAGGTAGCGCCCCAAAAAAAAGAGGGGGGTTGAAGGGGGTCTTGTAGGTGATGAATGATGGCGGGGTGAAATCTCAGATCAGATTTCCACAAAATGTCCAATTAGAAACTACCCCGCGCTAAAAACGGAATGGATGAACTATTTTCCCGTAGACCAATCAAGTTCTCCTGGTTGGCCGGAATCCCGGAATTAAGCCGAGCTACAATCGAGATTCCACCGTTTCTTTATGGTTGTCGTCGCTATCGCAAGCGGAATTATTAAACTCCAATCCTCCAATCCCATCTTTTCAATTGCTGTACAGAACGCTTCCATTCTGCGTTACTAACAATAATAATACAATCATTTTCGTGCCCTTTATTACATTTGTCATCTGTACAGTAAATTATACTATCTCTTCTCGAATTCCTCATCACCTACACTGCCAATCTGGCCTCTGTTCCAACACTTCCCCAGCCATGGGTATCGCGTCTTTTATTTCGAGCTTTGTAGCTCCTATGTTTATTATAATATCTCCCATTACGTCCTACGCGGATCAGACCTATTCCATGCATCGAAACAAATCTAGTGCTGGATTTTCCCTCGACATTCCCTTGATTATGCTCGTTGCATCCATTCTAAGGTATGATTTCGTCCCAAAGCTGCTGCAGATGGACGCGATGCTAAGATTTGAACAACAGGGTGTTTTACTATCCAGGCGCAAATTATGACAAATCTCTCCTCATACAAGCATTCATTATGATTGCGATACAATTGGTGCTTTTGAAGGTTGCCCTGGATCATCGACCATCTCCATCATCAAAAGGAGGAGATGCAGCGACTCCCTTCGCGGCACATAGGGAGGGAGATTTCGGGGTGCCAAGGCCTTGGAATTTTTGGCAATGGCGTTCTCCCAAACCGTAAGACTTTCCCTCGTGGTGGCAGACCGCGTGTTTGCTAACAATATACTATGGCAGCTATTGGGAGTTTCTTCTTTACATGTTCATTATCCTTGTCGCCTTAGAGCTTGTCCTCGCCCCATTACTGCCAGTCTATGAAATGTATTCTGTTGCTATTGGATATCTCGGTCTGTCTATCGAAGCCACTTTACCTCTTCCTCAGATCCTCTCCAACTATCGATCCAAATCCTGCAAAGGTTTCCGGTTATCTGTGCTCGCTAGTTGGATAGCCGGTGATATCATGAAAATGTTCTGGTTTTTTACTGCGACCAGCGAAATTCCTTGGGCATTCAAAATGTGCGGAATATTTCAAATGTGTTGTGATTTCTTTTTGGGTGGGCAATATTGGATCTATGGGAGCGGCCCAAGCGTTGTAAAGGATCACAGAACTCGATCGAGTACGCTTGGGACACGAACGGAGAAAGATATACGATTGGGCTGAAGATGTTTCGATCAAATGCTTACCCTGAGTTTGGCATATAAAAAAGACGGTTGGTATCCGCGCACAAACGGGGTTCAAGAAATTCAAGGCCGGAATGGGAAATCGGGATGAGGTGCAAGGAAGACTCATCTCAAGAGAGACAACTCATCTATCCTGGAATAAGCCGGACGATTGTAGCCATTTGGATCATCAAGTGAAGTTGGAGGGCCTAGCATAGGTAGGCGTAAGGATGATCGCAGGAATAATAGATTTTGTCATATATGATCACAATGAAACCATGCAACCGGCCTCCACCCCCTTCCCAACAGAAGAAGAAAAGAAGTGCGCTACAGGGAAGGATCGAGATTGCCAAAGTATTGGCAAGAAAAGAGCGGGGGATTCTGCTGTTCAAGAGATTTTACAGGGGGGAAGGAAGATGTGATTCTTGGTGAAAGGGGGGATGAGCATCCAAATCTTATATTGGATTTGAACAATACAGCAACGATGAGTCTTCGTTCAATGCATTGGGAATTATGCAAAGAAACAGAATATCTATCAATGTAGAATTCTATCGGGCTCTTTCACTTTCAAATTCGTTGATTTACAGTTGAAAAATGAACTGCTTTCCTTACCTTTTTCCATTCTCCTGAACATCCAAGAACTCTTCACCTTTATTTTTCTTGGTTCCGTCACAACCTCAGTTTCCCCTTCCGCACCTTGGACTTTGCTTAGTTGAACTCTTCATATTCCACCTATTTAAACCAAGATCTCGCTCCGTCTCTCGAGCTTTCTCCTCTCCACTTCCAACCAACACACAACCTTCAACACATAACGAATCAAATAATTCCCTCTCACACATAGTAAGATTCATTTTACCTTTACCTGAACTCCTAATACACTTCTTATCCCGATTAAATCATCGCTAACATCTCTTGCACATAGTTGCACATAGATCGCTCTCTCGCAGAAGCAGATACTCATCTCGACAATCCAACCCAACACCCTACACAAACTTCAGTGAGCACATCTCCTTCATCTGTCTTCTATTATTTAGTTCTTCTGCTATTATCCCTTCCAAGTTCAGCGCCAACTTACACCTTTCCCTCCTCTACTTCACGTTATCCACAAACACTTATTCTCTCGCCCACATCATTCACACCATCTCTCCTACCCTTCATCTCCAGATCTCCATATTTTATTCTATACCTATCTACGTCATCTCATATTCTTCCATCTCACATAACCCTCCTCTCGTCACCCTCACTGTTGATCTTAACTTCACCATCCTCTCCCTCCACTTGGACAACCTCCAAAGGTAAATGTCTGAAGAACATCTGAGACATTCAATAGTTGAATTCTGCTTAAGCATACACAACTCATTACTTCAACCTTGCTAACTTTCACTTTCCTTCTAGAGTTATCTTGATAAAACTGCCACCATGCCTAACTGGAAAACTTATGAGGCTACCGGTAAGTCCTGCATCGACGTCCTCGCCTTTGCTCCTCTTATAATCATACTGATATGAAATAGTTCGACTTTTGTCCGCAGTTATGGCTGCTCATCCTGGCGTTAAACTTAATTACCACGGTAAGAGCAGGTCTTCATTCGGCATTATACCCCTCAATCATCCCACCTTGATTTGCTTTTATTTCTTGCGAATGTTCTTTTCATAACTTTTGGCAGAGGTCGCCAAGTTCTACGGTGATGGTCTCAAATATAAAAGCATTTGGGACCGCATGAAGGTCATCAATAGCAATGCTGAGCTTCTCCGAGCTGCAGTTGATAAAGGAGTTGATCCCATCACGGTCGATATCAGCGATGCTCGGGTAACCCCTGTGCCTAAGCGAAAAGGTATTGAAGATAACAGAACTGGATATTACTCTTTTCTTTCACAGAATATTATACATCACAGCCCAATTTCCTGCTTCAATTCCCTTACAGTTGTTGATTATTTTTCCAGACATCAGCGACAGATTTGGGGGTGATTGCACTGTTAGCAGTTTAGAGAATCGCTTCAGACGCATCAAGAAAGACGCTATCCTTATCAATAAAGCTGTTAAGGATGGTGTTGATGTTATTGATATTAACGTTGGAGACACTTCCGGAGCCAAAGCTATCAGGGGCGGCAAGGGTTAGGAATCATACATTTCCTCCATACAGCACACTCAAAAGCGCTTCCATTTTCAGAATCATCCCTCTCTTCTTTCGTAAACAGCACGCTTTCCCTCTGCCAATGTTCCCAAAATCCGAGCATCCTCGTTGTGAAGGCACAAAAGACTGATGCTCTAGGATTCAGATATCGCTAGAATTATGGGGTCGGATGTTACTCAACAAGGACTTAAGTTCCAATATTATAATTGTTACCGCAGAATTGGCCAGCAACAGCTTGCTATGCTTGAAGCCGGTCAAGATCCTAAGGATATCAAGCTCGACAGCTTCACCAAGCAAACCAAAGGCAGTCGTGGTCAGGCGCTTATCCTACATCAGCACATTACAAGTTTTCCTTATGTCGCATTATATATTTTGAACACCTATTGATTATTCCAACATACAGAGATCCAGGAATGCTTTGGCAGCGATTCCACTGTTTCTGGTCTAAAATTTCAGTGAGCTACCGTTTGGTTGAAAAACATTAAGCTGATCAACGAAGCAAGAGCCAAGGGTGTCGATTGCAAAGACATTGTTCTTGTTAGAATGGGTGGTAGTCCCTAGACAATTCGATTGTTTTGGTGGAAGTACCACCTCTTCAGAATCCAGGGGTATCAAAAGTCCTCATTTCATTTTGTTATTTCTCTGAAAGGCACAGCAGAAGCACTATCATTATTGTTAGGCAGATATTAATGTCCCTTACAGAGATGGCAAAGTACTTTGCTGAAGATGGTGTTACGGCTTGCGCCTTAGAACATGTTTTTCGACCGATTAAGAAGCAGGCTGCTGTTGAACGCGCTGGTATCGTTCACTCACTCCCTCTCAGACCCAAATTTTGAAGCAAATTTCCTAGCGCTATCTTCCATATTGTCTCCCCGTCATCACCGTCCAAGCTTATAATAGAAATCAAGCTGACTTGAAGGTGCAGCCGTCGCCGAAAAATTCGGAGAGGGTACAACTGGTAAGGCAATCTCCACTCGCTTTGACAGGTATGTATTACCCTTTTCTCCTAATTAACTTGCTCATTACTAACTCTACCTAATAGGATGCGCAAAGAGCCCCATTGGGACTTACCTAACACTTCTTCCTCTCCAGGTACTCCCAACGGCGGTTCTGGCAAAAAGCCGCGTGGTCGCGCTCCCAACAAGAAGGCAGCTTCAGTAACTCCGTCGACCACCGGAAATGAAACAACCAATGATGCAGAGAACGCTAGGGGAGCTGGCGACGACAATTCAGACTATGATATCAGCCCATCAAAGAAAGCTGCCTTGAACAAGGTCAAGAGTTCCCGTGTCACCAAACCCCTTCGCTACCGTCCAGCCCGCAAGACCGTCGCCAAAGCTCCCGTTGTCGATCTTTCCGAGGAAGAGAATAGCGACGAGGAGGAGATGGTCATCATTAAATCGGAGGTTAAGAACGAGAACGGTGAAAACGAAAATGGTGAATATGAAGAAATGGACGAAGGAGAATTGTTTGATGCCTATGATCCAGAAGTCGCTTAGGGTCTTTTTGGGTGAGGTCTCCGGCTTCGACTATTTTTCAGATTTTCTTTTGCACACCAACTTGCCTTTTCTACCAATACTCGATACTCTCGAATAGACAAACGGATTATTTCTTCGACTTCAGTTCTTGCTTCTTGCTGCTTTTCAAGATTATGACACCACAAAATTATGGTCGTTTGCGAGTTTGACCATTACTTTCTGCACGTTGCTTTTTTGCTTTTCTTAGGATACGATACAACATGGACTCTTCACGATACAGTACTTGTTACTCTCTGCTTTCCCCATTTCATACGACATGAATACTTCACGATTCTTTATGCCTTCTGGCTTTTAAAAACCACACGACACTCCACAATACTTTCACGACACGGCAATTTTCATTTCCCTTCTCCCATTCCTGTCGACCTCGATCTCGATCTCAACCTTCAGACTTCGTACCTATACCCCTCAAACATCGTCTTTCTAGCCTTTTCTTTCCTACTTCGAATCCTCTCTTTCTCTCAACTGGATCTCTCTTTCGGACACGGCTACTTTCGATAAGGAATTTCTCTGTGTGGTGGAATGGAATGCAATGGAATTTGGCTTGGTTGAATAGTTTGATGGATGGGTGGGTGAGTATTTGGTTGGCTTGGTTGAATAGTTTGATGGATGGGTGGATGAGTATTTGGTTGGCTTTGGGATGGATAGAAAGGTGGATGGATGATGACTTGCTTATTTGCTATTTTTCATTCTACAAGACAAAATGACACTACGGATACATGAAAACCTTTTCTCTTTTCACTCTCTTTCTTTCTTTATCGTGCTTTGCCTACTTGCTGGAGTACACTACCCTCACCCTACTACCTTCACCCTCTACCCTTTACCCATTCGTTTCTCAGCGTAGTTCTCAATTCTCTCGATTAGCAACCTCACATATTGGGGGAATAGAATATAATAAAAAACAAAATAGAGAAAGAGGATTGAGGAAGAAAGGATATTTTGGTTTTTTCTTTCTTTCTCGTTCTTTTCCTGAGGCAAGGGGGATTTGATTTAGTCGGTATTGTGACGTCTAGCTCAACGCCTCTCTGGAAAAGCTTCTTAAAGCCTTCAAGGGTCTTCTCTGTAGCTTAATGTCTTGATATATGATCTATTAGCCAGTTGCCCTACCGGACGAAGCACCACAATTATATGTTTAAAGGTTTATATTAAAAGAAATAAAATAATCAATTTACAATATTATTTACTTCGAATAGCATATACCCCTCCTATAGCTTTAACAAAGTATTCCTTTTCTTTCAAAGAAATTTGAAGTTTTTAAGAACATCACTATTTTACTAATAATTTAAGTTACCTATGCCACTGCATAACCGCCGGAGGGTAATTTCGAGAAGGTAATTTCAAGGGGAGAGTGGTTTGGAAAGGCGTAATTATGACCAGAGAAAAGAGAATGACCTTTCAAGAAAAATACATAAAAGCTCAGAGAACTCTAACTGTCAAAGCATATAAATATGGTAGAGCCTGGAAAAACAGGACAGAAGGGAAATGAATATGGTGTTTTCCTGCTTTAAGGAAAGCACCTAGCGCCTATCTAACAGTATCTCTCATTATCGTGGTCAAGAACCGCTATAAAAGTAGATGATAATTTCTATTACGAAGGATATCATCACTATGCAAACCTCCTAAAGCTCATGAGGTTTTCAACCCCTTTCACCATCTATCATCCCCTTATCCTTTCCCCTCCCAGGTATTAAATCAGGTATCATTTCAACCCAACAACAACTCCCACAAACCTTCCTTCTCCACAAATGCATGATGAATAACATTAACCAACCAAACATCCTTCGACACTTCCTCAATGACCTTCTTACTCTGGCTCATGGGCCTATAAACCCTTCCCCACTCAGCCCAAATATCAAACGCCTCTTCGGACCACGCTCTAAAACTAACTTCTTCGATAATTGTCGGCGTGATGATTTCTTTTCCAGGAAACGCACCCCATGTCACCGCATTCGTACTTCCAGATCCTGGGGTACTGCTTTGATGACGATCGGAAGGAGAAGGAGAATCGGAAGAGATGAATTCTCCGGAGGAATTGGAAGCGTAGAAAGAGACGCTGTCGCGGAGTTCAGGGGAGGTGAGTTTAGCAAGGAGGGTTTTGAAGTCCGAGGAAGGGATGAAGAGCTCCACGAATGCCTTTTGGAATACGAATCCATTTTTAGGACCCCATCCAAATACAGGGTCTGAAGAGCGGACCCCATTAGCCGTAGGTTGAGAGGCTACTGTCCACCATCCTTTCTTATTTAATGCTAGTAATTGGTTTTTGATAGAATTGGTTTCTTTATTGAGACCTTCTTCATTCCAGGGAATAGCCGAGAGTCGACCTTCGATGTGGCGGATGAAGAGAGAGGTAATGTCGAAAGTGGAGGTTGGGAAACCCCAAAGTTTGATAGCTTGGTTGACGGACATGTGGAGGGATACACCGTATCCATCGATTTCTCCGTAGGCTGGAGAACGGGCATCTCCCCATCGTCCGTTGGGGAAGTCGTCCCATGTTGCTTCACGGCCAAGACTGCCTTCTCCTTCACTAATTGCTAATGTGTTCGCACGAGTATTGATAAGCTCGGCGGGCACTGCTGCCTCTAATGCTGAGGTCTCCAAATCTGAGGTTTGAGGGCCGGTGACTATGACATGGTTGTGAGGATCTGACCCAACGGAAGACAGTCGTCTCGACAAACGCCTGTGGGATTCTCCATTGACGGAAAGGGAAGATAGAGGCGGCAGAACGTCAGCATCGACAATTGCCCATTCATTCTCGGATTCAGTTGGTGGGGGAATCAAATTGGTGCCTTCGAGGATGAATGATACGGCCTTCTCCAAATTGAGTGTGTAAAAGTGGAAGCCTCTTGGCCCAGGATATTTAGATTTTATTCCTTTAATGTGTGTGACTATCTCGCTCACAATATCTACGCCTACCTTTTTCACCATTTCATCGTCTCCGCGTACCGAATCCAATCGCGCCATAATATCGGTTGGGAGTTTTGCGTGGCTGAGTTTCGTAGTTCTCTTAATCATCTGGTAGCTCTGAATTGGCATCATGCCGGGGATGATAGGAATGTCCTTGAAAGCTCCACTGGAGTGCTCTCTAAGTCTCGTTTCGAAATGATCGTATGCCGCCACATCGAAGAACAATTGGGTCATTATGAAGTCTGCTCCGGCTTGGACTTTCTTCACCAAATATGGCAGATCATGCTCAAGGCTCTGCCCTTCTGGATATCCTTCATCTGCGTGTCCTTCCGGGTATGCCGCGACTCCTATGCAGAAATAATCTCCATATTGCTTCCTGATATATTGAACCAAATCAATGGCCCATTTGAAATCTTCCTTAGTTGCCGGGATATCTTCTTCCGTCTCGACCACGTCCCTGTATTCCTCGTTCCTTGGTGGATCTCCTCTTAATGCAAGAATATTCCGTATTCCCAGAGCCTTTGCCTCTTCCAATCCTTGATCTATCAAAGCCCGACTCATGTTTGTGCAAGTTAAATGTAAACATGTTGTTAAGCCAAGATCTCGTTGGCATAGCTCCGCCAGTTCCAGGGACTTTGCTGATGTCGATCCGCCTGCTCCCCACGTCACAGTGATGAACAATGGTCTTAAAGCTCTGGACATTCGATCGAGACGTGCGCGGAGATTCGAGGAGCCCATACTCGTCTTGGGAGGGAAGAATTCGAGGGAGAAGTAGTTCGAGTCAGGCGGCAAGGCCGCAATTTTAGCAGTTATCTTCTCCATTTAGTTGAAGCGTTGGTAGATGTGAAGAGAGGAAAGAGTATTGTCTAAGTTCTAAAGGATTTCGTTGCGTGAATGCGATTGTACAAATGTGTCGATGAATGATGGTTCAATGAAGGAGGGGCACAGTTGCACCAAAGTGGGGTCTTTGAATATTTTTTGGCAGCAATTATATTAGAGACGAGTGTGCGCATAAGCTAAATTCCCCAGAAAACATCCCATCTCATATATGAACTTTGCCTTAGCATTAGCATTACTTTTAGGATCGGCTCCTTCTCCTCCTCCCTTTCCTCTATTAAAACCCAAAGACCACCTACACCACCAGCAGGAACAACCCAATGCCTCGACAGAACCAACATGCGGGATTCACAACCAGCGCAGCAGTAGGTCGAGAAGTGGCTGCACGAATAGCTTCTTCCATACAGGATTTCGCGGCGCGGACGAAGACCAATTGTGAGTGCGAATTTTGAATATTACTGGCACTGCGACGAGAGGTAGGAGGCAGTTGAGGATGGTTAGGAATGCGGGGGAGCCGAGGTTTTCAAAGAATGGGAGTATAATTGAGGGTAGGAGGAAAGAGGGTAGGAGGAAATAGAGCGGAAGGAAGGGAAAAAGATAATAACTCTAATTAAGCTCCTGTATATAGCTTATTTCGATTCCTATATATCTTATTTCGATATATTCCTGTGCAATCTTGGAATCTTTACCATCCTGATATCCATCATCCATCATGTCCCCAAAATATTTACTACCAAGAAACCATCAACACCCAACACCCTTCATCTAATCGAAAGATAATTTCCTGGACTAACAAGCTGTATACATCCCCAAATCCACCACTCCCTCCCTCCTCTTCTCTGTCCTCAAAAGCGGATCCCCAATATCATCAATTTCCTTCTTCGTCAACTGCCAGAATGCCTTCACACCACCCACAAACCTCTCACTGGTCTTATCCACATCCTCTTCACTAACCGCCGCAAAGCAAACTCTGAAATACTTCCAACCTTCTTCTCGCAAAACCTCATCCGTAGGACTAAACATTGCTCCTGGCGCCACTAATAACAAATGCGGTTCGTGCGTAAGGAAAATCCAGAGCGCCGTAGCTAATTTCTGGCCAGAAACTTGGTAGGCGAGAGGATGGGCATCGAAGTGCACTTTGATCCAGACAAACATTCCACCTTGAGGCCAATTGAAAGAAAACATTTCCGTTTTGGAGATTACGGCCCATTCGGCGTCTGAGGATTTGATGGGCGTGCTTTGTTTGAGTTGGAAACGGCCGTCTTCGAGAATGGTACACATGCGGTTCATACGTCTTTCATACATGCCGCGGAGACCTTCGAGCCAGCGAACCCAGCCTTCCGTTTTCCATCCTGTAAAGGAAGCTTTCTCAGAGTAGGATTTAGATGCGAAGGAGCTAGTGATGGAGGAGGGTTGCGGGCCCATGACTAGCTCTGCAACCATGGATTGTACGAAGCCGGAGGGTTGTTGGGTGGATGATTCGGTGATGCGGAGAATGCGCTCGACGATTGCGGGTTGGGCTGTTATCCAGCCGAGACGGCATCCTGGCGCTACTGTTTTAGAGAAAGTGTCGAGACGGACGACTCGTCCGTCTGTGTCGATATTCAGGTATGAAGGTACTAGGCTATCTAGGAAAGGGTATCCGGAGGATTTCTTATAGATATGGGCGGGCTGAGCAGCAGGCAGGGGCTCGTTGCGAGCTTGTGACTGGAGAACTGCGGCAGATGGAAATTGGAGATACCAATAGGGATCATCTTCTGTTATGATAACATCGTATTTGCTGCAGATAGCATACAAATGCTGGCGTCTCTGGACAGAGAGAGTTCCGCCCGTGGGGTTCTGGCCAACACTAAGATGCGTGAGAACATGCGATAGTCGAAATATTGCGTGCTACTTACGTGACGGTGTACATCAGATGAGGACGCTTCCCCTTCGCTTCATCCCAATTCTCAAGGATATCCTCTAGGCCACCAGGACCTGTTGGGAGCATACCTTCGAAATCAATTTTGACGGGGACGACTTGTACACCCCCTAAATATGTCAGATGACGTACAACGGACGTTAAAGGGTACAACTAACTTGGTTTTGCAGTTTGCACAGCACTCATATAGGCAAATTCCTCGACAAGCAGGCCAGGTCTCTCCCTTATGCAATCTCTTTCCTCACTCCAGTCATTAATAAATGCCTGTAGAACCTTTGAAAAGCCATCGGTATTCCCATTTGTAAGAATTACCTCTGCACCTTCGGCGTAAGGTACATTTGGTTGCAAATTCAAACGTGTAAACTGTCGGATAAAGGAGTATAAAGGGGGATAGCCTTGAGCTGTGCCATATTGTAGTGCCGTTGTCAAGTCTATCTTTTGCAACGGATTGGAGATGCCTGATGAATGCGGGACTGTAATGTGATAAGCTGCATCGGTGGATGGCTTCTTGATCGAGGTTGATGCGAGCTTTTCAGCTAGCTCGTCTTGGTCGTTTGGAGTAGGGGGCCATCTTTCTGGTGGTGCGATTTGCGCCTCAAGGGTGTCGAAAGGGAAAAATGCTGCATTTGGAAGGCCTGTAGATGAAGGTTAGCGTTGTGCTCTCAATGACCGTAAGGATCTTGTACCTACCACCGGCCAAATTGCTAATTCCAGGAATAAGAAAGTACTTGTAGAAGCTCTTCATATAATTTTCTTTGCGCGCAGCAGTGACTCTTGAGTAATGGTGGCTGAGATCAAGAGGCGGTTTTGGACCGGAAGTAGATTTAGTCTCCGAAGAGACATATTCGAAATCCGCCATGTCTCGATGGATGCGAGGTGTGTTTTTGGGAATGAAACAAATGGGATGAGGAGGAGGAGAAGAGATGAGAGAACAAAAGAAGCCTGCCTACCTAAAGACCGAGCGGCTTACTTGTGGAGGTCTTGCTGGTTTCTACATACATCAGGAAGGTGGTGCGATAAGAGAGATATATCACCGCGCCCTTCGACTTCTTACCAAGCAAGCAGCAATTGACAGGGGAGCAAGAGTGGTGGTTTGGCATGCGGCCACAAGATTCTTTAATAACATGATTGTTTCAATTGAAACTCTACATCGAATTCATGGCAATGATGATGATAATACTAAAATATAATATATCTTGTCTATTAAGAAAAACTGCTGTAAGATGTGCCACTACCCCTCGGAACACGTGCATTCGTTTGGAAAGTCATGTGATCGGCGAGATGAGAGTTTTAGCGTATCTCGACGAGGAGTACATGCAGGAAGTAACGATCAGCGAGATGAGCGGTTTAGCGCATCTCGACGAGAAGTACTTATGGAGGTCACGATTGTCGAGACGGGTCAGAAAGGTCATCTCGACAGGAGGTACTTGGTGACTTGCAGGGGTGCGCGAAGGACTATATAGGGAAGGGCTTTCATACTTTGTTACTAGTCCAATCTTTCTCTCCCCCACACCGTACAATCAGCTCTTCAACTTCCCAGCTCTAGACACAGACTATAACCATGGGCGAAATCGGAGAGCACTGGAGAGACGTGAAAGCGCACAGAGTAAAGAATTCCCAATCTCATCAATCCTTCCAAGACAGCGCTTCTACTTCAAACACCCAGGCCGCATCAATCCCTCAAGAGACCTGCCGCTTCCAATACAAATACCTTGATCCGCTTCCATCGGTACCAGCAACAGACGGTCGACTCTACTGGGACTGCTACCCAAGTTTTAAGCTCCTCCCTAACGAACATGCGCTTGCTGCTTTCCTAAGGCTTGCAAATTCGAAGACGGGATGGACTAAGAGGGTGTTCGAGCGTAATTGGCAGGAGTTTGGGGATTTCCTGGATGAGTATAGGTGTCGAGTTGAGGATAAAGGTGTGGAGAAGACGAGGATGATGGAGGATGAGATTTTGAGGGGGAATGGACGGAGGTATGATGGTGAGGATCTAGCTAGGTGAGTGTCAAGTCTCTTCTTCTCTGGACCCCTTTACCCCTTTCCCAGTAAAGCATGACTTTGTTTCTTTCTTATTTTGCAAATATATCTTAGCTGGCAGTTGCTGACTTTTACCGTGGACAGTGATTATGATGCTTGTGCTTGTTCTGATGACGATCTTTACGATTTATAAATTAGAGCCGGGTCCTATTTCCTTTGTAGAAAGGATATTGTCGCTTCTTAATTTAAACCCTCAGAAGCACAACGGCATTCTGAGTCTATCAAACGCAAATGGAAAGCGATCTTAGGCCACTGCTCTTTGCTTTCCCTGTAGCTCTTTAACACTTATGTAAAAATAGTAGAGGAAATTAAAGTCTGATCAGATAAATTCTACTGAAAATGAAAGCGATCTCCGCTCAGAAAGTATTGATGCATTGTTCACACCACTATTCATAATAACTCCATCTTAACTTCCTCGTTGAATATAACTATACATTAGCCCAAATTCAGCTCTAGTCCTAAGTGTGAATAACTTACCACATCCTTCCCTGTGGAATATATCCATATATTAGCCAAAACTATCTCATCTTCAGGACTGATATCCACTCTTTCCAGCTCGTTGAAAAGACATATGATTTTATGAGAATTTTCGGAAACCATGTATCATCCGTGTGTATCGGTGAGTTGTTGGAGTGAGCGTACGGTGGGCCGAAAGGGGATGTTCCAGTTGCTGCAGGAGACGAGGAGGGTGAAAGCGATGGAGGCCATGAAGGCTGGATTTTGGGCGGTGTTAGTCCGGTCCCAGAGGAGGGTCATAATGTGGTATGTGTTGATTGTAAGTTGAGACAGTTTTTTTTTCTAGGAGCGAAGCAATCTGGAGAACTTGAAATTTGATAAAAGCACAAATGGGAATTATACACGCAATAGATTTAAGTACCATTCACTTACGGAAACATCAAGCGGACTCTATGTTCTTTGGCTAAGGATGGATAGATAACTTGCCACTTGACGCTGAAGGGGTTTTCCCAGAATACCGGTTTTTCGGAGCCCAAAATGACGTGCATGAAATCCGTGATCAACTACAAGTATCTAGTTTTTCGTTGAAATAGTTCTATGAGCATAAATAAATAAGACTTACACACTTGTGCTAAATTTGCTTCTCTTTTTCATCGACACAAATTTGTGGTACTTGCCTTCAACAGGCGTCTCGGCCTCAGTCGGCTATTATCCGTAACGAAGCAGGGTTCGCACCCCACTGAACTGTTTTTATTTTTTTTTTTAAAAAAAATAAAAAAGGCAATGGACCCAAAAAAAGAAATTGTTGTTTTTGCAACTGCCGTGCTGTGAAGAATTAGAATTTTAATTCGAATGGGAGCTGATTTGGTGCAACTTACAATCGAACACGAACCTCCACCTAACATTCTAATGGAAGGGTGGAATCCTAACCATTGGACCACAGAAGCTTGTTTGCTTGATTTGTTGACAGTAGGTTTTTGTTTTAATTTATATGTAGTGCATAAGTGAGATGCCGCTAGCGGGGCCGATGGAGAAATTCCCCTTTTCTTTGTATGCCCACCCTGTTTTAATGTGCATTAGTATTTATAACATGGAATTTGGAAGTTCTTTAAATATTTCAGGGAAGCTAAGAGACCTAAAGTTGAAATTTTTGCTTCTTATGAGAGGTTCATTGCTCAAGTATCGACATCTTACTCTCTATTCTAACTTAAAAAAGGCTATTTAGATGAAAATGCCGAAATTTTAAGGCCACCTTACTAATGATTCACATGCTTTGGTTAGGCATGGGTAGAGGTGCTTCTTACATGGATAAATCCATGAGGATGACTGGGATGATGACAAGATATTCGTTCAGACGACGTAAGTGGCGGGCTACAATCAAGCAGTTGCAACTAACAACACCACACCACTTATCAAAATATCTTAATGGGAATTTGTCAATCAGTCTTTGAGCAATTCGAAAGTGTGGAACCAAATAAGAGAATTGACTTAACGGCATTGATGCATTGAACTTAAAAGAATAGTTTTTTCTAATCACTTTCGGAATAATGTGCTATAGTAGATATCATTATAAAATAATGATATCATGCATACTATGATAGTCGATGTCTCGCTCCACACAATGGCCTTGTAAAAGCCAATCCATTTGCCTATCTCGAATCAAAAATCACTCTAGTCGACATCAGTGGTCATCGTGATCTTAACCCAAACCCCAACGCCATAACTGTATGTATATAGTATATACCCCCTAATAGCCTTTTTCCATGTATATCCCAAAGAACAGTTGAAGTGAAAATCGTGCCAATCCATCCCGCATCTCTAAGTCCTCTCATGCCACTGAGTCTGTACTTTTAATACTCGATCCGCTCCCCGTAGGATCAGGTTCCAATGTTGCGTGTGCATTCGTGTCATCGCCGTTCGCCCGCCTCCTCGCCGTGCGCGCTGCTGCCTCCATTTGCTTCTTCGTATGTTGATACATCTTCCTTGCGTATGCCACGAGATCGAACTCTCCATCTATATGGAATTGTGAGCGCGACGACGGTTTTTGGAGTGTTGCTGTTTGTGTGTATGAAGACAAGGTAGACATTTTGTGGAGTGTTTTGTGAGTGTTGAGGAGGGTAGAGGAGTTGAGGATGTGACGTAAAGGAAGGTATTCGGCTGGCGAATACGAAGAAGACTGGCTTCTTGGGGGATCTGGTTTCGTGAGAGGAAACTCGAAAGGACTTGCGTTTCGACTTTAGAGAAAGAAAACTGTTCAAACCGTATGGCTTTGTCTGCTTACAGAGGGTACAAGTCCATATATACCATTTCAGCCCATCCCTAGTGTCTTTAGCCTTAATCTACATCTCAAGGCTTAATGTCGTAACGATTTACCTTCCATAAGCTTAGCCATCTTAGGCTCCCCAATTATGCATCAAATGAGAAACCAAGTTACAAGAAGAAGATGGATGAAAGCAGAAGGGACCCTGTCAATCATGACACGGGCCAGCATCGTTAGACACTTGCCTTTCAGTCAATAGCGGATCCGTGTAGTTGTGGGATGCTGCATGGAGCCGGGGGGGAAGAGAGAGATCGAGGAGTTAAATCCCCAATTCAGAATAAGCTGTCGAATCATACTTGATATAGGAGAAGGGGGACTTTGAAGAATGTTCAGTACCCCTCTCCATAAAAAGTGTCTTCGTTAGACCCCATTTTGAGACATCTGAAGCTATGCATATCTGTTGTACGTGAGAGCTGAAAGAGATATCAGATCTGCAGCTCAGCAAGGCAGACAGACCATTGGGAAACCAGATTATGAAATGCATTTTTTTTATAAAGGTAGTAGAGGAGTTGTCAGACCTGAGATCAAGGATCGCGGGAGAACCGTCATACCCATGGTGTATGAAGATCTTTTACTATTCTTGCAAATGCCGCACACCTGTTCGACATCATCAACCTCAATTCATTCCATGAACTTTAACCTCTTCTAGATAGGAGGAAACCGTGATGCTATCACGATTCCCATCTTTGACTCTATATTCGTACTAAGTGGCGCGAAGGATGATATGATATTTTATACGCACCATCTTCTCTAGTGCTTGCTTATCGCGAATATATCTTCAAAAACACCCAATCACCTTGAGCGAAAGAAGGAAATCGGAGAGGAGTTGCCAAGAACCAAAGTGACGTTGTTGACCTAAAAGAGACCCTGCGTGACACCAGCAAAGCTTAGCGACTACACCGGGCTTTCAGGGCCAGCGTATTTTTTAACGGCTCGCTGACGATCATTCCTCGACTGGGTTTCCTCCTTCTTTTGTTTCGTTTTGGTTGCATTGTAATTATCATGGAGATCGGATTTATGGTGATAAAGATGATGTAGTGAGGTCGGTGGGGTCGAAAGGGGGGGCGGCGGAACGGCTGATCTGGAGCAGGTGGGCTCTGACGTCGGAGTCGCAATTACTTGCGAGAGAAAGCTTTCTAATACCGAGGACTTACTGCAATTGAGGCTGAAGAGAAGTTAGCTCTCAGTCTGCTTTGCTGGTCAGCGGAGAGAATCCTCTGCTCAGATATCAACTGCCCGACCCAATTGCCTTGTTGTTGGGTACTTTGAAGATCACTATCGACTTCAGATGAATTTGAAGGCTTAGACCAGCTGTCATGATGCCGTTTAAAACGCTAGTCTGAAGAAACCCCGCCCCTACAGTCCTTCTCTGCCCGTGGTGCTACAGAGCAGGCGGAACAGCATAACATGTTATCATAGGCAACTAGAGTAAAGTTCAGTGTTGCCGTTCTGGATGTCCTTTGACATCATACCCCTCTTCGGCTGGTGAGATGCTATTTCTAACAGCATAAGCGCACTATTCCCTCCTCGTTTGAGTCTACATTTACTTTAATACTGGTATTCTACTACATTACTTTCTTGTCAAGCTAGATCTAATTCTTAAGGGTTAGGGAAATCAACCTCTTGGGCCATAAGTCTTCTATCTCGTCGCATGCCTAGCCAAAATCTTGTTGAATTAATGAAGCTCACCAACCAGAGTTGTATCAATACCCTTAGAAGAAACACATGAATTTCAATATTAGTTTCTCTATACTTCATTCTTCTCCATTTCCATCATCATGCATGATAAGTTATGCCATGCTCTCACCGCGGATTCCGTGCAATGCCGCAAAGCAGTCCAAAACGGTTGACCGAACGATCTGCACTGTTCCGTCATACCTCAGAAACTACATCCTTTGACAAGCGTCAGCAAATGCCGAGGATTTTTCATATCCTATGTCATCTATTTCCTCTTTGGATGTTGAGAAGTAGTTCTTTGAGGGAATCGTTTGTTTGCTTCGATATCATCATGCCAACCTAATAGTCTTTCTAATACAAGTCGAATTAAAAGATTCGGTCCATCGTAGCTAGCGTTTGTCTTTTGGCGAGTCTGAGAACAAACCCGGTACGCATCGAAAGAGTGGGTGTTTAACTTTTGGAGTTGTGAAACTTGTGGCGGAAATGTATGATGATTAATTTAGATGATCTGATAATCCGAAGCAATCTGGGCGTCTGCAATATTTGATCGACGAAGAGTACTTCAAGTCCGATGTCATATTGAGCCTAGTGAGATCAAGTGGCGAAGTATGACGAGGTATCAGTGATTTACTCCCTTTGTTTCTCTGACCATTTCGTCAACACATCATCTTCTTTATTGTCATCACGATCCTATTTCTCTTGCACTAACCTCAAAAGAGAATTACGCTTGAAATCATTGCATCACATGATTCGCCTCCTAAAATCAATCGCTTAAGTTCCTCACATGCATAGAAAAAGGGGTTAGCTCAGCTTTCAACAATCATTCTGCCATGCAGTGGTACAACACAGAGTACTCACTTTCAGGCCATGTCGTTATTTGATCAGCTATTTTCTAAATCTTGTCCAACAGCTACCAAATATGAATTTCTTTGCCTTTTCGATTCATTAACCCTGGTTTGCAAATTTCAGTCTCTGGCTTTCTTTAGCTTTCTCTGGCTCACCCCCTTGAACTATTGTTTCCTTTTTATGCTTGCGCAGTAACTTCGCTTTCATTAGACAGGTAAATCAGCGTCCACTGTTCCGCCAAGCAGTTTGCTGACGATTTAGTTCACTAGCTGCAAGATGCCTTCTTCTTGCTATTTTCCTTCTATTTTCCCCCTTCTTCTTCATCCAAGTAACATCGTACCCGTCAAAGGCACATAAAGATATAAGTGGCTCTTTTTCTATGTAAGTTTTTCTCAAGATCCAGGCATCGGAGCACCCCAGACTGCCTTGCAAAACTCCATCCAAAATATTGTTAGAATCTTCTCCGTTCCAGCCATGACTGGCATCAAAGAACATCAGACCATTCATAAAATACGGATTGAATTATGCTTCCTGGAAGATCTCGATTGAAGCAGCCGTCGATTTTCTCTATCATATCTTCCTTTTTGGTCTTTGACCCTTCGCGACCCCCTTATAACACTTTTTATCCTATTCCCTCAATAAAAATGACAGTCATGCGCCTCCTCAACTAATCACCGAAAAGACTGCCCTCCTACCTAGTAAGCTTCCATCTCCATCCCTTTTATCACGTGACCACTAACAACCTTCCTCCAGGCATCGATTTCTAGCGCACAGCCTCTACCCCCGTCTAAATATCCGTCTCACTACGCATGTTCCGAACAGCATCCGCTGAATCAAGTTCTTCAATGGCGTACCCACAGCTCGCTTCCCCTGCGGCACCGCTCGAGGAGCTACATGGGACCACGACACAGTTCTCGTCCTACAGTCCGGCACACAAGTCACCATGCCATGGCTCTCTTCGGCCCTCGCCACAGCACAAGCCTAGTACCGCAGCAATAAGACAGGAAACGCCATCGCTTTTCGGCGATGTGAATCACAGTAGGAAATTATCGCTAAGTTTTCCCGTGAAGGTTGAGGATAATCCGGCAATTTTGAGTTATAGGAGTGAGTTAGGGAAAGTGGTCTATGCAGAGGATGCGTTTGTAGGGTATAGACATTATGATATGTTGGGGAAGAAAGTGGATTTTAATTTTGGTCATGGGTTGTCTTATACGAGATTCTCGAGCTCGAAGTTAGAGGTTAGAAGTGTAGAGGAGGACTAGGTGCGGTTATTATAGTGAGTGTAGATGTGAAGAATATAGGGAGGAGAGATAGGAAGGAAGTCATGCAGGTCTCGGTTAAACCACCAAAGGGAGTTAAAGTTATGAGGGCGAAGAGGGAATTGAAGGGGTTTGACAAGGCATTCTTGAGGGAAGGGGAAGGGAACAAGGTCGTTGTTGAGATGAAGGTGAAGAGACAGGGAGCTATTTGGATGAGGAGAAGGAGATATGGAGCGTTTGAAAGGGGGTTTGTATGTAGTTGTGGGGGAATTAGAGGCGAGTTTTGAGGTTAAGAAAAGATAGTTTCTAGTTTCGGTTTTTATAAAATAGCGAGAGCAATTAATCGGACAATCGTCAATACTAAAGGGCTGTTCTGGATAGGCTCTCTTCTAGATTTAGCAATGAACTATTAGGTTACATCAATCCTCGATAATTACCCAGTTAGCTGGACCTAGAATCTTCGCCGAGAGATTTCATATGCTGCATACTACTTGGTTTCCTTGGCTACTATTGGTTCATTTAAAGATAAAATGAGTGGGCTATTTTCATGAAATATATTTTCAAGAAGCACTGCTACCAAAGATAAAACCTCACTAGCTAGCTTTCAACATAAGCTCACCTATTTTCTGCATCAACTCGGGTATTCGAAAAGGCTTTGGGACAATATCATCCTATCAACTCGTTAGTTTTCGTCTGCCCCCTTTGAAAAAAAGGTAGACTCACCATTCCAGCCTCAAGAGCCGTGTTCATCTGCTCCACCCTAGTGTTCGCCGTAACAGCTACAATCGGAATATACCTCGTCAGTTTCCCTTCTCTCTGTAGATCGCGAATCTGTCTCGCACATGTCAATCCATCCATTACCGGCATCTCAAGATCCATCAATACGACTGACAATTCCATACGCAGCGAACTACTGTCGTTGACGGTATCGTTCCAGAGAGTTGTTTTAGATAAGAAATCAATAGCTTCTCCGCCATGGTTCGCTACATATAGGGTGCAGCCCACGTTTCGAAGCTGTTTGCTGAGGACCTTTTGGTTGATGAGGTTATCCTCGACGAGAAGGATGTGATAATCGTAGCGGGCTCTCGTTGATTTGGGGAAATCTAGTGGAGATGAGATCCCGAATCTTGTTGGTTTGATGGGAGTCGATGGATTCGTGGTATTAGCGGACATAGGTGACCATTTTCTTGTTTTGATGTAGAAAGCAAAGGTACCTATAAAGTAACCAGTCAATAATCAATCAAGTTGCATTGATGCAGAAATACTCACTGCCAACTCCGGGCTGAGAAGCAACACCAATTTCACCGCCTTGGAGTTCAGTAAGCTGCCTAGAGATGAAAAGGCCCAATCCAGACCCACCATATTGTACCTGCAAAGTGTTAGCAAAGAAGGAATATACCTCAACTCAAAAGATATACATGTGTACGAGGTGATGCTTGGCTGAAACGGTGGAAAATGCGCGATTTCTCGTCCTCGTCTAGACCTCTTCCTGTGTCTCGCACTACAAAGTAAATATAAACTGGTGGTCCAGTGCCCCACTCTGGCCTCAGAGTCAAATCTTGCAATGACTTCGCATCTTCAGATGGAAACCATTCGACATCTGGGCCCTGCCCTTTTCCAGGTTTCAAACTAGATGCACCTATACAGATGTCAATTTCCCGTTTATCTTCCGATCTGGTGAATTTAATTGCCTAAATTTGTTAGCATAATCATGCATGAAAGGTAGAGTAGTCACATTAGTAAGAAGATTGATGAAAATCTGGGTGAACCGAACTGGGTCACACAAGACCCAGTCAATCTGGGCCTCTTTATGGCTGCGCTCGAGGACAAATGTCATCTTGATATCAGCCGATGACAGTTCAGTCTCAAACATTTTCAGTGTTCTTCGCACAGTCGATTCGATTTGAACTTGTGTAGGAGTTACATGCAGCATTGCCGAATTAAGCTTAGAAAGAGTAAGCACATCGTCGATTATTCGCTTCTGATGCTGAGCGCACAGTACAATAGTCTGCGCTGCATCAAGATTGCTTTCAACCAGCTCTTGGGTTAAAGAGCTAGATTTGTCAGCTATAGAGAGGTATTCGACCAGAGAGTCCGCTATTCCATCCGCACATAGAAGAATAGCACTGAGAGGATTCCGCATTTCGTGTCTACAATATGAAGTTAATAAGGTCATGGTAGGATAGTCCGACTCATTTGAAATTGAAATACAGAAGATTCAAATTGAGTTGGCGGTAAAATTTGAGCAAATCGATAACACCCCTTTCGACAGACACGTTTAGACCACATGAACTCGCACCGGCTAAACAAAAGAGAGGGTAGGCTAGAGAAATTTAACTTACGAAGTCATGTCAATGAACGTTTCCTGGTTCTTCTTCGCTTCTTCGGCTTGTATTCTGCTACGCGTCTGCACAGACTCAGCCCATTTAAAATGGCTGATATCTGTTAGACATCCAAGAATGTTGGTAATATTCCCATCTTCGATTTGAGGTAAAGCAAGGAAGAGAATCCAACAAGTCTCTCGAACAGACTCGTTGCTATCCCGTATCCACGGCTTCTTGAGACGAAGCTCGCAACTGATCTCTTCCTGCTCACTGACAAGCGTTCTCCATCCCCTAAGGAAAGTGTCGTGGTCTTCTGGTTCAATAGATCCTAGGATTGACATAGGGAAGTGAGCATCCGACTTTCTCTCGTGGCCTGTCATTTCGTACGCTTAACGATGTCAGTTGGTGGGCGGCTATAGCGCAGAAAAGTGACCATAGTAGAAAGTGAGAAAAAGTACTTGGGGGATGTTGGAAATTTGTACCCTGTGCATTGGCCCATGTTATTTTCCCATCTAGGTCAAACGCGAACATGCCTAGATCCGGTCAGTCAAATTCATGGAAGTCAGGTTTGACTCCACATACCACAAGGAGCAAGCTCTGAGATCTGACTAAATTTCTTTTGATGTAGAGCGGATTCCCTAGTCATCTGAGCCAACTTTTCTGCTAGGTTAGCTCGCTCCAAGGCGTCTGCTTCAGCGTGTTTTTGTAAACTGATATCAGTTCTATGGAAATTAGTTTCGATTACCACAATCTTCAAGGATTTTGCGACACTCACATGCAACCCATGACACTCTTTAAAACACCATTATCGTCGAACTCTTGATCACATGATGCCAAGATCCATTTCTGTTTGTGGATGCCAGTGTTTGGATCGATCCATGGTTCCCGAAGTCGAAGCTCGAATATTCGTTTCCCCTTTTCATGTACTAATATATCCCATTCCTTACTAATCAGAGGATGATCAGATTCGGCGATTACATTCATAAACGACCTGGTGTATGTATTAGTACATTATTCCATGGCGAACTAAGTATGACATACATCTCGCCCTCTAGACCCCGTGGGTGTCTAATAAACGCACGAATTAGCATAAGATTAAACTAGAGACATAGAACCAGTATGAGCTGATTGCAAACTTAGATAAAGATCCAATAGCCTGAGACATAATACGGGTCCTAGATAGGAGAAACGTACCCGGTAATTTCGTACCACATGTCATTTGCGTAGACAATATTACCATCAGGAGACAAATAATACATCCCGACAGGATTAAGCTCAGTGAGAACCCTGAATTTGGATTCCCTATCTGCAAGCTGCGTGGCTAAGTCTGCGTTTGCCTCATCCTGCTCTTCTCGAGACGCAAAGCTAGATCTTGACGTAGAGCGACTTGATCGGGTCGGGGTCCCATGACTGCGTCGACGCTGATTGGGAACTTGTGAGGCACTGATCACTCTCCATCGATTTCTGAGAGTGCAACATGTCCAAAACATGCCACGGAAGGTATGGCGTGGGAGGTACCCATCGGCCCCCTCGAAGTTGCTAGTACTCGTTGCCCATTCCCTGAAAGCTTCTTCTTCTGCAGTCAGCGAGTCATAGAGGGTAAGTCCAGTAGAAATTGAGGACGGCGTGGGTGGATCAGCTGCTGTAGGATAAAAATTCTCGGCTGTGATTACTCTTCGTAAATGGTCGAAGAAACGTAAAGACTTGTTGCAAAACACAACATTGAGGCCCTTCTTTGCGCCGTCGGCATTGTTGTTGTGAAGATCCACAACAAAGGTTGGCCTACTATCCAGTTCAATCAACTCGGTAACCCCTATGCCCTCTAAAGGACGTGGAACCGAGCGCCAAGGGTCGGGCGGTTCGCCTGCACCTAATGTAATGTTAGTGATGCGTGGAAACGACGATCAAATGCTGAAGGGAAGAGCTACTATCGCTACTACTTTCATCTTCCGAAGGCATAACCCGGATTTCGCGACATCTCCCCCTTGCTTTCTTGATATGGCGTTCTTCTGTCATCTTCCTAGCCTTTCAACATATCGTCAAGGCCTCATCTCTAGAAGAGCACTGTCTAGCTGCATGCAGAACGTTGAGGGTTGCGCCTATGTGTTTCAGTCTGGCTGACTTGGTGTCTTGGGAAGATATGAAGGTAAATGTGCGAGACATCGCAGCTTCGTCGTCCAGATATTTTTGGAGGTCGCTAAGGATTTGTGGTGTTTGTGGCGTCTTCGTGTGACATTATTCATCATCAAAAGGAAATCCACCCGATGGTTATTGTCTGGTGATGGACGCCTACATTGAGGCGAGGATAAATCGGGAAGGGAGGCATTTGCGACTTTAGAGATTCTCCTGTGTGGAGAATTGGGAGCAGGCTCGATCTTCAATACATCCAGCTCTGTGCTGCATATCTTTCAACTGCCTCTTCAAGGCATCCAAGCAGCCAAGCAGCCAAGCATCCAAGCCTTTCGTCCACATAACTATACATGGTCATACAAATCTATGGTGTTGTAATATCAGCCAATTACAAGATGTCATTCAATCAGAACACAAATCGGGTCCGGGCATCCCAAAATGATCACGTGACCCGAGATCTGTTCTTTTCTTTTCCTCATCTCGTGGAATATTGCAAATCCTGGTATTTGCCCAAGAATATTTATCGAAAGCTTCTCGATGAGGATCTGAGATCAACAATGACCATTTTAAGAAATTCGATGCTGCAGTATGGTCATAGTGTATGAAAGTTCTCCTATCACCGTATGCGAAAAGTGGAATCAGAATTTGAATGGAAGCCGCATCAAGTGAGCGTGCTTGAAGTGTCGATTTCTCACCATGAGGGAGTTCAACACATATGTTATGGATCTAGCCTCGTCGATCGATGCCCTGGGAGGTACGACACGTGCTTCACCATGCGATAGGTATGATGCGCGGCAGATTATTGTTACTCCCAGAGTCTGGTTCTTTCTTCAAAGGGTATATAATGTCAGGAGAGCGTGCCTGGAACCCTCAACCCCATTGGAGCTCGAGTTGATTGCGAAAAAGATGAGGCTAGAACAAGAGCGGGACTTTGTCGTGGCGAGGGGTAGGAGGATTGAATCTGGAAGGAGAATGAGGGCAATGCATTTCGCTGCATGAGATATACGTAATAGGACGTGAAATCAACAATTATTATGTTTGCTTCAGTATCGCTTACCTGCATCGCCACAGTTGAGTGAGAGCAGGGAATCGATTGGTTGAATACTTCAGAATGGGATTGGTTGGCTCTCTGTGCGATACTGCGGCGATAGATTTCCAATTCAGTATCAGCACAAAACCAAAGAAATATCTGACTATATCAAAATCCAAGAGATGAAGAGTAAAGTCAAAGTACTCCTTAGGAATGCTCTCCATGGTTCAACAAGAGCATTCTGGGGCAACTTTGTCCAATACAGTTACGGCACTAAGAGACTAATAAAGTGGGATAACAAAGTCAAGTGAAGCGCCAGTTCTATGTATGAAATACTTGATCTGTGATTGAGTTTGACCATGGGATAAAGACAAGCCGACGGGTCAACCTGGAATTCTCCTCACGTAAGAGTCCTCCTTTGGTTGCCGCAAACTTCAAACTAGCGAACAATTACAGTAAAGCATCTCCAGATGACAAAACCGAGATTTCTATAACGTAACCATTAATTCTATACATAATTAAAGTAGCCAACGTAGGTCCCATTTTAAGTTCGTTCAATATGCCTCATTAGGACGAATTTCCCAGGAGTCTATTGCGCTCTCGTTCCTATTCCTTCTTTTAGCTTAGCTCATCGAACCTCACAATGTGAACTGCTTGAGATTTCTACGCTAGGCTTATTGTTAAACTCGTTGTTGCGACGTTCTGAATATCCAAGTCTTTCAAGAGTTACTCTGCATCAAAGTCGGGATGATTATTTGCCCGATCGGCTTGTTAGTGGACTCTTCGATTATCAATTAACACGTTCAAAGATGTTCATTCTCTGAACATATAAAGAAGTCTTTCTTATCCCTCTTACTTAATTATTCATCCCACAGCATTTCATAATCCATATCTAGCAACCCTTAAGAAATATACTTCAAATACAGTCAGCAATGTCTGCGAAAAAGATTCTCGTCGTTTTGGTAAGTATATCCAGACTATTTGAAGTAATCCTTTTAAGAACTACATGATTCAGCAATATCTATAATACTAAAATGCAAGTCTAGTTGTGCTTGTGTTAAATCTCCTTAGGGTTTCATATCTCTCAGCTCTAATAGCATCTCGTAGGGCGCTACGGGTAATCAAGGTGGATCCGTGATCAAGACAATCTTAGACGATTCGGCAGCAGCAGCAGAATATCACATTCGAGCTATCACCCGTGATCCCTCTGGATCCTCAGGCGTAGCCCTAGCTGAGAAAGGAGTGGAAGTTGTCAAGGTTTATAACTCATGAGGATTAAAAGCGCAATACTTACATTTTACAGGCTAATTTAGATGACAAAGACTCTCTTCGTCTTGCCTTCAAGGACGCATATGCTGTCTTTGGGGTGACCAACTTCGCTGAGAGGATGGATTTTGATTACGAAGTGCAGCAAGGGAAAAATATTGCAGATATTGCTAAAGTATTTCTCCTTTCCCTCTTCGTCTTGATGGGTCACTTAACATTTCTAGGAAATGAACATCCAACATCTGATCTGGAGCAGTCTTCCCCACGTTGCCAAACGTGCGCTATCTCTCCCCAAACCACATCCATCTCATCTACTCATCTACCCCCACAGTTTCCAACAACACCCTCACTAAAGTCCTCCATTTCGACAGCAAAGCCATCGTCGAGAACTACATTCGTAGCCTCAACATCCCCGCCACCTTCCTTCTAATGGGTCTCTTCACCGAATTCCCCCTTCAAAACCTCCTCCCAATCTCCTCCTCCTCAAAATACATTCTCGCCTTCCCCATGCCCATCACCACCTCCATCCCAGCAATCTCCGCTTCTGTCGACACGGGAAAATATGTTTTGGCCATCCTCTCACGTCGCTCTTCTCTCTTAGGAAAAGAAATCTGCGCTGCCGAGAGAATGTATACGGTCGCTGAAATAGTGCAGATTTTGAATGATGCGGGCACTGAGGTTGTGTATCAGCAGATTACTGAGGAGCAGTGGAAAGAGGGGTTAGCAAGAGCGGGCTTTCCGGTGCATTTTCAGGAGGATTTGGTAGAGAATTCGAGGTGGTTTGTCCAGTATGGTTATTTTGGGGAGGGGACGAAGCAGTTGGTTGAGGAGGGGCATAAGGTAATTTTTTCTTTCTTTTCTTCCCTTGTTTTCCATGCGAAAAGTAAGGTAGGAAGGGATGTGCTAATGATGGTGGTTGATAGATTTTGAATGTCCCGTTAGAGAGTTTCAAAGAGTATGTTAGAACTGAAGGGCTTTTGACTCAAATGAAGAGACTTGAGAAGTCTTAGGGTTAACATAACCTTGGAAACCTACACTTCGATCGTGGAGCGTTTAGAAGACTGACATCGGCCAAGTGATAGGAAGATGGAAGGAAAATGTGTGAGATCACGCGAGTATGACTTTGAAAGGAGTTGTTTTCTGCATTAGATTCTCAACTGAAATAAATTTGTTGCTTATGCCTACAGATATATTGCTTAAGATTGAGCAAGTGGAGAGATCTCTCAGTTTGTGGATATAGATCATGCTTTAATAGATCCGCACTAACGTTCAACTCACAGAACGGGATAGGCACCCGGGCATATGACAATTTGTACCATAATGACTCTTCATAATTCGTTTCAGAGTAATTTTCCAGGAAGCAGTTGCGCCATTGGATCGCCTAGCTGCATGAGTTTCTAATCTAAGTCAATGTCCTCTCAAACATGGCGAGGTTAACATACTAGGCCTCGCGCATAAACTAGAGCTGTATTAAACTATGCTTGATTACACATATGACTCTGATCCTGGATGCTAATCGTGCCGGAAGATAGTTTCTGGTGAAGATTATAAGGCAAAAGTAAAACGAGGCTTTTCAAAACCTACCATCGCCAATTAAATCTGAATATGGGGAGACCTACGTCTAATACCATGTGAAGACTCATGAAAGCATAGGTATGTCGATTTTAGATTGATATATGGAACAAAAGTGACATCTAGAGTTTAGATGGCCGACCTCGCTAAATTCCACACGAAAATTTCATCCACCTCATTAACTGATCATCAATTAATAATACTTCTCCAACCCGTCCGTCGTCTCGTTTTACTCATCAAATTCCAAACCACCATGGTGCCCTCGAAATCCCTCCCCTACCCCTCAGACTTCCCCAACGAAAACGAATACATTACCTCGCTCCTCCATTTCTGCACCCACACACCTCTCTTCCAAACCCTCTGCGGCGGAGTGCACATTCTCGACTTCTTCACCCGCGAACCATCGCTCTATCACAAAGTTATCCCTCCAGAATGGCGTGCGTGGTTATTATCCTGTCCTTCCATGACTCTTCTCGATCTCCTCATACGGGACAATCTTTCCTTACCACGTGACGACTCTCCTCCCCCTTCTCTCATCACTTATATCAAATCTATCCGTAAATACTCTCTCATCCGCTCTCTTTCCCCTAAAACCAAAAATCAAAGGCAAAATAACAGCACCACTACCAACCAATTAGCACGCCACATAGCAGTTGGAATGATCCCCAAGAAAATCCACGAAGTTTCCAGTTTCGCTTCTTACGTGTCTAAAATTTCAGATGACATTGAGAGGGAAACGGGGAAGGGGATCACGCATTTTGTGGATTTTGGGTCCGGACAGAATTATCTGGGCAGGACGTTGGCCAGTCCGCCGTACAATAAGTATATTGTGGCGGTGGAGAGTAAAGAGGGGAATATTAGGGGAGCGAAGAATATGGATGTTCTTGCGGGCGTGGCGGAGAGGGAGAAGGTGAGGAGGAATAAGAAGTTGTTTAGGGCGAGGGGGAAGAAGGAGGTGCTAAATGATGAAGGGGGATTGGGTGGAAATGAGAGGGGGAAGCAGGAGAGAGGAGAGGTGTTGGTTGGAATGGGGGGAGAGGCAGAGGCGGATTTAAGACCGATAAAAGAGCTGGCTACTATTTATACTCCTGCAGACGGAAAGGGGTATATCCAGTATGTTGAACACAGAGTCCAAGATGGTGATTTGAGCGATGTGGTGTCTCAGATTGAAAATCTGAAGATAACTGTTTCTACTTCCTCTCCAGATCCAACTACCACCCTCCAAGAACCCTCTTCCTCCTCCTCCTCTTCTTTCCAAGAAACAAATCAGGAAAGAATCATAAAAGATGTTTCCAAAGAGGAAGAAATACGAATAATGGCAATATCCATCCACTCCTGCGGTAATCTCTCCCACCACGGCATCCGCTCGCTCCTGCTCAACCCCTCCGTACACGCCATCGCCATAGTAGGATGCTGCTACAATCTCCTCTCCGATCGACTCTCCCCACCTTCTTACAAACACCCGCTACTGCGCCCAAACCTCCGCGCTATCAACCAACCCTGCTCCACACCGCCAATACCCACTAACGACCCGCACGGCTTCCCCATGTCTTCCCTTCTAGAAAACTATAATGCGGGGGAGGGGATACCGTTGAATATTACGGCGCGGATGATGGCTGTTCAAGCTCCTGCCAATTGGACGGCGAGGGAAAGCGACGCATTTTTTACGAGGCATTTTTATAGAGCGCTTTTGCAGAAGGTGTTTTTGGATTATGGGGTTGTTGAGAAATCTTCTTCGCCTTCTACCCCTTTTCAAGGCTTCGGTGAAGGAGGAGAAAGAGATGAAGAAGATGGGAAAGAGAAGTGTGGTGGGGGCCTAGAAAGCACAACCCCGATAATAATCGGATCACTCCGCAAATCCTTCTATTCCTCTTTCCTAACCTACGTCCGAGGAGCCCTCCTAAAACTCTCTCAGCCCAATGATCTACGCGGAGATCTAAGCGATCTTATCGCAGAGAAAATGGGGGATATTAGTGATGAAGAGATTGAGGCGTATGAGAAAAGGTATGAAGAGAAGAAGAAGGAATTGAGTGTTATGTGGTCTCTGATGGCTTTTAGTGCGGGTGTGGTGGAGAGTCTTATTGTGGTTGATCGGTGGGCGTTTTTGAGGGAGGCGAGGGAGAGGGGGGAGGTGAAGGAAGCGTGGGTGGAGTGTGTTTTTGATTATGGGTTAAGTCCAAGAAATTGTGTTGTTGTGGGAATTAAGTAGATGATAAGACTACGAATAAAAATAAAATAAATAGATTATTGGAAGCCAGCAGAGACGAGGTAGAAGCACTTGTTTGTACAGATTTAGAGATTTTAGCCTAGACATCTATAGCGATTTCTGAAAACATCTTCAGTGATCTTCGGGGAAATTTCCTGGGCTTGATCATTACTCGCTCATGCTACTTTGCGCCGATGGGTTTCGAGGAGCATATGATCGATGGAAATAGTCTATGGTCATATTGCCCTCTTCATCACTCTCGCCGTCTTCGCTTCTGTCATCATCGTCTATCTCTAGAGATCTACTATCAACCGGACTCTCGGATTCCCCGAACTCGTCATATCCCTCCAAAACCTCCGCCATATCCATATCTTCTTCCCTTTCCTCTTCGCCTTCCTCTTCATCTTCCTCTTCATCTTCTACTTCGTCTTCCTGACTTGGCGTTGGGGTTTCTGGGTTCGGCCTTGGGCTCGCAGGTTCATTAGGGATTTGACGTCCACCAACTATTCTCTTCAGTGTAACCAGTTCTGTTCTCTTCGAAGCAAACTTCGTCGTAGCCTCTTTACCCCTTTCTCTCTTGTTCTGCCTCTTAATGCCTCTTCCTCGCAACCCACTAATCAGCCCTTTACCCTGCAAATCCAAGACTTCCTTCTCGGTCAAGCGCATATCAGGCACCGGAACCCGGACATGTCTACTCTCCTTTTTGCCCCCCTCTACTACGCTAGGGAACTCTATCAATTTGGCAAAAGCATTATCAGGCAGTGTTTTGCCCGAGCGAATGGCCATCAGTTTTGTCTTCATGACGGCTCTGATTTTTGCCCATGACCCGTTCGCGTAATATCCATCACAGAGATATTCGAATTTGTCTCGAAGAGTGGCTTCTTCGATCATTTTGACCAGGAAAGGGTCTGTTATGTCACAGACTTGCCAGACCTTACCGTCCATGGTGAGGGATTTGCCGTCGAAGATATGGGAGTCATCTGAGCCTTCGCCATGTTTTACATGACGCGTATATTGACTTCGCATATCATGCCATCCTTCACCCTCCACTCTTTCATCTTCCTCGTAAAGCTTGAAGAAGAGTGTTTGGTAAATCCGATATTTTGGATCTGTTCTAGGATCAACCCCGAATTTAATGACCGCGTCACGGAACGGACCGCTTTTGAATTGATAGCCGATGTGTTGCAAGCCGAACTTAAGCATGTAGATTCCTGGATGATCTGCTACTTGATTCATTAGTGCTCTTCGAGTCCAGATAGGACGTTCGTTCATTGCGGCCTGAAGATAAAGAACCAGATCGAGCAGTAATGGCTCCTCGGGAAGTTCGATTCTAGGTGCATCGGGTATTTCGGCTGCGTCTGAAGGTATATAGTCTAAATTGACTTTGGTGGGCACTGAGCGATTCACCAAGATGGCTTCTCCTGTCTCTGGATTACGTGCTGTCGCCACAAGAGGATTTTGGCGGTAGCCCCAATTGAATGGAAGGACGTTGTTTGTCCATGAGGGCGGGGGTATGATCTCTTCATTGTGTTGCGGGCCTTTGTCGGATCCAAGCTCAAATTTTCGTACTTTTTCAACTGTCTAGGGTTAGTAAAGGATGATTTGCTATAAGCAGAATACATACGATGGCCTGTGAGCGCAGTGTCTCGGTACTTTTTAGCGAAAGCGCCATGAGAGGTAGAAACATGAAAGTCTGCTAGCCCTATTTGGCAACGTTAGCATTTGTAACTATGTTCTGTTACTTTGAGTGTAGTACCTCGAAATCTGTGAGTCTGCTCGATCACAGCAACAGCTTCCACATCGTATTTGTCAACATTGTCTCGCAGAGTCCTCAAGATCTTGACTGGGCCGTCAAGTCTTGAATGCGACTGGAGATTGCCTTCTGTGGATTCGTTTGCTTCTCTAATTTTCCTCGATTCCCCATCCTCGGTGAAAGAGTCATTCGTTCCACGCTTCCTCTTCCTTCCTGTACGTTTTGGTACTGTGATTTTGAGAAGTACATTGTTGCTGATGCTATTCTGGGAGAGAATTGGTGCAGAGAAAGGATCTCCGGGGCGAAGATAAAGAGGTACACAACTATCGAATTCTGCATCAAGGATCTATTGTCCAATTAGTCTTTGTAATGTCTGTAAAGACTATGGCCTAAGATCTCTTTGGAGGGTAGTGTCACGAGACCAAGGAGATAGACATAAGGAAACGTGACCCCAGGACTTCGATGAAATCGCAAATACACCTTTGAGAGATCGACTTACCCGTCTGAAGTCTTGAGCTCTTCCAAATGTTTTAAGACCATTCTCGGTATTCTTTACAATCAGGGGATGCTCCAGAGCGACAACCTCCGTTCGAGGGACGTGGTAGATAGGAGCTCTTTCCTCCATTTTGAGAATGGCAGGATAAGAGTCGTGAAAGTGAGAGGGGTGATTGTGATTGTTTTAGCTACTAGAGGTTTTGCGCTTGTAGGACACACTAAATCCGCTCTTGATTCATGCAGAAGCATCAGTCAATAAGAAAACAACACTTATTGTTTGCTTAGTTATTTTCCTGTCCCGTTGTTGCAAATATTACTACAATAATGGAAAAGAAATCATTTAAGTTCGCTAGCCCAACTGGCGCCTGATTAAGAAGGCATCAGCGCTAATTTGATGGTTGGAGGGGAACGTCGATATTGTGAGATAGGAAACATCATGCCAATGGAATAGCAGAATACCCATCCAGAACACCAAGAAATAATCCTCAATCTAGAGAGACTTCGTCTCTGTGAGGAGCGCAGCACGCGTTGGCTTTGATTTGTCAATTAATCTGCATTGTTTGCCGTGAACAAGGCCCATTTCACCGCCCGGATCAACGACTTCCTCCTTCCTGCATCAACAATTCTCCCCCGACAGCCTTTCTCTCGACCTCCCCCCAACCGGCTTGTCATTGGGCTACACCTGTTGGCTTTATGGTTCGTCAAATTCATCGATTCTTCTATATTTACAAGCCTCTTCTATAATAATAACAAGATCTGTGCTGACGTGCTTTAATTCGAAGTTGACCTTCGATATCTGCGCCCTAGAAATAATAAAACAATCACCCTCACGGTGTATACTCTTTCGCGCAGATTGTCACGTCCATCATACCATCGAAATTCCTCGGCGCACTGCTCTATCCTCCTTCGAGTCTATTGACTCTGTGGTCGCTGCTCTGCCTTGGCCCCGACAGCCCAACAAACGCCAGGAACAAAATTGAACGGTGTGGCTCTGTGTAGCAGCAGTACCTTCAAATTTGATATTGTGGTTATTCACAGTGCCGGGTCTCCCTTCTAAGAACAATTGTCTGGGGATTGAATTCACTATTTACATTCTCACCACTGGAGCATTCACAGCGTGAACCCACAAGTCGACAACCATTTTTTTGATAGTGTGATCTCAACCAATTAAGACCTCCCAACATACAAAGACTGAGGGCGGAGGTATCC
Organism: Chlorencoelia australis; assembly: GCA_003988815.1. Lineage (NCBI taxonomy): Eukaryota > Fungi > Ascomycota > Leotiomycetes > Helotiales > Cenangiaceae > Chlorencoelia > Chlorencoelia australis. The sequence goes on from QYAN01000006.1 coordinate 1,027,976, forward strand.
AATTATTTACACAATACCATCAAAAATGAAAGGCTTTAGACAGAGGGTTGTAAGTGATCTTAATACTACTTCATTTTACCTACTTGCATCGCGCTCAAAGATCTTTATCATGAATGATCAAATGCTGACATATTCAGCATGAGCAGCTCTCCCGTACAAAAGACCCTAACAAATCTAAATCAAAGAACAAGGAGTCTAAAGATGGCACATCATCGCCATTACAGTCAAGCTCGTCGCGAGAAGCCGCACAATCACCTGTAGCTACACCATCTTCCTCAAGCACAGCACTCAATGATATCCGAAACAAACCGCTTCCAAATGACGGTGGGCCAGCGAATAATGGAGCTCCTAGTCTCCAAAGTCAAGCGGGATCTGTTAGTTCACTTAATACTTCAAATGCAGTCGCGCCAGATAGGTTCAATGCCATAAGCGGTAACTCACCAAGCGCTGGTGGGCCAGGAACTCCTACTCGCCATGGATCACTACCCCCAAGCGTGGTGATCATCCCGAGTGCTCCTGTAAGATGAACCTAATAGGCTCTAAGTGTTGTTCGTTCGCTAACTCCTGACAGCACATCCCTCCACCAGGCGCAGCCGAAACGATGCCGCACGATCTCGCCCCTCCGAAGGCCGGTCAGAAGTCCCTTATGTTTGATCGATTACAGACAACTCCAAAAGACGTACCGGAGGGTATTAGGACCCCGAAGAGGCAGCACTCGTCAAGATTCGACATCTCGCCGCTACGTGAGCTTGAGAAATTGCCAGGATTTCACGAGGTTCCTCCTAATCGACGACAAGATCTTTTCATGCAAAAAATCGATCAATGTAATGTCATCTTTGATTTCAATGATGCTAGTGGTGATATGAAGTCGAAGGAGATCAAGCGATTAGCATTGCACGAACTCTTAGATTACGTTGCCAACAATCGTCAAGTTATTACCGAGGCTATGTATCCAAGAGTTGTCGATATGTTCAGCAAGAATCTCTTCCGACCAATACCACCTCCAATGAATCCCCAAGGTGAAGCTTTTGACCCAGAAGAAGATGAGCCAGTCCTCGAGGTTGCATGGCCCCACATCCAAGTCGTGTACGAGTTCTTTCTTCGATTTATTGAAAGCCAGGACTTCAATACCAACATTGCCAAGGCCTACATAGATCATGCCTTTGTTTCAAGGCTGCTTGAACTTTTCGACTCGGAAGATCCCAGAGAGCGGGACTTCTTGAAAACAACACTTCATCGAATATACGGGAAATTCCTCAACCTTCGTTCGTACATTCGGCGGTCCATGAATTACGTGTTCTTCCAATTTATCTATGAGACCGAAAGATTCAATGGAATTGCAGAGCTGTTAGAGATTCTCGGGTCCATTATCAACGGCTTTGCATTGCCGCTAAAGGAGGAGCACAAGCTATTCTTAGGACGAGTGCTAATTCCGCTACATAAGGTGAAGAGTTTGAGCATGTACCATCCTCAATTAGCGTACTGCATTGTCCAATTTTTGGAGAAGGATGCAGCACTAACAGAAGAGGTTTGTTCGATGCCCTGTCCTCAAATATATATCACTAATATTTCTAGGTTGTACTTGGTCTTCTCCGATACTGGCCAAAAGTTAACAGTACTAAAGAGGTCATGTTCCTTAATGAAGTGGAGGATATCTTTGAAGTAATGGATCCAGCTGAATTCGCTAAAGTTCAAGAGCCGCTCTTCCACCAGTTAGCAAAATCCGTTGCTAGCCCTCATTTCCAAGTTGCTGAGCGCGCCCTTTACTTCTGGAATAATGAGTATTTCTGCAATCTGGTCAGCGATAATGTCGAGATAATCCTGCCGATCATGTTTGCACCTCTCTACGAGAACTCTAAAGGACACTGGAACAGGTGAGTTTCCTTCTAATTCAAATGCAATATACTAATGTTTAACAGAACCATTCATGGTATGGTTTACAATGCCATGAAATTATTTATGGAAATCAACCCCCAATTGTTTGACGACTGCTCTCACGACTACACCGAGCATCAAAACAACGCCGAGGCTAGAGAACAGACTAGGGAGAATAAGTGGAAAGTACTTGCAGAGCAGGCCAGCCGCTCGAAAACAAATGGTGCAGGCCCGCTTTCGCCATCTCGAAACAAAGTATCAACGCCTTTGAGACTGGATGAAGTCGACCCAGTCACAGAAGACAACCAAAAGAGATTAGACTCATTGAAACTTCAAGATGGGGATCGGAGAGAGCGTAGGCCAACTCACGATCGGCAAAATTCGGTAGGCTCCTCTCGAAGCCAGCGATGATTGTCATTAGTGCTATGCAGCTTTGTTTCTGAGTTTTTAGGATGCCAATTGTTCTGGAAGTTATGTATCACGATAGAAAACACTGGCTCGCGCGTCACCTTGTCCTCAGCGTCTTCATCCCTCTCAACATTTCTCTACGTTGCGTTAGGGTAGTCATTGACGAATTCCAAACGATCTCGAAGTATTGACTCTATGACAGCCGTCATAGGAAGCAAGGATCCGGATCTACATGGTAACCTGCAGAGTGATTTCTCGTCCATCGATGACCATGCGAGCCTTCTTTCTTAATTCTGGTGGTTGGGGTTTTTCGGAGTAGCTTTTTGGGTGGAAAAGAAAGTGGAGAGGCTCGTCCTCCCTGGACTTTTTTATGCATCGTATGACAGCGAAGTAAGGCATATTATTGCGAAGCGTTGAACTCTTTTCTTCTCATTCATGGCGCAGCGATTGAGCAGTCTCTACATTCTCATTAGACTTTCAAGCGAGGATCGACTTCTTCTCAACAAACCTCTTCTTTTTAAACGTTACGTAAATATGGAGTTAAAAAGGCATTGTGGCGTTCAGAATTTAGGAGAACGCTCGAGTAATGAAGGATGTTACGATAAAAATTTATCTGTTTAGAGATCTGATATATGTGATACACTAAATTAAACTGTTCTATTTCAGACACTAAGAAAATCATGAAGTCTGGTATCTTCCAAGGCCCTTTTAAACCACCCGAACACCTATACCGTAAGTCCAAAGCAACCAGCATCATCTCGTCAAATCAACCTCCTATCCAGGATTATGTCTATTTCACAAAACAAGCACCAGAACCAGCAAAATAACCAACACTAAAATCAACACCCCAATACAACAACTACTCCACGTCTCCTCATTCCGCCTAACGACCTCTCCCATCCTCTTCATTCCCGTCTGCAATCTGCCGCCCACCCGATCCGCCAACCCATCCACATGGTCCAACATCTCCGTCTGCTCTTCCAATTCCCGTCCCATATCATCAGCTTGTTGTCGTAGATTCCCTACCGTGTGGAATACAGATTCTAGCGTCGTGTCTTGTTCCCGTAAGAGGGTTAGTTGTTGGTGTTGTTCGAATTCGGAATAACTGTCCGGTTCGCCTCCTCTTTCTTCTAGATCTTCTGTGAAGCGGGAATTTCCTTTCTGTCCTCCTTGGCTCTTCCCCGGGTTTCCATTATTGTTGTTTTGTTGTGTATTAGAAGAAGAGGATTTCCGAAGTTCCTCAAGCATATCCTCAATCTCCCCACCAATCTCATCAACGAATCGCTTCCGTCTACTCACTTCCTCGATCTCTAAGCCGAATTTATACGGATCTTGCTGCGTGGCTTCAACCGCTTCTTTTAGATCGGCGAGGTCGTCGGATAGGGTGGAGAGGGAAGAGGTGATGTCGGTGAGTGCGGAGCTGACTTCAGGGGAGCTGTGTCGGCTTTGGGGGGGCGTGAGGGAGAGGATTCGTAGGTAGGATGTAAAGAGGGATCGGGTGAGGGGGAGTGCTTGGAGGACGTCACTAAGGGGAGGGGTGGGTCTGTTAGTGGGTTGTGGAGGGGAGGGAGAAGGGGACCTACGCTTGCACTTGGAGGAAAGGGTCGTCTTCTGCGGTTGAGGACATCATTTTGAGCAGTTGGCCCAGATCATTCAAGAGGATTGTGGATAGTAGAGATAGCAGGTACAGCAGTCAGCTGTAGTTTAAAGAGTTGTCTTTTGTAGAACGAGCTGTAGGCCACTTGTTAGATGGTGTTGGAATTTTTGGTGATAGTTAGCGCTGATGTGACTGATGTCAATTTTGAATTTGCGCAAATCTATGTCGTTCGTCAGAAACTATGGAAAAGTCTAGTCTATCTTAAATTCCGTAGATGCCAGCTTCTCTGATGTCAACTAGAGACGGTGGAAGGCGGCAGATCGGAAAAACCTGTCGGGCCGTGGTAGCACAACAGTGGAGAATCTTTTGAAGATATATAATTGGAAAAGACGGTGCCTGTGACGAATGTGAGGAAATTCTTCAATTAATCCTTAGGATCTAGAGCTAATGAGAAAAGAAGATGACAAGTACGGGGTAGCACAAAACTATGTACACAATAGGTCTACATGATACGCGCTAGCTAAGCGGGGTACCTACAGTCCTTCGGCATGAAAATTCGGACACGTGACAATTTGGACCAAACCCATAACAACTTTTTAAGATCCTTACAGAGTGGAAAACCTTAGTAACAGAAAAGGTGGCAGCTTTAAGAAATACTGGTATAATGTACAAGAATCAATTACATCAATATGAAACCAGCTGAGGCCCTCAACATCGGGTGACCAGAACACGATCCAGACTTGCTCTTCCTAACCGGATACCTGTTAGCTAATTAGTTGAAGTCGCTAGGGGCCCAACTATGATATTAATGCGGAGCTCTGTTATCGTTATTTGAGCATTTTATATAACGATTTACTTCTGAATAAGAATTTAACTTTTACCTACCTACCTACTATTGGGTTCTAAACCTCGTTTTAAAGATTAATCTCTTAGCTAAGATATACATTAATAGGAAAAAATGATAAAGCGCTAGATTTAGGTAAGAAATAGCAGAAGCAAATGATGAAATGCGGCAGTACTTGTTGAATTTAAAGAACTAAGGGAGTGGTTGGAAAGCTTGGAAACTTGGTTGTTTTGCTTCCTACTTTATGCATGGCGTTTCCTGCTGTAGTTATAGAGCAAATAATTACCATTTCCTTTCAGAGTATAAGTCCAGAAAATTAGGTAGATCTGCAACCCATTCACCCTGAGTTATTTTACGTGTTAATAAGTTGCAAAGCTACAAGTATGACAAACCAGAAGTTTCTTTGATGAATCATAAAAGCTTGTACTTCGAAAGTTGGCATGATGAAGCCAATGGGATGTCAAGGTAGAGTTCGTAGTTGCTCCTAAGTGCGTATGGTAAATTACTCAATAAGCCCGAGATGTGCCTCGATCTATTTAGTGCACCAGAACTGCAGTGAGTTAGGTAATACTTCAACAGCAAAATAATTGCTTCGATTTGCGAGGCTGAAACAAAACAATCGATTATTTAAGTAGTCTCCCATCATACTTCACTTCGCAAGACTTCTTAAAATAGGCAGCATACCTCCGAGCCTCAACCTTCTAGCTTAACTCCCCCCATCACAACAGCAAAACACACACCAGACAACATCTCATCACCTCTCCCAACCAGTGACAATCACGCAAATCCTTACAAATCCATTGCACGATATATGACTAACTGCCACTGACTGTTCTCGCCCCCAATGCCGCTTAAGCGAATTCGCGATCCCAATCGCTCACCCCTGTGAGGTGAGAAAAGGGGGGGGGGTGATGTCTGCATATAGCCCCCCAAATCATTCAACTGCATAACCGCTACGTTTCAGGAAGTCAAGAGGCGGGTTTAGTGGTTGGTGGAGGAGCTTTTCGGGGAGAGCGGAAGATAGAGGAAAGGAGCTGAACTATTAGTCGTGTGCTACTTGATGGTAAGTGAAATGGTTTTGTTGCAGATCGTAGGTTTGCCCTATAGGGATTGGGGGGTTAGGAGTTGAGAGATTTTTGAGGGGGGGATTAATTAGTTGTTGATGAGGATCGCGGTAGTCAAAACTGTTTTGTTTATTACACTGTACGAGGAAGCTGGGGATACTGTAAGGCCAACGACAGAGCCTCAAGAGTGAGCAGAAATAAAATGGGCACCACCAGATCTAGTGCACTTCTCAGCCAAGAATATTAAATATCCGCTTGAATCACGCTGGCCCCTGCATATTTACCTCCGTAATTGTACAGGAAGTTGACTCTCCACTAACTGTCGCTACAACATCCGTGAGCGCATAAATCGTACTGCTGTCATAATTTTGGGGCGCACTTTACATCACTCGATTAGTATAGATAGCTTTTGAGAGCCAAGAATTGCTTACTCTGTACACCATGCTGTTTCGGTAGTGTTGACTACCTGCAATTTTTGATGAGGTTGGTATTGGAAAATCCAGATAAGGCTGGTTGGAAAACTTACCATCTGGACATTCTTGAAGACTAGAGGGCTAATGACGCTCAAATTCCACGCTTCAGTATAAAGCTCGAGGGCGAAAATTGCCTTTGAGATACAGCCTATAGTAAGTCGCTCCGAAACTTCTAACTTCAGAGAAGTATTTATTTACCTGGTTCATATTTTTATATCCTGATTCATGACATTAGTCCTAGAAACAGCTGCCAAAAGAAAAAACATACCAATAGGTAATACATCAACAACGGTGGTAGATCCATACGATAGAGTTGTTGTCCAGTTTGTGCTTGTAGAGTCAAGAAGCATGTCGATGGTTATGACTCCTCCAGCAGCGACCTATTGATAGTTGTCAAAAATGACCAGATTATTTTGGAAAGAGACCATACATTGAACCCGCTGCCCCAAGCAACTGAGGGATCTCTATATGAACTTGTCAACAAACCACTCTCGAAACGTATGCGAGAGAAGAGTGGTTTCAAACGGAGAGAGTCATTTGAAAAGAAACTCACGAACAACACCACCCCGCTCCAATCCACCAATCGCCAGACCTTCCATCAAGAACGGATTGGTATACTCCTAGTCTAGCGTCAAAATCTTACGTTTCTCTTTGGAGTCTACTGCGTAGGCTTAGTACCCGAAGTCCCAACATCCTGAAGTCCAGGCCACAGATAATAAGTCCCAGCTGAAGCAAGCGTTGGGGCTATCATTTCTGGGAAATTAGGGCAGTTAGTAGACTGCCAATCAGCAGATAAGGAGATGTTAGAACGTCATTCCAGCTCCCACTGCACATTCGGGGTATTGAGGAGACCCGAGTCTTCATACCCATAGAAAACTTAGGAAATAATCAGTAGTTGATCGTTTTGAGGGAATTGACTTATGTACTTTTGTGAATTGGACTGTGTCGCTTGGAGTATAATATCGGAGGAAGTACCTTCACAATCAGCCGGTAATAAAAATTTGGACGTTTAAAAGTCAATCACCAGTTAACAGCAATAGCTTGTTGAACATATAAGCCCAGGAGGGCTAGAGTCAAAGAGAGGAACTTCATGGTTGTGATGGTGGGTTATGAGCAATTATTCAGGAGAACTTCTCGAGGAGTTAGAGTATAGAATAATGCGAGTGTTCGACTCATGTATCAATTATGAAGGTAAATTCTCCATGATAAGCCGAGATCATATTTCAGGATAAAGTAGACGACGACCGGTCACTCGACCAAAAGAGGCAGGTTGCACTGAGACGAATAAATCTTCCATGCGTGCCAATAATGGTACCTAGAAAGCAGAACGTAGATCCACTTTTGTAACACTTGGAACTTGAAGAATGAACGGTAGTAGAAGAAGAGGATACCGGGTAATCTCGCTGGGAGGTATTTTTCAGCATTGCTTTATAGTTTACTCAACTGAATTCAAATTTTATCTCAAGTTTTTCTTTTTCTTTTAGAATCTTATCATTCCTGATTTATTTTCTGACGGTTTAAAATATTCCGATAATGAGTAATCTGGATGTTCAGCCTTGGGGCCAGATCATGCATCGTGGAGACCGAAGAGTGCAGCAAGATCGATTTGATAGCTGACACTTGGCACAGCTCAGTATCTGAGCTTGTGCTGAGGTTTCTATTGCCGGCATGGCTTTCCCGCATCGGCTCTTCCAAGCGGGAGTGCGCTATGTTTCGAGTATATTACCGCTGCTACCTCCAAAAGGGGTCGAAATCCATTGCCAATATCAGATGTTCAATTGAAGAAAGGCCTTCCATTTCATCGTGGAAATTTGGATATAGGAAATAAGTCTCCTGAGCTTCTGGTGTCGTCTTGGCTTGCCCTGACATATATAACCCGGCTTACTCACACAACATCACATCAAGGTGGTGTGGAGCGAGCAAGCAAGCAGGTACCTTATCTCTCCTATCAGAACCCAAATGAGACGGTGACACCGTATCTCTCTCTCTCTTTCCATCCAGAAAAGCCTTCAATCATCCATCGACTGGTGGATTAATTTCCTCCAAAGAATACAAAATCACTGTAACCCCACTCGAGGATATATTCTTATAGGAAAAAAAAATGCTGCAAATATCAAAGCAGTCGAGTGAGTTGTAGGTATGAAATGGTCCAAAGGGATATTTCAAAGGAAGGAGAAAGTGCTGCGCCTGATTGCGATAGATTTAAACGTATCGTCGATGACGAACTTTTAGACGTGCAACAAGAGTCGTTCTGAAACAAAGCTACTGTACCTCATCCTTCAATCACGGAGGAATAACCACGTCATTCATATCTCGCATCTTATAGCATCGAATATGATTGCATGCTTGAAGTGCCATGGACGGCATCCGAATTCCTTTCCGTGGGGAATACTCGTTCTCCTTTATTCAAGTGATGAAATCTGTGATGCTCACCCATGAAGGAGGGGCCGTTAAGTTTCGCCTTAGCCCTCTGATCCGTGTCGACGTTTGAACTCTCTTCAAAGATTTGCGATATTATGCCGCAAGTTGGGTAATTTTTAATATACTAGGTTGTGTTGCAGCTTGTCGCCGAAACAGGAGTATTACATGATGAGAGCGATGAGAGGTTCCTTATGGTAAACCCCGACTAGAGACAATTCCATTTCTGGAATCTGGACATGACTATCGGACTGAGGTAAGTGCTTCTTCCATGTCTGTTAATATTCAATAATCTTACGCGCACTGCGAACACTCGGGGCTTAAGTGAAAGCTAAAGGTTTTATATCTGAATAAATTTCAGTTCAAGGCAATGCTGAAAAGTTGAAATGGACTTATAATTACAAAGGCATTAACATTGTCTTATGAACGAATTGCTATTGCACTGTTATGTTTAAAAACAAGAGTGCCAATAGCGCCAGCCACGTCTCTGTCGTCAACATCGTCTTTCAAGTAAAACATCATCTCAATGCAGATACCGACGGCGCTCGACTACAACTTACCATCCGTGTTCTTCACCGTGATTCTAGTAATAAGGTCTCTCTTTCAGCTAGGGATCAGAATCGCCGCGTTGTCGGAAGCGCGTAGCCTGCAATGCGGACGGCTCTGCTGCCTGCCAACTTTACTCCCGATAATGGACTGCCACACCTCACGTTTCTCACGACGCTCTATTTGAACCTTGCTGAAAGGAGCCGGTCCCCCGGCGTTCTCAACTATGCGCCTGTTCTTTTATTTCGCCCACTCTAGGAACATGCCACCCTCTAGGTTAAGGTTTTGGAAACCCCATGCTTCGGACACGTTGATGCTATCGATAGCATCGGCCAAAGCACACTGGTCGTTGGTTTCGGGGAAGCTCTAAATCAATATACCTAAGTTGGGATAAGGTTGATCGTTGAAAGTTTGGGGTTCGCATGGAAGATGGATGTCTCTTGACGGAACTAGGATAAAGCTGAAAAAGACTCCACTGAACTTAAAATGGGTAGAAGCATGACTGAGAGATCTTAGATCCGAATATAGCTAAGGAGGGAGAGATATGCAGGCAACCGCATATTTGTCCGACTTTAGCAGCGCCTCAGCTTTCTCTTTCAGCTTCAAGGATGCGCAAATTCCCAATCCTGGAAGTACAAACACAGCTAGCACGCTCCAAAGCCAAATCACCGCAGCGGTATACTTTCACCCACTCGCTCAGCACCGTAATACATCGGTGCGCCCACCGGCAAATGCAGCATGGAATTCTGGCGTCTTCGAGGATGTCCACTACTTGCTGAACTTCTCAGGTACTATGGAGTGACACTTTGTCATCTGAAAATATCGGGTATCGAAAGAGGAGTATGTCTCACAAGGAGTGTGGAAGAGTTGAGCGATCTATGTCCGGCCACGGGGGCGTCATTAACCAATATCGTGTGTTCCGTGAGGTCCTTCGCGGCAGTGATTCTAAGTAGACTGATGCTGACTTCGAACGGCGAGGAGGGATGACATTTAAAAAAGGATTGATTGATATTTGAGAATAGACGTTGTTGCTTGTTGATAGTTGTGATCGTGCAGAAAGTCAGGCACTTGACTTTTGGAACTTTGCTGCCTGCCTAGAAAGTAGCATTGCTACTAATAGAGAGTCGTATCAGATACCTTTATCGGTTACCTACCAATGTTGTGATAAATTTCCGCCGCTAATTCTACCTGTGGGCTTTTCCCTTAATTCAAAAGCATATTGACGAAAGACTTTGCAGTCTGCTTCCCCGCCTAGAAAGATACCTCTCTGGACGCATGGCTGTGGCGCTGTGCAGGAGTTGCCAAGTTGCATTCCGACCCGTACATCACGTCAAACAAATCCTGTAATATCGTACCCTTGTTCAGGCCCTATCGAACTATGTAAGCAGCTAGAGCAATCGGCATGTCACAAAAATCCGGGGTAGCGGTTGAACCCTGCTAGGCAAATTGTCCTTCCGCGGAGATATTACTTCAATTCGTTTTGGACAGCTTTGAAGATTGCAGAATTTGTGGATTTTAGTTGTAGGATCAGGTGGAGTTGATGGTGATGTTTGTAGATATGATGACGAGATGAAGATATCAGTGAGAATAGCTCGGGAACGGACTCTTCAGAGCTGTGTTGTCCTTCCATAACCCCTCAGTCTTTTAGAGGGGATCCGACACCGACGGCTAATCGATCAACCATTCAGTGCAGGCGGACTTTTGGTACTCAACCGTTTATGATGTTGGCCATAGATTGCGAATGTCGACATTAATATGGCGCACCTGTCACTTGATTGCCCGAGTTGATGGAGAGTTGGAAAAGTGGAAAAGTGGCATTTTGCAACGACAAAAGAATACCGAACAGGGCTCAGTTAAGCGAGCACCCAGAAGAGTTAATCTTACGTAATTTGAAAAATGATTTTTAATTGGCTCATAGACAAATCATGGGCCTAATGACCTAAAAACCCTCAGTCACCCTAAACTATTTCGTAATAATTTCCATGGCTTTAGTTATATTATAATTTAATTTAATCATGATAATTAACCGCTATAACCCGTTGCCTTTTTGTGGCGGTTCAGGCAAAACCCGCTTTTGCAGATGGGAGCTTGCCGGCCTCACTAGATGACCGCTTTTTTTCTCCTCATCCGGTCATTCTCGACTTCTCGACTTCCATTTTCAGATTGCAACCTTCAACAGCCACATTACGGACCTGATCGCACCTCTCGATGATGGTAACACATCTCGTTCATTATGCAAAAGCCATCCTCTTCTTGGATGACATTATTAATGGCCGAAGACTATTGCATACCTACAACCCGGGTCTTGGGAGCGACTAGGCCTCGATATCGATATCAGGGCTAGACAGCGCGACCACTGAGCCGCAAGCCGCGGGGAGCTGCAGCCAAGCAATCCCGAAAATGCATGGCTTCCCTGGGTGCGGTGGCTTGTGGTCGATGCTCAAGAGAGGAGAACTCTGAGGACTTTGGAACACTGTCCCCACCGTCCCAATTGCGGCCCGACCAACACGAGATACGGAAGCCGAATAGAGAGCACAAGTGTGCCCACGTTCGTTTTGCGTGCGTCGTGGACATCGAACACCAGCCCACGCGCTGCAGCGTTGTCTGCTACTCCACTTGGCATATGCACCCAAATCCAGACGAGTGAGGCTTTCCCCTGTTGGCACATCTATAACAGAACATGCTTGGTGCGTCGATGAGATACTAATCCCTGAATCTATCGGCTACAAAGCATCCAACGTGATATTGAAGGCTCGGTGTGGCAGGATCCGTCGAGAGTTAATTGCCTCTCCAATACCCTCCCTTTGCGCGGCCAGAATTGTGGCAAAGAAGAGCAGTGGAATTGACAGAGTGTACCGGCGACAACATCCCTAGCCATCAGGGTCGAGGCAACGACCTTCAAGTGCCAATGCAAAATCCAAAGTGGAGATTCATATTATCCTGTCTTATCCAAAAAAAGGTACAAGTTATTGGATTAGATAGCACGTGGACTGGCTCAGGCTCCACCCCCTCTTCCTCGAAAGGCGCTCGCAATATTCCGCCTTTTCTTATACCATCGCATCACCCTCTTCCCTCATTCATTCAAATCACATATATACCTTCGTTCTCAGAACCCCCGCTTCTCTCCCCTCTCCCGTCCCCATTTCCTTTCTTCTTTCTTTTCGAAACAACCTATTCCTCAATCAGTTCATCTCCCGGGCTATATTGCTGCACTCTCCCGGATCCATTTCGTCCTGTTACATAACAGCGCAGCTACTTTCCCTCACGTCATTGTGATTCCACCGCTTCAAAACCCGGTCCCACCAAGGCACGGAGCATTTTTCAGAGTCCTGAGGTTTACACCTTTTGTCCGACGAGCTCGCAATCTTCGCATTGCTGCAAATCTTCAGGAACGGATCATTGATAAGTTGCATGATCAAAGCTATCAATCTTTCAATTACAAAAGACTAGCTCGCTCACCGCTTTCGGGCCCCTCTCGAGAAGGCGGACCCAAGCATTTTTTTTAAACTTTTCTCACTTCCACCTTAGGCGTTCGGGCCAGCTAGAAACATCCCGATTGGCCAAATCGACATTATTCCGTTCCATGTTGGGGAAGGGGAGTTTGGGCATTAAAAGGTCCTAAGCCGCATAATACTTTCTCTCTTGGTCCTTCCTTGCTTAGGGAAGATATCGGCGGAATATTGGAGAACATACCACTGCACACATGAGGTTCTTCGGTAGAAACAATTCGATCTTCAAGAACGCCATTTTTTGTATCGACAATTTCAAATTACGATCTCATTCAAACAAGAAACCCTGGTGAAGATCTCGACATAAACAGTTTACGGCCTTGGAAAGCTCTATTAATGCCCTCTGCCGCCATCGAGGTCTGGCAATATCGAGAAGGGCTACCTCGAACGCTTAAACACGCACCTGCCATCATATCCGGATCCCCTCGCTCTTGATTCCTGTTCTGCAGTTCAAAACCCCTCCAATTCTTACTCCAACCGACCAGCAAATCGTCCGATGAAAACTCCTTCCAAAACCATAGCCGTTGTGAATGCATCTGGCCGGCAAGCAGCCTCTTTCATCCGCGTGGCCAGCGCAGTAGGATATCAAGTACGGGCCCAATTACGGAATCTAGACGGCATCGTTGCCTCAGAAATTTCATCCCTCCCAAATGTTACCGTCCTCGTAGGGGACCTCTACCGACCTTCCCTTGCAACACTAACACCTGCCTCGCCAACTCTCGACCCGAAATCCGTAGGTGTCAATAAAGATCTCATCAATGAACTTTTCCGGGGTGCCCAATTAGCATTCATAAACACAACATTCTGGGGCAATGAAATAGCCATCGGCTGTGCGCTCGCAGATGCGGCCATTGCAGCAGGAATAGAACACTACATCTACTCCTCCATGCCGAACCACTCCCTTTGGTCCCTCAATTGGCCATCCCTTCCCCTCTGGTCCTCTAAATACGCCATCGAATCTTACATTAGCAAATCCCTACCCCATCTCCCCGTCACTTTCCTCTACACCGGCATCTATAACAACAATTTCACCTCCTTACCCTACCCGCTTTTCTGCATGGCTCTCCAGCCAGATGGGTCCTTTCAATGGGAAGCCCCTTTTCATCCCGATGTCCCACTACCATGGCTAGACGCCGAACACGATGTTGGCCCCGCCGTCCTTCAAATCTTCAAAAACGGCCCTCCTAAACCTTCCCCTTCATCACCACCGCGTCGTATCCCTCTTGCATTCGAAATGCTCTCTCCGCTCGCCGCCTGCGCCGCATTTTCCCGTGGTGTTGGCCGTCCTGTCACCTATATCCATAAGGAAAAAATCGAAATCAGAGTCAAGATTCCAAAGGGGTATAAAGAGCAATTGGTTAGTTTGGAAGAGATGTATAAGATTGGGAGCAGAGATGGGAGTAGACAACCGAGGTATTTCGGGGATGAGGAGTTGGAGAGGAGATGTCCTGCTGAGGCGTTGGGGCTTTGGGAGGGGTATAGAGGTCTGGAGGAGTATGCGAGGGAGGTTTTTCCGTTGGAGGAGGCGGCAAATGGGTTGGTTTGGATGGATGAGGATGTTATGGAGGGGGAGATACAGGGGGGGTTGGAGGGCGATGAGGATGGAGAGGAAGAGGGCGATGGTGATGAGGGATTAGTTATTGGTGGGGGATTAGGGACGGGTGAAAGTACGCCGGCTAGGAAAGAGGAAACGTGGCTGGCTTGAGAAAAAAGGGGGTGGAGATTCTTCTTCGTGGTATGATATATGAAAAGTGATATTTTTTCCTTCATTTTAATTACCTTGCTTTCCTCTACTCCTCAATTCGAAAAGAGGAAGAATTTAGGATATGGGAAAGAAAGAAGGAAAGACGGAAACGAAGGAAGGAAGGAAGAGAGAAAGAAGGAAAGAAAGAAAGAAGAGACGGATATACGATTTTTACGTTTTACGACGCATACGATAACACATATACACACACGAAGAGAGAAAGATGCGGTTATTCCCAAAAAGCATCTTTACTTCATTTTGACCCCTATATTACATTCTTGGTCGTTTCAACAACGCATAGATGACAACGACAGGAATCGTAGTCAGGCATCGGAGGAAAGGTGAGAATGAGAATGAGAATCTTAATCTTTTCCAAAAGCGACAGCGACCCAAGTCATGAGCTCGCATTTGGTGTTTCGGTGTTTGTGTTTGTTTCTAGCTGGTGGTTGTATTTTTAATTTTTTTTCATTTCATTGCATTGCATAGCGCGCGTGGATGGGATGAATAGTTGGTGGGGAGCTTTAGGTGTTGCGTGGTTTTGTTTTTGCATTTGCATTTTCATTTACATGGTTAGGAAATGGATATTGAAAGAGAGGGATGGGGCAGGTGGGCAATTTTCATATTCTTCTTTGCTTTATTTCATAGGGAGAGTAAATAGGTTGGAGTGGGTTGGATTTAATCAGTAAATAGGATGGATGACTTCGGTGAGAATCAGAGGAAAATGAGGAAATATTCTTTCTTTCTACATCATGAAATGAAATAAAATGAGGGATGAAGAAAAAATGATTCTTTTTTTCTATACGAGGGGAGTGAAGGTTAATCGTAGAATAAAGTAGAATAGTAAATAGAATAATATTCTTTAACAGAAGGAAAGAAATTGGTAAAGAGAGAGTATATTTCTATTTCTATATTTCAAGTTTCTAATTGAAGATAATTACAAAGTTTAGTAAAGGTAATAATATAATATAATTTTTGAAGAATAGAAAATAGTTTATTAGATAGTTTTCGGATGATGATGAATGATGTGAGGGGACCTTTCTGTATACGTACCAGGCACTCATGTCATACAAAAGAAACTCTCGCACAACGAATAATTGATAAAGGTTCACGATTCTCATCACGACTCGTATTTTAACGCCCTCCTAGACATCATACAAGAAAGAAGAGAAATGCTTTGAGCGTGAGAACTTTGTGAAGCCCCCTAACCAACCACCAGGCATTCATTCAACCATCACTCCTTTGAATGCTGGTATGCAACGCCATAAAATTTTCGTTCTAATCAATTCATTTATTCCTCCATAGCCCTTGAGGTTGATGGTACCGATTTTGCATTCTTCGAACCTGCCTCGAATTCATGCTCTTAGGGAACTTTACGCACTCCTTTGTTTCTTGGTCGGTGGTGCAGCATCACTCGCGCTTTCGTTGTCAGACCCTTGATCTTGTTCGTCTTCGACATCAGATTCGAAGTCTGCGTCCGAGAGGGCGTCTTCTTCTTGTGCATTTGCTAATTTCTTGTCAGGACAGATATAGATGCAGCAAGGGAAGGGGACTCACTGAAATATTTAATAGCACCAGGCCATAAATCCTCCGCGATAGAAATCGCAAGTTCATCTCCATCGGGAAAGATCTCTAAATCCATGCCTATTTCATCCTCATCGTCTTCTTCCTCGTCTTCATCTTCTTGTACTTTCTTCCCATTCATCTTTGCTGCTCTTTTCGAAATCTCCAATGCGGTCGCTTCTGCGTTCTCTTCGGCAGATACTCGATGGCCAATAAATCCAAACCAGGCGAAGAAACTCAATCCTCCCATGCCCGTGTTGTCGATCTTCCTCTTGAGAACTTTCTGTTCATTGCAGAGGCCTCTCGTCTTCTCTCCTTTCTCTTTAGCTTTGACGTCAACTTCCCACGCCGTGCAAACCATATCCAATAGCCCGCCCGTCAAATCCTTTCCCTTCTTCCAATGAATCTTGACTGGTTCCGAAACCAGACCCGACCAGCCACCTGTCGATCTCCTATACCAGAATTTCTTCTCCAGTACTTGATCATCGAAATAGTCATTGGCGGAGAATTCCCATTTGATGGAAACGCTTCGAGGATCGCCTGCTTGGTGGCCGGGGGAAAGTTCGAAATGCGAGACGGAAAGGGAGAGCAGAGAGGATAAGAGAAGTGCTGAATCGGATGGTTGAATGTATTGGTCTATATCTGGAGGAGCATGCTCGAGGACGAGGGGCCAGAAATTAGGGATTTGAGAGAGGATTTTAGAACGACGAGTGTATAGGGGGTGTGTGAGGGAGACTTGTTGTCGAACTACACAGCAAATGAGAATTGATCAGCAAAGTATTCCCTCTAACTCTCTCTGTCTCTCGATGTGTGCGAACAACTCAATTGTGGCGGATGCAGTTCCATTGCCGTGATGAATTTCTGCAGTTGTACAAGGAAGTAGAGGGACGTGATATAATTGTATCGCATCGACGCGGGCGTTGCACAAGACCGACTTGAATGTCGAACACCAACGAAATGAAATGCACAAACATACTAATTTCCGTCTCGGCATCCTCGAAATCACGCTCGATGTCGGCGAGATCTTCGTAGGAAATTGGGGT
The DNA here is from genome assembly GCA_003988815.1 of Chlorencoelia australis. Lineage (NCBI taxonomy): Eukaryota > Fungi > Ascomycota > Leotiomycetes > Helotiales > Cenangiaceae > Chlorencoelia > Chlorencoelia australis. The sequence goes on from QYAN01000006.1 coordinate 1,045,057, forward strand.
ATCTTCCAACGCGGCGGCCATGGCTGCTGTTGTGAATGAGAACCTTGGTGGCATCACCAGCTTGGACTTGGTTGGGTCGGTGTCGGTTATTGTATGGCGGGGGACTTATTTTGGATGTGATCTTATGTCGTCAATAGTGCAGCTCTTTCCCTTGCGTTGCGCATGCGTTGCAGCTTGATCAGATCGAAAGGGAATGTCACTGCGGATTCGAGAGTGGCCGGGCGAAGAGACTCATGAATGATAGTGGTGATTTCAAGCTGACTTGAAGCGGATCTGATGGTGATGAGAAGGGTGATTAGGATGAAAAAGAAGCGGAAGTTCATGCAAAGGATAGACAGATGGAGAGAAACAAAAGAGGGCTTTGAGGCTCTCTAGGTCCTTTGCGGTGTCACACAGATTAGCTGCAGCCAAGCCAAGTACATACATGTCTTATCGATCTCTTCACCATCCACATACAAGAGTGCTCATGGAAAGAGACTTAATAACAGAAGCCTAGATGTACTCTTTTTATGTTGATTGAAAATCATCCCGTCATTTCCTCACACGGCATTCTTGCAATAGCCAGCTCAACCTTGCCCTAATTGCACTCCAGAAGAAGAAAAAAGGAAGCCGGATTAAAATAGTTTCCACGGTCCGTACTTCTTTTGTCCCACTCCCTCATTACAACACCCACACACATTTGACAGCCCTAGAAGGATTTCTCATAGATTCCAATCCCAGAAAAAAGACATCTAAGCCGTACCTTCGACTTCACATCCATCATCAAACTCCCTCCCCCCCGCCACAAACGGCTTCTCCGGCCTACTAAGATAGATCAAACGAAATCGACGCAGGTCGACGCCGTCGACATCTTTAATCAGACGAACCGCAGTCTTCTTGAATGATATTCGGGGAATCATGGCAATACAACACCCTGAAGCTCGTGTGCTTCTCGTCATGACCGGCGGCACAATTTGTATGCGCTCTTCCCCCGACGGTCTAGTACCAGCGAGGGGCTTTTTAGACCAGGCTTTGAAAACAAGACCCTCTTTCAATGATGGTAGCAATCCAGGTGAGCCACTGTTTTGATGCGAAGTTGTCTTGATACAAGAAGATTGTCAAGTGTGCCTTCATCAACCTTGCTTGAGTCAAAGCGAGAAATTTTCTGAAGTGAAGAGGCTCAGGATGGAGAGTTCGTCTGGTCTGATGACTCATACAAAGATCTTTCAATGATTGGGGAGCTTTCTTGGGTTACATGAGCAACTCGCTTGTCTTGTTGAACAACACGACTCTTGATGGTCATTCGGAACATGTTAAAGACATGAGCAGTGGTCACAGTTAGCTTCATGAAAGGGGTAGTTCCCACTAATGCGCTCGTAGTTTCAATATGCCATCTAGATTTAAGAGAAGGGAGCTCAAAGAACGATATGATCTCTCTCAAGTGTTTTGATGTCCAATTCACGGAGAAGTAACTCCCAGACCGCGTTGCGCCAACCAATGTCCAAATTCAACTGCAAGTTCAATCACTAATTCTAGCAGCCGATCTACGAATAATGGTTGATGCCCATACGGAACAACCGCTACCAAGTTTACGTACGCCACTGAGCAGGTACTCTCGTCATGTCCGCTACACACTCTACGAATTTCCCGTTCTGCTTGACTCTTCCTCTATATCCTCAGATGGATGGACCCAAATAGCAACCACAATACAGAATAATTACTCTCTCTTCGATGGCTTTGTTATCCTTCACGGCACAGACAGCTTGGCATATACCAGTTCAGCTCTCTCCTTCATGCTTTCTCACCTAGGAAAGCCTGTTATTTTGACGGGTTCTCAAGCCTCAATATTTGCTCTGCAATCAGATGCCGTCGACAACCTACTAGGGTCTCTGATCATAGCCGGTACATTCATGATACCTGAAGTATGCCTCTTCTTTCATCACAATCTCTTTCGTGGAAACCGCACCACCAAAGTATCAGCGACCTCCTTTGATGCTTTTGCTTCTCCCAATTTCGAATCACTCGCCAAAATATCCGCTCTGGGTGTACAAGTCAATTGGAATCTCATCCGACGCCCCAGATCTATTGCAAAGTTCGCTATCCAAACCAATCTCGATACTGCACATGTAGCCTGTCTTCGGATCTTTCCTGGCATCAAACCTGAAATGATTGACGGCGTCCTCCGTCTACCAGGTCTTCGCGGTCTTATTCTTGAGACTTTCGGGGCAGGTAATGCGCCAGCTGGTGAAGATGGCAGTCTTACAACTGTCATCAAAGAGGGGATCAAACGCGGCATAGTCGTAGTGAACGTATCACAATGTCAAGCCGGCTCTGTATCTCCTCTCTACGCACCAGCTACCATTCTTGGGCGTGCAGGCGTTGTTTTTGGGCATGATCTCACTACTGAAGCTGCATTGACAAAACTATCTTACTTACTTGCCCTTCCCAACCTCTCTTATTCCGACATCATTTCACAAATGGAACTTTCCATTCGTGGGGAAATGACCGACTCATTAGAGACGGCTTTCTCGCATCCTTCGAATGATCTTGCCCGCCAAGCAGCTTTTACAGAACTGGGATATGCAATTCAGAAAGGTGACGTGGAAAAGGTAGTGCACTTGTTGACGACAGATCAACATGGACTATTAGATGCATGCGATTATGTTGGTAACACAGCTATGCATTTAGCTGCCGTTGGACCAGATAGTCGTGTGTTAAGAGAGGTCTTGAATAGAGGATGCTCTGTACATGTGAGTCGAGAGCCCTTCCCTATTATTCTCAATTCAAATTTCAAAATGCGTTTAAGTGTAGGATACATACGACCCCCTCCAACTCTGCGACCAAGTCAAGCTAACAAGATGTATTCTTTCTAGGCACGAAATAAAGCAGGCAACACTCCCCTCTTCTTAGCAAAACAAATAGGTGCTACGGAACATGTCAGACTCATGGAGGAAGGCGGTGCACATTTACACGTCGAGGAACGGGAACAGGTTTTTGGTGATTCTAAAGATTAGAAGCGGTTAAGAATCGAGTAAAGTTTCTTACTTGTTGAATAGATTGGTTAATTTAGACGGATTTAAACAACCCATACTTAGATACTTAACACAAAGCAATTTTTACCACATGTCATCACACTTTTCAAGTCAAAGATGACTTCCCCATCCTAAATCCCTCTCCCTGTCGTTCGTTCTCGCATTATATTTCTTTCCTCCCAACCTCTCTCCACCCCGTTACGTTCTGTGTCCCAGCCAATTTCTCAAAAATTCCCCCATAAACTGTTTTATCTACCTCTACTGAAATTTTTTTTGGAAAAGGACTGGGTATTATTTACTGATTGGCTATAACTCTAATTGGTTTATGGTAATGGAACTGTGTGTGTGCTTTTTTTGGTTTTTTTTTTGGGAGAAAAGAGGGGATGGAATGGTTCTTATGATGGAAAGGAGGAGTAGATCTGAATCTGAAATTGAAATTGAAAATTTGAATAAGGAAGAGGAGTATTTGTTAGATGTGCTACCTTTAGATTGAGGGAATAATAGGTAGGGGGTTAGAGCGAGAGAGGAGGAGGAGGAGGAGGAAGAGGAAGAGATCAATATATTGGGTTTGTTTAGGAGACGTTATTGAAGTTGAAAGGTATAGGATGGCTATGGGAAGATGGAGTTGGTTTGGCCTTGCTCTTTTATTGAATTACTCGAATATTACAGAACATACAGAAAATACAGAATAATTGAAATTTATCCAAACTCCGCTTGAGTTCAAAATTTTATTGTCATTTCTTAGCTTCCAAATATTCTTAGCTTCCAAATATTCTGATCGTTCCATAACACCTCGATTTTAGCTTTAATGTAGTTTTATCTATCATCTGTTCAATCCTTGCCGAATATTTAATCCCTCCGAGAAATATAAGAATATATCATCTTCTTACTACATCCGCTCTCCCCCAGCGGCTAGTAGTCTCTGAACAGAATTATAGCTATATCGCTTTCTAAATGTCCTGGTTCAAACCGTTAGAAATTACCAACACTACCTAGAGTTGGGAGGATATGGAGCCGTGGATTAGATTGCTGCCATTCCTAATGTATGGGTGATGATAACAATAATGAAGTCATCTTAAGTCACTAGATCTTCGTCTGTCAATCCATTGGTTTTCTTTTAAGGGGGAAATAAAAAACCTCTGTTAAGATAAAATAAAATTAGAAGGATTTAGGAACTTTTCAAACGCCTCCCCCTCCACCCTCTTTTTTTAAAGCTAGCTTAAAACATGCTTTAGTAAAAACCAATAAGTCTATAGAATATGAATAACTAAAAATGATTGTTTTACCATCTTTTAACGATCTACTTATTTAAGTGTTTTACTACTAAAAGATAGAAATTTTATTTTCAAGCGGCGTGATATTGCTGCCCGAACTAAACTGGCAGCGAGCAATAAATGTGAGTCATTGGGCAGAAAGGAAGGATTTAATAATACAGCAGAAAGGCCATTTTTCTTTTTCTTCATTGTTAAACAGAATTCAATAAGTGCTCAATAAGTACTCAATATCTCGAATAATAATGTCTGAAAAAACGGTTGAGGAAAAGGAATCACCAGAGAAGGTAAAATGTCCTTCTGACGCACGATTACACATAGAATAACTAATCAAACATCCCAAGAATTTCTCCCAAATCGGAATTCCTTTCTCCATCCTCACACCAGCCCTTCCTCTCGCTCCCCTCAACCTCACAACTGTTTCTGTTTCTTTTTCCAAAGAATACAACTGGTTCGGCGTCTTCTCGCCCTCCCGCATCGTCACCGAAGCATCCACATTCCTCTCCTCTAACACCGACGCTTCCCTCTCCACCTCGACAACCCTGTTCCAAGAATTCCTCCGCATGTCATCTGAATACTGTGCCCGCGAAGAAGACGGCGACACATCCGCATGTTGGTTCACCATCCGTCTATTTAAACCGACCTCTGAATACGAGATGCCACGCTGGCACCGAGACGGGCGGATGTTCGAACACGATTCCCCAAAGAAAATACACAGTAAATATGCGGTTGCGATTCTCGGTCCATCCACGTTGATTCTGCCGGAGACGGAAACGGTGAAGACATTGTTGAGTGCGGGGAATTGGTGGAAAGATGAGATGAGACCTCTGTTGGCGGAAGGGTTGAAGGGGGAAACCAAGACGGAGGTGGGCGAAGGAGAGGTGGTTAGATTTACGTGGGGGGAGGAGGATAGTCCCGTGCATTCGGAACCGGATATGAGTGGGGGCGATAGGGTTTTCGTGTCGGTTTTGTTTGGGAGCGAGAAGGAGTTGAGGTGCATGTGTGAGTGGAGGAAGGAGGTGTTTAGGGAATGAGCATGGGGGATAGGAGAAGGTATTTATAATAAGTAATTCTTTACTTTGAGTGCTTAAAGGAAGACTATAAGCAATCTTCATAATCACCCTATCCATATCTTCCCTGAAAATAAACGCACTGAAAGATAAAAGAGCTAAAAGAATAGCTATATCATAGCAATCAATAGAGAAGATCCTTAGAAAAATCCCCCGAAAGAAGAGAAGATCCGACAAAAGAATAAATAAGCTAAATTACCTCAAAGGCTTCGCAATTTTTTACTCATGCAAGCAAGATAGAAGTAAGAACCAGCCAAGAATATTATTGAAAAGGCACCGTCTTTTCCAATTTATATATCTTTAAAAAGATCCTCTACTATTATATTAACTTTTAGATAATAATGACCTTATTCTTGAACTAAATAGTACTCAGAGACACTTAATATAGCCTTTTAGCTGCTCTTTTTTATTATCTTATGTAAATAACCACATTCTCACCCGGAAAGAGCTTTAACCTCTAGTTATTAACCACCAACGTCAAAAAAGATGCTGACTAACGAAGGAGAGATGCTAGCAACTAGCAACTATCGAAGTACAACCCAAGTCCAAGAAGGCTCGCTTCAACGAGACGCTAAATAGAGTCATTATTGACCGCTTCAGCAAACAGGTCATTTCTATCCCCTGCAAGGAAACTGTCTTTAGAAATCTTGCTGTTTTGTAAGAATGGCCACAGCTCGTCACCCACTTAAGCGAGCCCCTTAATTGAACCCTCCCCGCTTTATAAAATCATAATTCAGTTAATTTGAAAGCTTAATCGACCGCTAGCTAATATTTCTATATTAACTTAGTGTTAGTAATATCGCTTAGCTAAGCTCTTATATATAGTTCTCCTTTTCAAGGAGCAAGCAAAGCTAGTTGGGGAATTCTTGCGGGCACGTTCTTTAACTTATTCGCAGGAGCAAATGTCAGGAGCCTCGATGCAGTAGTGAGTGAAGGATCTGAGATGCTCGTAACTGTCAACCATAACTTCGCCAAGTTCCTTCTATGGAGGTCCTCAATAGAGAGGAAAGTCAATGTGGTTTGCTTTTTCGAAGAATGTAAGCTCAAGATCAAGGCAAAAATATTGAAAAAATCGTCAATGAGGAATCTGCAAAGCTTATTGGACAGGACCTAATCGGAATCAAAGCAGATCATTTGGCAATGTGCAAGTTTGAGGATGAAGACAGGCGCGGCTTCATACGGGTTTCGGGGAAATTGAATGCTTGGATCAAAGAGATTGATGCCAACTAGAAGGTTCCAATTGCTAACTTTTACTTAGTATTCAGTAAATCCAAGGCTAGTAACGTATAGCGAAATCAAGACTAACAACGGGAACATCACGGGAATATTTATAGTCCGGCAAAGGATGGAGCCAGACTCGTTAGCAGCTAGAGAAACGTAAGCTGAATCATCAGGTCGTCAGAATTCATCCACCATCGAATTTAGGCGAAATGAACTAAACCTCAAGTCCTCAGAGGAATGGAGTAAAACTATAATGGAGGAAGTGCGATCTCGTGTTTTGGATATGCCTAGACGATATGAATTAATGGCAGAAACAAATGGGGGGCTAATTGAGAGTGCTCAATGGTAGTTATTTAGAAAAATGGAGGTTAGACCGTTTTTATCTTTTTCTCGCTAAATGTAGTGGTGGATGAATTCTGACGACCACTGGTGCATACATTTTAGGGCAAGAATAAGGTCGGATTTGGGGGGGAACATAACCAGCTTTTCTGCCCCTGCCCCTGCCCCTCGTATAAACAGCTGCAGAGATGAGTCAGTATTGAATGATGCAGTAGCATAAATATTGAAAATACATAGCTGCTTAGGTAACTAGCGTTGGTAGTGCAACTATTGCGTATCTTTTTTGTTACATCCTTCGGCTTCGAAGAACAGTCGGAAAGATTTGATATGGGGTAAAACCTTTATACACTGTCGCCAGAGCTTGACTCTTCCCTATTGTTGATTACACTCCATCTTTCTAGCAACACAAAAGGCCAAATGGAGGAAACGGCTTGAACGGCATCCACAAAAGTCTCCCGACAGGGGTTAAGTTCGGAATGAAGATCAGCTCGAACAACATCTTGAATTACATGGTGCATGGAGACTATGTCAATGATAGCTACCCCTGGGAATCGGGTAACGATGCCTAAGTTAACAAGCTTTGCGAGTTTCGAGAGCTAGCAGATTCCCAGATGGCTGGTGCTTGTTGGTTGATCTAATGAAAATTTCCGCTTGCATTTTTTTAGAGTCGAGGAACGCTGTCGTTCTCGAAATACGGAATGGGCCTGGTTCCAGAATGCGGAGGGTAAATATTGAGGCAAGAGTCTCATAATATCCTGACTGTGATCTATTTGGAGACGGTAAGCTCTCAGTGTGGTATCCTCGACGGATTTTCTCTTTGTCATGGAGATCAAGAAACGTCTGTAACGAGAGTCCTTAGTTCTTTATTGTCCCTGCCATTTGAGCGATAGCGAATGGAACGCAAGAGAGTCGCTGGATCACCTTCTAAAGCTCTTCTTTGGGATATTGATATATAGCGGTGTGTAGTAGTTTCTCAGTAACGCTACAGCCTTCCTTTGTGGACAGTGGAGACAAATTCTCCTCTTCGACAACTCTCTCTACACTACTAGCCTCGGAGTCACTGGCATCTGTCCCAGCGACACAAATCTGCTGTACAGCCTTTTTTCTGCTTGTTATCAAGATATAACCTTGAGGAAGTAGTCAAGGAAAACGTCTGGTTATTCGGCATTATCGAATATCCTTGCGTTCGTGAATTCCTGGCTGTTAGGCGAGAGTTTCCAAGGTTGGCAAGCCATCCTAGCATCAGTGACCTGCTGATAATAGCATCGTTTTGAGAATCTGATGTCTCGGTACCTAGCTGGATGGCGATCTGCTGGAAAGCCTGGGAAAGTTTTACCTCATTCTCTGCAGATACCTAGAACACCGCGTCGAAATTGGCTTTCAGGGAGAACACGTGTGAAAGAGCAATCTGAATTTTATCCATTCCTCTAAGCCCCACAAGATGAAGGTGGTCAAAGTAGCCACCGAGGATGTTTTAAATTTTGGACTGAAGGCTTTGTCAATAGCTTCAAGGATCCGCTGCCAGCCTTCAAAGTCAGGATTGGGTTTTCTGTAAGGCCCAGTGAAATAGCAAGGCATTTTACCGGTGACCCTTTAGGAGGTATAATAGCGAGGGCCCTGGACTACCTGGTAACGATCAGACGAAGTCGAAGACTGCGGTAATGACTTTGGGTAGCTGGTGTTCTGGGAACGAAAGAAGGATCGGCTTGGATTTGATTTTATTACCATCCACACTAAAATATGGGTATCTCCACCAAATTAAAGTTGTTAGCGATTCAGCCTGTACCATCCAGCAAACTTAACAAAGGAAATAAGAATAAGCAGAATAACGTCATGTTAATAGGCTATCAATTAGGGGATATCTTCTATAAGTTAAATTAAGAGGAAGCTAATAGGAAAAGAATAGCTATTTGATATTTAAAAAATGAGCTTTATGTCCTTTAGTCTCTTTTCTCCTTTTTATAACACGAACGCTGGTTTGAATCTTTAGAATTCTAAACTAGGGGTACCTTTTTTCGCTTAAATGGCACGTGAGGCAAGTAGAACGACAACGACGCTACCGTTATAGTTGGGATAGTTTAGTTACCGCAAAATATGATCTCTTATAGTGGTGTTCACCCATTATCATCGGCAACTACTGGCGCCTAACCTCGTCAAGCTAGGACTAGAACGATGAATTCAATGTGTCTCGTGCCATGAAACATCAACAGGCATACGGAGCAAATATCTTCCATCAATGTATCACCGTCGGCATTCATCTAAACAGCTTCGGCAGCGAATCAGCGGCATATACGCATAGGACATATGGCTTAACTTTCGAAGATGGACAGCTTCGTACTCTTGCCTTCCCGGATCACCATCTAACCCTCCCCACGAATTTCATACTTTTCGCTAAAACTGAGGCTGCTAGTCAGTTTGGAAGTAATCGAAGCGAGGATGGTTCTCAGGTGTTACTCCCTTCATGCACACTAGCATTCCTTTATTTATTTACTTCCTGCACATGTTATTGTTTATATACATACATTAAGAACAGCCTTTCGCTTTGACATACGGCTTTATATTTAAAGCGTTCGCCGTTATCTCCCTTGATCTCAAATTGTTTAACTTTCAAATTCATTTCCGAACTTCAACTCTTTAAAATACCACTTATTAAAATCACTTATCTCACTTATCTTATTTTTCTCTGGAAAGCCCAGTCATTATATATAACGGTTAGTACTACTTCTATATTACCTTTAGTCCAGATATCTGCAATATCAAGAGGATGTTCTATTTAATTGTCTGCTAGATATACCACTCAAAAGTTTTATGCCTTATTAATCTTAAGTTAAGATACAAATCATATCTCTATCTGTTAGAGCGGCCGACAGGTAGTGTATGATGGAGTAAAATGTGGCAAAACATCGATACAGGCATATAATGGGGAGAACCACGTTATCTATTGTGAAGTGTACGAGGTCGTGGTAGAACGCGTGACCTCAGGTTGCGGAAGCACAAGAAAGAAGCCTGCAAATCAAGAGAACAGTGATCAAGAGAAGTGTGTGTGTGTAGAATGATATCTAGGTGCCTGTTTGATGAAGGAGGGGGTAAGGAGCAGGTGCTATGCCTTTGTAGCTACCCCCAGCGTGACATCACAACTTCTAGCCACCTCACACTATAACGCGCTATACTTCCAATGAGAATGGTGTATAAGGGTAACCTTTCGGACTCAAGAAGTTATATGATTAGGGGTTGACGATATGGAGAATGCCCATATTATTCAATTTCTGCATCCATCGTATAACCTAAATCTTCAAGCAGAGCCCCAAATATATGAAGATTGGAAAGTAATTATAGATGAGGTTGCTAAGGTGATATAGAAGAAGATAGGCGGAACTCTACAGCACTTTTACAAGATCCATGGGAACCTAAAAGGAAGAGGGATTGGGTAAATTTACCAGATGATTGGACGCGGTTCGGACTAGCAATATCGGTGGAATATACGGTATTGTGAAGCTTTATAGTCTGTCGAATAGGATCCTAAGTACTAGTTCTGTATGGAAGTTATGCAAATTTATGCTGTATGTCCACAGACATGTTAGAAATCTGTCGTGTGGAAGTGTGATCAGCGGCTCTGCATCTAGCACATTCGTCTTAACCTTACCAGTTCGCGATTTAAATAGAGGTGCGCCTCACAGCAAGTACAGATATCGATTCTACAACAGGTAATCTTACATCGGAATCTCGTCATGAATATTTTCCATTTCCTTCATTGCGTACGCTGATTATTAGTCAGGCAGAGCATGCAAAGCACCAGAAGAGACCCTCTTATGGATTCTAGTAGAGTTCCTTGTAAGTTTAATAGAAGAGTGAGATCAAATACCTTCAGGACATTTTCATAGATTAAAAGAGATTATTAAGAGATAGGAGCGGCAGCAGCACATGGAGAAGTGATTATAGCTACTTCAGCAGTAAAGGCCTCAGGCACTCGTAAGCTGTGGATCATTCATTAACAATAGACAACCATTCAAAATGTAATGTTCATCGCCTTTGCACTTTCACACCTAGATTCCAATATCCCTCACCATGGGTAATTCAGTTTCACCAACTTCCACCTCCTCCTCAACCCCATATACAGCCTGGACCAACGGCTACAACGACACCCCCTTCAACCGCTGGAAAACCCTTTTACAAATCGCTATTTTTAGACATATGCCTTCCCGACGACACTCCAACTCCTCAATCATATATCTCTCCTCAACTACGCTCGTGAAATACGGCCGTACAGTCTACCTCTCCGAAGCCTCAGCTCTACTCTTCCTAGCTTCCTTTGCGCCTAACATTCCCACCCCGAAACTGCATTGCGCGTTCCGAGATGACAAAAACAGGTCGACTTATATTGTTATGGAAAGGATTGACGGCCAGTCTTTGAGTGATTCCTGGAGCGAGATATCTGGAAAAGAGAAGGACAAGTTGTTGGTACAGTTGAAGGGGATTTTTGGGGTGTTGAGGGCGCTCAAGAAGCCTCCTGGAATGGGAATTGCGGATGGGGCTGTGTGTGCTGCTGATGGGGGGAAATTGCATGATTATCGGATATGGAACGCCGCCGGGGAGAAAGGAATGGGTCCTTTCTCGAACGAGGCGGAATTCGACCTTTTCCTTCGTAACGGAGTCTCGAATACGGACTTTATCACAGACCCAGAGACGAAGGCAGAGATCCAAAAATTGATAGAGATGCACAGAGAATCGGAGGGAAAGAAGATGAAAACCGTATTTACGCATGGGGATATTAGCCTGAGTAATATTTTGGTGAAGGCCGGAAGCGTAATGGGAATTGTGGATTGGGAGATGGCCGGCTGGTACCCGTGGTATTGGGAATATACGACAGCGATGAATACGCATTATATCAAAGGGTGGAGAGAGGAGATTGGGAAGTTTCTGGATGAGCGGCCGCAAGAGAAGGAGATGGATGATTTGTGGAGAAGGCTTTATTGTGATGGGCCTTGAGGATGTATAACTGGGTGTAAGCAGAGAGATTTCAGAATACGGTGAAGGTACCTTCAAAGACTGGGTTACGATCCCCAACGATAGTAGCCAAGGCTTGCTCGACCCACATCTGGCAATTGAAGACGTTCCAAGCAGCATTCGCATTTACAGGAACGGTCCTAGTGACTTGCTCCAGGCATTCCAAGTTGTCGATTTTGGCGACGGCTGTAAATGTGAGCATTGCGGGGGTGGGGCCGATCGAGAGGTCGCGCGGTGGCTCTTCGAACTGCCATTGTACACCTTGTGCAGTGAGGACGTTGCGAACGTGGTAGAGAAGCATGCCGTCCATTCCACCATCCTTAGGGCCGCTGGCAAGACCCCAATGGTAGGGGTCGGGGTTTCCGCCTTCCTTAGGAACGCGAAAGAAGCAGACAACGTACAATCTGGGCTTGTTTTTGACCATAGTGATGATTAGAAGAGAAGGCTATTATATCGAGATTTTGTTACTGAAGCCAAGCCAAATCTTCACTTCGTAAATGCACTTAAAATTAGAGGTGTAATGGTTTCAATACGGTAAAATGTACTGATAGATGTTTGTTACCTAGATTCGAAAATTTCTAGTCGTGTCTACTCTCTTTATATCTGCCTTCAAAATATCTGCCCATACTGCAGGGTTGTCCCAAAATCTGGCGTCACTGGTGTACATTCTCCAGGAGTTCAAAGAGCGCTATGTGAAACGACAGTAAATCTAATTATATTACTCAAGTCTGAAACTGACCTCTGTGCAGAGGCCAATCCAACATGCCCAGTCAGCCTACCCAATCCACTTGCACAGCCAGATAGCAAATGGGTCATTTTCAAACACCGTCACGAAAGGCAGTGAGAGTGGTAGCCAATCAATTTACCACCACCATCTCGACTTGATAAGGAGTTCTTCGTTCTTCTAGTAAAAGTTTGAGCTGGAACAGATTAACCGTATACGAAGAGATGGTATGGCTTATTGGAACAGTTTGCACTATATTAAGATAAGGCTGGATCTTAATCTTTCGAGTAGTAAGGCGAGCTGCATAAATATGTTTGTAATCATCTCTATTTCAGAAACTCTCATTAGACATTATTCAATCCATCAAATTCAAATTCTTACCAAAATTCAATAGTGGTATATGTTGGTTTCACCTTAGTGCACTGAAATGGCCTATTTCATGATGAATTCATTTGTTACTAATAGTCTTACAGAATAGAAGGATCGGAAAGATCGCAGTGCTTAAGTGACTCATAAAGCACCTGACTATATGCCCTTTTCCCTATATTCCAACAGTATATCTTATTCTTAGCGATATTTCTACTTGTCTATATGCGGAATGGGTTGGGTAATGGATAGTTGGATAACCTAGTAGGCAGGTATCTAACTTTGGGGTTGGATTATTGGGTTGGATATATCCACTGGGTTGAATTGCTTCTTTGGGTTGGGTTATTTTTTGAATTAGATTTTTTTGAATTGGATAGATTGGATTTAAAATGGACTTTATTTCCACCTCATTAGAAGAGAGTTTTTAGTGCTAGATTAGGTAAAGCGCCTGTGGGGGCTTTACCGCGTGATTTTATCCGATTCCTATATATAGCTCTCTATCTTATTCTTTCTCTTCTTCTTTTCTCGTTTAGTTTTAGATTCTAAGGATCAATTGAAGTTTTTGCACTAGTTGCTCAAGAATAAAAGAGCTAGCCTGCAAAGTTGAATTCTCAGCTTATTATATGAGGCGCTGGATTCTCTAGTTTGTGACAATCCAGCCTATGGTTAATACGTCACGTGGGCTGGCAGGCCCTCCCTCCTCGGAAGCTTCTCTTTTTCTTCTCTTTATTTAGCTTTAGATCTTCGTATCCAAGACATAGTATTGCACAACCATCACATAGTCAATTCATATAAAGTAGAAAGGAACGTGCTCCGCGGATCCTAGCTAAAATTGCTATTATCTATGCTCTACGATCTCTGAGTGGGCTAACTAGCTCTTCTTTATTGCCGACAACTACACTTGTGAAGCATTATTCGGGAAAGTACTGGTGAAACCCAATTAGACTATACTTGATTTTAATGAATAAACATGATATTACTGATTAATGAAAGCATTAAAATCTGGAGATTTTAACTTCCCAAGCTTCTTAGCTGTTCCAACACTCCGTCCACAATGGCATGTTCAAATTTATATAATTTATATAAGAAATAGATTGAAAGGAATAACAAACTTAATACTGCATAGAACACATTTATAAGAGAACATATTTATCGAATAGTTCTTTATAAGCAATCATTATTTATACTACAACAGCAAGCAAGCAAATACACATACTCCCCTCCTCGTCTTCTGTCCCTTCTGTCCACTAGCACACGCTAGCACGTTAAGTTCTTTCTCTTTCCCGCTTACTTTTTGATATGTCCCTGTTTTAATTCCTTCCTCCCATTGAAAACGCCTTGCCTGACCTAATCTATAAGGGGGGGAAAGCAAATAAAATGAGCTGGCCCAATTTCGCCTCGCTAAAAAGTACTGAAAATCACCCCAACTCCTTTCCTTTCCTTCCCTTAATACACGAAATCCCAATCCCCAATCCCCCCAACCCGGAATCTAAAAGCCCACATAAAGAAGGCTATTATAGATAAGCTTGCCACAGAGTATCGCATTGTGCTAGATACATCGGATTGACAGCTTTAGCAATCAGATCAATAATCGTCTGATTAGCAGGCAATGAGCCTAGAGGGGCCTGCGCCAAACTCAAAGTCCTCTTCACAATGATATCGCTATTCGTTTGTACGCTCGCTCTCAACTGTCCTTCTTCCATATGCGCCGTCTTGTGGCTACTAGTGAACCAGAAGATCATCTCATCACGGACAAACAGACTTAATTGTTGTTCAAGCTCAAATTCGGGTTCCGTGAGACAGCGAGCAATGGCCATGATTGCGCAGCCGTAGATGCCTTCGGTAGCGAGTGGGCCCATTAGAGTTTGAAGATTAGGCGTAAGACGGAAAGGCACTGGCTCGGGGTTATTGAAGATCGCTTTGCCTTGCGCCATGGACGACATCATTTCGGAACCCCAGACATTACCGCTAGCACGTGCAATCGAGAGCTTGTGTGGATAGCGATTATTCATGTGTAGGATGTATGTCATGAACGTGAGTGCCGCGAATTGATACGAGAAATGTCTTCGGAATAACCAAAACTCGGAATACGATGGGTAGGTTTTGGTGAAGTAATCCAAAACGACAGTGTGAGGGACATATTTCTCTTGAATAGCTGTGAAGGTCTCTAACCGTGCAGCAGCCACTTGATCGAGATTTCTCTGGTTGGCAAGTTAGTAAAGGGCGCTAAATGCAGATGATCAAAGTGCCTTACCTTGTTATCCACTAAAGCTTTCAATTTCTCCATAGTAAATATAATTGGGTCGTCTTTAGAGGTACCACTCTTCCTACAGTGCTCATCGAAAATTCCTTGAAGTGTGATATAAGACGAGTCATCCTGGACCATTCGAATGTGTGGCGCAAGAGGAATCATCAAGGGTAGGTGGAAATGAAGGTTTCGACGTCGACTTTCTTTGCGTTTATTCAAGGTACCGTTGAAATGCCTGAATAGTTGTAAAATGCGTTCCTCGCGCCTGCAATGTCGAGCTGCAGGATGTTGTATGGCAAAAGGATGTATACTGCCGTCATGACCACGAATCTTTAGCCTGCGGTGACAGACACCAATAGAACGGACCAAGTCAACGTCCGGCAAGAAGCGTTCGATACGAATGAAATCTTGATTTTTGTCTTTGTGTTGGAGGTATTGCCCCGGGACCTCGACTTCGTCAAACTTCTGGAAGCGGAATTCACTCAGATGGGTGCTGTAACTTTCAAGTGGCATGGTTGGTGCCCGACGATCAAGCTTCTCCTCGAACTTATCGCGCCACTTGCGAAGCTTGTGGATATACTCGAACATCGTAGGCTTCTGAAATACAAAGTCAGCTTCAAATGAAGACCGAATGTGAGCCGGGAGTATGGTGTCGGCAAATCGAGTAATATTGGCTTCTGTTGCCGGCGGCAATTTGACATCTTGAGCATATGATATAGGCATGCGGCTGATATAGGAGAGCCCGTCATTTAGTAAAGCTACGATCAGACGATAGGCATCTTCATCCGGCGGACATTTGAAATATTTCTGGATCTGGTCAACCATAGACTCCATCGAAAGCGCCAGGAGTGGGAAAGCCGTTTTGAGAACTGCCATAATCTCGTCTGCGTGCTCCCAAGGAGGTTTCTTTTGCGCAACTTGGGCCACTGGCGTGGCTGACCCGTTGACACCATTAGCTTCGGAAGGTTCTGATTTGACACCAGAATTGGCATCAATATTTGCTGTTGCAGGTCTGGATCCCGAAGCGCTTTCCGGACGAGCATTATTGGGAGTATCTTGCCGCTGCATACTTGGCGAACCATTGAGCTTGGGAGTTGATCCACTAGCTGCTCCTTGAGCCTGGGCTTGTCTTGCTTTCATCTTTCTATCTCTTTCTTCCTTCAAGTCCTGAGACCTCTTGATAGCTGTCATGTCCTCGCGGTTGGTTCTGAGCTGGAAGTATAGAGCTTGCGGGTAGGCCTTAGCAATCTTAGCCAAGATCATGTGTGCCTTTGGGCCTTCTTTATGACCGAGTCCTGTCAATAACTGCGGAATAAAAGTAATCCAATACCAGACTGGAGTTTCGCCTTTATATTCATCGAATTGGGCAGAAAGAGATCCTTCGGCATCATCAAGACTCAAGAGCCAGAGGATACGGGTCAGGAGCTTTCGAGATTTGGCATTCTTGTAAACACCAGCAGCCTCTAGGTAACAGCTCAAAGCATTCTTAGCAAATGTGTAGTTTGTTGGGTCCTCCTTAAAGAGACGATCATTGTAGTAGCCCCATTCTGCCCATGCTTTTGGTTGTTTGATGTCAAAGAACAATGCCATTCCATAAGCCTCGTGAGCCTCCTCTCGCGAATTCAACTTTTCTAGGAACATGCCTTTAAGCGTGTAGAACTCGGCTTTTTGACCTTGACCGAAGTAGTTCAGGTTGGTATTGTTTATGACATCCAAGCCATTATTGAGTTCCCGAGGATTCTGATAGTGACATTTAGCCTGCTCTCTGAGCTTCAAGAAAGCTTCTTGAATTTCAATGTTGGGTAGAGTGTAAATTCTGCTCAGCTGACTGATACAAACATCCGGTAACTGGTGCTTGCGAGCAACATGGGCGAACCTATTAATAATCCAGGCAGTTTCATGATATCCTCTGTATGCGTGAGAGGTACCATTCGCGTTTTGATTATGTCCCGAAAGATGCAGATATTTGAGGTTGATCAGACTAAAAATGTGCTGTCTCCATGTAACGAGATCTTGCCAAGCTGTGATATCATCCCACACATTTGGAAGACGATCGCGCCAAGTTCCAAGAAGTAGTTTGAGCTCCCCAGATTTAACCTCGAGATTTTCCGAGTTGGTCTGGGCCAAGCTTTGACAGATGACGCTGGCATCATGAAGTTCCACAAGTTGCTGGAAGTTTTGCAGGAGTGGGATGTGGGCATTCGTAATTCGCCTAGGTAATTGATGCCATTTGCGGATTGAGAGCTGTATGGCCTCATCACATACTTTACTGAATTCGGCGACAGACTCCAATTTGTTGTGAAACTTGATAAGAGACATGAAGGCTTGGAAGAAAGTCCTTCTGGGGGTAGGTGCATCCATGAACCCTTTTATGTAATTGTCAAACTGGCTGGGATAGTCCTCCTTCTGCCACAGATCAGGTTGCTTCCATGCGCATTCGGCGAGAAGATCTTGAAAGTTTTCGTGCTTCGCAAATTCATGCAATATTTCCCACTGCTGAAGCTTTTGCGCGCAAAGAACCCAGTGGTCTTCCCATAGCATGTACTCTCCTTGCGAGAAGGGAATAGCACCCGTGCGTGCTTTGATTTGAGCTTGTTCGTACATGCTTTGAGCCTTGTCCCACATACCGTTCTGCTCATAAGAAAGGGCAGCATTTGTTTCCACGAACTGACAACGACGGCGCCAGGTCCCATAGAACAGATCATCTTCTTGTAATCCCGCATATAGCTCCACAAGAGCATCTAGGTTGCTTTCGCGAACCATAGCGCTGTCAAGCTCTGGTTTGATTGCAGCATTCTCCAGTTGCACAAGCGCGGTATACCAAGCGTCATAAGTCTTAGCTTCGAATTTGAGTACGTGGGGCGGTATTTTGCATTCAGGCCAAGATTTCGCCGCGCCCTCTAACAAAGATTGAACCACATTTGGTCTCTTGTCGACTTGCCGGGAATGATAGTCTTTTGTGACTAGCGCAACCATTCCTCGTTCCAACTCAGCCCGTTCATCTTTCGGCGTGGCAGACCAATAAAGTGGAAACAATGCTACCCATATCTCGTGGGCAGTATTTGGATCTAAGTGCTGGAGCTGACTGAGAGGCTCCACTAGGTCGCGCAGTTTGACGTCACTGAGCTCAGCAATAAAACGTTTGTGAGATGCCAACACGCTGTCAAATTTGTTATCGTGCAGTAAAGATGGTGTTCGGTTGTCCTTGACGTACGTCTCATAAAGCGTTGAGGCAGGAAGGGTCCTGAAATCTTCAGCATTGAGCTGGATGGAAGTGTTCATGTCTACAGCCCCAAGGAGTAATTGTGAAGCCTGTGCTAGCCAATAAGACTCAGCCAAGGTATCCCAATTTTGCGCAGTAATAACATAGCTTAGCCTTGCACTGGCAGTCTTGGACTGGCTCTTATCGAATATTGCCATGAATCGATTGCGCATGTCAACATCTTGCGCTCGGGTGCCAATCAGGAAGGCATGCTCCATTCGAACAGTGAGCTCTGTACGAGTTATCTTGGGGTCCTCGTATATGCGTATGACAAGCTCCAAGAACTTCATCAATAATGTTTGATCTACACGACTCTCGAAAGTTAACATCTTATGCAAGACAGCAGTCTTCTCCTTGAGCGTTGGCCAAGAACCCTCTGACTTAAAGACCCATGTTTCCACCATGTCTAGTATCTTGAAGCACAGGGGAAGGCTCATAGACTTTTCAACGAGAGTAGCAAGCACACTGAGGAACGGACGTCGATTGTCACCAAGCATGTCCATCCGCATTGATAGAACGTCAATAGCCTTAAGCATCAAGCCAGTCTGGATTTCCAAGTCATAAGGCTGTATAATCCCGGCCGCCTCAGCCTCTACTGGCCGTGACCCAGGTGGTATACTGCCGGCTTGAATGGCGATTGTGTTGTAGTGTCCTACATGATCTCGGGCTAGTTTCTGCTGTAACTTCATGATCTGAAGGATGTGCTGATCCATTTCCGAGGGCTTTCGTTGAGCGAGTGTCCATAAAATGTTCATTCCTGAAATGGGATTTGTCGATAAAGTCTCTGTTGCAATGTCAGAGAGAAATTTAATAATCTCTGATGTGGATGCTTCTGATTCGCCATCAGCATCAGCATCCTCCATTGGGATATCGTCGGGAACGGCATCCAAAATACGCTTTACCAAAGGCTTGAGCTTCCGGCCGTCGTCAATCTTCTCGTCCCCAGCATGCAGACAATCTTGGAGTTCAGCGTTGTCAGACCTCAGTGATTTGTCTAGAATGTGCTGCAATGTTGCCATATTCTTGAGAATCCATTCGTCGGGCTTCATGTTCACAATTATGCGGACTATCTGGAGAGTATTAATCATATTGGTGATGAACTTGTCGTCTGGCTTATCTTTGTCCGAATGCTCACTTGCAAGAGCTTGGGTTGTCCTCTCGCCGGCTAAAACAGTCTCGGTCACGTTTGAAAACAGATCAATGTCAAGATCTCCCCAGTACTGGGGCTGAAGCAAGTTGTAGAGAAGGGACATGGCCCTCTTGATCATCTCAAATGGCTGGGTCGGAACAGATCCGTGCAAGCCAGTTGTGTCCCGAGGTCGTGTAGACGGGAGTGGATAACGTTCATAAGTTGAAGCGATGAACTCAACTAAGTATTTGATCATTTTTCCTCGCATGAGAGCCGAAATTTGATATTCGGGTTTCTCAACCGCAGAAGAGGGACCGAATCTTGAAGAGGGTGATGGAGACGAGGTCTGCGCTTCGCTGAGAAGTTCAAGCTTCCGCTTTTTGGTATTTGGCGATTCCGACAAGGCGCGTTCAGGTATAGCTATTTTGCCTTCCACACGTCTTTGTTCCCATTGCCAAATCAAAGACATCAGATGTAAAACTAGCTTCTTACTTTCCTGCGATGGGTTTGGAGGCACTGCAATTTTCCTCAGAGAACCGATGATGAGATTTACAAACTTATCTCGCGATTCGTAAAACAAGTTTGGGTGTTTCACAAGAAAATTGAAAATATTAGTCATCTGCTGAACATTCTGGCCTTCTTCTGCAAGAATACGGCGCGGGGCAGCTGCCCAGATTGGATTGCGATCTCCCGGTATAGCATTGCATCTCGTTGGTAGTACCGGAGCAATGAGCTCTAACGCCTGTGTGACTAAGTTCCGTCCCTCATTCTGACTCGTCTTCAGAAGGGAGAAGTACACTTGCTGGACGATTTTTGCTGGTGTATCATAATGAGCAATGAAATAAGCAACAACAACGTAAGAAGCATGCTTGTTAATGACGTCCTCGAGGCGAATGTACGTCCAACCAAATTTAATGATCTCTTTCCGGACTTCTTGGCAGATAGCATGATGATATTTCACTAGCATGGCGGTTAATTGCAGGACTTCCATTCGAGTATGGTCAATACCAGGTTGGTTGATATCATCGTTCGGGTCTCCTGGGCTGACTTTCCAGATTTTAGTGTGAACAGCCTCTATAATCGCCTTATCCATGAGTTGTGGACCCCTCGTGGGAGACGTTTGTCGAGAGGTCCGCATCACATCCATGGCTATGATGGGATTCACAAGATTATGAAGAACGAACGTCTTTGTCTTTTGTGATGCGCTCTTGCCAGCATATATGTCCAAACTTCGTAGGACAACAGCCTTACAGTACTCAACCGAATCATTACATATGATATGGTCGTAAATGTATTGGAATATTGGTTGGCTGGCTTTGAAGTCCTCAGCGGTTACTGCATCAATCAAAGTGAACAAAGAGTCTATGTCTTTAGGATGGTACTCCAGGAATTTGGTGAAGATGACCATGAGCTGTTGGCCCGCTTGCTCAGCGGCCAAGCGAAGATTGGGAGGTAGGGTGTTAGTACGTAGGTGGAGTTCCAGATTCTTCCCCACCAGCTTGAACCAAGTGAGATTCTCCTTCTTGTCCATCCAGCTTTGTGTTCCTTCAAATTTGCATAACGAGTGCATGATGTTGATAGCGTTGATGATAGCCGCGTAACGAGTCTCCTTGTTCTCGGCACCCATGTCTCCACAACTCCTGATCAATGATTCAACGTTGTGGACCACAACTTCCCTCAAAGGTCCACTCCCTGAATGTTCCAAGACTTGGGCCAAGAAGCGCCCATATTTCGTTTCCTCGATCTTCCCAAGCAAGTAGCCCCAAACCTCCTTCGGATATCGGTTGAGATATTTGTATAGAGGAGCTCTGAATGGGCTGTGTCGCGTTCGACGGAGCCTTTCTTCGAGCTCTAAGACTGTCTCAATCAACCTCTCCTTAAAATGCTCTGCCGCAGGAGGCAACAGATGAAAAATGTTGAAAACA
Organism: Chlorencoelia australis; assembly: GCA_003988815.1. Classification (NCBI taxonomy): domain Eukaryota; kingdom Fungi; phylum Ascomycota; class Leotiomycetes; order Helotiales; family Cenangiaceae; genus Chlorencoelia; species Chlorencoelia australis. The sequence goes on from QYAN01000006.1 coordinate 1,066,627, forward strand.
GCCGCGATGATCTTCATTTGCTCATTTTGTTCGATGAGAGAAAATGATATTCGCTGCATAGCACCTGGCTCAGCAAGAATTTTGATATGATCAAGCAATCGAGCCCCAATTTCAACTTTGAAGTAGGTTGTAAGAAGTTGTAATAAGCGGGCTAAACCGTCTAGACCATGGCAGCTTAGTCGTCGTGGATCCTGCAGGTTCGCCAAAACTGGACGAAGACCATTTTGGAGAAGGTCTTTTGGCAATTTATTTGTTTGGGCCAGAACAGCTTTCAATGCTTCATTGGCAGCCTCGATCGTCGGCTTGGACTCCAAATATAGGCATTTGAAGAACACAGAGACAATCTTTGTCCTCGTGGGATTCGTAGCTCCCTTCTGAAAGTCCTCAAATTCCATGGCCGTTGTCAGCATCCTTAAGCATGACACCCTGAGGGTAACGATATTCTCGTGAGTCCGATACTCTTGCGGTTTCCCAGCTAAAGACTCATCTGGAGCATCAGCTAAAGCCAAAGCTTCCAGAAGTAGACGGTTGAGGGTCTCATCAAAGGCGAGAAACTCCTTGCCCAAGCCCATGTAATAAGTAACAGCATCGATAAAACCAATCTGCACAGAGAAAGGCAACGCCCTGAGAGGCTTATTGTATATAGAGACCAATGCACGCTCCTTTGTAGGTTCAAGCAATTCATAAATCTCCATTCCAATTTCCTTGGAGACGATTTCAAGTGCTTGTTTCGAAGCTTCGCGAACATGTCGATTCATATGACTGAGCTCAGAATTTAAAGCGGCACAAAGCTGGTACAACTTAGGGACTCGAGGATTCGGTTGCCCCGGTTGAGATTGTGCTAATCGCATGTCGTCCTTCGAAGCATTCTTTGTGCATCGGTACAACAACAGTTCAAGGGTTACTTGGGCTCCTGTCCGAGTCTTTGCTGGCAGGTCGAGCGGCATGTCTTTGATGACATACATCAGAGCTTTGAAAAAATCAAGTTGCTTGTCCTGAACCCAAGCATCTCCAAGATCAATCTTCGTGAGCAACAGATTGATGCCCAAGCTCCCACCAGCCTTCGTAAACCATTCCTCCTGGTAGCAGCTGTGGCAGAAAATACTACTCAAGTGGTTGAAAATTGACAGCCGGTGGATCTGGAGGTTGGACCCAAAAATGATGGCGGCCGTATCATAGATTTCTTGGACTGCACTTTGAGCAGCTTCGCGGACGGCCAGCATATCGGAAGAAAGAGACTCAACAATAGCATCAGCAATGACTTTACTATCAATGCAGGGAGGACCTTCTCCAGCCTTGACGTTGAATGCCTTCATTTTGAGACTCATTTCTCCCAAGGATCTGGCGATTTCCAGAATAGTAATGTGTCTGCAGACGTTTGTCAACATTGCGCTGGCCTCTGCAGAAAATTCCGGCAGGGAAACCGTAAATATGCATGCTTTGATAAGCTTTTTCAGCATTTTGTCTTGCTCGTCCTTTTTAGCCTCTGAACGATCCCTAATAGATGATTCAAATTGTGTGAGATCTGCATCAATTTTCCTGGCGAGTAGATCTTGTGCTTGTAAGCGTACAAGCCGTGGGAAATCATCAGGGAGAGTGTCGGAGCCAAGTCTGAGTTTCAGTTGCGTTTTTATCAGGTTAAGAGCCTGCCGCTTGTAGTAAGGGTCTGACTTAATATACGTGTCTGACTTTTTTGCTGAGGCTTTGGGAGTTTCCATCAATTTTCCGATGGCGAGATCAATTCCAATCTCGGCTGGAAACGCCTTCTCCTTTCTTGCGCCAATAAGCTTCAGATCAATTGTTGTAATGTCATCGGAATACTGCTGAAATGTAAGTCCCGGAGCGCCATCCATGAATTTCCTATTACGACCTCCCAATTTTCCAAGGATTCGCATAGTTGTATGTGCATGGAAATGGCTGTAGGGATTCGGTCGAAGATGATCAAACAAGGCGGTCATCAGGTCTTCAATAACAGGAGCCATAATCGGATCCAGGTAGTCTGCGGTAAGATTGTCCACGCAAAGCTCCAGGGTCCGAAGTCCCTGACCTACAAGATCAGAACCAGCGCGGAGGGCGACGACGAGAGGACGCATAAGGTAGCTGAGATGAGGAAGGAGATTGCTTAATCGCGCAGGGACTGTCAAACACAATTCCACGTAGAGATCCCTATCAGCTGGCTTCCGTGCCGCAAGTAAAAGGTTGTTCAAAACCTCCAATAACATTTCCAGAAGCGGTAATATTTGCTTGTAGAGGTGTTCGAATTTTCCACCACCAATACTTCGGAAGAGTGATCTCAAGAGGAGAAAATAATTCATGGGCTCTTCTGCTGTCGTGGATAACTCAATAGACTTGGTTACAATGTCGAGAACGTGCGGCAACAATACTTGCTCGTTTTGATTCGAGAAAAGTGTCACAGCCATGAAGGCTAGCTTGAATAGTCGGAGAAGGATTGAAGACTTTTTGACATCGGCTGTACCAACTTCGTCGATGCGATCCATGAGAAATCGTAATAGCATTCCTGCAAAGCTGGGCGAGGTAGCCTCACTAGCAAGAAAGAACTGAGGGACATGAAGAAGTGCTGTGTGCTCAAAAATCATCTCGTACAGCTTGGGGATCTCCTCGTGAAAGACTTCGTGAAATGTGGCAGGGTCTATGCAGTGGAAAACGGTGGCAAAGGTCTCCAATAGGTCTTTCTCTTCTTTGCTACTGGACACCATGTAAAAATTTGCCATCGCTTCGACGGGAGATGAGTATGGTGATTCTGTGGTCGGTTTCTCGATCTCATAGTATCGGAAACAATAAGCACCTTCCCGAAAGAGTTTGATGATGACTTGCACTTCTTCTGCAGAAAATCCATAAGACACCTCCTGCCATTGCGTTGGAGCATTTCCAGCGTCAACTGGCGATCCAACGTTGCATGCCTTCAGCTGATAAAATGTATTCTTCAGGCCATTCATGAGGTTCTTAAATAAGAACTTATTATCTGACACTGGGTCCCCACCACGATCTCGAGGATTTAATGTTTTAATCGGCACAGCTATAAAAATGTCGATTTCGTCCCATTCGGGGGGATTATTTTTGTCAGCAAGGTAGTTATCAGGAGAAGCTTCAGTGGGTGATTGTGCAATAAGCTTTGAAAGCTTCACAGCGTTCGGATATTGACGATTCATTGCTGCAAATTTGTCTCCAATGGCGTTCAAAATCATTATTAGATAATGACGAGCGTCTGCCTTATCCGGCATCTTCGCAATACACTCAGCCATGTTCAAAAGTAATTTAGCACTCATAGTTTGAAAGCTAGTGCCAGGGAAGCTATCCTGGAGATTTTTGGTGTAGACCTCCACAGTCTTGCGTATCTGAGCAGGCTCCAGGGCGTCACGAACGTGATGGATTAGATCAGCCAGCATGCTGTATGCGAGTGGTCTCATAGTTTCATAGACGGTCAATCCATCTCCGATCAAAGTCCTTTCATCTAACAGTTCGTCAATCTTTTTCAAGAAGATTTTCCTATAGTTAAAGTTAATGATATGCCGGATCGCAACGAGAAGTTCCTTCCGGGCACTAGATTTCTCCCTTGGGCAATCCTTCAGCAATCGGACAACAATATCGGGCAAGGTTGGCAGGAAATCGGTAAGTTGCTGAGCATAAACTCGCAGCAGATACGCCAGAAAGCTCATTGTCTTGACTTGAGCTGTGATTAATTCTCCAAAAGCTGCCCTATTTCGAATATTTGGACTCACTCCTGTGAATATTTGCCCTTTTGCTGCGGCCTCCGCATGTGCTTGCTCTTGGGGCTTCGCTTGGAGCATAAGCATGTTCTTGATCAGCGGGACGAACAGCTTCACATTCTGGGATACAGAGCCACGGTACACCTGGAATATGGAGACGACGATGATAGGGCATTCCGCAAGAACTTTGAAAGACTGCATTCCTTTTAGAAGAGGCCTTGTCTGCTGCTGTGGATCTGCCCCAAGATCAGAAACGGAGGTTGTGGTAGGCGAGCCTGGCCGAGGAGAATTCTGGTATGCCTGGGAGCTTCCTGGTGTAGAAGGAACACCGGCCGCAGTGGCTCCAGGCGCCGGATCACCCAGCTGATCTCGAACATTTGAATCCATCTGGTCAAATAGTTCTTGTATAAGGCCAAGGAATGGCTGGACTTGTTCTTGTAAAACCTTCGTTTGATGCCGCATAATGTCCATGATCGTCTTCACACATAGAGAAGCATTGTCTTCGTTGTCCGTCCTAACCAGACTGATCAATAGCTCTACTACCTCAACAGCATATGGTTCGAAGGGTTCCGGGGGGCTCATCGGTAGTCGATGGAATATTTCGAGCACACAAGTTCGAAGTTTCTATCAGGCTGTCAGTTCAGTTCCTCCCAAATATAAAAGCAAGGATATGTTGGACTCACCTGCTCAGCAGATGTGCTAACAAAAACAGGCGGCGCTTTCAGACAATTAATGAAGATTGGGACTAGCTTCTTCAAAAACCCTGGGTACATAGGACCCGATACATAGTGTTCCAGGCCATCGCGTAGTTGTGTAGCTGCCTCGACCCTGAGTTTGACATCTAAGCAGCAGCAGCGTCAGCATCATCGCGCATAATGACTAATGCTAGAAATAGGAGGGGGGAAGCTACACACCAGTGTCCGAAGAGCTCAGTCGCTGAACGACGATATCAATGGTATTTGCAGACATGGCTGCTGCGACATCCGTAATGAAGCAAGCTTTTCACATTGGTAGCTTCATGTGATTGCAAAGGGTTGGAAATATTTAGGGGCGTCGGGGTAGTTTTGGGGTTTGTGATATTCGTGGGTTTGGAGGGCCGAAAGGCTGTAGAGGAGGTTCAAGGCAAAATGGCCGTTGATGCTATCATTGATTTGGGGGAGGATGGAGAGGCCTAATTTTGGGGAGAATTAGATTGTAGATAGTAAGTTAATTACATGAAAGAAAGGCCCCAAGATGGTCGACGGAGAGGAAAAAAGAAGAGGTGTAGGTAGAAATTTGGACTATGGAGGGACCTTTCCAAAGAGCTGCCTTGTCTGTCAATTAACCAAGGGAAATCGCTGGGGACCCTCTTAGACCCTGAAAAATCAAGGTCACGTTTTATTGGGTAAGCAGATGGGTTATGGCAATAAAGACTACCCTTATTCTTATCTCCGACCAAAAGATACACTCCAACTAAATTCTGAGGTTCTAACGTCTATGGTATGGCAAGGCAAGACACTTCTAGCTGAGTCTCTAAAGAAACCACATCATAGAGAGACAAGTTGGAACTGGAAAGGCAGTGAAGCGTTTTCGAATTCAGTAATAGTGACAACAATTGCTGGGCATTCCTTGAAGGGATATACTCTTAAACTCCTTTACCATCCTGTCTCTATGCTCTTTGACCAAAACTCAGATCTTTTTAACACTTCTGCTCTTTTGCAGCACTCCTGGTCTTTTCTACAACGTTCTCCTTCTTTGCCTTATTTTCATTTCTTCAAGCACTCATCTCCTACTTTCGCCTCCTTCCCCAGAGTAGTGATGTCTCCCTTCTTACATTTCTCCCAATCTTCCTTTTGCTCCCGTCCCAGGCTCAGTATTGGGACTATATGTTTTTACAATAGTTTAAATCCAATCCTTCACATCGTTTCTATCTATGCATACCTGCCTCACTAGCCAGCAGCTTCTCTTAAGGTAACGAACAAAACGTGCTGAGAATCATGCATAATCATTAGAAAATTCCACGAATAGCGAAAGGGGATGAGAGAATAATATTTCTAGGTTATTACTAGAAAGCTGTTGAGGCTTTGGTTGACTCTTTGAAGATAAAGTAGGACTAACTGTGGTTTCTATGGCCCAAGTCTCTCCCAGACTAAAATTTTAAAAGTACCTGGATGCATCTTCCAAAGCATCTCCTATTACGCTTTAGAAACAGCTTTTCAAAAATATTGGTGTTCTGCTGCATAGCCCTAAGTTGAACTTCGTTGCGCTTGTTTTATTTCAGGTTAGTACCTTGAGGTTAACGATAGTTGTCCAAGCAAAAGCACTAACTACGATGACTTAAAATATTTTATTACGACACAAATAATTTCCTCTATCAAATACATATTTCTCTTTAGCGCTCAGCTCCAGCCCCAGCTCATTACAAGGAAAGAAAGACATCCAACCATGGCTGCACCTGTCCGCTCTAGAAGGGAGTGCTCAATTTGCACCTCCGAACTTGAGAATTCGCATTTCCGTGCCACGAAAATAACACGTCGATGCAGACACCTTCCTTCGTTTTGCCAGACATGTCTCATGGATTCAATCAAGTATGACCATGAAAACAAAATGTGGAATGATATTCAATGCCCCGAAATAGGATGTAATTCAAGGCTGTCCTATAAGCATGTTTGCCAATATGGGGACCCAATCACCTTTCTGCAGTTAGTTATTTTTCACTTTCCTTTCTTTCCACTTCACAAAAGCTGATGATAATAGTTACGATGTATTGCACGCAAAATTTAAACCATCAATATTCGAACGTTTCTGTAGGTTTCTCGGGTTCCACAAGTGCGACGGCTCTTCAAAAGTCGAAAGACCAAAAACTCAATGGGCCTGGAGAAATGAAGGGTTACCCAAGACAAGAGAAGACCTTGAACTTGGAGATAAGCTCAATAGAGCATATATTATTTTGCCCCAAAAGGTGGGAGGGATGGATATCATAAAAAGACTCGAGGATGAAATGGCACAGAAAGAAATCGACCGCACTACAAAAGTATGTCCTACAAAGGTACGTCTCAAATTCTTCAAATGATTGTCTCCTCTATCACTGTCTTGAAAACGCTTCCCCACAACTGCCATAGCAATCGACTCTGACTTCACATCTTTCCACAGGGCTGTGGTTGCAGAATCGCAAAATGGGGTCATTGCGATCTTGTGCGCTGTGAGTGTTCCCTCCGCACTTGAAATTCTCCTCTCACAGTAGTCATAGGTCCGGTATGCAAGGGATGGTTTCATTGGTCAAAGATGCCATTTATTGCCACAAAGATGCATGCTTAGTTTTTATCTAAATTTCTAGATTTCTGCTAAACTGTTGCAGGTTGGAGAAACTGCTGCTTCAACAGATGCAGGCTCTGTCGGTCCTCTTTAGCTTCATCCTGGTCATAAGTGCACAGTTGTTTCTACGTGAGTGGGTTCTCTTTCTATGGTTCTCTGTTGGGTTATTCGCCTCTGATGGAATAAATCAAATTCATCTGAATTTGCCTGTAGATGGGAGCTTTCATATTATTTTCAACTTCTTCCCTTTAGCCTTAAGTGTTCCGAATAATCTCCATGGCTGAATGCTTATAGTTGAACCCTGACGATACTTGTATTTGCATCTCCGGTGAGCATGCTGTGATGATCAGACTGACTGCTACAACCCTTCCGATCACTTCACCACTAAGAAATTATAGAAAGAGAAGCTATTCCTCGGTGATCAAGTGAGCAGGACTTAGGAGCAGGTGCTACGGATTAAATTTCTTCGCTGTGCCTTAAGGGGAAACACCAAGAACACCTCTCTCATCCTGCTTTGTTGCTTACGCCTCCGCCATTCCATTATATAACTCACCACCACCCTCTGTTGTATTTGCAAGCAATTCCGTCATTGTGCAATGTCGAGTGTAGGGGCTTACATTGTCGTTGATCCCATGATTTGCAACATCTCACATTTCATGTCAACGTTCCAACCACCTTGATGGCCACATTTGACCCCATCATGCCTCGCCCTCCCATCTGTCCAAAGCCTTATCTTTCCCCATCTTCGAACCCTCTCGTCACTGCCATCTCCGTCCGGACTCCAAGTACAAATACTCGACATAGTCACTTGTCTTTCCTCCCAGACCCCCCAGAACGAAATTATATCAAAAGGTCCCCTCCTCCATCCAGGCAAAGACCTTCCACATCGTTTACTTACTTTCAAACTAATACTCTAGTTTACTATCAGCCTGCATACACATGCATATCCCGCATGAACTCTCACAATAATCTGCTTGCTGTTCCGTCCCAACGACCTGTCATTCACTCATTCTGAAAATGTGGACTCCCTTATCTTCTCTCCCTCTCTCCATCCTCAACTCCCTTCCCCACCGAGACCGGTGTATGCTTTTCTTCTTATTCTCTGTTTATCACTGACCCCTCTTCTTCCGTCAAAACCAAAATTCCCCTCCATCTTTGATTTTTATCCTTCAGCAACACAAAACTTTGGAAACGTAGATAAGAAAGAGTCATGCCTCTTACTTTTCTATCTCGATTCTTTACTTCTATTCTAAAACCAAAATCTACTCCTCCTCCTTCTCTCCCTCCAGCGGAAAAGCCAATAGATCCTATTGCCGAAAAGAACATCTCAACCATCCTGGCCCTCCACTCAAAACTCTCAGCTCTCACAAATCTCAAACCCTCAAACACAGTAAATGCCCTATTCGAAGACCTGGTAAAAATCTGCATCCAAGTATTAAGTACATCAACTTCTCAAACCGTACCCTTTCCCCAATCTCGAAAACTACGATCCAAAGCTAACAAGCACAAAAGATTCTCGACTCCCCAAAGATCAAAGCCATTTCCCCTTCGTTAAGAGCAATCTGTTCGACCGCCGAATGCCATCTCGAATCTCACTGGGCTGAATATATTTCTCAGGGAAAAGACTCGGAAGAAGGTCCTTCAACCCTCTCACCTACCTATCCATCCATCCCCTCCTCCCCAAAAAAGAAAAAGAAAAAGGGCAGAGGCTAACCAAAAAGTAAGTAGTTCTCACCCGCCTTAACCAATTTCCCTACCAAAAAAACTACCTCGACCTAACACGCCTCGAGCTCTCCGCTATACACTCCATCTCCCCCATCCCACCAACAAAAATAGCATTCATAGGATCCGGACCACTCCCTTTGACATCTCTATGTCTCCTCTCTTCTCTCTCATCATGCGAAGTCTCTCCTCCAAATACCCCCGAAATATTAAACATTGACCATTCACCCACCGCCCTCTCTCTTTCCCAGGCCCTAATCTCCTCCCTCCCTCCCTCCTTTCCAGACCTTAATCTCTCCTCCTCCCTCTCCTTCCTCTGCGCTTCTGCCTCTTCACCTATCCTCACGACACAATTGAAATCTTTCGATGTCGTATGGCTAGCTGCTTTGGTAGGGGAGGATCAAGATCAGAAAGAACAGTTACTCCTGGAACTTGTGGGAGGAATGAGGGAGGGAGCATTGGTCGTGGTGAGGAGTTCGTGGGGGTTGAGGGGGTTGCTGTATCCGGTATGATTTTCCATTTCTTTCTTTCCTTGTGTCTGTATTGTGTGTGTCATAATGCGGAGGAGAGAAGGAAGGGGGCTGATATAATGGTGTTGGCGGAGTAGGAATTCGATGTTAGCACGGAGAAGATACTGGCTTGTTTGGAGATTTGTGTGGTTGTGCACCCATATGGGTTGGTGGTTAACTCGGTGATTGTTGGAAGGGTTAGGGGAAATGCGGGGAAGTAGGGGACAGTCTTGTGCAATCAGGGATAGAGAGAGGAAAATATTTGCATTCGGTGGCTAAGACTTTATAGATCATGGCTAAAGAAGGGAGGAATGGGGGGGAGCTTTGCATGACTTCGCGGATGGGTCAAAAACAAAAAGTGGTGCATATAGAAAAATATCTTCATTTCATAAACTCAATCCTACATTTTCTTCCTGTCACATAGTTGTTACTTTTTCTAACCTTTAGTTTTTAATTCCCATTTTTGTATTCAAACAGACATACTAGCTCAACAGCAGCTAAGGCAGTGTACCATTCAAAAGTCATTCAAATCATATGAATATAAAATGAAATTCAAGTTTAATGATTTGTTACAAAGTCAAGCAGAATAGGGGTGATCTTATGACTCTGCAGGACGAGTTAATGACTCCACATGTGACTGTCCGCTTAAAAGAATGCACTATGATTATTCCTCTATATGGACTATATAAGAGCTCATTCTGTACTCGAGCATTGGCTCAAGCCAGAGTTATGGTTAATGAATTCAAGATAACGGGGAAGCGGAAAGGATTGGAGGGATGGAAAGGATGGGAGGGATGGAAAGGATGGGGGAGATGGCAATGCTGGTGATTAAAGAAATAAAGACATAGGAAGACGGGAGGTAGATGATGGGGAGATGGCCAGGGTCTGCGGTAGAGAAACTCATTAGCCATATAATTTTCATGAGGATTTTATAAAAGGACTCAAGCGCAAACTGAAGGATTTCCTTTATCAATCCTCTATTGTAAAACCCATTAAAAACACAAAAATTCAAGACAATCTACTTCTATATTTTTATAGAATAAAAGCGCCCTAATTTCTCCGCAATTTTCTTCTAAACTTAAACCTAACTTTAAGCTTTAAAATAGCAGTGTTTATCTTATTAAATAATATAGCAAAAGTTGTATAATTTAGAAGTAAGGAGGAGAAGAAGGAAGAGAGGAGCGAAAGAAGCGTGCTAGGGTAGAGATGGAGCAGGCAGTGGAGTGTCTCAAGGAGCGGGGGGAGAAGCGTGTCATGAAGAAGGGCAGGTTACCCAAGTCTCCGGTAGCAAGTATGTGATGAAAATGATTTTGGAACTTGATTTGAAGAGTGTGGTGTAGAATAAAGAGTGAGAGGGATAGGGTACTATGTAATAATATATTAAAGACATGAGGGACTAAGTGATCTGGATGGACATGTAAGGATAGGGTGAAAGAATGCTTTAGGGGCAAGTATGATATAGAGGATTCAGAAGGCAGCCATTTCAACCCCCCGGGATATATTTGGCGGGTAAATTTCAATTCGCATTTCTCCTTTTGATGTTTAACTCTTAACATGACGGCTTTCCATTGTTGAAGCTTGAAGTAGTTGTGAAGAGGAGGGGGGTCATAGCGGTGAAGCTTGGCAATTGCCTGGAAGGAAAGATACTTTTTTCATAGAAGTGCACGATTTTCAATCACAATGGCGAAATCAAAATCAAAAAGAAAGCAGGATACTCTGCAAGATGGACGTCCCACTAAGAAACCAAAAACCTCTTCAATTGTCACTCTGCCGGCGGATAACCTAGCAGAGCCAAGGACTTTGAGCGATCTCCTAATCGCTGAGGAAGACCTCGGGATTGCCGTCGATACCCTCAAGACACTCTCCGAGAATCCCAGCCTGGTCAAATCGAAAGCATGCAAAGATCTGCGGACTGCAGTTTTCGAATTTCGAAAGGCTTGTTCAACCGGATTTAACGCATCTGGTATGTCTCTGAAGCTTCCAATGAAAGATAAATGCTCACAACGGCGCAGTTGGTACAAATCTTACGGCTCGGATAACAGGCGCTCTTGTAGACGGCGGATATGTTGAAGCACGAATTCTCCTCTCTGAAATGCGAATTCGAAATCAGAAGCCAAAATTAGGAGCATTATGTCGATGGGTGCGAGATTTGGATGTCGTTAGTGGATTGGCCGAGCAGTTGGACAACAAGAAGAGAGCACCCAGAGAGGAACAATTATTAGTTGTTCTGGATGCTATACTGAGGGTCACGGGGCCTACTGATTACACTACTGAGGATGGCAACACAGAAGAAGGACCTGTTGTGCTGCGGAAAGCATGGAATCTGGATCCTCTTAAATCGAGCAAGATGGTTTACGAGAGCGTGCTAGACCAAAGCATATTTAGATCATTACCACTAGACACCAAATCTAAGTTCCGAATTGTTGAGACGACTCCTGGGCCTCAGAGAAAACCAGCGAACCTCCATCCAGCTATCCTTCACGCCTCACAAGACAACGCTATTCCTCTATCTTCCTCCCCACCAAAGGCTACACATCACAGGCATTCAATTGTGCCTGATTTACATCTGTTTAAGGATGTCCTATCACCAGAGGAATGCATCAATATCATAGCTGCCGCTGAAAGTATAGGCTTCACACCTGATGCTCCAATTCGTACCGTGGGAGAGGAGAGTAGCATTCTTGCTCACAATTTCTATTGGATTGCAGATACTGAATTTTGCGCTGCACTTTGGAGGAGAGTGGAAGCATTCGTCCCCGCAACTGTTGGTGGCAGAAAAACTCGAGGGCTTAACAGAAGATTTCGAGTCTATAGATATGTCCCTCGTGCAGAGTATCGGGCTCACATTGATGGCGCTTGGCCTCCATCTGGGATTGATACCGCAACCGACAAATACATATACGACTCATCTCCGTCAGGCGCTAAGCAGTCTTCACTATTCACATTCTTAATATATCTAAACGATGAGTTCGAAGCAGGAGAAACAACCTTCTTCTTGCCAAGCGCTAGAGAAGGGAGCATGAATGCGTATCAAGTAAAGCCCATTCAGGGCAGCATTGCCATGTTTCCTCATGGCGATACTGAAGGAAGTCTCCTTCATGAAGGTACTGGGATTAGACAAGAATCGAAACCATCAGCAAAGTACGTGATTCGTACAGATGTTTTGTACGATGTCGACCCTTAAAAGAGTCATATTGGAATGAATAATGAATTAATGAGTATAGTCTTTTCCGATGTGAATTTACAATCTGAGTGTTCCAATAATATCTCAATGGCATTTGCCATCTTATGATGAGCGGTATATTCGGCCCGTCCTTTTCTATTGTTCCGAAATCTCCTTTATGCTAAATCCGAACACTCTACTACTGATTCCTAAGTGGCTAATCCGAAATATCATCTCACTTGGATCAAAACTTGCGGATTATTACTCTATTTGAAGCATAGATTGTGGGGTATGAAGGATACATGCCAACAGTACTCTTTTGGCTATGGATATGTAGCCTCAATGGTGGCCGTATATCATTTCTTGCAGATAGAATTGATGTCCTCATGACCAGCCACAGATGGTGATGAGTTACCTTTTGGATATTAAGGGCAGTTCAACTTGCTCCGGGAATGCAAGCTTTATTACTAGAATCCTTCCTTTCCTCTTGTAAAAATGCCGTGATTGGCACTTTAAATCCAGCCCATATTAAGTCCCATATGAGCTTGACGACAATTGCTCTATATCTATGAAGGTCTCTCCCACGTTGACCGGTTTCCCACTCCAACCTTTTTCATCACTATCGACATGAAGCTTCAATTGATTTCCCTTTTATCTATATTAACCCCAGTTTTTGCCGCTCAAGGCGACGGTGACTGGGCATCCGCATATACCAAAGCCAACACTGCTCTTGAAAAACTCTCCAATGCACAAAAAGTATCTCTAGCCACGGGAGTAGGATGGGAGAAAGGTCCTTGCGTAGGAAATCTTGCTGCAATCTCAAGCATCGGATTCCCCGCTTTGTGTTTACAAGATAGTCCTCTAGGGTATGTATATAGGGTATGGTTTGAGCTTTATTAATAATTAAAAGGGTTCGATATGCTCTGGAAGTTACAGCGTTCCCTTCGGGGATTACGACTGGTTCGACTTGGGATGCCAGCTTGATGTATGGGCGTGGGAATGCTTTAGGTATGAAGTGCGAACCTACAAGAAATGGAACTAGATGCTAAATTTGATAGGGACGGAGTCGAAAGCTCTTGGTGTTCATGTTCAGCTCGGCCCAGTAGGCGGGCCATTAGGAAAGATCCCGGTGGTTAGGAAACCTCAAATATTGAGAAGTGCAGTGCTAAAAACTGAGATAGGCAGGACGCAACTGGGAAGGATTTTCAAACGATCCGTACTTATCTGGGGTCGCAGTGGCTAGTGTATGTTGGTTTTTCTAATCCTCTCTAAAACCACAGAGCGAGCAATTAGCTAATTCCTGACCTAGACCGTAGAAGGAATGCAAGCAGCGGGCGTTCAAGCATGCGCAAAGCATTTCCGTTAGTTCTAAAGAACCCCTTTTCCACGAGGAGATCTAACAGTCTTCTAGTCGGCAACGAGCAAGAACTCAATCGTGGTTCCATGAGTGCAAACATCGATGATCGAACCAACCACGAGGTCAGTATCCATCTTCCACTAAGTCAAGTACATGCTAAGTGACCGTAATAGCTCTACCTATGGCCATTTGCAGAAGCAGTAAAGGCCAATGTGACGGCTGTCATGTGCTCATACAATAAATTCAATGAGACGTATTCCTGCGAAAGCCAGTCTCTACTCACGGGACTACTGAAGGATGAGCTCGATTTCCAGGGCTATGTTGTAAGCGGTATGTACAGTAGATGTTTACCTCGTTGAACTTTTCGAATGCTAATTCCAACTAGATTGGGGTACAGCTCAACAAACAACTACAGGGAGTGCTAATGCGGGAATGGTAAGCACTGATCACTCTGCAAGAAGGCTACCTGCTAGATAATGCTGATGTTCAAGCAAGGATATGTCAATGCCAGGTGATAATTTCGGAAATAACAATTTTCTTTGGGGAACAGCTCTGTTGAATGCAGTTTCAGCGTATGTCTTTAGCAGTCAGAGCTTTGCAGGAGCTTATATCTAATGTTAAAATGCAGTGGGACAGTACCTCAAAGTCGTCTTGATGATATGGCTAGAAGGATTCTCGCTTCTTGGTATTTAGTTGGCCAGGATAGTGGGTATCCTACTGTGACGGGGTGGACGAGCTGGAACGGAGGTATGTGATCAGTTTCTTGGAAGTTAATCTCTTTGGGAGGAAGACTTCCCTTGAAACTTGATACTTTCAGGAGTCAAATGCTCAGACCCCTTGAAGTATCTCCCCTCCTCTTCCTGATTCGGTGACACTAATGCCGTCTGATTAATAGGATCTGGAGGACCTAATGTGCAAGGAACGCATTCAACAGTAGCCCGGGCCATTGCAAGGGATGGAATCGTCCTCTTGAAGAACACCAACAATGCTCTTCCGCTCAAGAAGCCTGCTAGCTTGGCATTGGTCGGTCAAGATGCCATTGTCAACCCATCAGGAGCGAATGCCTGCACCGATAGAAGTTGTGATACAGGAACTCTAGCTATGGGCTGGGGCTCTGGAACTGCGCAATTTCCTGTAAAGCTATGATCGATCGAATAACTCAAATGCTAATTTGAAATAGTATCTGATAGCACCTTATGATGCTATCAAGACCCAAGCTGCCAGCGATGGAACCACATTAACGACTTCAACTACCGATTCGACATCTTCTGGGGCAGCTGTAGCAAGCGCTGCCGCCACGGCGATTGTTTTCATTAATTCTGACTCTGGGGAGGGATATATCACTGTATGTATCAAGTATCACTAACAACCAATTTGCTAACAACACCAGGTCGAAGGAGCAGCTGGAGATCGTCTGAATCTAGATCCTTGGCATAGCGGAAATGCCCTGGTCGCCGCAGTAGCCGCCGTCAACAAGAACACCATTGTTGTCATTCACAGCGTCGGTCCCCTAATACTTGAGACCATCCTCGCCCTCGACAACGTCGTCGCCGTCGTATGGGCCGGAATCCCCGGCCAAGAAAGCGGCAACGGCCTAGTCGACATTCTCTACGGCAGCACTTCACCTAGCGGCAAACTGCCCTACACCATAGCCAAAGCCCAAGCCGACTATGGCACAGCGCTCGCAAGTGGAGATGATAGTTACTCTGAAGGACTATATATCGATTATCGTCATTTCGACCATGCATCCATCACGCCACGCTACGAATTCGGTTTCGGACTCTCCTACACTACATTCTCCTTTTCGAACCTAACACTATCCTCCATTTCCAGCAGCACAGGCAGCACCACCTCTTCCCCCGGCGGCGAAGCCGGTCTCTGGGACATCGTAGCTACTGTCTCCGCAACTATCACTAATAATGGCACCGTAACAGGCGCAGAAGTAGCACAACTCTACATCGGACTTCCATCTTCAGCGCCTGCTTCTCCTCCTAAACAACTGCGCGGGTTTCAGAAAATATCTCTGGCTGCGGGAGCTTCTGGCACCGTCACATTTCAGCTGAGGAGGAAGGATTTGAGCTTTTGGAATGTGGCTGAACAGGCTTGGGTGCTGCCCACGGGGAGTTTCAATGTTTTTGTGGGGGCGAGTAGTAGGGATGTGAGGTTGACGGGAACGCTTTCAACTTGAAAGAGGACTTTGGAAGGAAGTGGACTGATGAAGGGGTGTGTACTGTACATGTGGAAAATATTCAATTTTCTGGTGCCGTAGGAATTGAATATAAAAGCATAACTAAAAAATATTCAAAGTGATGAAGAAATGATAATACTATCAAGTTCAGATGAAATATAACTCCTCTAGAGATGGGTTATTCACGTCAACACATTTAACACATGTTAAAACAACTTATTCATGGTAGATAAGACAATTCTATCTTATAATTCAATCACTATTATATCTGGACTTTTTCTTTTCCCCCGAAGGATCAAAACGAATTGTTCCGAGTCAATGGATTTAAGGAAAAACCAATTATCCGAACCCATCGGATTTAAACATCCAACTCACTGACTGATATCCGATGAGACCACTCTTCTCCCTTTTTCTCTGTACTTTCCTAAAATCCGCGGGTCCGACATGAAAAATACATTCATTTTAATCTCTCTATATAAACCAAGCATTTTCAATTTCCCTCCATACATAACTTCATCTCCAACACTTCTTACTTCTTGCCAACCAAACAACCAAACAAACCATGCCCTCCCTCCTCTCAGCGTTCTTTCCCCCCTCCCCAACCTTCACCGACGCCGACCTCCCCCGGCTATCGGGAAAAATCTACATCGTCACCGGCGCAGCCTCCGGGGTGGGCTACCAGCTCGCTAAATTGCTCTTTGCTAAAGGCGGAACTGTATATATCGCTGCTCGTTCGACTGCTCGTTGCGCTGGTGCTATTGAAAAGATACAGAATGAAATGAAAGAAAATGGGAAGGGAAAAGGGAAAGGAGAAAGGAAAGATAGAAAAGAAGGAGGTGTGGGGAAATTAGAAGCGATGGTGGTTGATCTTGCGGATTTAGGAGCGATCAAGGGGGCTGTGGAGGGGTTTTTAGGGAGGGAAAAAAGATTAGATGGCTTGTGGCATAATGCGGGGGTTATGATGGCTCCAAAGGGATCGAAGGATAAATTGGTAAGTTCCAAGTTTCAAGTGATCAATTTGAGGAAGGGAATGGGAATGGGAAAGGCGAAAGTGCTGATGAGTGTGCGGTAGGGACATGATCTCGAAATGTGCACGAATTGTTTAGCGCCGTATCTTCTTACGAAATTCCTTGAGCCGACACTCATTCGTTCTGCGGAGGGACTACCGTTCGGATCTGTAAGAGTTGTGGTATGTAATTTTTTTGGTGAATGTCTGTCTATTGAGATATTTGCCTCTTCGACCTTGAATTCAAACTAATTCCACAATTTTACAGTGGGTTGTGTCCCTAATGCAAAGCTTCACTATGATACCTGGCCCACCTGGAGCGATGACTTTCGATGCAACAGGTACCCCTAAGGTTCTGCCTAACGGGATGGAAAATTATATGCACAGCAAGGTAGGTGGAGTCTGGCTTGCCGACGAATATGCGAAGAGACTTGGAGATAAAGGGATTTTGAGTGTTGTAAGTCTCCTTATTACAACTTACTCGTACTTCAACCCATAAATGCTAATGAAACAGAGCGTATTCCCTGGCATGATGAAAACTGAATTGCAGCGAAATATGCCTGCACCTGCTCGACTTCTGATGGTAAATAACATCAATAATGGAAAGAAATTGGAATTGATGCTCACAATAACATACAGGGTCTTCTACTTAAGCCACCGCTTTACGGTGCTTATTCTGAGCTGTATGCTGGATTCTCTCCTGATATTACACGAGAGTGTAACGGTTGTTATATTGCAGCTTGGGGTAGCATTTCTCAGGTTTCAGATGATTTGGCCGCAGGAATGAAGAGTGAGGCAGATGGGGGAAATGGTAAAGCGAGGATTTTCTTGGATTATTGTGAGAGGGAGGTGAAAGGGTTTTTGGTTTGAAACTGAAGAAAAGGTTGTAATAATAAGAGGTGTCATTTGAAGCTCCACGTCAACTTTGACAGTGTAAATGATTGCATTGTATTTGATGTATATTATGTTGTAACTGTATCAAGACTAGAATTTTTTCACTTATTGAAACATCACTAGGTAACAATCGGAAAGATAATTTCAAATGCCCTTGGAGGATATGAATTGTATAGCAACTCTTATGTTCATTCATCCTTTTGATAGGAGATAACTCTATGAGTTGGTATAATCGTCATATGCAAATACAAAATCTTCAAGATCGAGATCAGGCCAAGGCTGCTCTATGCCTGGAGAAGGCCGCGCTTGGTTATCGAATGCTTCCTGTGATAAAGTTGGTTAGTATAGAGTTGAAGAAGGAAACAGCAAGATCTGGCGTCAATGGTAGGGAGATTCAAAGTACTAACCCAATCAAAGTCTATTGGCACATTCATTAGTGCGTCCCATGGGCCATCGAGGTTTGAAACTTCCATTGGCTCGGTATCGAAGTTTATGCTCGTATTGCTAGTTGCAGGATCCATAATGAGAGGAGCAGAGGGCATCGAAGCTTGATCTGTTATTGATTAGTATCGGATGATAATTGGAGAAGTGTAGCATTAGCTGATAGCTCTTGACTTACCATCAAGTGACAAACCGCCAATCAAGCTGTTTCTGCTATCCACAAATTCCTTGCTGTTGCGCACTTTCTTGACCATCATCTCAAGTACACTAAATGCCTTTTTGGCACCAGCTGAGTCTGTTTTGGTTTCGCTCCATATAGTACAAGAATTTTCCAGAGCGGTAATCATATCCTGCTGTAGTGCCGAGGAAGTCGATGCTGTATATCCTACAGTATCACCTTGGGCGACCTGAGTTATACGCATGTAAATGATCATTGCGGCTAGTAAAAAGTCATGCATTGAAAGTGAAGAGAGGAACCATTTATCATGAGCCATCGGCCCTCCTGGCTGAACAGCTTCGTAAATTTGCGATTGACAATGAAGCAACTCCATCGCAGCATCTAACCCCGTATTCTTCGAATACGCATATCTCGAATCCTCCTTTTCTAGTATCAAGAATTTTCGATGTAACATACATCGACTCTTGTGGAAGAGGAGCGCGATATTGAACCGCTGTATGAGTACTTTCGGCGAAACTGTGATAGAAAATTGCAACGACCGATTTTTGAAGTATTCAGGGATGTCAGAATAAGCCCCAAGAAGCTCCGCGTCGAGCACCATGACTTCATTGTACGAAGGCATTGACAATCGATTGGCTTGACTCGTGATCTTTCCAAAGGCCCGAAATAGGAGGCCCTTGCAAATAGGATATGACATGGGTGTTATTTCGGTTTTTGGTCTGGATTCAGGCAGCTTAGTCGACCCTTCATCAATATCTTCATCAAATAGATTTCGAGGCGGTAGGGTATCGTAATCTATGGCTTGTACCATGCTCGGCAAGCCTATGTGAAAGCTTGCCAGCAAGTCAACTTGAACAAGATGATTCCACATCCGCCTACGCATTTCTCCTTGGAAGGGAGAAATATTCCTAGCAACCTTCGTTGGGTCACGGTGCAGTCCCATCCTCAAAGCTAGTCTGACTGCTATTCCAATGAGAATATAGCAATCAACTGCATCGGTTTTGCTTAAGACAAATTCTCCCTCCAGGTATAGCAGTATCGTTTCGAGAATATGCGGGCCAGATTTGGTGTAATTACAGAGCTTGAGGGATTTTATGCAGCAATCTTGATATTGACGCATGGTTTGTACTAGATTTCCACTGCTTGAGGGAATCTCTTCCCCAGAAGTGTATACGAAGAAGATACCCAAGCAGCTCATAGCGTATAAAAGACCAAGCCAAGCGATGGGGACACTTTCGGGATCGACGCAAAAATTCCTGTACTTTCACAACGTTAGCTTTTAGAAGGATAACATTTTTTTTTAGGTAGTTTTGGTAAATTAGTAAATAAGTTTAAAATATCTCAAAAAACCTGAGCGAGTAAAAAGATACGTCATACAGTGAGCAAGGTTCAATGTCTTAGCATAGTTTAGTAATTGAAAAGGATGAGTAGCTTATATAAAACATGAATAGAAATAAGAAATATAACTATACCTCCTTCTGAAACTTTGGCTTATGCACAACAGCTTCGTCGACATTAGTTTTTACCTTTGGGATTGAATTCTAGATGTCTGTGGGTACTCACATAAGCTTGAGCTAGTAGAGTTGAAGTATCGTGATACCAGTCGATCGATCACACTCCTTTCGGGTAACGCTTGGAGAATCTCATGCTTCGTAGAAAGCTCTCGTCCAGGGAAAATTAGAGAGGAGTCTGCTCTGATTGCATCCGACTCCGGGTCAGATCCTTGGTTCTCGTCGTCTTGAAAATAGTTCTTGACTTCTTCGATCTATTGATATTAGTGGGAAATATACTAGACTAGGAGACATTGTACATCATTAAGGATGGCGGCCCAATGAGTGGCTCCAACATAGGTTGTGTTATTTTTTCCTGAAATCACTTGGCCATTGGGATTACTCTCTTGCTGAGAAGAATCATTCATTCCCATTGCTACAGCAGCTATTATAGGAGATGATGAACCCCTCCGCTCCTTGCTAAGACCATGCTCGTTAGAGGACAGTTCTTGCTCACTAGGGATTTTTCCTTCCATGACATCCTTCACCAGATTCTCCAAATGCTTTAGCCTTTTTTGTATGCTAACAGCAGGTTTCTTGCGGGGGAGGGAAGCCGGAATATTGCATGATGAAGCTCTCCCTTTCTTCTGACATTGGCCACAAGGTTGATTGCGATCACATTTCAGTTTAGACTGTCGACAATGGGAGCAACTTAGTTGACTTCGATTCCTTTTGGTAATCGATGGCTGTGATGGGTTTTGTTCCCTATTCTGCCTAGGCCCTGGTTCTGATAGTATTGAGAGAGAGGTAAACGGAGGAACATCCGTTTCCATATTTAACAGATTAGAGGACTTTAGTTGTATTATATGTGCATGTGGTTGTCGTTGGCTTTTGTTGTTCAAAAGAGGTCGGGTTTGGGGCGGAAGGCTAAGCGACTAACTCTTACGGCTGTGACGTTCTTGCCCAAGACACGTCACCTGACTTGATCTTATCTAGCCTAGCGCCTTTCCGAGGTAGCGCCTTAGAAGGTCCTCTTCTCCTTAGCTTAATCTGTTGAATCAATGACCAAGTTATGCTACGACCGTCACAATGAGGGAAAGAATCTCAGGATACACTTTACGATTGCTTCGTGAAATATTTACATAAAACAACCCACTTTAGAATGTGGTAATTTTGGGATTCTTTGGATATGAAGAATTCATGCTTCTTAATATCTAAGCGAATCGAGCAATTAACTCGACTCTTCTACCGCTCTAATCAACACATTTGATCAATTCAACCCTCCCAGACGTCCATTTTATGCCCCTTCCCTAAAACTCCTGCAATGCTTGTTTTCATCAATCATCATCACTTAAATCCATAAGACTACTAGCCACAGGTAAAAGACTCATCCTCGGCTTTGACTTCCCCTTCCCCTTTGCTGCTCTTCGATTAGCAAGAATCTGGGCTGATTCCGTTTTCCTGATTGATAATTCTCTCTCCACATCGTCGTCATCATCTAATATGTCGTATGAATTCTTACTAGCCACTCCCATTCCAGCAGTTTCTTCGAGAGCTTTGTTCAACAACTCCGTTGCAATAGCATCTTGTGGTGAGATAGCCAAAGCTTCATGGATAACCTGCACCGCCTCAAATGGACGCTTCTGCTCCAGAAGAACCAGTCCTTTTGCACAGAATATAGCCGTATCCTTTCCACCTTGCCGAAGTACTATGTCAAATTCATTCAGAGCCGCGTCCCATTGCTGCAGTCTTCGATAAGAATGCCCAAGGTTTGATCTGGTGGGGATCCAGGCTTGTGGATCACTGTCTATTTCTTCGGCAATCCTCAAAGCTTCCGTGAAAGCTGTCACCGAGTCTTCTAATTTTTCTTGGTGGTAGAAAACTACACCCATCTCGTTTAGCAATAGAGGATCGGTCTTGCACAATCCATAAGCTGTTTTGAGAAATTCGTCGGCCAGCGTCATGTTGTTCAACATATGATTCTGCATTCCAAGAAAGAGCTGGGGAAGATGTGTTCCCATGAAAAGGCGTGCAGCTGTAGAATATGCCGAGATTGCCTGATCGTGCTCGCCCTCTGCAGCAAAGGTATGGGCAAAGCCAATCCATGCTGGCCCAAAATGAGGATCCATCATGCTTGCCTTACTGAAGTACCGGCGTGCTTCAGCGACCTTGTTGATTGCTAAGTAGTAAATACCTACAGCAAGCCAAGTACATGGCTCTTCAGGATGATTGTCGGCAAGGTCATGAGATATTAGGAAAAGTGCATTTTTAAGCTGCAACTCGTATAGGCAAGCCAGATGGAGCGGGTATATACTGAAGTTATATTTGTCTTTCTGGAGGATGGAGTTTGTAATAGCCAGTGCATCTTTGAATCTGCATTGAGTAAAAAGAAGGTCGGCCTTCGATAGCAGAAGGTCCGGATTGGTAGCTAGGTTGTAATGCGTCGAGAGGGTTTCTGAAGCAGTAGTAAATTCTGCTGGATTCTTGTACTTTGAAAGTCGAGTTGTATACAGCATCTTTGTGAACTGCGCCGCTTCTTGGGAAGTTGAAACATCGTTGTTTACTGAAATCGAATCGAAGTCTAGGGACTCTAGAAATTGCCATTCCTCATCCGGCGACATAAGACAATTCTTCATGAGCTGCTCAAAGGCCTCAAAACACTGAACATCTATTCGAACAGCATCTTTGTAGCATTCTTTTGCTCGATCGAAAGCATTTTGTTTGGCATAGCAAAGGCCCCTCAGAAAACACATTGCGGCCTCAAACTTTATTTCAGCAGCAGCTTCTTCGTGTGCAGTCTCATCCGCTCTATCAATTCGAATATTCCGTGAACCCAATTTGCCCTGCTGCGTTGAACCTACCCGATTGTGTCCATTTGTATGCTGTAACTTGCGCCGGCTGTTGCCTGTCGAGATGAGGTGTATTGGATTTTTATCACCCAAGAGAATTAAGGCCTCGTCAAATCTCGACTGCTTGATCAAGCAATGTGCGGCAAGGTATCGGCATGAGGGGTTTCGCGCAATAAGGTCTTGCTTTGAGAGAAAGCTCTGGGCTCTGGTATAATTTCCGGTCGAGAAGTGAACTTGCGCGAGCCAAAAAGCATCTTTATCGTCGTCTGAAAAGTAATCAGTATTATTTCCAAGATTTGGAAGAGAGAGACATAATAGTCAAAGCCAATAATTTGTCTCCAATAAAGATGGCAGAATCGTGCTGGTGTTTATTCAAGGCATCCTGACGCCAGTCTCTCAAGAACCGTTCCATCCTGTGTCAGATCCAATTTGAAGGACAAAACCTAAGGTCGCAATACATAGAGAAAGTTAAGCCAGGGTTACATTGGATCAAAAGTCTTGAAAATGTGGTTGTTCTCCAAAGAGCAGCAGTCGCGTTGGGATTGTCAATATTTGAGAAGGCACGCGAGGCTGACAAAAATACAACAAAGGGTCGCATAAACACACGCATAACCGGTTAAGGTTTGCACAAATTTTTATGCAAGGCCGCGATTTAAAGTATTCGATGGCTTTGCCTCACCATCAAACTAACAACAAATTCGCAAATCAATCTCTTGGTTTTGAAAGATTTCTCCAACTAAGCCCACCATAAAGCTGACAACGCCTTGCAAACCCGTCTCTTGAATCTAGTAGTTCCTAAACGGCCGCCCACAATTCTGCATCGAGTAGCCCATCATGGCTGAACGAAAAATTCTGAGCAAATACTATCCCCCAGACTTCGATCCCTCCAAGATTGTGCGCTCGCGGGGTCCCAAGCAAGCCGGTCCTAAAGTACAGACCGTACGATTGATGGCGCCGTTCCCCATGAAATGCACTGCTTGCGGAGAATACATATACAAGGGGCGCAAATTCAACGCTCGAAAAGAGACTACCGACGAGAAATACCTTTCCATCCCTATCTTTCGGTTTTTTATTCGTTGCACGCGGTGCTCTGGAGAAATCACATTTAAGACAGATCCAAAGAATATGGACTATGAGTGTGAAAGAGGCGCGAAGAGAAATACCGAGCCATGGCGTATGAATGGAGGAGGTTTACAAGAAAGTGATGAAGAGAGACTGGATCGATTAGAGCGGGAAGAAGAAGAGAAAAATGCGATGCAGGAATTAGAAACCAAGACCTTGGATGCAAAACGGGAGATGGCGGTTGCAGATGCCTTGGACGAGATCCGAACGAGAAATGCGAGGAATGAGAGGATCGGAAAGGATGGAACGGAGGTCACGGTTGTGAGGGAGAGTATTGATGTGGAGAGGGAGAGGCAGGACCGAGAGGACGAGGAAGCTGCACGGAGTGCGTTTATGCGGAGACAGGAGGCGCTGGAGGAGATTATTGATGATGATATGGAAGATGACGCCGGGGAAGGACCAGCCCCGATTACGAAGGAAAAGGCTTTGTTAATGCCACCACCAAGCTTCAAGAGAGTCGTGAAGAAGAAGAAAGATCATGCGGCGGCGCTGGGGATTAAGAAGAAGCCATCTCTGGTTTAGGGTGTGATCCAGCATGGCAAAAAG
The DNA here is from genome assembly GCA_003988815.1 of Chlorencoelia australis. Lineage (NCBI taxonomy): Eukaryota > Fungi > Ascomycota > Leotiomycetes > Helotiales > Cenangiaceae > Chlorencoelia > Chlorencoelia australis. The sequence continues at coordinate 1,091,114 of QYAN01000006.1, forward strand.
GGAATTGCTGGTTGGCATCGTATTCATAATAATAAACGCATCAACGTTCTCAATAGAACTACAGACTCCACAATATAAGCTGTGATTTTCTCCCTCTTCAGATGTTCTGTCGGCCCTTTACTAACCGACCTTGATTAGAATCGATACATTTTACGTCTCTATACCGGTCTAAACGCTACCCTATTCGAAGGACTCCTCATACAAAAGTGCCGACAGCTGGGCACGTATAAATATACACTTAGTTTTGCTCAACTACATTTCCAGGTTGGTCGGATCAGGTGACCAACCTCCACGAGAATATCTTATCTTTCGCCTGCATCTCCTGAACGTATATCGCAAAAAGCTTAGTTTGCATATCATTGTATACTTCAAGAAACTCTAACGGTAAAATTTCTTTCCAATATTGCGAGAAGTGCGAGTACAAGTTACCTGACGATATTTTTCGAATCGTGGCCCTGGTTTGAGCGGAGATGAAAGCGCTTTTAAACCCTAGACTCCTTTATCACTCTCCGCTTCCTTTTATGTTAAGTAGCTCGCCGCAAAAAGAGCTAGATCACTCGATATCGTTCAAATTCATCTCAATTATCAGAAAGAATAGTCAAGCTAATGCAGGTCAAATGCAGGTTCAAGGCTAAATGTGGAAGGAGCTTTCTTCCCGGCACATGCAATGCCGGGTATATACTCGTTGATCTCAATCTGGGTGCCGTCAAGAAAGGAATGAGGAAAAGTTAGTTGCAGCTTTTCAACAAGCAAGCACGCATTTCCCCTGACTTATGCATAAGTAAAATGAGGAGTTCCTCTTGCAAGAACAGCAAATGTATGTATTCTCGTAACTCATGGCGTGTGATGCTATTATCCTTCCACCTGCTCACGGTCTGCTGCTCAAGCGAGCTTCCCGATGAGGACAAGAAAGGCAGGGTGCCGATTTGATATCAGTCTCGCGGGGTAAATGCAGATCGATGTGATCATATACCCCTGATTTCTTCTATTTCTTGATCCGATATTGCTTCCCTTCACCACCTTCATCACTCTCGTTTACAGCTTTTTTCTTCGAGATGGCGCTCTCTTATTGTCTTTTCGCTGTTGCATTCTCCCTAATCATTCCAGCTATTGGAGCTCAAAATACTACAAACTCAACCTCGCACTACGATGTTCTTGACTACGTCGATCAACTCATTGGGAGTAGCAATGGAGGTCAGTTTCCTCTGATATCGTATTAGTTAGATTACAAGATTTGCTGTCCTATATGAATGAATGTTCTGTTCTATTATCCTAGGTGAGTTACTATGATGGAGCAGTCGAATTTCATTGAAACCTTCTTATAGATGAAACTATAGTTGGCGTTTATTAACATGCTGCTGGCAATGTTCTAGAGATTTCGAATAAGTGTTATACTATAATCCAAATGCTACGGTACACCAAGGTACTTGGAGGAAGTACGTTAACATTCCGTAGGAAATGTCTTTCCTGGAGCAACTCTGCCATATGGTACGTCACTCAAACCTTGATTGCTGCTCTCATTCTAATAGTCTCAAGGGATGGCAAAAGCAGTAGCCGATACGAACTCTGGCTCTAACCAAGGTGGTTTCACAACTGACGGCTCTAACGTGACTGGATTCTCAAGTATGCACGACTCGGGAACAGGAGGCTCTCCTTCTCTAGGAAACTTCGCTTTATTTCCATACACCGAGTGCGCTGGTGATGAAGTTGATGGCTGTGATTTCCCAAAAGTGTCTAGGGCGATACCATTCTTGAATGATTCTGTCGTAGCATCCCCGGGCTACTTTGGACTCCAGCTTTCCAGTGGAATTTTCGTTGATATGACCACCGCCCAGCATACATCGCTCTTTCGCTTCAAGTTTCCCGCAACAGACCCGTCTGGCAATACCTCAAGTCCGTTGATATTGATGGATTTAACTGATCTTTCCGATTCACGGCAGGATAACGGCACGGTTACTGTAGATGCTCAATCTGGAAGGATTGTTGGTAACGCAGTTTTCCTACCTAGTTTTGGGAGTGGCACTTACATTCTTTACTTCTGTGCGGATTTTTCTGGAGCCACTATTCGAGACAATGGAATATTCGTTAACAGTCGAGCAAGCGCCGATGTTAAGAATTTGACCATATCGCGTTCTATAAATGGCTATCCACTTCCCGGTGGAGCTTGGGTAAGATTTGAGCCAAGTACCGACAACATTTTAGCTCGAGTGGGAGTAAGTTTCATTAGCAGTGATCAAGCTTGTTTAAACGCAGAGACCGAAATACCATCTTTCAAATTTGACCTTGTAAAGGAGGCTGCGGAGTCCGCTTGGAGAGAGCGAATTTCACGCGTTAAAGTTTCCACAATAGGCGTTGGTACGATATTCGGGTCTTGTTATTTCCCTTCTTTTCTCTTCATTAGGAAATTGCTAACTCCCCGGATATCGATAGCCGAGTCTGTTCTCACCAACTTCTACAGTGGCATTTATAGGACAATGGTAAGTCTCAGCTTCTAAGAGTGCTCTGTCCCTTCTAGCACTTTTAAAAGTTGAGTCTCAGACATCGAAGAATTGAACGCTCTAGAATTCTATGAAATATTCTCTTCGTCCTTATATAACCTAATATAATAGTACTAATTTCGAGACTATAACGCACAGGTGAATCCACAAAATTATACGGGCGAAAACCCGCTGTGGGATAGCGATGAGCCATACTTTGATTCCTTCTATTGGTAATATTTTCCCTCCCATCACTATGATTATTTGTTAACTAACTATTCTAAGTATATGGGATTTGTTTCGCTCTCAGAACCCGTTTCTGATAGTTCTTGATCCTAGCGCCGTAGCACAGATGATTCGTTCCCTGATAGATACTTATAAGAATGAAGGATGGCTGCCAGATTGCCGAATGAGTCTTTGCAAAGGCTTTACTCAAGGTGGTTCAAATGCTGACAACATTCTTGGAGATGCATATCACAAAGGTATCTCTGACGGGATCGATTGGGATCTAGGCTACGAGGCTGTGGTCAAAGACGCTGAAGTAGAGCCTTATGATTGGAGTAATGAAGGCCGAGGAGGATTGGATAGTTGGAAAGCTCTCGGATATATTCCGGTCCAAGACTTTGATTACAAAGGATTTGGAACGATGACTCGCAGCATATCCCGTACTCTTGAGTAGGTCAACACCGGGGTTTCCGATTTTCTTCTGCCCAGTTTGAAGACGAGAGCTTGCATGTATTCCTAGTTCTCCTCCATTCCTAAAGCAGCAGCTCCATTCCAATATTTTCTTGATTAGGAAATTACTTATTCCCTGGTATTATAGATACAGTTACAACGATTTTGTTATCGCCAGCCTTGCATCATCCCTCGGTGGAAGAGAGAGCGATGTTGAAAAATATACAACTAGATGTGGAAACTGGCTGAACCTCTATGATGCCTCTCAAACATCCTATCTCTTCAACGGAAGTAATACTGGCTTTGTCGGCTTCTTCCAACCCAAGTATTTGAACCAAACATGGGGCTCGCAAAACCCTCTAAAGTGCTCTAACATTGATAATAATCCCAACAGTGTTTGCTCATTGCAGAACGATGGAGCAGAGACGTTTGAGAGTAGCATATGGGAATATTCTTTGTAACATGTTTACCCCTTTTCAAGCAGAATATTTTCCTAACTTTGTCCTAGCTTCGTACCACATGATCAAGCAACCTTGGTAAGTCCCTCTCACATTATTTAGAGTTCTAATACGGCTTGTATTTCAAAGATTCTCCCGCCTCAGTTTCATACAAGATTTCCTTAGGCAATTACTGACTGTGAAGTTGTAGATCAGCACTTTCGGTGGCCCAGATGAATTTGTACGACGCTTAGATTATTTACACGACAACGAAATCACCTACATTGGCAATGAACCAGCATTCTTAACTGTGTTTCAATATCATTACGCCGGCCGACCAGCTCTTTCCGCCAAGCGATCTCACTTTTATATTCCCGCTTTCTTCCAGCCAACCGATGCAGGTCTTCCCGGAAACGACGACAGCGGTGCAATGGGCTCATTCCTCGCCTTCTCCATGATGGGACTCTTCCCAAACCCCGGACAAAACGTCTACCTAATCATCCCACCCTATTTTGAATCCATATCTATTCTCTCGCCTGTAACCAACCAAACGGCCAAAATTCGAAACGTAAATTTCGACCCCACTTACCAAGCTATCTACATCCAATCAGCAACATTGAACGGCGAACCATATACGAAAAATTGGATTGATCATTCTTTTTTCACTGAAGGCAAGGAATTAGTGCTTACGTTGGGTAGGAATGAGAGTTCGTGGGGTACGCAGGTTGGGGATTTACCACCTAGTTTAGGGAGTTATGGCAATTCTTCGACAACGAGCTTGAGGAAGAGAGCGGTGAGGGTTGGGAAAGCTCAGCCGATGACGGGGTTTGATCCTAAGGTTGAGGCTGTGGCGGCTTATTGGGCCGAGATGGGAGTTTGATTGAGTTGTATCAGTTTGATTTTGTGAAGAATGGTTGGCTAGTGTTGAAGACTTCAATATATAGTTGATATTATGATTACATGCAGTATCCTTACACCTTTATAATTATAATGTAAAATAGTTTATTTAAAGGTGAGTTATAGTTGGAATGCTGCCCACCGAGCTTATTTTGAATTTAGTCATAGCTAAGCATTTTGGACTTCCAAAATCAAGGTAATGAAGTATCTGTGCGGAGAGGTTGTAGCAGATAGAGCTCATCTCAGATTAGGTCCGTCAGTAGAGTAGAGTGTTTAGTACGCATGGATTACTTACAGATTTTAGGAGAAATTTTTCTTTTTTTTTGGCTCTCAAAATCATTGGCAAATGGTCATCCTCGTGAGTGGTTTCCTAAGCATGGTAATTCTCGTAGCATACTCAGGAACTGAAGAAACATGTGCTCTGATGACCCTTGAAAAATTGATGATTAGAGTTATAATGACTTGCTTGACTGTAGAAGATGTATTATCGCTACTGGATGAACTCGGGTAGTTGATACATTGATAGAAATTGGATGACATCGAGATAGAGGATGACATGATAGAGCTGAGAGATGACGATAGAGTTAAAGATTTAGTCCTAGGACTGCTGATTGTCGTCGTAATGCTGCGGAATATAGTGGACATTATTATCTATCAATAGGCTGGATAATTGTGCAGAGGGAGCCGGGAACGACAAAGACCATGAGGCAGTAGCTAACGAAGGCAACTTTGTTGTAAATTCTTGATTCGAATGTGTGAAGGTCCATGCCGCTGCTTGTATCATTGGTAACTAGGGCCGTGGAAGGAAGGGCAGAGCATGTCGTCTGTTGGGGATCTGCTGGCACGTACCGGTAACGATCGTATGTTAATTCAGTAGCCATTTTAATGATGTCCTTTGCTACAGTTAGGCAACTTCCTCGAGAGCAGATCTCGATTAGAAAGCTCTTCAAAATCTCCTCCTGTGTTTGAGAAGCTTTCATGAAAGGCCAACCAGATCCGTGTTTATCAATCACAGCGCAAACGACTATAAGTCTCTCTGGATTGAGCTCCGCCATTTCATTTGCGAAAGGGAAGATTGAGAGAAGATATGAAGACGAAAAGAAGTTTTGAAGTGTGATTAGGAAGTCGTTTGAAATAGGTGGCTTGGTCGTCTATGGCACTTGCAATATGCGTTCCTCTAATTTTTGAGAAAGGCATATAACTTGCCTACTACATAGAGGTTTAGGGGTCGAGTCTGGCTCTGACCATGAGTAGTGCGTAGGCTGTAGGCAGAAGGCAGAAGGCAGGATCGGAAGCGGGTAGCAGCTTGCTTGGGAGGAATCTAGCAAATAAATCGAGGTCCGCGGGTAAGTATATTCATCTTACTAATATCACATCAATTTAAAGAAACCTTGATATGACTCTCAGAAAGAAAAGATTTCATATTTGAAATTCCGAAAGATAACTGCCATTCCAGCGTAATAAAGGAACTGGGTGCAGAGAATTTTCCTATGTTCGAACTCTCATTATAGAATATATTTCTCTCTTTGTGCCATCATACTTAGCACTTCAAAGTATGCACGAAATATATCGTCCCTTTGATGTCTCGAGATTCTGCAACGCTAAAGGGCCCCCCAGCTCGCTAAACGGGCCTTATCTTATCGTGAAAGAAGTCATTAGCGAGGCGCTCTTTTTCGGAGCCATCACAATTAATCGAGACTTATATAGTCTTGTGCTGGCCCTGAGCTAGAAACTCTTTTCTACACACTCCATTTCGTCTCCATAATCCACTCAAAAGCAATGCTCAACTTCACCCACAATGGGAGAAACAAGAAACGTCTTCTTCTATGGTATGTGCTCTAATTCCACTCTTTGGAAAGACTGGTATTCTAACGTCGTTATCTTTTAAGGCACATTAGTATGCGGTCTAAAATCCCCAAACTGCGATCGTGGCTGACATCTCCTTCCAGATGGCCCCTGAAGTCCTCTATCGTGTCATCTACGGACAATGGCCCATTCCCGGAAACAATCCCTCCTTCGAAGCCTCTACCCTTCTAACCATAACTCCCGCCACCCTCAACGACTACTGCCGCTACAAAGTCCAGTATGCCGACTATCCAGGAATAATCTCTTCGGAGGGCCATTCTGTTCGCGGTACTTTCATAACCGGCCTTAGAAATTCAGATATTGCTTTGTTGGACGTATTCGAGGGCTCGGAATATAACAGAGAGAAAGTCATGGTCTCGTTGGATAAAGATGGGAATGAGCTTGTTGGTGAAAATAAAATGGTAGAGGCGGAGACGTATGTTTACATGTATAGGGAATATTTGGAGAAGGAGGAATGGAGCTATGATGTTTTCAGGAAGGAAAAGATGCATAGATGGGTTGATCAGAGTGAGGAGTATGCGGGTGAGATTTTCTCCTTGGGAATGGGAGAGTTGATTTGGATAAATGCTAATGCAAACAGATGTTGATAAACTTGCTGTAGAGGAAGCTAAGGATGATCATGATCCTACTGGTGGAAGAGGCATTCAGCGTCTCACCAATGAGAAGGACGTCCTCAAGAATGCAGTCTAAATGATGGCTGAGAGAGTGCTCCTAGTAGACGGAAGTATTGGCACATCTAGATGGAAGTAGTGGTTGGATTTGGGAGAACTTCCATCAAGGCAAAAGTGCCATCATACGGAGAGGTTCGGTTAGTGCTAGATATCACAGCAGATATTTAGAATTGGGCTCACAAAAACTGGACTCAAAGGAGAAATTCCCAAGTCACTCTTCTTTTATTCCTTCTCTTTTGAATGTCCAGCCGAACACAGGCAGTCGCAGCTGTACATATACGCCTCATTTAACCTTCCCTTAGTGCTTTTTAGAATTTGCAAAATCAAAGGCATTTAAAGCTAGACACTACTCAAGCAAAAATTCAATATAGAAGTTTTTCTGGTGTGCGTTACGCCGTTTTCTTGCATGTTGGCAATGTGATATCCAAGAGTGGTGGCCTTTTAACATTTACTACCCCCTATTTATGAATAGCGGTGAAATCCTATCGATCATCCCACAGGGTAAAGTCTGGATGAATGCACGCCCCCTTTTGCGAAAGTCAAGGTTGGGTTCTGTGTGGAAGAAAAAAAAGCTGAAAGAATCAGATTCTCAATGTCTCTGTCGTGGACCACTTTGCAACGACCATCTCATAATGACTTTTCCATATCGTAAAATCAAGGCTACTCTCAAAACTTCTCATGTTTCATCATCAACCATCCAGATCTTCCAGATCTTCCAGATCCTACCAAAAACCCCCACTTACATCCTTCCGAATCAAGGGTTCTTTTGACGTCTCACAACCTTCAGACGACCGCGTTACACGGGGGACTACAAACACTAATCGATTTTGACTGGTTCAGTTATGCGCCCCCTTTCCGGCATCATTGGCCTCTTGAATGACCAGCCCCTGCCAAGACCAATGCATCCTCGTCTAAACGAGGGGGGGAGAGACAGGGTTGATTTGTTATCCTTTATCGATAAAGAAAAGGGGGCTTCACCGCCTTAGACAATCAACTTCCCTCAACGACCACTCGTCAAAGAAACCAAACATTTGGAGCAAAGTATCACTATCTATCATATCTCAATCTAGCTCCGGCTCATAGACCTATTCTATCTGTTTCCTGTTTCAAGACAGCAAACATTCACACCTCGGCCTATCCTTCCCCTCCCCGCCTCCCCCTGCATATCCCAACCCCAACCCCAACTCCCGTCTGTGCCAACCCATGCAGAACATCGTGCTTCAGATCAATCAAAATGTGCTGTAGCGTTCTAATTCGAGTGGCTATGTCTTACTTTCTACTCCCATTAATGTGGAGAACAGCTAGCTCTCTCTGAATCTTCAGCTGTTCTCACCCAATAATCTCCCCTTCATAAGCTCTACTTGTAAAGACTTGCGGGGAACAGGTTCGAATTTGCCAGTTTGCAGGTCAGAGTCTTTCCCCACGAGAAGTCCCCTCTTTACAGCAAGTTGAGAAAGATTATAAGTATGGAAGTGTAAGCCACTTTTGTTTTCAATTCTTAATCGCATCTTCTTTTTGAACTTTTTGTTGTGTAAAGGCTAGTCCTTTGGTTTCTACTTCTCTTCGATTCTTTGTCTTCGATATTCAGCACTCTCGCCCTACATTGCCGTGAAATTTTGCACACACACTCCTTTGACGATAGGATATCCTAAAAGATTATACATTCTTTGTTCAGATACTTATGGTATACTTATGGTCAAAAATTCGTATGTCAATATAATTCCTCGAGTCTTCCCAGTTCGCTTCTCCTATTGTTCGTCTATTGACAATGAATCCCCTTCAACTGTCTTTGTTATTCACCCACCTTCGATACAATAACAATGGTTCTTTGATATTCCGCACAGTGACTCAACTCACAATGACTCGAGGCCTGTCTATTGTTCTTGTCATTCTTGTCGTTTCTTCTGTTGAATAATTTTCAAACAAGGCTTTTATCGTGGTATATATATAAACCTCGATTCTTCGACTAACTCTCCTCCAGCAAAAATAAAAACACAACTTTTCGAAGATCAACGATTTAACAACAATCAAATCGACTACTCAAAGACCTAGACTACTCTCTACAAAACTTTCAAAATGTTGTTCCGATCAGCAACACTCGCACTTTTGTTCGCCCTCGCCAGTTTGTCATCTGCCCACATGATAATGACCTCTCCAGCACCATACGGCCCATCGTCTCTCAATAACTCTCCTCTGAATAATAAGGTTGATGGTACCTTCGCTAGCGGTGTTAGTGACTTCCCCTGCAAACTCCGAGGATCTGACACCTACACCCTCCCAACGAGCGGATATGCCTCCATGCCTCTTGGTTCAACTCAAGAGCTTGCCTTCAAAGGTTCTGCTGTTCACGGGGGAGGTTCTTGCCAAGTTTCCATTTCGTACGACCTCGAACCTACTGCCAATAGCACTTTCAAGGTCATCCATTCCATCGAGGGAGGATGCCCAATGAAGAACATCGTAGGAAACAACGGTGAGGATGCCACGGAACCCGATCCAGACACCTACAGCTTCACCATCCCCGCAACACTCCCAACAGGCAAAGCTACCCTGGCGTGGACTTGGTTTAATAAAGTAGGGAACAGAGAAATGTACATGAACTGCGCTCCCATCGAGATCGGCTCCAACTCAACCACCAAGCGTGATCAGCTCACTCAACGCGACTTGACCGCCTACAACGCCCTTCCAGACATCTTCGTAGCCAACATCGGAGACGATACTTGCGGAACCGTCGACACCACTGACCTATTGTTCCCCAACCCTGGAGATTCAGTTGATAGGTTTAACGGCGATACATCCGCTTTCGCTGGCCCTACAAGCTGCACAGGTGTCACTGCCGCGGCTTCTGGAGCTGGATCTACTCCTTCAGCCACCTCTGCTGCTTCTATTGCTACCACATCAGCAGCTGCAGGCGGTGTCTTCGCGACCCAATCCTCATCTGCCCCATCAGCAGTACCCGTCGTTCCCGTAGCTGCATCATCTTCTACACTCGCTACCTCAGCAGCACCCATCGTTCCCGTAGCTACACCGGCGAGCACAGGAGCCACGGGCTCAGGGTCTGCGATCACTGCCGGAACAGCCTGCACGACTGAAGGAATGTGGAACTGCATTGGAGGAACCCAGTTCCAACAATGTGCTTCAGGTGTATGGTCTGCTGCTCAAGACGTTTCTGCAGGTACGACCTGCACGCCTGGACAGTCGATGAATATCAATATTGCTGCAGCGGCTAGCAAGCCTAAGCGCTCTGTTCGATTCTCGAGAGATCATGCGGAGAGGAATGTTGCTCAGTAGATATCTTTTTCTTGGCCGCTGGTCGATCATGAGAATAACCTCTTCTACGCTGTATTTACTCTTTAGGGATTTAGGATACGATAAGCGTTAAGGTTAGGGCTTTCTTGTACATTGGAATCATTCTTACGCGCGAGAAACTACATAAATGAAGTCTACATAAATAAAGTCTAACACTAGTCCTTAAATAGAGAGACCCGGAAATTGTATTAAACCAAGGCACTAGCCAATTTTAAAAATACGTAAAAATACGAACGTCTTCGAAATGCATGTGAAATGAATGAATAAAATACTTTTGATGCTAATGTTGGTTTTACCTCAGTGCACTGGAATGGCCTATTCCAGGATGATTTCATTTGTTACTAACAGACTTACAGTACAGAAGAAGAAGAAGAAGAAGAAGAAGATCGGAAGGTTCCTCAGTGCTTAACTTGAGTACAAGCTAATGACTCATTAATAATAGCACGTGACTATATGCCCTTTTCCCTATGTTCCAACACTGGCAATTCTTTCTTTGTGCCTTCCAACAACTAATACTATTGACACTAATACGCCTTGTGCCACTACCACGAGTACTCCTCATGATTTTTACAGAAGTGTTTGTATGAATATATACAGATTGCTGCGGACTCACTCACCTATTTGCCTAGCCATCTCTTTCAACCGCTGTAAATTATCTAGGCAGGCACGGTGAGACTGGGAGGAGGTTAATCGCTTAACGTGTACAGAAGATTAGTGCTAAACACCAAAAAAAGTCTCGCCCTACACAACCTCTCAGCAATATGTCCGAGGACTTGCAGAACGAGGTCAAAGCCATCAACGCCATCTATGGTGATGGATCTCTCGTAGCAACCGAGAAAGCAGACATATATGTTCTCACTCTTCCTCAACAAGACACATCCGTGAGGATTCAATTCCCGAACGAGTATCCAGATGTACCTCCTGCTGTCTTGGGTATACAGAGCTCCGGTGAGCACACAAGAAAAGGCGAGGCTTCGCATGCCGTTGAAATATTGAGAGATGTGCTAGAAAGGCTATTTCGCCCCGGTGAGGTGTGCATGTTTGACGTGGTTGAGGAGGTCATTACTGCTTTAGGCTCTGCGGAAGCTAGGGAAGAAATCAAGGATGATCTGCAGCAGGAGGAACAATCATCCATTGAGCAGGAAACGCACCGCAATAAGTTCGCAGACTCAGGAATCGAAGACCAGCCGCAATGGACACTCTCCGACGTCGCGATGGAGCTCAAGTCCGTTTTTATTGCGAGATGCGCTCCAGTGTCTTCCCCAGAACAAGCCAAAAATTACGTCGCACATCTCCTGCAAGACAAGAAGGTCAGGACGGCAACTCACAATATTACTGCTTGGAGGATGAGGGGCGAAAGTGGCGTAATATATCAAGATTGCGACGATGATGGAGAAACAGCTGCTGGGGGAAGGCTTCTATACCTAATGCAGTTAATAGAAGTTTGGGATGTTATGGTTGTGGTGAGTAGATGGTATGGAGGGCAGAAACTCGGTCCACACAGGTTTAGTCTGATCAATCAGGTCGCGAGAGATGCGTTGGTTAAGGGAGGTTTCGTGAAAGAGGATGGTCCTACAAAGAAGAAGGGCAAGCGGTAACTCTTCAGGTGGAAGAACATATCATTAGTGTAGGATCGGAAGGTTTAGTTAGGCACCCTCGTTCTTTCCTCTTGCTACAACCGACTTTACCTGGCAAAGATCTCTTACGAGAAGGAACCCATGGTCTAGGACTTATATTTACTTTGTTCCAAAACAAAGTCCATCCTCGAACACCATTCTCAGTCACGCTAAAGCATTATTATCAACCCCATACTACATTCGCTCAGATATCTTTCGACCACTGCCTACGTATTCTTTAGATTTTGTCAGCATAACACCCATGGTTAATCACTGGGCTAAGGGTGGTTATAAACAATGGCTTCCATTCCCGGCGGCAAGTACAGCAAATCCTACTCCTAAATCTTCTCTAATTGCTTGCGTATTAGGCTCTATACCTTTACCGGGTTATGATGGACAATCAGAGAGTCGAGAGACTCATGATAAAATTGCAAACGAAACTCAGGATCAAGCCAGATTTCCCTATTCCAAGAGAGAGAATACCGAAAGTACTACCGCCGGAACGCAGAATGTAACGATACCTATTCCTGGACGCCCTAAACGGTCATCCAGTTTTGCACCCAGCTTTCTGCAAACGCCTCCAATTTACTACGGATCACAGTCCGAACGCTCGAATCTGCTAAAGAGTGTAGGAAAGAGAGAAGAGGGTGCAGATTTTATTACGCCCCTTCTACCCTCGAAATTTCGGGATGCCTTTAACTCCATTATGGCTAGTAGACGCTCTTCAAGCAAACTAAGCACTCAGTCGATACTTTCAACTCATCGACTTGAAGCCGATACAGCCTCTAATCCTGGGAGGTCGGAAAGAGAAGAGGTTGAAGGTACCGCTCGCGACAGTCATAATGCAGCCTCAGCCTTGAATATTTCAGATCCGGCTGAGCATCTAGAAAAAGAACCGGCAGAAGAGTCGACGATCACGACGAATGGGCCCTTAGCTTTGAATATTCCCCAGCAAGGGAGTATCCTTCTTTCTGTTCTTGAAGCTGGACAGTCGTCAAATATTTATGGACTAAGCACTTGGTCTTCGGCCGCAACTTCAAAACGATCCACATCAAATGCAGCCTTGAACGTCCCTGCTGGACCTATAGAAACAGAAGAAGTGGAAGGATCTACTACAGAAACTCGAATTCAAATCTTGAATCTCCCCGAAGATGCTGGAAGTATTATAAGTGCAGAGCCAAAATCGAGGTCTATAGCTTACCTTCATTCGGATAGCGATCGTAGCAATTATGGAGAACAAAAACCTATTTCCCAAGCTACCCTTTCAAGCCTGGCTAAAACTGCTCCAGCTTGCTATTCGGCGACTAGTTGCATCAATCTCAACCTCCAACCAGGATATTTCTTCAATCAAGAAGAATCATCTTCCGCTAGACCTTCACATAACCAAGAAGAACCATGTCCTCTTTCTCACAAGCCTCGCAGGATTTCGGGTCCTTTCCTAATACATCGCCAAAGTGACGGTAGTATAATTAGGCTTGGTTGTCCTGATATGTTTTGTGGCAAAACCGAATTCAAAGACATGGAATGCTTCCTTGCGCACTGTAAACTTCGCCACAACCGCGATTTCATCAACGGCGAAGATGCTAAAGAGCAATGTGGGGTAGTGATCAGGGGAGACATTATTAATGCAGTTGGAGATGGAATTGATGGAAGCCCACAGGAGGAGACCTCGGCGTTGGGAAGCAGAGTGGAGGGAAGTGGGGAGAGGATTCCAAATGCTCCAGAATTATCTCTCAATGCTCATCAATTGCAAGACAGCGAAGATGAAGCCACAGCTCAATCAACACCCACTGCTCAAGGATCCTTCAACAACGAAGAGTCACTAACCGCCGATCGATCGCCCAACGTCCAAAAAAAATTCTTTGATGATGCAGTTCAACGAAGTAAACCGAGCCGGTGGTGGGTTAAACGAACAAAATCTTCTACGCCTGCACATAAACACAAAAAATCAACATCGACGAACACCATCGAGCTAGCGGACCGCGAACAAATGATCAAAGCTGCAAATAAAGAGCGTTCCAAAAGCAATGCGGCTGCCGAAGATGGGTTCAACCCTGGATGCTTATGTTCCATTTGTTGTAAGTGCTTTTTCCTCTTTTGGTAGCTCTGAGAGGTAAATGTCTTAAAAATCTCAGACATTGAGGAGTTAAATACTTCATAGCTCTTGAAACATTTTCCTCCTCTCACTTTCCTAATTTGGCAATACTGACTCCGAGATTCTGACTTATAGGCTGTCTTTGGAGTGCTATTACCGGCAAAAGATCGACTCCAAAATCTGTAGCGGGAAGGAGAACAAAATAGAAAAGGCGGAAGGAAGTGCCAATAAGAGACCTTGAGATTCGTCTGTCTGAAAGCTTGAGAGATGTTGGATATGGTGGAGATGGGTTTTTCGACGATGTCTCACATATTGTGGGAAACTCACATTAGCGTAATGTACTTATATAGTCCAGCGAGCGAATAGATAATTATTGTTTACAGAAACTAGAACCTGAAGTATCCACTGCGTAAATTGCCTTTTTTGGGGGGGGGGGGGTTTTCATGGAATGATTGTAGGCGTTGCACACCAGCTAATAGTCTACTAATTAGGTCACTATCGGATATTTTCGTAGAGAGCCCTGTTGTCTATATGGATAGAGAGGATTGCGGATGTGTAAATCCTGGCCGTAGAGGCAAGAACCCCTTTTATGGTTGCCTCCCATAGCTAGATAAGCAATCTATTAGCTGAGGATTATGCCTGCGGAGGGGTAAGCTGCATTTCCATAGTTATTTTCCGATTAATTTATACCGTTATGCCGAACTTATTAAGTTAAACTATTCAGGGTACTAATTTGGGCAACTTATTCCCCGACGAAGGTTCTTCTCAGCGTACTCCACTTCCCTCCCAAATCTCCTAGTAGTTTAGAATATACGGGTATCTTTTCCTATTACTGCGCCTGGGAGGACTGGAAGCTGATCGCTTGGTTTGCTGCTGGCTTCTGGGGGGGAGGAATCCGAGGCTGCAAATAAGGGATATAGCTTTGACGACGTTATCGGCTTAGAGTTGCTTCGTTCAGCTTATGGGCAGCAGTCAGTGGGGTTGATAATAGAGAAAATAGCTTGCATTGCAGTTTAGCAAATAGGGGAGCACGCGTCGTCTAAGTCGACAAGTGCCTAGTAATGTATAGTTGATGAATATTGATGGATCTGTTTTCGTCTGGAGGTGAATATTCGACTAAACAAGAATTATTTTGGATTTATTTTAACTGGATATTTCAGACGAAGCTCAGTCCGTCTTCTACAAGAAAAATAGAACCTCCCGTCAAAGAAACACAGGTAGGCACTTCCCAACTCCAAAAATCCCAATAACGCCCCTTCTGAAGTCTTTCATACATCATCCCTCACACCCCCTATAAATCAGCCTCAAACCTCCCCCTTAACACCATATCTCCACCCCGTATACCCCAGCATCCCCAGCACACTGCCCACACCCACCACTCCAACCGGCCCTCGCCATCCCAGTCCCTTAATATTCCTACTACTCATAGCTGCCACAGCCGAAAGCCCTATAGCGGAATACGTCCAATCGTCACATTCTAATTGTCCTTTATTCTCCATCAAGCGCCATGATCGATCTTGCCATTCGATTTCGGATCGGCCATGCATGCGGATTGGGATTACAGCTGCGAAGAGCGTGAGGGATACTATTTAAAGCAGGAAGGTTATTAAAATAGGGTTTTAGAGGGGGAAGGGGGGAAAGGTACTTAAAGAGCCAGTTCCAGCAGAACGCAAAAGCGTGATAGGGAGAGAATGAGCAATTGGAGAAGCACGAGGAGAAATGAAATTGAAATGCCGCAGGGTGAGGAGAGTACTGGTTGTAGATATTCCGGCGAGAGCACCGACTGGAAGGGCGCGCACGAGGACGTGGGTGGTGAGGATGGTGTGGGAGAGGCTTTGGTCTTCTGCGTAGGGGGGATGGGGGAAGTAGCGGGACATGGTATGGTTGGTGTGTGGATGGTAGGGATTTTTCTTTGAGGGGCAGGTTGGTAGTATATAGGTGGGTGAGTCTGCGAGAGTTAATATGTAGCTGTCGCCTTAGAGTGAGTCTTGGGTTGGGATGTGTATAGCAAAAGGGGGCTTTTATCATGAGATGAAGCGTGGAGTGATTAGCGAACATGGGAGAACTCCAGTCCGCACGAGTATTAATTTGGCTATGAGCTATCCAGATGTGAAAAGCACTGTGCTTATAATCCAATTACCTTACTCCGGTAAGGGGTGTACGGCCGAAAGCTAGCCTTAATAGAAGATCCTTTTCATCAAGGAATAAGGAGCCGGAGACGAAGAACCTCGTAACTTCAATTGCTCCAGGAAACTGGAACAACGTCGTCAGGGCTCGTGGCGTATTTCTCTTAATCTCCCTTGTTTAGGTTCTTATATTGAAGATCAATTATTTTGATTCTTGTTCCGATAAGAAGGTCCGGTGGAAGCAAAGTGCTTGGTGAGAACGATGCCGATTACCCCGCTCTCCCCGGTGCTCCAGTACTATTCCCTTCTCCCTTTTCCTTAGATCTCTTTCTTGAGCTGGTTCAAACATTCTATCTCTTATTTCTCCTCTGCTCGCCATGCATGATTCCCTAACAGTCCCTCGTAAGCTCTGGGAGCACCCCGATCCTCAGAGCACAGCTATGTATAAATTGATGCAAGAAATCAATAAGATACATAAGCTACAATTAAAGGTGCATATATAAACCATATCATATTCTTACGAAAAGCCACCTAATTATTTCCCCTGTAGACTTTCTGGGACTTATACACTTACTCCGTCTCAAAACGAGCTCAGTTCTGGGACCAGTGTTTTCAATTCCTAGATTTGATCTATAGCGGTTCCTACACGAAAGTCGTAGACGAGACTGCCCGGATCGATTCTATACCACGTTGGTTCGAGGGCGTATACATTAATTTCGCCGAGAATCTTCTTTATTCGAGAGTTCCTGGTGCGCCGACTTCTCATAGGGGAACAATTGGGAAGGAGAACGGGAAGATTGCATTGACGGAAGTGAGAGAGGGCTCGACTGAGATTAGGGATGTTAGTTGGGGCCAATTGAGACGGGAAGTTGGAGAGTTGGCTAGTGCTATGAAGGAGCATGGGGTTAAGAAGGGGGATAGGGTAGTGGTTATTGCGAGTAATTCTGTAGATACGTTAAAAGTCTTCTTGGTACGTAGTTATCCTCCTAACACAATTAACGCATTCAAGATTTCAAGTGTCTCAGAACACTTGTACCATTCTTAAGTAAGGATGCGGTGGTGCTAACCCCATGATCCAGGCTGTGACGACTTTAGGGGGCCTTTTCAGCAGCAGTTCGACAGATATGGGGGTCCAAGGCGTACTTCAAAGAGCACTTCAGGTCACTCCGAAGGCAAGTCCTGACATTATCCGCCTGAATGTGTATTGATTTATCTAGTATATCTTCATGGACGAGGGTGCAGTTTATAACGGCAAGACCATTGACCTGCGAGACAAAATGACCGAAATCTCAAAAGGCATGAAAGATGTCAATGAATACATCGGGATTGTGTCCATACCCAGGTTCAAGAAAAGACTTGATATTAGTGATGTTCCCAAAGCTCAAACCCTATCTAACTATTTATCAAAAGCCAAAGCAACACCACCACCTTTCGAAAAAACCGCCTTTCGCGATCCTTTTTTCATAGCCTTTTCTTCAGGAACAACAGGTAGTCCAAAGCCTATTGTTCACTCCATCGGCGGCGCTCTTGTTTCCTCTACCAAAGAAATGAAGTTCCACGGAGAAGCCAGTCCTGACAAAGTAGCTTTACAATACACAACAACAGGTTGGATCATGTATTTCTCCGCAATAATGAGTCTTCAACCTGGTGCTAAAGTCGTCCTTTATGATGGCAGCCCCTTTCAACCCGATCTCACTACTTTCATAAAATTGGTAGGAGATCAGAAAGTCACTACTCTAGGAACAAGCCCTAGGTGGCTGTATGAGCTACAAAAGAACAAGATTGTCCCGAAGGATGTCGCGGATTTATCGAATCTGACGATTGTTACAAGTACGGGGATGGTGCTTTCGGATCAGCTTTTTGAATGGTTCTATGATGTGGGATTCCCGAAACATGTACAACTAGCCAACATATCCGGCGGAACTGACATAGTATGCAAAGCGTCTCTCCGTTTTTGAAGTACTTAGCTTATCCATATTATAGGCGGGTTGTTTTGGCCAGCACAATCCTCTAACCCCAGTCTACGTCGGCGGTACCCAAGGACCCAGTCTTGGCACCCCAGTAGGAGTTTACGATTCACTAATCGAAGGCGGAAAGGGAATTCCCGGGGTCGAAGTTCCCCATGGCACACCTGGTGAGCTCGTAGCACCAGCTGCTTTCCCAAATATGCCCGTTTATTTTTGGAACGACAACGACCCCCCTGGATCTCGATACTTCTCTGCCTATTTTGAAAAGTACGACAATGTATGGACGCATGGCGATTTCGTAATGATACATCCTATCACCAAGAATTTATCGTTCCTCGGGCGAGCTGACGGTGTATTAAATCCTTCCGGAGTGAGGTTTGGCAGTGCAGAGATTTACGGAATCCTTGAGAATGCATTTCCCATGCTGGCAGATAGCATTTGCGTTGGTCAGCGGAGACCTCAAGATGCTGATGAGAGTGTCATGCTCTTTTTGATGATGAGCCCTGGGGAGAAATTTACAAAAAATTTGGTGAATGATATTAAGGCTGAGATTAGAAGGGAACTCAGTCCACGACATGTTCCTAAATACATCTTTGAGACTCCGGAGGTACCGGTGAGCTCTTCATCTGTTTATTTTGTCTGAAAGCTTGTGCTAATAAGAGTTCTTAGACGACGATCAATTTGAAGAAGGTGGAATTACCAGTCAAGCAGATTGTGTCTGGAAAAATCATTAAGCCCAGTGGAACTCTTCTCAATCCTCAATCGTTAGATTACTATTATCAGTTTGCGAAGGTAGAAGAGTTAGTTTCGAAAAGTAAACTATAAATCAAATTTGTGAGCTAAAGGCTCACGACTAATAATTCAGGTGGAGCCCCTACCATTTTTTTGGTAGAGAACCTCTATTTCTAGATGTCTCTTATTCATGAGATTGACTATAGATGATGTAGATATTTATCAATAAAGTCGTTGCAAGTCGCTGATCCCATTAAAGTGAAAAGGGGTTGAAGCCGAACTTACAAGCGAAATTCCCCGCATAACTTTACAATACTTGTATCGACAGATGACCTGATATCACAAGCCTTTTACATAGCCCTACTCGTCGGCACTTAATAATTCTCATACGAGGACTCGGGTGAAAGTCTCCGCTTAGTACGACTTAATGGCGTCCGACAACCTCGAGAGATTGTTGTATAACTCAACTGATAGGCTATGGTTTCAACACAGTGGAAGGAGGGAACGAGCATTATGCCGTGGTGCAGATGAGCGAGTGGTACATGAAATGTAGCTTTCCGTCTTGCTCTCCTCCCTCCGAGTGGAGGGTGTTGACTACAAAGCTCGTTCCTTCTTCTTTTTTCAACGCATTCAGCTAGTTCTTTCCAGTTTTACAATTCAAGTTTACCCCGCGTCTTCAAACTCTATTTAATCTTTCTTGTCAACTCTCGCTCCTCCTCCTCCACTTTCAACTTTCTTTCATCGACCTACCCCGCACCCTACTACGACAATAACCTATAAGCGTTCTCAAACCCTAGCACTTTACTCTCCATTCTGTTTTCACGTACAAAGTGACAAAGATGCAGGCTATTCGCAGCGCCAAAAATGGTGGTTCTACTAACAAAACTGATGTCTTGATTATCGGAGCTGGCTTCTCTGGAATGACTACTGCCATTGACATGGTCCGCAAGGGCAATGGTCGTAACTTCATCATTGTCGAGAAAGGCAATCAAGTTGGCGGAACTTGGAATGACTCTCGTTACCCTGGTGCTTGTTGTGTATGTATCTTCATCTTCGACTAGAATCTCAAAGCTGACTTTACGCCGGAAAAGGATGTTTGGTCGCATCTTTACTCGCTCTCATTCGAGCCCAATCCCAACTGGACAAGACTTTACGCTGGCCAGCAAGAGATTCATGATTACATCGAAAATGTCGCCATCAAATATCAGCTTTATAAGCATATCCGCTTTAACACCACAGTCGAGGAAGCTCGTTGGGATGAGACCACTAACACTTGGAAAACCAAGCTTGTTCGACAAGGCTGCAAAGATGCAGAATTCGGAGGAGAATATACGATCGTATCCGATTTTCTCGTCTCTGCTGTAGGCCAACTTAATACCCCCAGTTTCCCAGCTATCAAAGGCATTGATTCTTTTGGTGGAAAGTCAATGCATTCAGCTCGTTGGGATTGGGAGTATGATCTTCAAGACAAGAAGATTGGTATTATCGGTACTGGCGCCACAAACACTCAAATCGCTCCCGAGTTGGCCAAGGTCTGCAAGTCCATGGTCGTTTTTCAACGCAGTCCAAACTGGATAATTCCTCGCGATGATAAGACCATTTCAGGTACAATGCAGGCCATTTTCAAGTACGTTCCGTTGGTTAGAAAGAGGTATCGTGCTGCAATAATGGACTTTCGGGAGAGGATTTTTGATGCCATCTTTGATTCCAAGTCCGACATGCATCAAGAATTCAAGCAATTGTGCAATGATCACAAGGTTGCTCAACTTCCCGGAGAAAAGTACGCTGATCTCAGAGAGAAGTTGCAACCTCACTATGCACTTGGTTGCAGACGTATTGTTATTTCCGATGATTATTACCCCATTTTCACACAAGACAATGTCAATTTGGAGACGGCTTCAATCCGAGAGATTACGGAGAAGGGGGTTAAAGTTGATGGCAAGGAGTATGACTTCGACTTGATCGTCTACGGCACCGGCTTCAAAACCACTCAATTCATGTACCCGATCAAAATCTATGGCCAAGGCGGTAAATCCCTCGAAGAAATTTGGAATGATGGTGCTTCAGCATATCTCGGAATGACCGTGCCTTACATGCCTAACTTCAGCATGCTTTACGGTATTTTCATCCTTCCCTCCATTCCTTTTTCATCTCAATCATCTAACTAACATCTGAAAACCTAGGTCCTAACACAAATCTTGGGCATAACAGCATTATTTTGATGATCGAAGCTCAAGCCCTCTACATCAACGAGCTCATCTCCAAAGTCCTCACCTCCAAAGCCCAACAATCCGTGGCTCTCTCCATCGTCCCCAAACCCTCCATCGTCACCTCCTATAACACCACTCTACAAGCCCGTCTCGCACAATCCTGTTTCGCCGACGCGTCCGCTAATTCTTGGTACAAGCTTGAAAATGGCAAAATTACTAATAATTGGGCTGATAAGGTGATTCCGTACCAAGAACGTACTAGTGTGATTGATTGGGATGGAGAGTATGATGTCACTGCTTTGAAGAAGAATGGCAAGGAGGATGTTAAGAGTGAGGGTGTTAAATTAGGAAAGTCGAAATGGAAGAGAACTGTCGAGGAGACACAAGTTAGCAATAGCACCATCCTTGGTGGATTGGTCATTGTGAGTCTAGGCGCAATAGTTGCAAGTGTTCTAGGCAAGAGCAGACTTCTCAACTAAGACCTGAAATAACATGGCGGGGCGGATGATGGTGGTGGATGCGCTGGATTATACGATTCTTTTCACGATACGATATGCTAACGGTGGTTTTTCGATGATTTTTCGATGATTTTGTGGCTTGCTGGCTTGCTGGCTTGGCCGGAGGATGAGCGTTTCTTTTTCATATATCTCAGGACTTATGAAGATTCGCTGGTTTATAGAAATATTACATATTAGATAGTTTATATCTATCTTTCAAAATAAAACCTTTATCTCAAACTCCCCTTCCTCCTTCTTCCTTTAGTAAACTAAAGTAAACATGAAGTGAGACCTAGAACCCCTAGAAATATGAAAACATTTTCAATTCTAACCTCTTAGCAAAAGATGAGAGAGAAGTTAGTATCAAGACTTCCCTTCCTACTCCCAGCTGAAAGATTTTAACATTTGGGGATTTCTAAGAATGGGAGTGAGAACGAGATGCAATAAGGTGGAAATAGTTTCGAAGTAGGCTGGGCTTTGAGATTTTTAGCGTCTGTTTTTCTTTCTCATCTGAGTGATTAAATAAGATCTATAGAATAGCTGTGTCATGAATGTAAGAAAAATAATAAAAGGGAGTATGTGATAAGTGGCTCTGTATCTCTTCTCATTGATGAGTGCTTGAAAAGCTTCTTGGCTAGAAATCTACCCCGCACTCGAATATCACGTGATCTATTTCGAGTCCTCGTACTGTAACCTCCATCCCAATTGTGGTATTGGAGGCACCCAATTAACTGATATAGTCCGGCCTATACAACCCGACCCAGTAATGGGAGAAAATTTCCATCTTCAGAGTATATAACGATAAAATATACTCTTTGCTCTTGGGGGGATATTAAGTAGGTCAAAGCCGAGGTAATGGCCTAGCCGTACTAATTAAGCGCTTTGCCTGATGAGGCTTTGCTTGCTTGCTAAGCGACTACGAACCCCTATAATCATTGATTACTGGGCTTGTGGCTTGGAAATCCTTGGATATCAACTGTTAAACATGTTAAGCAAGCTAAGCAGGCAAGTGAATGAGACAGATTTCAACAAGATTCACAGATGGCTCTGCGGGAAACCCGTCCAACTTATGCGAAACCCAAATTAAGACTGAGGCACGTGATGAGATCACGAGGGAATGTTACAGATTTATTACTTTTCTTTGCAAGTTGTGTTACCTAGCGCGAGCAGAGGCTACCGCCGGTACTGCCGCCTGGAACAACCCGGTTTGAAGCCTAATCTGATGCGCTTAATTCTGACAATTTGCTTCCTGGCGATTGTTCAGACGAAAAGGCTCTGCTAATCTACTATACATAGGCTGTATTTGATTTCAATTACTTAGCTCAAACGCAATATAGGGAAAGAGCACCTAGCATGCTTTAAAGAAAACGCCCCTACACTCTAGGACAGTAAGTGGTAGTCTCCATCCTGGTTGCGACAACAGCATGATCCACATTGATAACAAAGCAACAGCAAAAAAATGATACATAAGCACAAGTGGTTTCCTGGTGGTACCAGCGATGAGACCTGCCGGTCCATCCACACAAGCGCCGCCTCGCTTGAAGTATTCTAAGCAACCTATCCGGAGAGCTTTCGAATAACAGTCTTCCGCAGCAAAGACTGAGTACAGCACCTGTGCCAGGATGTTTATGACGGAAGCAAGATTCTTTCGTTGCCAATGAAATGCCTTCATCTGTCGCAGCACGAGTTGGGTGTTGCTGAGGTCAGGAACATTGGAAGGTGACAGCAAGTCCTTCAAGAGGACAACATCATTGAGCGCAACCGTCATACCGCCGCCAGTGAGGGGATGACGCATGTTCATTGCGTCGCCGGTAACAATGAGACCCGGAATACGGTTGGCGGTTGCTGGGAGGAAAGAGTTTCGCATACACCTCGGATGGCTGCTGTCGAGGCTTTTTTCGAATGATGCCTGAACTGAATCAGGTAAATGAGGCAGTACAACCTTTCTCATATAACCAGACACGCCTCCGTTTTTGGACTCGGCGCTCTGAAGGTCATCGGGCACGTCTATCAACACTCGTGTCTCGCGTTTGCCGATTTGATAAAGGAGTATAGGGGAAAAGTCGCCTAGTATGACGTGTCCGAAATAAGGAGAAGAGAGCGTTACGTCTTGCAGCTCAAGAGCCCAGAACTTCGACTTGGACACCGGTTTCGTAGGACAATTCTCCACGCGGAACTTGCTGTTGTAGCCATCGGCGATAATAGTCAAGGGGGCGAAAAAGTAATCTTGTATGCCATCCTTTGTCATAGTCTTGACACCCAAAACCTGATTTGTTTCCTCCGCCTTCAAAGTCCCGTTGACCTCTGTTTCGACGACTGTGATATTCGATTCTGCTCAAGCTACCGCACGCAACTGTTGTATAAATTGACCGTGGTGAAACGAACGCCCTTCTCGCCTACAACCTGCAAAATCGACAACAGGATATCGAATGGACACAGGTCGGCCGCTACATATAATGTTATAGCCCTTGACCGGAAGTTTTTCCAACGCTCCAACGCCACCGAGTTGTAAGAGCTCTCCGACAATTCGATTGGGTTCTTTGAGTAAACGCTCTAAGAGAAACACTGAACGAGACTGTTGTGCGAGCGCGATGGCTATAGCAGTACCGAAAATGCCTGCACCTACAACGATAACATCCGCATGTCGAACGGACGCAGTGTTGTCCGAAGGATAGCTTTCCATGAGATAGCCAGAAGTCACCGCGGAATGGTAAGGGTGATGTGGCGTTGCTGGTTTTGTCAGTTCAAAAGGGAGAAGTAAGAAAAATCGGATGTTTTTGCCTCGGGTCCCGAATCCCTAAGAATCTCTCTCCAAACTTCGCAATCTTGAAATGCGCTGCTTCCTCTATTCTCGTGCGGCGTCGACATCAAGCGTACAGATGGATTAACCAGGGAGTATCCTTCTAGGTATTTCGGGTTATACTTACTGCTAGCTTTTACTTACCTTTATCAGCTATTGAATCAATTACTTAAAAAAAAGTTCACACGCTACGTTTCGATGTCTATTTAGTAGTTATCAGAGTACGTCCCATTCCCCAGCAACGACTCAAAGCTACAAATGCTCCAGTTTCCCCTTGGTACTCCTCTTCTATCATCAATGGTTCTGGCCAGCAAGGGTCTTTTGAGCGCCTCAGAGTAAGCTTCACGCCCATCAATGAATCTCATTCTCTGGCTCGAGACAATTCGCTTCAATAAGTAATCTTCTAGAAGCAGTTGCGCTATGAGATTTTCTAGCCATATTAAATATAGCGAGCTTAATATACTAGGCCTCGCGCTAATACCTAGCTCATAAATACATGTAGTAGATCGAAACTAGAGCTGTATTATACTATACTTGATTAAACAATAAACATGACTCTTTTCCGCCGAACGCCCGGTCCTGGATGCTAACTGTGCTAGAGTATAGTTTCGATTTGAAACTATGTCAGATACCAGAGGTTCACAGAGCTTTAACCACCTATTGATTCACGGAGATCGGCATAATTGATTGGCATAAGCCTTGAAAATCTTAGGTTTGTCGCTGATTTCTTGGAAAAGTGTGAGCGTTATGGTATCACTCAATTCTCAGATATCTGGAAGAGGGGTCGTGCGAAAAACAATTGCCTTATTGCACGGGGAGCATTTAAAATTGATATCTTGGACAGTGATTCAATTAACATCAAAACTGCTACACCAAAAATAGAGGATGCAGTGAAAAAGTAGAGAAAAAAGTTTTTTAAGGATCTCGAAGTATTTGGCTTCTGAAAGCCTTGCTTATCTTAGGGATTCTGTAATATTTAACTCATACGTTCAACACTAACCCTAATTGTTTTGCTTGGATGTTCTTTCTTTAAGCCACCATCAACTGTCCGGCGCATGGGCGGTTCAATGCCATGTTCCGTTCGGAGGTCCAAACATGCCACTTTCAGGCAGTTGAAGCCAGGGTGTGCCGTTTCCATCAGCAGTATTGAGATATACCGTGTTGCCTATGATCTACGAGTCAGCTCTTCTGTGAGGGGAATGAGAAAGAGTCCTCCTTACCCCACCAGCTTGGAAACACTGCACCTGGATATGTAATGCAGAAGAATATTACGATTGCGGAGAGGGCAAGACCCGTGTCTAGTGCTGCAGCGAGAACGTAATTGTACTTGGCTGTATTTTAGTCAGCATCTCTCTGCAAAACAGACACCTCTGAGAGAGAAAGTAGAACTTACACCACCAAGCAAACCACCTCTTCTTAATCCACCAATTAAACACCAAATTCACCAGCGTCCAACTACTATAATTAATACCAGTGGCAGGCGGCACATTATACGTTCCCACGAAAATCAGAGGCCAATTAATCAACCTAATCCAATCTCGTTTTTCTCCTGCGGCTTTCGGCCAGTATTTCCAGAGAAGCCATGTTACTACAGGTGCCACGGCACCGATCCAGAAAAAATGGAGAAGGCCAGAGTAGATGGTGCCGATGGAGTATGAACGTCCTGGTCCGATAGCTCCCCAGATAATACTAGAGGAGAACACTGTACGCCCATTCGGGCAAGTGAACCCGTTGGATTGGGTGGAGGAGCAGATGTCGGAGACGTTGCCTAGCATCCAAAGCGTGACGCCAACCTGCGTTAGTGCGCCAAGGATCTGGAAGTTTTAGTGAGGGACAGTTCAGAGTGCACGAAGAACTTACAGTGGCGCTTCCCTGGGCAAAAAAGAGCGTTCGGGGTGGGATTTTCATGTAATGCCCTAGTTTCATGTCTTGGGCGAAGTATAAACCTTGGCCAACAACATCCGTAGAGAGGACTTTGAAAATCATATCTACATCGATAAGCATGGTTCTGCAAAATGTAAGAGATATAGTGCTTACTCGCCATTGGTCTCCCATTGAACATATAGCCGGCGATGAACTCAGCGAGGACATTGATTTGATTTGCATCGACGTTCGTAATTCCCTGAATGATTCCACATGGCACCATATACAAAGCGGGAATAATAGCAGCTAGAAGAATGGCCCACCAAGGAAGTGTAGTATGATAGACTTCTACCATTATAATAGATAGAACAATCATAATTAGCGTGAGTGCTCCATACCAATACCAGGGAGTCCGAGGATATAATCTCATCAGTCTCGCGTGAATATCGAGTTTTGTTCTTCCAGCATATCCGTCCCTTAGCTGTTTTCCATGCCACAAGTAAATATGCACGGGAACGGCAGTGAGTGAAGCAAAAGATATACCATAAACGAAAGCAAATGTAGCGGGGAGGAAAGCGGGAGAATAAGCTTCGTATTTGGCGATATTGAGGGTGTTATCGGGGTTCAAAACTCGAGAGACGTTATAGGGCTGCGCAGTGTTGTCGTAGATTGAGGCTGTGCAGATGGGGAGGTAGGCGGTAAACCAGACATTCGCATAATAGAGGCCTGGAGTGACGATCCAGAAAAAGATGGCGAACCCGGCGAAGACGTTGAGTGCTGGGAGTTTTGAGCTTGGTACTTTGACAGTGACGGGGTGAACTTACCGGCCCATGAAGGAGAGAGAAGTGGATTAGTGTTATAAGCTACTTGTGACCAGTCAAATGTAACTTAATTAGACTCTTAAAATCAGCCTTTGAATAAAGCGCGTGAGTAGGGCGTTCGAGAATTCTAAACTTGGAAGAGAATCTCCTAAAATTTTTGCAAAATTCGACTTCTGAATGTCTGAGGTTTCTTGAGACAAAAATTTATCTGCTAATGCTTCTAAATGAAGGACTTAAACTGTGAGAGACTGAAGACTTACTCGGACTCAAACCAAGCCCAGTGACCATCCCAAACAGATGGTTCACAACAAGGTTCTTCGGCGCAATCCAACATACCCAAGTAAAATAGGAAAGGCCAACAAACATTAGCCCTGGGAAGAAATACCAAATACCTGAGATGACCATCGTATACATGAAAAATCTCAGACGACTGATCTTCCATCCATCGGCTAATGCATTGGCTCGAGAGTGCAGAGTTGATAATAAGGCACAGTTTGATAAAACCCCAGGCCATATAATAGATGCTGGCTCTACCAACCAAGGGGCTGAAAGACCCGCTACTCCGAATCCTAGCATTTGGCAACAGAGAACAATGAGGACGTAAAAGCCAGGTTTCACGTCAAAATTGTAGAAGGCTTTTACTGCTTGGATAGTATTTGTTGAATCTGCAGCTCCAAATCCGAAGCTCACGTTAGACATAATGGTAATTACCGTGTGCTCCTTGATGTTGAAGTGGTGGTCAGGGTTGATGCACCACTTTCCCAGAGGACCCAAGTTGATGGTATAGAGAGGGAGTGATTTAGCCAGCATCACACCGAAGGGAAAAGCGAGTAGCTGAGCTACGAGAGCCACGATGTGGACGGATGGATATCGAAGACTGAAGAACTGGTTAATTCCAGAGCCCAACATCGTGAATGTAAATCCTAAGATCCACATCCGGAGTGTGCTGACTGGGATGGCTTGGTCGTCGACATCTGGGACCACAGCACGAACTATTGCGAATGCTGTAAGTATACACATGATCTGAAGGATGAAAGAGACGAACCTTCAGGATAAGGTGACTGATCGCCTTCGATGTCTCCTAATTTATCTTCTTTGAGGATTCTTGCCACATCGACTTCTAGTTCTTGCATATGTCCATTTTCTAATTCAGTCTCGTTGTCTTGGAGGACAGTCACTGGACTGGCTCTTTTCTCGTCCACCTTGTTTTCAGGGTCTTCGAGTATCGTGGACATCATACTGTGAGGACAGGATCTTTGCAATCAACGTGACTGTTCGGTTATCTAAGAAAGGAGCGAATATAAGACGGAATGCTTGAATACAATGGAAAATACATGCACGCTGTTAATGCTTGAAGATTCCTACTCGACGGGCAATACTAATCACTAGTGATAGCAAGAAATGAACACAATCATCGGTCAATAGAGAGAGCTCACACGATAACAGTCTTCTCAGTTACGGAGTGGCCGTGGCAATCCCAAGGGATGCTTGTGATCGGCATTCGTCCGTAGAGATACGGTAGATCCATGCAAGCAGATATCTTGCATGAGAGAGGTCATTTCACCTGCCTATTCCAGATTTCGTTGCGCGTGGGGAACCTGTCACATCTACTTCATACCCCTCCAAAAATCGATGGACCCATCCATTGCCAGCTTCTACGGAATAGTTCCTGCATCTCTTTTCCTTAATGAATTAAGGGAGCTATTGTGGATGTTAGTAATACTTGCTCTAAATTAGCTGGCATTCCTTTTCACACTTTCCTTTAATCATCCCTTGAGCTTTAACTATTTGCTACATGTTGCTAGGGTGCAAAGTCATGCTGAAGCTGCAAGTCTCTTCAAAGCTAGAGCCCAAGTTGCAGGTTGCTGTCTTTTTTGTTGCGGGGTTTTACTGACAGAAATGACACACGATAATACAGCATATAAGAGCAGTTTAGGAATGACTACAATGATGAATTGATGCGATAGTGTTGATAATAATAAGGATAAGAACTAGATTGCAGTAGTAGGTTCCCCGCCCATTAGTAATAGCTTATGAAGCACCCCTATTTGTAGTTAACCAGCACTTTCAACCCTTTTTGGTTTTATTTTGGTGTTTCGTTATTATAGGTACCATGAGTGCGATGTGAATACGATGCTCTCATCATACTCGTATATAAGTGTTTATACGTGACATAAACTGCTCTGTTTACCTCTCAGCTCCCCACTCAAGTTCAAATAAGGGCATCTCTAGTCACGCTTGAATCAGAGCTTCTAGTATGTTTAAAGATGAATGCTAATTGAGGTATTGCACTGAACCAGCATCTATGAAATGGGTAGTAACAAGCACAGAACTCGAAGCCCTTCCACACCTGCTAGTACATCTTCTCTGCTAAGTCTAACTTGTTGCATAACAATTCGACCGTGTCCATGAATGCATGGCCTAGATCCATACCTTGTCTTTCCCTTGCAATGCTCGCTGGTACATTGTCTCTTCAGTCTAGCATATCCAGTCCGGATCCTCGGAATCTGCATGTCGAAGAAGCTCAAACCAAAGATCCTAGTAGACAAAGTATGCCTATAAGTGAAGAAGATCCATTCCGTTGTTTGACATGGTCAAATGAAATCTGCTATGTCGAGTAAAGCGTTCGATTTTTGTACGAGGTCAATCCAGGAGTCATCTTTTGTAGTTTCGCCCATGACTTCTTGTCACGATGAGTTAATCAGACTATCTTCGGTTATACCAGCCAGTCCAACTCCTTAGCGAGCCTTCCAGCATCAGGATCTAGTATTATAGAAAGTCCTTACAATTTATTAATCATTCTCATCTCAATATGTGAGATACAATCTCGAGACTATCGGGGACACTCTGTAGCTTTGTAATCTTTATGCAATGACAAATTCTAACTTGCGATGACCGAGCTGTAAGAATAACTGAAACTTGATATAATTCAGGGAGAAATTGACGGATATCCACTGCTGCCGGATCCGTGCTTGCTAGGTTTGGGCTATCGTAATGGTCCTCGTTGAGGTTTCCTTTCATATCAGCGCTGCTTAGCCGGATAGCTAAGGGATATACCCGTGAGATTAGCCGTGCTACCTTGAAAAAGCTGTTTCAGAGCCAGAATATTGTATACAATAGTTAGTTGTGTCTTGCCGATCCCGCCTAGGCCGTCTCCACCGAGTGTCGTGTATTTCTGCGAGCTCCTCCTCCCTTGCTTCAAAATTTTCGATTCCAGAAACATCAGAGAGGCCGAAGGCGACGGAGTAGCCTTCGTATTTATTCCCTACGTCGGTTAATAACGCGTTAACACTGACATGCATCCAATCTGAACCTTTGACAGCATATCTCGCTTAGTAAGCAGGACTAACAACTACAAACCTCACCTCATCGTGCTCAACTTCACTCTATGAATCTTCCTCTCCCTCTTCTTGCTCCCCAGTCATCACGCATCATCGTTCAATGCTCTCAGTGTCACTAAGATTACGACTTGTTCATATCAAACATGAATTACAAAGGCCATTTGAGTGCTAGAGCCAAGCTGATGCCACACCTCAGCGGGTGCAGAATGCTCAGTAATTCCATCTGTCATTGGTATTGAGAGTAGTAACGATGGGATTCTTACTGTTTATTCTTATTATACCCTCAGAATATTTCACTGTCAATGAGACGTCCAAAAGTGAGCTGCACCGCAGCTGAAGGCTGGAAGTTGACAAAGCCAGTCGAAGCCATTCATAAATTTAGAATTTATCAAAGACTACGGGCTTTTTCTTATGGATTCTATTCAATCCTATTCTCCGGATTTGATTTCTTTGCATTGTGCCCGGGGTTTCTATGTCTGGAAATTTCGTACTATTGAGTTCCATTGTACTCAGTCGGTTCAGCGAATGAACCCCTTTGTTTGTTCATTTGTTGTCCTCATACCAATCCCTTTCTTTCTCAATAGCATTTAATCTATTTATAAATGTCTTTGTTACTCGACTGACTACTTTACTGATTGATTCACCAGCACATCTCATTCAATTCCTCACTTATTATATTCACGAATTACATCAATCCCCTATATATTGCCTAAATCTATTTCTTTCTTAGCGTGCATCTAAAACATCAGAGACAAAGTGAAAACTTCTCGAAAAACAGACGACTAAAAACCCCCCCAACTATGATACTCTCATTTTCAAAGACTGTCATGGCCCTTGGCCTCATCGGCTGTACACTATCTGCTCCGGCACCCACTTCGTAAGTAAATTGACTCCCATACTCTATACTATATACTGACAGATTTTAAGTGAGAACTCCCTCTCAAAACGCTCCTTTTCCTGCAGTCCTCTTGTTCAAGGCTTGACTCAAGCGGATTGCAACCATATGTCGACTATTGGCATGGCTGGTCTAGGTGTCAACGCTGTGCAAAACAATAGAGGTATATGGCAAGGCACCGATGGTCCTAATATTTTTACCTTTGAAAATTCCGCTGGCACTAGTATCATCCTCATCATCTGGAGTGCCCAAGGCTCGGCCGACTACCAAAGCTCTTTCATGAGCGCTCGCCCGCCTCAAATCTCTTTATCTATCGCTAATGGAAAATCCGTCTCCATTTCCATGGCCAACGGAGTCTCGGGTGGCTGGGCAGGACTGTACGACGATCAGACTACTTTGAGCGAATGGGGTCAGGTCAACAACACCTGGGGCGAGTTCACGACAGGTTCATCAGCAACAGTCGATGTTAGTCGCGAGATAAACATGTCTGGTCATCCAATGCACATCAAGCTAGACTCAGGTTGCGTTTCCGATCTAGAAACCTGTGTTTTCCAATGCAAGGGTAGCAATAACACATGTTGGGAGGATAATACATACGAGCTTGCAAACTGTATTCCTATCGAAGATGGTGGCCAACCCGGCGCAGCAAATGGTATGAGCTATGGTCAACCATCTGGTGGATGTCAAGGATTTGAGAATGGAGGAAATATCACTGTCACATTCAGCAGTTTCGGAGGACAACAGCATCATAAAACTACTCTTCTTCCTTCGTAGAAGATTATCAATGGTCTCATATACTTATTCAGCTAATTCTCTATAAGAGAACCATCATGCTCATATTTCAGCACTTATTCTTTCAAAATTATCGTTGTCATTAGATCGTGTTGACCTAGCTAGTAGTTAGTTATTTAGCAAGAGGGCTTTAGTAAGGCCAATAAGTTGCTGAAATATTAAATCTTTGTTTCTGATCTTATGTAATTTCCATCATTCTTGCCAATCCGTAGATTATTTCCCCATTATTCCCTCTTTCTTTAGCTCCCCTCAAGTTTGCCCCCTCCGTAATAAGTCCATAAAGGGATTTAATTATTTCTTTATTCGAAATACACTATTACTGGATGGAGGTCCCATGATCAGTATGATTTCCAATAAATAAAGAACTACGATTCCATTTTAATCTTTATCCATCAGACATTCTCTAACGATCTTCTTCGTTTCAAAGTAATGCCAATTCACCTCTCGATTCTTCTTCCTACAGGTAAATACAAAGAAGTTGTTGCCTCACGTAAAGAACACAGAAGCATTCCTCGTGACCACTAGTCCCGTAAGATAATTTGCAAAATACCTCCTCCTTTGACTTGGATTCCCCCGTATGTTGAAAATGTCAACTTAAATGGTCGCACATTTTGACTGTAATTCTAAATCCATATGAAGAATGACGCAGAGCAGGGTAAGTCAGGATGAGGAAATCTCTCTGGCAGCCTTGAGACTTTTTAGCAATGTGAATTGAATTGTATAACTCATCTCATCCCTTGC
This sequence comes from Chlorencoelia australis, assembly GCA_003988815.1. Classification (NCBI taxonomy): domain Eukaryota; kingdom Fungi; phylum Ascomycota; class Leotiomycetes; order Helotiales; family Cenangiaceae; genus Chlorencoelia; species Chlorencoelia australis. The sequence goes on from QYAN01000006.1 coordinate 1,123,939, forward strand.
GTAGGTAATGAAGCTATTTTTTCGTTCCCTCCCGCCTAGTATTTCCATCAGAAGAAAACCATCAGAATAAAATCATCCCCCCTTCTCTCCCAATCCAACAACTACTACCTACGACGACTTCCCAATCTCATTCCCAAAAACAATAAGCGGCTTCAAATTCGTGAAATTGGGAATATCTCCCATGACTTCCGCACCATGGTCCCCGCCCGCTTTCTTGAATTGATCGGCACTGCCCCAGAAAAGCGAGCATTGTCTACATACAGACAAAACGCGTGTCAGGTCCATGGCTGAGAATAGAGGGGGGGGGGGAAGCAAAAGTAAAAGGGGACTTACACTATGTGACCTGCTGAAGGATCGAGTTCTGTGACGCTCCATCCTTGGAGTCCTAGGGGTCCCCAGATCTTTTCTACAAGTGGCATGTGAGTGTTCAGGTAGCTGTAGTGGGGAGGAGGAGGGTCAGTATTTTTGGGTTAGGCGAGGAAAGTTAAGGGGGGGGTGGGGGGTGAGATGTAGGGGGACGGTGGAGAATTAGCTTGAATGGAGAGATCCATCCAAGTTGGATCAATCTCTCAAAAAGAAATCAATAAATGGGTATTTATACGTACTACTCCATGTCGAACTTGGCATCATCGGTCTTGGGATATATAACAGTAGCTAGGGCAGGCATGTTGATTGATAGATTGATTGATTTGAATCGTGTCAAGTGAAACTTAGTTTCTTCTTTTCGAACGATATTTCGAGATGTAGTCTTGAGGATGAATTGAGATTGTGGTTGAAGAGGGGTATTTATATATTTTATCTAAGTGTGTGTTGTTCGAACCCCGCTGTTCCGCTTGACTTGACCCCGCTTCGGATTCAAGCACTTTGGTAGTTCTACTTGAAAAGGACTACTGCTTCCCATGCCCCGATCGGTAATAATAGATCATATCTCTGGTCAATCTACTGTACTTGTAAAGACTTGTAAGAATCCATCAGAGTCCTCATATTCTTTTTCTTTTCTTTGATTTTTGGAAAATGACGTCTCTTGAGAAGCTTTTCCCGAAACCCGGCTCAGCCGGCTGCATAACTCTTTATCTCGAAGGATGTTACACAAGGTATATAAGCATAATGCGCCTCGAAACCTTGGAATGCCTAGTACTAGGCCTTTAGAGAGTTTCCATGATATGACAGCTCATCATCGTTGTTGGTTTCACCGGTATCGTGCGAGTCGGACATCCGCTAGGGTAAGCACTAAACAGAGTATTGTATTCTGTTAATGCTAATTGATTCTTGTTCTCTAGAGTAGAGCAAGAGTTACATATATAGTGTTTGTCCAGCGTACATTCCATCGTACATGCCTGTATGCTAACATGCTTACTAATCAAGTGTTGATTTCTTTTTAAAAAAAATTTCGTGAATGCAAATCCGTAATACTCCACATCGATGAACAACTCGAAAGACATGGATTTCAAGCAGAGAAAGACAGACACGATAAGGGTTTAAAGGCCGTGTCTGTCTCTGTAGATCTGCAATTCAGAGCATTTCTCCTGACTTCTAAGACTCACTTAGTGCTTAGCCGGAGTGAAAATAACTTGGTCAACGATTCCGAAGCTCTACTTCCGTCTCTCGGATGTTTTAAGCCATTTTAGTATTATTCTACAGATACTTAGGTATAAAATTAGTCTGATTGGCTTACACTATTATCGCCTTTGTCAAATTCAGCCTGGACCTGCAGGAGAGGGGCGTATGCCGAGGCAGATGCTTGTGCAGGGGCTTAGGCTTGCGCTCTTAAGAGGTTGCAAGAGGTTTCCCATCTTCACAGATGTCTTATCTTGCGTAGAGTTGATCGGAGGCGGACTTAACTCAACTAAGAGATAATTGATGGAAATTAGAAAAAGGAAATTATGGAAAAGACATTTCGTTTAATATCGTAACTATACCATAAACTTAGACTTTTTTCTTCCGTCTTGATTTCAATATCAGGTGATGCTTTCTTTATAGAATCGCTGCGGGAAATGTCGCAGAAGAGCAAAGAGCAACGAGTAGAAAATAATAAAAAAAGATGTGAAATGCTCTTCAGGCCAGGTCCTGAGCATAAAACTTATATGCTTTAATAGAAAAGTATTAAAAGTATGAGGACTGATAAAAGTGACAATATTGCTCGCAACTTTGGCGATAAATGAAAAAGGCTTGTTGCATTTCTTGAATGAATCTTCTACATTTAGAAAATTCTTTTTTCGTCTGCACTCAAGTCTCAATGTCCTTGGGTAATTTTTGAACATTTATAGATAAAGTAACGAAATAACAAATGGGTTCAATAATCTTGCTTCTTCTAAGTTCTACGAGAGGCTGGTGTTTTTAGATGGCATGTTTTCGGTCTGCCTACTAAGCCCGATATGGTTAGTAGGTCAGATGATATTCATCCCAACACCGAAAAACCCTTAGAATATCAGTAATTCTCAAGCACTTTCAAGATATTTCAACAAAATAAGAATAAAAATAGGAAAATCCTCAGTCATCCACGACCATAATCCTATGTTGAAACAACAAATCCTCACTTCCCCTCTTTTCTTCTCCCCCCCACCCTTCCTTCCATCTCCTCTTCGCCTCCCGGGACAGAGAGAATTGAGGACGGCTTCAACGGTGGCTTCAACGGTGGAGCCGCAATGAGTTGATATCTAGGAGGTTTTGTGAGAATCTGGGGATCCTGAGACAGTCTATTAGCATAGTTCCATTGAAAATTAGAAGGGAACAAACCTGGTCCAACGCCCCTGGCTGCCTAGAAAAGACCACTATTTTGATATCTGTTATAGAAGAGAGCCTCTCCATCGGCTGTACTCGAGTAACAACATCTAAAGAAGCTACCATTCCCTTGCATGATTACCCTAATTCTATATATCGGTTAGTAATTCTCTTGTAGGTTATTCAAAGAGGGAAAATAAACCTTACAATTCCACCCTATCTCATCCTGCAGCAAAAACTCTCCCAGCCTAACATCAGAACAATGCCCATCACTCAACATCCTCCCCATTCCCTCCAAATAATCATTCAACGCTCTACTAGTCGTACTCAGAGAAACCTTCACAACTCCCGCGTTTTTATCCAATTCTATACAATTCAGGATAGCATCATCTCGTACAGACCAAGCAGCAGAACTGTATCCTCCTGTTCGGACGGAAACTCGAAGGGATTTTTGTTTGGCGAGTTGGATGGCTGAGATGATGTCTGATTCAGTGGTGGCTTTGATGACGCCTTTTGGGTAGCGGGATATAGTGCGTATGTTGAAGACTCAACCGATGCGGGCTTCGTATTTTGGGGAGTCTTAGAAGGTGATCTCTGCCATATTGGGACCTCCTGGGGATGAAATTTGAATTTAATCATGTAGAAGCTATCGTGCTGAGAGAGGGGCAAAAGGCTGATTTGTGAGTCAGTAATGCATCCTTGTTGCAGACTTGTTAGTGTGAACTCTGACTGTCAGGTATAACCTTCGTCAACCTCTCAATTGGAGGGCTCACCTGGATTGAAAAGGCCCGCGAATTCCCCAGCTTTGATTGTCAATAGATGTCTTGCATTTATAACATAGGTAGTCTCCACAGGTCTCCACAAAGTTACAGTGTTCCTCAATATGTCGTTCAGGATATGGGCGGCTAACATTGCGGGGCTACCACTATATCGTGCGAGCGAGTAAGAGCGGTTGATATTGCCCAGCAAAGAAATTATTTCAGTAATTTTCCGTACAGGCGGATTATATTAAGAACGTATCCTCATCGCTGAAACCTTCAAACTCTTGGACCATACTCAATCTTTTTGTTTGACTTCGTATCGGAGCGGCCACTTTTCCTCCGCTTCCTTTGGTAATAATAGGTGGCCTAGATTGAGAATTTTTAACCACCTTCCAATCTTTCATTGTAACTGATTCACGTGTGAAATGAATGCTGATATGATTTACCCGTTCGTTCCACTGGAGCAACTTTGAGTTAGTATCATTCGCCCTAAAGTCCGAGATATCTGTCCTAGATTGTCTCACGCAGTGTAAGACATTGATGGAGTTCCTAGGACTGATAACCGGCTGTAAAGTATCATGACAATCTTTACGAAATTTACGTACTGTTGCAAGCCAACCCCCGCAGAAACCACAGAACCAGCCGCCTTTCTTCGGACACTCTTGAACCCACTGATCCGGGAGCCGTTTAAACTCCAGCCCATGTGTTTTCCTCAAGTGCTGATGCATACTCTCAGGCTGGTGGGTTGTGAACCTCTCAATGCTGACGCCATCTTTTGCAAAACATGACAAAGATGCATGAAAATGAGCAAGGTGCTCTGAGTCCATGACCGAAACACATGATACTGAAGGACATGGGTCTGTTGAGATGGAGTCTGCCACATGAAGGAGGCAAGTGTATAGATTCAAAGGCTCGTGGACTTGCTCTTCATGTCTAGCCCAATCTTTCTTCCTTTTGAAAGACATCCTAGAGCAGCCAAAAGTACAGTAGTGCATATTTTCCAGTAATGATACGCGATATATATCGTTAAGCTCACTTGTAGGTGACCAGAGACAAGTGCCAACGGAGCAACTTGTACTAGAGGAGGAGGACCGTGAGAGAAGCTCATCTGAGCTCTTGGACGATTCATTCGTTCGCCATAAGCGAGCTAGATCTTCCTCAGGTCCAAAAGACGGAAGATATCTGGTTTGGTATGTAGAGTCTTGACTAGCTGACCGAGAAAGCTGGCCTTCTGATCTCGATGTTGAGAGCGTCTTCCTAATATTAAATTTGTAGTGTTTTGCTGAAATTGCCGTCTGTGGACGTTGGCTCTGGGTATGCTGCGAATACGGCTGAGTTGCTGTTGACGTGTTTGATTAGCGCTTCTCTATGAGACTGACAAATGACTTACAGTGCTGTAAAACATATTGATCATGTGTTCTTAGATATGTGAGTACTCTATCAACGTCTTCTAGCCTTGCTGAGCGTAGTAAATCATTCAGTTCTTCTAGCGTGTAATTGGGTTTGAGCGATGTATTGTCTTCTTGACTTCGATCACTTGGAGGTGAGGATGTTAGCATCATTGTTTAGAAAAGGACTAAAGGATGTAAAACATTTGAAAGCTCGGAGAAAATGAGCAAGGAAAATCTCAATATTTGAAGGCAAAAAATAACCCCTAAAGGAACAATGACTATAGAAAAAGACTGACCTTCGATCATGCCCGTCGACTTTTGACTCCGAATTATCTGGGTTCTCATTAAGTAAGATTGCTTTTTCATTTGATTGAGGAGAATCGATAGCATTTGATTTAGTATTAGCAAGTCCGAAAGTATCTGCATCAAGCTGGGTTACCGAGTTGTTATCATGGAGTACCAGGAGGTCGTGTTTGTGATTGGTTTCCAGTTTCCTTCGATCTTTTATAGAAGCCTCAATTCCGGATGAACAGTCCCTCCTATGACCGCCGGATACGTATCGAGAATGCTGAGTCGCAATCGTTCTTGAGAATAATTGACCCATATAAACGTGCGTACAGTGACTCCAAATATGACTATGTAGATATTGGCGAAGAGTTTTGGCAAGAGGTGTTGGATGCTTAGATCTCGGTGCTTTCTATATCACGGTGACAGAGCATTCCATAATAAGCTTGTCAAGTTATCTCTTCAAAGATTGATTCCACACTGAGGATTTACCCTGGAAGATATTGGTCATAAAAAATACTCAGCACAAGCTCGTTCCGTGCAATTTAGTCTCAATCATGCCCTCAATCTTGAGCAACGGCAAGCTGCGTCTCCGTCCCGAGGATGGGTTCATTACATGAGGTGGTTTGTGGAACTCATAGCTTGATTGATTTGCAATATCGAAGAATAGAACAATGCGGGGACCCCGCAATTCTTCAATCTAGAATAACCTTATTGGGGCTGGCAGGGTTTTGATGGTCAGTTCTAAAGAGCCAGTATTGCCATATCTGGGACATAAGCATATCGACCAGGGAAGATGGAGATGTCTTGGTCCGGGTCGACAAGTCAAGCAAATCCATCACAAGAAATGTCGCGAGTGTGGCAGAAGGCAATTGAGACGCTTTTAGCAAGGTCCCTAATAGGACCGTAGGTATAAGGTAACTCCCAGTGGGTCGTTTCGTATAGTAATGGCCATAGAAAGTGTGTATTTTTAAGGGGTGGGAGGTTTGAGGCCGAACGTGCCAAAACTCCACAAGGCTGAATTCCCATAGACAGTGAAGAGCTGCATCCGGGTTTAAAGAATTCAAATGGACTGGAGCAAGTGAGGCAAGTGTCGACGAATACTCATGATCTCGTGTTGCCATGATCAAGATACGCATAATGGAGAATAATTTGGCTCTTTGTTAAATAGCATTCGAGACCACACATGCTTCAGCGAACACTTGTTCCGAAATGAGAATACCGATATCTCATAACTCTGACCTATAACTCACTTGTTGACTGTCGACTGTCGACTGTCGTCATTGGCACGAAGGAGAATGTTTGAGTTATGTATGTCTTCCTTGGCAGCAGCGCGAGATGAGCTGACAAGACGTTGAGAACGAAAACTGGAGTGCTCCCGGCCAATGAAGAGCCAAGGCTACTTGCCCAAATCGACGTCATGATAATTCAAGTCATCAAATGATCTCATGTGATTATCGTGTGTGTTTTCTTTTGAGGTCTAGAGCGTACGACGGGAACATGCGTTCTGAGTGATGAAGGCATATACAAGACAAGACAAGGCTATTGAGAGATCGAGAGATCGAGATTTTTTTCTAGCGTCTTTCTACTTTCTCATCCATATCTCTCTCGGCACTTACGTCACACTACAGCAATCGAACAAAAACTTCCGTTTGAGTCGCTCGTCGACCAAAAAGGCTCTTTCCACGTAACATTGTAACATTGTAACATTCCCATAAATATCTAAATATCCCACTTTCAGCTTTGGTACAACCTCCAAGTGGATCCTTATCAAACAGTCAAGTAAAGCTTGCGGCGTCAATCCCCCACCAACCCCCCCGCCAGCCATCCAGCCATCCAACCATCCAACCCATCCAAGATAACCTTTGATCTACTACTCAACACATCCTCCGGCCCAATACTTAGCCATCCCCTTAGCCTTCTATTATATGCCATTCGTCCCACATGCGAGCGACCTTTTCTCAAATTTTACCGTGACGTGATATCCTCGAGCTGCGAGGAATTGCTAACCTTACCCCGAGCCTGAGCTATTACATTGTTTGCAGCTCCCAACAGCAACAACTCGACGATAAACGGCCGCTTCCACCCTCCGCAGATGCCACCATGGTCCAGATAGATCACCACGAGTATCTGACCGTCGAGGAGAAACGTTTGAAAGAAGATCGTGATCGCACCAAGTACTGGAAGAAATGGGGACCGTATGTTGCAGAACGACAGTGGGCAACGGGTATGGATAGCTTCAATTTTAAGGCATCTCACTGCTGATCACCAAGCTACAGTGCGAGAAGATTACAGTCCTGATGGCGACGCATGGAGTCGTAAGTAGACGCATGGCCACCGAAGCTTCCAACACTGACCACGATCCCGCAGATTTCCCCCACGAGCATGCCCGATCGAGAGCTTTCCGGTGGGGAGAGGACGGAATTGCCGGTGTTTCAGACTCACATGGCTTCCAAAACATTGCCTTTGCTTTTTGGAACGAGGAAGAGTTGGTACCACCGTTGGGGCGTACGTGCTCAGCGTTGCTAACAAAACGGCAGTGATTTTCTAAAGGAACGCTTGTTTGGGCTATCAAATCCTCAAGGTAATCATGGAGAGAGTATCAAAGAGGCACACTTTCATCTTGACAATACCCCCACGGTGTGTTGACTCTCCTCCCTATATTTGCTTTTATTGATTGTCCATAGCACTCGTACATGAAGTTCTTGTACAAGTACCCACAAAAGAAATTCCCATATGAAGATCTTATCAAAGAGAATGCGAGGCGTGGCAAAGCGGACCGCGAATATCAAATTATCGACACTGGCATTTTCGACGATAATAGATATTGGGATATTTACATCGAGACGGCGAAAGATGACGACAACCCAGATGAACTCATCTTCAGAGTTACAGCATGGAACAGAGGTCCAGAACCAGCTCCTTTACACATCATACCTCACGTCTGGTTTAGAAATACTTGGGCATGGGGACATGAATCCGCAGACAAAAAGCCCTCGATACGCAAGATAGAAGACACGGTCGCGTACAGCAAGCACCATAAGCTTGGTGATCGTTATTTTCAACTCTCCCCTTCTCCGGGTGTTGGGCCAAGCGGGGAAGACGTACAACCAGAACTCTTATTCACAGAGAACGACACAAACTTCACGGCTCTGTACGATGGAAAGAATGAGCAGCCGTATGTGAAGGATGCTATTCATCGATACATCGTAGACGAAGAGAAGAAGGCCGTCAATCCCAAACAGACGGGTACAAAAGCTGCTGCGTGGTTCGCTTTCAACGATGGAGGTGGTGTTGCGCCCGGGGAATGTGCTGTGGTCAGATTCAAACTTTCAACGAAATATGATGGGTACCTGGACGAGGAGGAAATTGACAATATCATCGAAAAGCGAAAAGACGAAGCCGACGAATTCTACTCCCGGATCAGTCCTCTGCCAATGGCTGACGACCTCCGTAACATTCAAAGACAAGCCTTCGCTGGCATGATGTGGACTAAGCAGCATTACCATTTCATTTGGGATCAATGGGCAAATGGAGATCCAGCACAACCACCTCCACCTGAAAGTCGAAAGGCTGTGAGAAATTCGAACTGGAAACATATGCACTTGGACGACATCCTTTCAATGCCGGATTCTTGGGAATACCCATTCTTTGCTGCATGGGACTCAGCATTCCATTGTATCCCATTAGCCATGATCGATCCCGAATTCGCTAAAAAGCAACTGGATCTCTTTACAAGAGAATGGTATATGCATCCAAATGGACAATTGCCTGCATATGAATGGAACTTCGGGGATGTCAACCCCCCAGTACATGCATGGGCAACATTCCGGACATTCAAGATCGAGAGAAAGATGTATGGGCGTCAAGATTTAGATTTCCTTGAACGAGTCTTCCAAAAGCTTCTCCTTAATTTTACTTGGTGGGTAAATAGAAAAGATTTCGACGGAAAGAACGTTTTCGAGGGTGGATTCCTTGGCCTGGATAATATTGGACTTTTCAATCGTTCAGAGCCGCTTCCCACTGGAGGTACCCTTGAGCAGGCCGACAGTACTGGATGGATGGCGTTCTACTGTTTGTGCATGTTGAATATTTCATTGGAGTTAGCGAAACATCGTCGCATTTATGAGGACATTGCCTCTAAATTTTTCGAGCACTTTATAATCATTAGTGATGCCATGACCTACAAATCAGGCTCAAAAGAGGAGCAGTCCCTGTGGAACGAAAAAGACGGTTTCTACTACGATGCCATTTCCTATGGTGGACCGTGGACACAACAACTACCAGTCAGATCGTTGGTGGGGCTCATTCCATTGTATGCTACTTTGACTCTTGAGCCGGAACTTATCAATAAATTGCCGTCGTTCAAGAAGCGTGTGGACTGGTTTATCGAAAATCGACATGATGTCGCCGAGCGAAACATGGCAAGCATGAAGAAGAGGGGCAAGGACAACCGGATTCTACTCTCCTTGGTCAGTAAGGACCGTCTGGAAAAGATCTTGAAACGCATGTTAGATGAGGATGAATTTTTCAGTGATCATGGAATCAGATCTCTTTCAAAGTACCACGAGAAATACCCTTACTCAATGGATGTCAAGGGACAGGAGTTCAAGGTCTCTTACGTCTCTGGAGATTCTGACAGCGGACTCTTCGGTGGAAACAGTAACTGGAGAGGCCCTATTTGGATGGCTGTTAATTTCCTTCTTGTCGAGTCTCTACAACGCTTCTACATGTTTTATGGCCCATCATTCGAAGTCGAATGTCCTACAGGATCGGGAGACATGATGCATCTTGGGCGTGTGGCGGAAGAAATTCAGCATCGTTTACAGCATCTCATGGTTCGTGGAGAAGATGGTCGTCGTGCCATTAACGATGGAAATGATATGCTGGACTACGATCCCAACTGGAAGGATAACTTGTGGTTCTACGAGTTCTTTGATGGTGATAGTGGTCGAGGTTTAGGAGCTACTCATCAATGTGGATGGACTGGATTGATTGCAAGAATGATTCACGATACTGGGTAAGTTACTCTATTCATCTGCTCTGTAAATCGCACCTAACATCAATCCAGAATCAACTGTCGTCTACCCCAAACACCACGCACTCCGTCAACCGGAATGCAACACTACTTCGACGACATTTTCACCCGCCATGTTCAACCTAAAACTAACAAACCTAGTCTATTCCATTTTCGACGCTCCTCCACCACACGATCCATTGGTACACGTAGCGATTTTAACGACGCAATCACTAATGGTGACGACGAAGAACCTCGATCGGCTGTTTCCGCTTTTGAAGAAACCCCAGAAGAGGAGCGAAAGCGTGAGGAAGCAGATAGCCACATCGCGCATTATGTGTCGGAGCAGTTGCAGAGAGTACGAAGCAATCAGTCTACGAGTGTGTTTGAGCAGGGAGATGAGTTTGAAGCTCAACTCGATGAGAATGGACATGCATGAATTTGAAGAGATAAATGTGTGGAAGGAATTGGGGGAAACTCGAGTCAGTTACATTGAAAGGAATGAGGAGTCAGTTTTGCAGCGTTTTTCTTTTTCTTTTTAGCTTATTCTGCATAAAGTTCACGCCATAAAAGACGGGACAAGCGATTATGAGGGAATGGAATTTGACCACCCCTAGAGTTAGAGAGATAGACAGACATACACGCAAATACCATAGCGCAGTAAACTTCCATGCAAGCAAGACTTCAGGTGTGACTTGAAGCAAACCCCCATCCTTTCAAAAGAATCATCGGCTATCAAATCCTGCTCAATGTAGGTTGTGTTTCCAAGGAAAGGCGCAGCCCCCCTTTCCTACAGAATGTACCCTTCTCATTCCAAGCTCTGTTTATTGACAGCTTATTTTCTCTGCGCTTAATAAGTGTGCTACTGTTCGTCGCCTGCCTAACGGTAGTAGAAATTAATTAAAGACTACCAGAGATCATTTATCTCGTTAGATATTTTGAATATCTTTGAGCATTTTAACCTAACTTAGATTATTCTTATCCCGTGAAATAAGATTGGCAAAGAGGAAAGAAAGAAAAGATATGTTGCTTGCAAACCATAATTTGAGTTTTGTGACCTTGCCAAAAATGGCACAAGCCTATCCTAGCAAGGTTGGTATTCCAAGTTGTCCCCATTTCAGTGATCACACGGCAGCCAGGTAGGTTCGGAAAGCTCTATTCTTCATGTACAAATCTTCTCTTTCCTCCCTCTTCCCCAAAAAGACCAACCTCCCCTCCCCCCTCTCTCCAGTGATAGACTCAAAGAAAACAGCTGCTATAAGACTGGTATTACAATGCGTCGGTAAGGAGTTTGTTCATCTTAGCGATTCTACCTGAGACGCTGAGATCGATTGTTCGGTCTCCAATTTCGACCACGAGACCTCCTAGGATATCGGAATTGACCTATTTTACGTATATTAGCTGATAATTTTTTGTAAAATAATGGAAAGGGGGTAAATACCTTATTGGTAACTTTGACTTTCTTGCCTTGTCCAACATAGCTAGATTTCGTAACCGCAGTCTCAATTCTCGAGAGAGTCTTGGTATCCAATGCCTATATTCCTCATTAGCTCCTACTCTCTTCTTTATTTCCATGCAGAACCCATCATCCCTATAACGAAGGGAGAGAAAACCCACCGAAGCACTCGTAACAGTCAGCTCGACCTCTCCCTTTGCAGCACTAATCAACTCGACAAACTTCTCGCAAACACCCTTCAACAGACCCAATCGGTTATTCTCGGCCAACGTCTCGAGGAAATTCTTGACCGTGTCCCCTTTATCACCACTAGAACCAGTATGTTTCTGCAGTTCGGTGATGATGGCGGATTTGTCGGCCGGAGAGAGTGTAGGTGCGAGCATAATAGAGGCTAGTTTGGGATCTTTGGTAAAGACATCATTGAGTGCAGCGAGGGCCCGGGAGGTGGATTCGAGGGTTGAGGTTTTTACTGCTGCTGTGTACTGTGTTTTTTTTGTTGTTGTTATTAGCTTGCCTTTAATTTGAAGTTTTCTGTCCATTTTAAATGCCACATCTAATTGACTTTCCGCAATTGAAGCAAAAGGATCCAGAAAAAGAGAATAAACATACAAGAGCACTAGCATAAGTACCATCAAGACCATACAAAGCAACGGGGGGTTTTGAGTCGGCTGCCGAAGGAGCAGGAGCAGTAGCATATGTTCGGAGCTGGGGAATAGCCCTTGGGACAGCGATTTGTCGGGCGCCAGTGGTGCGTGAGGCGCGGAGGAGAATTCGACTCGAAAACATGGTGAGTTATGTTGTTCAATTGTGTGTTGTGGAGGGGACACGGGAAGCTTGAGGTATTGAGATGATTTGTCTTTCGTGATGACTTGCTCTTCGGCTCAAATTCTTAGGCGGCACGTGATCCGGAAGGGAAATATCTGAGGAGTTTTGGTTTTTGGGAATTCGACAGTTTTCAATTGACTTTAATTCGATTTATAAGGTTTATTTGTCTTTATTGCTAGAACTTGTGAAACTCAAATCCGTCGAGCTGTTTCCCCCGTCTGAATTATGCTTCTGAAGTTACTTGATCAAGCTTAAGAGTAACTAAAGAGTAACTAAAGAGCTGAAGAGCTCGAGCAATCTTTCCTCTTTTACTCTTTTTTGTCCCGTCCACTTATCAGAGCGGCCTAAAGAATTCATGCATGTCAATAACGAAATTAGTTACCAGGCTGTCAAATAGAGTAACTGAGCTGTCTATCATTGCTGAATGTTTGCATTTCCTTTAGGTACACTCCAGGGACATTACCATTTATTCGGCCTATCCACTTCTCAAACTGCTCTTCCGAAGACTCCCGCTAATCCGAACGCCAAAAAGGATTTCCACGTTTATCTCATCTATTCATCATCCCAATCCCTTAATCACTCCTAAGCATACTGTCGACAAGATCTCCCAACGGTCCCCAGAAATCTTTACCACTAGCAAGGCTATGTTCATCGATAAAGAGAACATAATGCTTGAAGCTGGTATTAAGATGGGCCTCAAGCCCAAGCTCACGGACGACAGGGTAGTGGTGGCAGTAGATATGGGCATAGACTCTATACATTCTCTTGAATACCTGTCTGATCATGCTCGGAAAAGACTTCGGGAATGGAACACCTGTATGGATTAGAACCTGGTGTAGAAGAGGGACAATTACGCATACCGATTCTGCTTGGAAAAACGGCCTCATTGTCGATGTTGCTCTGAATCCATCCCATCAAATGTTCGATATACGTTGGGGCAGGCATCTTGGTAGGTCTTTTGTAATTCTCAGAATCCTGCCAGAGGTACTCGAATCTAGAATGAGTCAGAATACATGAGCTTTGAGAAAGACAGGATTTCCAGCTTACTCGTCTGTTGCCTTCATCTCAGGGCATGATTGAGGTGAGCAAAATTCCGTAATTGAACCGTAAAGCAAGTTTACGTGATTGTAGAAGTCCACCACTAATCGATTATAAGAATGCATTCATTGAATGACAAATCTATATCCTTACTATTGACTGCAAGCCACTCATTCTCGTCTTCACCCTCAGGGAGCTTTACAATCTTGCGTAAACTGCCTCCACCAAGAGTAGCTTCTGCATATTGGCGGAGCTGGTAGCTTGTTGTGCCTTTGTTGGCATTTCGTGGTCGGAACTGATTTCTCGTACGTTGATTGCTATCATAACCATTTTGTGAGTAAGGTATATACGATGCTTCTGGTAGTTCAATGAATGGATCTTCCTTCGACTTTATAGATAGTGTTGTTGCAGAGCTCGACTTGGGAGGTGTGAAGATTGGATCCACAACCTTTGCAGGTTGTGGATACCAATATTGATAGTGGAAAATTGAAGCCATTGAAAAAGAGAAGAGAGGACTAACACGGTCGTGATGAAGGAAGTCATCTTGCTTTGCTGTCAAGAGGGGGGGTATCTACATTCCAAAGGTTAACTAGGTAATGTGCGGGAAAGAGAAATGTCTCATGGATTTACCTTCTGTATCCGGGAATCTCGATTGATGATGACTTCAATCACCAAGCTTCTATGAAGACATGAGATGGTATTGTATCGAGTCTTTTTTTACGTGTTAGAAGAAAGGAGTCGGAGACGAGCCCCCACCAAAATTGTTTACTTCCCGTTGGCTAATGAACGCTATTATATTCCCGTGCCTAGCAATTTAGGCCCCAAATTTATGGGGAGCTTCAAATCGTGGAATAGAAGTCTACCAAAATATACCTAAATATGCATCAGACGACAATACACAAGTTTTCATTATGCCATTTAGCTCATACTACTTGAGCTCACTGTGGCTGCATTCATGACTACCAATCTGATCTCCTTCGAAGAGGAGGAGAATCAGCCGCTCAGTCTCCATCATGTCGACACCGCAAAGTAGTATCCGCGTCTTCGTACAATGGACAGAGCAGACAGTATTTGCGGGCGAAGACATAGAATGTCAAATAACATTCAGGAACGTTGCAACAACTCCTACCCCGTCGAGGACCTTACATCCGCCTGCAGCCAATGGCTACTCCACAGGAGGAGAAAGACACAGGAAAGTGTCTGCAACTCATAGCAAAAATGGTGCTTTAAGCCCTCGATTAGGACTACCAAACAAAGGCCATCGAACCACCCTATCTCTAAACGTCCCGGCGCTTTCTATGAACTCGCAATCGCAAGCTGGATCCGAGGCGTGGAATGGATCACAACCTAAAGGACCTTCAGAAGCAGGCACACACAAGCGCTCCCTTTCTATTATATCAATGGGGGCAAGTGAAAATAATGTCGGGGATGATGCTAGTAATGCTGGTACTATGGAGAGGTTGGGAAGAAGACATGGGCGTTCTGCAAGTCTACAAATAATTCCTAGGAGGCATGGTGTGAATGGGGGTCCCACAAGTAATGCTGTTCTTGGAATATTTAGAAATGATAGTCATGCTGATTTTGAGTAGCACCTATGAATCACCGACCCTCACTCCAGCCTTCGCCTATGACTAGTTCTTCGTTCCCTCCTCTTGACTCGACTATGAAACCTCCTGAAAGAAGTCCAAGAAGGCAGTCTGGGGTGGCTACTGCTCCAAGTACACCCGGCATCGGGACTCCTTTCGCAAAGCGAAGATCGTCTCCTTCATTCTCGCACAACTTTAAATTTCCTTCGATCTCGTCTCCTTCTGCGGATGCTAGACACATTGATCACTTCGATGATGGAGGCCAAGGCTACCAAGAAAGCAATCGATTGCTTTCACCACGCTCACGAGAGACCATTCCTGTAATATCGGAAATGCACATTCCTGCGACAAGAATCCTTTCCCCTAGTACTGTTGAAGGGACACCGCGGAGTAGTGGGGAATTCTATTCTCTCAGCAATAACTCTACGGAAACCTTGGCATCAGAATATCTTCCACAGCATCAATCACGAAATTCATCGTATGCTGGGCACATGCGACGACCTTCAAATCTATCCCCAGTAAATCACCACAGACCACCAGAGACATTGATGATGGCTTACGCCCAGATTCATGGATCCTTTACATTAGACGGGTCTCTAATTAGCCAGACACCATTTGAAGAAGTAAAACGGAAGGGGGCTGTTGGCGGTCAGGGTGGTGGTGTCATTGGGGTAGAGACTAGTAAGAGAGAAAGTGGGTTACTTAAAGGCTTCGGATGGGGTGGATTGGGGGAATCTCTTGGAGGTTTTCTCGGAGGTGGAGAATTGAGCAGTATCAAAGATATGCGAGGGATTGCCAGTTCTCGATCCATACCTTTACTGTCAACACCACAGTCCATTCTGTTTGTGGATCTTCGTCTAGCCCCTGGCGAGAGCAGGAGCTACAAATACTCGTTCAAATTACCCCGTGGCCTCCCTCCAACACATCGAGGAAAAGCAATAAAAATTTCCTACAAGCTCGTAATTGGCACACAGAGACCAGGAGGTGCTAGAGAGCGACAAGTGAAGTTTGTGGAAGTGCCTTTCCGAGTGTTGGGGAGTGTAAATTCTCATGGAGAGCTTCTTGGTCATGATCTCATGTCACCCTACATTATTCTTCGAGACCAAGCCAGAGTCCAATCAATCGATACCTCATCCAACGAGTCTCTTCGGACACCCAAAAAGTTAGAGGTTAAGACTTCATTCAAGGCAAAAGATGGTAACACATCAAGCTTAGGAGATTTTCTTTCCTATGTTGACGAATTACTTGCAACAACACCTCGACAAAATTCTAGTCTTGCCTTGCTTTCGCCCACAGATGCTCCTAGATCCCGAAGTATGTCTATAATTGAGGAGCCTGCGACCGCTAAGGAGGCTATAGATATGGCTATCCTCCGCAGCAATACAGCCACCGAATATCAACAAAGTGCCAACCGCTTCGAAATCGCTCGTGGCGGGAAACGGGTTGCAGTCGTCATGCTTGCACGGCCAGCATACCGATTAGGAGAGACCATCACAGCAGCAATCGATTTCACCGATGCAGAGATCCCTTGCTATGCTATCTACGCAACATTGGAAAGCTCAGAAAGAGTAGACCACTCCATCGCTCTCCGTTCCGAAGCCAGCATCCTTCGAGTAACACGAAAAGTGCACGTCGCACATTCGGAATCGACGCTTTTCGCTCGACGAGTAGTATTTTCTCCCGCAATACCCATCTCGGCAACACCAGAATTCATCACTAGTGGTGTGAATCTCGATTGGAGAATCCGCATTGAATTCGTCACAGCTGAATTACGAATGGAAACAGCTGATCACGAAGGAAATAGAGGTTCTTATGAAGAATTATTAGAAGCAATCACGAGTGATGATAGAGGAGTGATCTATGCATCTGCGGAAACAATAGAATGCGAGAGCTTTGAGATTGCGGTCCCTTTGAGGATTTATGGTGCGTTGGCAGGAGGGAGCGGTAATGGGGAGAAAGAAGAGGGACCCGTGGATGGGTTGGTGGTGTAAAGTAAAGCACATAGGAAAGGATGGTTTGATTAAGTCAGTATCAGAGTGGAATTGGATAGGATATGGGAGGGTGTTTCTGCGTTGGATTGGATGGCACATGGCATTTCTAGGCGTTTTAATAGGGTAGTTGAGAAAATTGCATAGAGATAGAAAAGTTCTGTTCTATGTTGTTGAACTTGTTTAGGTTATTTTTGGCTGAAAATTTCCACTGTGTTTTTGAAGAGAAGAGTAAGTAGAGTATAGTGTAGAGCAACTTCTCTTCGGGGGGGTTTGTTCCCTATTAATCTTGTATTGCGAATCAATCCTTATGGTAAAATCAATAAGTTTCTCAAGGGTAGTCGACCTGTGATACCTACCTACTTTGGGTAGGTTGAAGGATGCCTGCTTAGCGCTCAAATATAGGTTGCTAATTATTTTGTTTTGTTTTTTTCTCAAGGGATAGCAGTGAGCTTGATCGCATCATTTCACATAGCAAAAGCAGGGCAGAGATTCCTCCCTCCATTGAAAAGGCAGATCAATCAATCAATTCATCATCAACCGCCTTATTCTCATCCCGTCCCAATCCCAATCCATCCTTGGTATCCCTCCTGCCATCCATCCAATTCAATCCAGCCCTCAATTAGCTAGCTACCTTTATGCAAGCGATCAAAACCATTTACCCCTATCCTTTCTACCTCCCCACTATCACCTTTAGAAGCAAATCCATTTCCACCTCACCAGCAAAACAAAAAAAAAAACGAAAAAAGACTCTATCCCCAGGGTAGCATGCATATAGCTAGCTCACTTACCAGACTTTCACTGGTTGGTATTCAACGCCCCCTCCCCACCTCCAAATAATGTACAGTACAAATACAAACTCCCCCTTCCCAATTAAATGAATAGAAATGGATATTTCTCCGTAAAAACGCCGTTGTGTCTGTTGGTTGCACATATCCTTGTGAAAGACCCCCTGTAATTGTAAATCCGAAAACTCCAAAGGGAAGAAAGTAGAAGGCGGAAAGCATATCCCTATGCCTATGCCGTGTGTGAAGGAAAAAGGAAAGAATTAATCTAGAATTACGAAATAGGAGAATTAGATCTCGGGATGAGAAATCGTCGGGTTTCCGGCTGTCTTGGGTCGCTCGATCAAAGAAGCGCTATTAGGATTAGCGTTAGAATTATTGCTGGATTCCATTTGTGAGAGTCGTAGTTTTTCGTCGAACATGGATACTAATCTGTCCGAATATTGATCCAGTAGTCCACTTAAGACTGTTTCGCTGATGGCTTGAGATTTAGTCTTCAGACTCTTTTCTCCAAGAGCCATTGCTGTAAGTCGTAATTCTTGATCGAGTTCTTTGAGGACGTCATCTTTCACTGGCTCAGAAGAGAGAAGTTTCTTGCGGTAAGCGCGAAGGGTTCGACATGCTTGTTCAGTGGCCATATTTAGAGATCCGAATTCGCTGAAGTTACTAGCAGAGGGTTTTGTTCGTGACCGAGTGTCGAGTGAGGCGAGGGAAGGACGTCGCATCTCCTTTCTCTTGGGGCTTGGCGGAGGACTTCGCGAGCGATTACGAGCATTTCGGCGTGCGGAGGAGTCATCTGACGATGAAGCAAAATGTTTCGAATTCAAGGCTGGTACGGGGGGAGCTAATGTAGGGGATTGGGAAGATAGCCCGTATCGTGAGGTTTTGCGACGTACAATTCTTGGAGGTGAGCTTCTACCTGTTGGTGTTGATAGAGGAGATGCTCGTTGAAATTCCGCTAGTTCAGCCCTCGACAGGACCCTTCTCAGTGGTGGGCGTGCCGAAATCGATTCCTTAGGAGGTGATGGTTCTCGCGGGCGAGTTCCTGGGGATACTTCGCCTGGCTCAAGCAGTTCAGGAGTCTTTGGAGAAAGATTCCAAATCATGATTGTACCATCAGATCCCGTACTTATCAGAGTCTTTCGATCCGAATCAGGCGTTTCCAGGAGAGCTACATCCGTCACAGCAGCTGTGTGGCCCCATTCTCTGTCCAAGAAGGATCCAGTGCTTCCATCATAAATCCTTACTGATTTATCAGTTCCAGAGACTCCCGCAAGTATCGTGGGGCGTCCAGGCAACGAGCTAGCGCTACCCATTACAAGTGCATCCATCACAACAGCATCAGCCCCCTCAGTATCTGTAGCTCGGAAAGAAGTTACCAATCGACCGCTGGCAATCTCATAGGTAGCTACCGTCCGGTCCAATAAGGACACTACAAAGTTACCCATTTGATCATCCAAGCAAGGAGCCATGGACATTGGAGAGGCCTTCAAAGTGATGATTCTCACAGGTACCGCACCCATTAACTCCTGACCTCCCACCTCCTTTTTAACAAGTTGTCTGATGTGGATTGTCCTATCTGCAGAGCAAGAAATTAATTTCTCGCCATTTTCAGCAAAGAAAAGACTGTACACGCTAGCAGAATGTTCCTCGAGCGTCTGAATTAGGACCCACTGACCCACCATCCGCCTATAGAGTTGGACAGTCCTGTCTCGACTACAGCTTGCGACCATCACGGTGCTTTCACACTCGTAGACGGCAATATCCTGGATTTCAGACAAATGTGCGCGGGTATCAAAGGCGCATTCCTGATTAGAAGTGGTGATAATCTTCAGAACGCCAATTTTGTCTCCAACAACCAAAAAGGCACCTCCTTTCGAGGCACGAACAATTTGGCATTGATTCATCGTATCGTCCTCACCCAAAACTTGCTCAATCTCAATTTTCATTGAGCCTTTGCTATTTCCATCCAAATCCCAGAAAAGGACCGTGCCATTCGATGACCAGGTGAGGAAAGCGGCGTTCATTTCGTTCTTCCCTATCAATAACCTGACACCCATCACCGCTTCACCATGGGCTGTAAAAGGAGTGTTTTGCAAGACTGGATCCGCAGCATCGGAATCAGGTTCCGATATCTCAATTAGATGCTTCGAGTCAATGGTGACTAAAAGATTTTCAGCATAGCCCATGGCACATAAGTGGCCTGCATCGCTCGCATCTGCAGGTTCACTGGTCGGAAGGGGTGATTCCGGAGGGGTGCTTGGCGCCAGTAGACCGTCTAAGCTCATCGATTTGACCTTGCCAGCGCGACCTCCTATCCTCACCCACCGAGCTTGCATATCAACGGCGAGACATGTGATCTGAAACTCGGTATTTGCGACCCTCATTAGCTTTTGGCCTTCCCGGCTATCTAACAAGCAGACGTCTCCCTTTTCAGAACAAACGATTGCTCTATAGTCAGAGATTGCCGCAATGCTAGTGAAAGTTGCTTCTACTAATGGTCCAAGTAGACAATTTCGCCCAGCCAATGTTTTCAGTAACGGCTGTACCGGTACAGGTTGTGGTGTACCGTCTAGAGCAAATTTCTGTTTTGTTGGAGAGGAATTCCGATCTCCATCCACTCTCCATACCTTGATATGTCGAGTGCCGATCCTGCAACTTGTCAGATACAACTGTTTTGATAATAAAAGCTCAATGAGAAATTCCGTGATCACTATCTAGGTCAGGAGAGTAGTGGAAGGAAGATGTCGCCAAAAACATCTTACTGTTAACACTGCAGACATTCAAACTCCTGAAAAATAGGAAATCGACTTCAAGATACTGATCGTGGGACAAATCCAAATCAATAATCGACTTACGTAACTATGCTGTTCCCCAGCCATATCATCTGCTTAACAAAACTAGTGCATTTATTGCTCGAGTGAAGCTTCGCCGCACCGGTCCTTTGGTTAATAGCCCAGACGTACAGAAACCCATCGTTGGGCGTACCCAAGCTTGCCAAATATTTGTTATCTGGACTGAAAGCCACAGCCCTCACCCCAAATGTATGTTCGTTCAAGATGTCAAGAGGAGTGTCTGAGGAGGTATCTTGTAGCGAGAATATCAAAACCCTTGGCGAATACCCAGTCTGCGTAACTATCAATAAGTAACCTGTTTATTTACTAAAAGATGCGACTTACCTCGCCTACAGCCAAAAATCTGCCATCCTGACTCATGGAAATACAAGTGGCTGCCTTGATTCTTTCCCTGCTCGTCCATGTCTTCAAAGGAGAGTCGCCCCAGTCAAGTGAAGTATTTGGTATTGAAGGAGAGTATGCAACTGGGCCTTCTCTGATTCCTAGCCCGGATCTGTTCCTGCTGTCATTGGCAGTGTTTATGGGTGTGGAAGGAGCGTTTGGAACAGGTGTATTAGCTGTGTTCTGAGGAATAGCAGTAGGTCGAGCTCGAAAAAACCGCTGCGTGTACTTGGAATCATCTCGGATGTTGACAACGACTGCGGCTGCTCCAGCGGTATAGCAGAATACTTTCGCGGAGATGAGGCTATCGAATGACGGCGGAGAAGACACAGTTGTCCCAATTATTCTTTTTAGAGATAGTCCTGACTCATATAGGTTGCGGGTCTTAATTGGGGACTTTTGGGATCGTGGGAAGGGGGGGTTCGAGGGCGTAAGCTTCAGACCGTTATTCGCAGTAAAGGGTCGCGGATTCGAGGGGGTAGAAGACATGATCGGCTACCAAGATTTGGATCAATTGGGTGAGATATTTTGTTTAGAAATTGAAGGTCGAAATTGGATCAACGATCGATCATTTAAGAGTCTTCCAAAGTGAAGTCGCCGTGGTACGGGTCGTATGGGAGACAAAAGAGTGTAGAGAACATGGGAGTAAAAGCTGTTTATGTCTTAGATACGGTATAGAGAGCAAGAATGTTTATGTTTACTTACAGTGTGCAATCCGAAGATTAAAGAGGGGAGCAGGAAAGCAAACGGTGAGGTTGGAAAGGAAAGAACAATGGGAGAAAACAAGAAGAAAGGGTTCGCTTTTCCAAACTTTGAGACTGATTGATCATTGGTCTGAATTGGTTCGTTCTTTACCGTTTATCTCGACGCGCTGGGTGTCACCCTGGCCTTGACCTTGGTGGAGGTCCGTGTTTAGCTGCAAAAACAAGGATTGTAAGGATGTTAAGGGGAACCGAGCTCAAGACTTTCTTGGGATTGAAACTATCTTCCGTTCGTAAACTTGACTTCTAAATCTCCTTTTGCCCTAGATGTCAAATGAAACTTGTTCTCAGAATTCTCCTCCCAAAGAAAGATTTCCCCAAATAACAATCCCCTCGCTCTGCCCAACAGCTATATAACAACGGCTATGTGACAACAAGCTATGAAAGCTGTACGCAGTAATGTGACCTGCTCTTTTAGCCGATCAAACAATATGATCCCCTTATATCAATGCATCCAATATTAGAACATCCGCAAAAGATTACTGGGTATAATTCCCCATATTGTGGTATATGCAACTATGTATACATAAGCATATTGATACACGCATATCGATACACGCATCCAACCAGATCTCAGAGTATGCGATCTCCAAGCCCATCCACGTCTTCAACCTCAACTGTCGGGCTTTCATTGGGCCGTCGCCTAGTAACCAGCGCATGTGGATCGATTTTAGGTGGTCTTCCCTTCCCAATGCCCAACTCTCTCCATTTCCGAGGGGGCTTCAATCCCAATTCCGCGTATCGACTCCATACACTCTCTCCTCGTTTGAACCAACGCCTATCGCGGTCCTCTTGCACTTCCGGACTTGGCTGCCATTTCGCTCTTAGAATCCTTCGGATAGCCTCTGAACTGACTTGAAAATCTGCAGCAAGCTTTGCGGTCGTATATTGGTCTGGCATCTGGGCATGGAGGGCACGTATTCCTACTTGTGCCTCGGGTGATAGCTTCTTCATAGGTTTCCAGCCCTCAGGAAACTTCTCTTTCAAGGCTGCCTTTTGAATTTGCCATTTTTCACGCTTTGGTGGCACCCAATTATCCTGCTTTGTAGTATTTTCGGCATCTTGGTGAAGCCTGGGTTCATGGAATCTCCGGACTTTGTCTAGAGGAGCTCGAAACGGTTTGGGGTCTTGGATATTATTTATAGTCTCGAGTTTGGTGCTCCTGAATCTAGTCGGTATAGAATTCGACATTTCGTCTTCTGGTCTCACGTTCTGGTCGATTGTAGCATTTCCCCCAGAATCGAACTTCTCTGGACGTCGCCTCTCTTTTGATAAACTTAACGTACGACCTAGGGCGCCTGTTCTCGCTCTAAAACTTGACTTCCCAAAATCTCTTCGACCCTCCACCACTGGTGTGACTTCTGATATACCAACCTCTTTCTGGGCTTTCGTTTGATGCCTCGATTTCTCTGCAATCGAGTCGATTGCGTCCATCGAAAACTCCTCAAAGGCGCTCTCCCAATGCCCATCTTTTCCATGCTCACTCGCATCCGTGATGGATTCCTCGAGACCCGTAGAATCTTTCAGAGATTCTTGAGACGTCGTTTTATTTGGTACAGACTGGCTCTTACTTTGCAAGAGGATGTTGGAGGGTGCATGATGATCTCGGAGCACTGATTGCTGCTGCCATCGAACTGCTCGAGTACTAAATCTTTGAAAGCCGTCGTGTTGTATCTGTCTAGGTGTTGAATGTATTATCGATGTAGCTAGATCGACTTGTGCTACATTTCTTATGAACAATCTGAGTGTTTTGCCGACACAGACACAGGACATTTCTTGCGGTCGATATTGATGTTGATCAAATGCATTAAAGGAGTTCGAGGGAAAGAAAATAAATGTTCAAGCGCAGCTCCAACGTCCTGAAATTTGAGGCTCTAATCGACAAGCGTGAAGAAAAGGGGAACATCTCCTGTTGAGCAAGCACAACTACCTCAACCCGGACTGAGCAAAACTTTACAGCGATCTCATAATAACATCTAGAAAGATATGAGATCCTTATTCAACATGATTTACATGCTTCTCCGCATTCTCTTTAATACTGACGCGGAGGAGATGTGAATAGGAACATCAACACACGGACATAAGTGCCGAGGACCGCTGACTTGCTCTACTGGCTTTTGTTTCGAGATGAATCCTTCCATTTCTGTTTCCACTCCAAACACTAGACGTACTGAGAGATATGATATCTTGTTCTTTCCTTACCTCTCTCTTCCCATATCGTTTTGCTCCTTTAGTCAATATTTAACATAGATACCTTTATTCTTTTGAGCGAACTATTCCTTCCTCTATGTCTTCTCTCCCACTTCTATTCCGGCGAAAGGATGAGAATACTCGTTATGCCTGGGGATATACTTTCCAATGGACCGACGAGCATTTAACAGCAGAGAATATGTATCCTCTAAAGTTCTCTTACGATGTCCTTGGAGAAGAGTGCTTAAACCGGTTAGATGCAATTTCGCCACCCTCAAATAGTGAGCTTCCTCGGAACCAAAGGAGGGTCCCGGGGAAAGAAGGAGAAACGAAACCAAAGAGAGATCTGTATGCTTTACTCAGGGATCATGCTTCGGAGGATCCGAAACTTCAGGAGTTATGGAATGAGGTTATTACGGCTCCGGAATGGGTGGATTGGAATCAGATCGCAAGGGGGCAAGATGTCTTCTATCGATATGGTGGTGTTGCTCTTACAGGCGTATGTTCTCTGACTTTGAGGGCTCTTTCCTAGGACTAATTAAGATCACAGCTTGCTTTTCAATCTTTGCTTGGTGGAATGGGTGCTGCCCGAGTGACTGAAGTGTTAGCTAGGACTGGTGGTTTCTCTCCCAAAGTAGCCAGGCATCGAATGTATGAAACAACCCAATATATTCTGCAAGTAACGAAATCACTAGAGTCTATTCAACCTGGAGGTGCTGGTCACCAATCCTCTATTCGCGTCAGACTCCTCCATGCTGCTGTCCGTCGTCGAATCTTGAAGCTCGCCAAAGAAAGGCCAGATTATTACAGCGTTGAAGAATATGGCATTCCCATCAATGATCTCGACTCCATGGCCACTATAGGAACTTTCTCTGCAACACTCATTTGGCTCGCTTTTCCTCGTCAAGGCATCTTCATGCGGAAACAAGAAATACTCGATTACCTTGCTCTCTGGAGACTAGTAGCATACTATATAGGAGCACCAAGCCATCCCTTTGAATCACCAGAGAAAGCCCAAAAATTCATGGAATCACTTCTCCTAACAGAAGTCAACCCTTCGGAAACCTCGAAAATTTTAGCAAACAATATCATTCTTTCACTCCAAGGCCAAGCTCCTACTTATGCTTCAAGAGATTTCTTGAATGCAAGTGCCAGATGGCTTAATGGAAATGAGCTTGCTGATGCATTAGCTCTTGGTCGTCCGAGTTTTTATTATTATGCTTTAGTGGCTGGACAATGTATTTTCTTTATGGCTATTTGTTATACATATCGTGCGATTCCTTACTTAGATCAACGCAAGATTGCCGTAAGTCACTCTTCTTAATCCCCCCCTGCCTTTCCCTCAT
Source organism: Chlorencoelia australis (assembly GCA_003988815.1). Classification (NCBI taxonomy): domain Eukaryota; kingdom Fungi; phylum Ascomycota; class Leotiomycetes; order Helotiales; family Cenangiaceae; genus Chlorencoelia; species Chlorencoelia australis. Next base: position 1,149,325 of record QYAN01000006.1, read on the forward strand.
CTCACCATCTCCCCCTCTCCTCCCATCTTCCTACCCACCAAACTAAAAACTAACACGCCCTCTCCCTCCATAAAGACACTCCGTAAGCTCTTCTACCACCTAATCATCGACGACAAAGCCCACGGACTCGGCACCGAAACCAATTTTGAATTGAAATACATCCCCGAATTCTCAACAACCACTTCTATGGGAGATTATGACGAGATGAATAAGTCGAAGACAGGAGTTGAGAGAAGGAATTTGAGGACGCTGGTTATTGCCAGTGCCGTTATTGGGATGTCGAGTTATTTTGGGGTGAAGGGGGCTTGGGGTTTGGTTGTGGTGGTTAGGAGGTGGTTGGCTGGTGGTTGATGAAGTAGGGAGGGAGGGGGGAAAAGGAAAGGATATGTATTAGGGAAGGGATTTGGGATATATTTCTCCCCAGCTAGTTTGGGATTTGGATATATGTTACTGTCAGATTGCAATATGTCTCTGATGGCTCTTCTTAGACATACCTTTAATATCAGAAATTGAGATGGCATCGTGTAGCTCATTCTCAAAAACATCTCTCATTTGAGATTATCTCTCATCTCCCATACCACTCAGATTCACATTCATGCTTCATAGTAACTTTTAGATTCTTCTCCTCTATCATACAATAGCTTATTACGTTCTTCCAGAACGCCAGCTATACCTCACCCTCTCAATGCTATGCAAGAACCAAACTCCCCAGATCGAGCAATGCTAATATACCGGTCCGAACAACGCCATAGACATGTAACTCAGCCTATCGACAGATATGATACAGAACGCATCCCGTTTCCTTCCTTTTCTATCCTCTCCCGAATCTATTGTTCCATCAATTCAACGGGCGGTCTAGAGGTATGTGCAAAAATCGGTTTCTCGTCCTCAATCGGACTAATCTCATTTTCGCCCGTCAAATCCTGTACACTTATAGCCGGCAGATTTGGAGAATGTCCATGTTCGCTGGGATCATAAATCGTCGTACTGCCACTCCTATCTCTCCCACTTCTTCCACCAATTTTTCCTCCCTCCTCACCATCGCTCACTGGACTTGTAGGAAAATCAGTCGCTGGTCTGTGATGCAATTTCGCCAACGCCTCCGCCAAATCCTCCGCATGAACCTGCTTGTTCGGTGCATCCTCCAACTTCATCTCCCATCCATGCGGTGGCGATGGCGGTGGTGAGATGAAGAATAGTTTACCGGCATCGGGCAGGTTTAAGTGTTCGTCTTTGGGTTCGATGGAGGTGGGTTGGCCGAAATAGACTTTTACCCGCTCGCCCATGATGGCTTCGCCATCGAGGATCTGGCGAATGCGGATGGCCGAATCTTCCGAGAAGAAGGAGACGATGATGCGTCGGAAAGATTTGAGGGGTGCCCAGGAGTGGATTGGTGCCGAGGAGTTGATGAGGTCTTTGATGGTTTGGAGGTTGTCGGCCCGGAAGATCTCGATGTCTTGAAGGTTGGTAATTAGGAGGGTGTTGGAGGGTGGTGTGGGTGCTTGGAGAGGAGGAATGGCAGATAAGTCGATGGAGAGAGGCGTTCGTGGGCGCGAAGAGGGTCGAGATGATTGTGTGGAGCTGGGAGGGGACATGGTGAGGAGATTACTGGCGAAGACTTGGATTTGCTGTTCGAGAGGTAGTCGAGAAGAAAGGAGATTAGAAATGGTAGAATTGGATGGCTGGAAAAGAATTAGAAGTCGGGAGGGAATTTTGTTGTCTTTGTACCTGCAAAGCGAAGTTGTAGTGGAGATGAGGAGGCAACTTCGCAACAGGCCTTGGCGAATATCTGTGATGAGGCAGTGTAACGAAAATTATTCCCCGGAAAAAAAAAAGAAAAGAACAGAACAGAATCTGCTTTTCCCGGAGCACAGCAGGTACGAAAGAGAAGCTTGTTTGCTATGGCTTGTATAGCCGTCAGACCTTCGGACTAACACAGTGGAGTTCAACAAGCGCCGCTGTACGTAGCTGCGAGGCTGAATAAGCTACGCTTAAGATGAGCTGTGAACTCTGAATCCGTTTATCAGCACTGCCCACAGCCCGGCCCAACTAGGTACCCGGAGAGATCCAAGGAGAATTGGCCACCGGTAAAGGCGAAGTAAGGTCTAAAAGTGCTGAGAGGAGTGCCTGCGGTGCTTGGGATTCGACAACGCGTGCGCAGTTCTCAACATTGCCCAGCGTGACTTGGACCATTCGAATGCCCAAATGCTTGGAATGTCTTATAATCTTAAAACCATACGCAATCTTCCCTCGAAAGGCGTTTCACAAGGTCGATTCAGTTGTCGTTCGTTGGCCGAAGGCTTTTAGGTTTCGTCCTTCCGGCCCCTTTTTGACCTGCTCTGCCTCTATTTTTCCAGAACTTTTTCCCCAAGCAGAGATAGAGATAGAACATCACATCGCATATACACCATGATACGGTTCCATGCACAGATACGGTTCAATGAATAGGAAGGGATAGAAATAAGTAGCAATAAATGCCAAAAAAGGTGATGTTTTTTATCGCCACTCGGACTTCTTCTCCTTCTGGGAAGTTCACGGTACGATCACATGATCAAGCTTAGCCGAGAGATCGGAACTACTGTAGTCCAGATCCATGCGAAGGCGCAGGCGCAGTAACTACGAATTATCAGCCTCGTAGATAGCCAACGTTTTTGCTTCCTCCCCCGGCTTCTCGTACCTCCACTTCCACTTCCAGCTCAGCCTCGAGCAGGAAGAGCGGCCATTCTTCGTCCAGATCTATTCCGCTCCCTTTATCACAACACCGCCGAGATGGAGATGGATTACGACCCAATGGTGATGGACACCGAGAGCGCGGGTCCTCAGGTGAAGATCTCAGAGGTATCTAGATTCGCAGGATTACTTTCTACATGACACGGGAACTCACACGCTTCTTCTAGACTGCACCACACAAAGTTAACTTCGAACTCTCCAATGTTGACCTCTCCTTCGCGAACTCTTTGCGCCGGGTTATGCTCTCGGAAGTTCCTACCATTGCGATCGATAAGGTGGAGATAGATGAAAACACATCGGTTCTAGCAGATGAATTCATTGCGCACCGCCTTGGTCTCGTTCCTCTTATCTCAAAGAATTGCGACGATGTCATCTATAGTCGGGATTGCGATTGCGACAGCTACTGCGAGTTATGCAGTGTCACTCTCACACTACACGCAAGATGCACTGGAGACGAGATCATGAGAGTGTATGCTCGGGATTTGGTTGTTGATCCTGCCCGTGCTAATAAATGGGTTGGAAATCCTGTCATCACAGATCCTGATGGACAGGGAACCGTTATTTGCAAACTCAGAAAGGGGCAAGAATTGCGAATGAAGTGTATAGCATTGAAAGGTATTGGAAAGGAACACGCCAAGTGGGCTCCGACCTCAGCAGTGGCTTTTGAGTACGATCCTCATAATAAGCTACGGCATGTGGACCTTTGGTTTGAGGAAGATCCTCTTAAGGAATGGTAGGTACTAAAATTCTTGGTATGATATGATATACTAAAGCAGGTTTTCAGGCCTCCCAGCATATACAAAGATTGGGAAGAGCCAGCTCAAGAAGGAGCTCCTTTCGATTTCGATGCCGAGCCCAACAACTTCTACTTCCAAGTTGAGAGCGCTGGTAATCTCGATCCGGATGCGATTGTACAACAGTCGATCAAGGTTCTTCAGCAAAAGCTCGCGGCCGTTATTCAAGATCTGACTAATGGAGACCATGGAAAAAATGGTATAAATGGTGGTGGATATGATGTTCCACAAAGTCCTGAGTACCAACAAAACGGCAACTCTTGGGATCAACCAGGATACACTACTCCTTATGCAAATGGGAATGGCAGCGCCTGGAGTGCTGCGGCTCAGGGAGCTAGCACCCCTTATGGGGCCACGCCTTATGGCCAGAACGGCGGATACTAAACGTTTAGATACACTCAGCTTCGTCAAGTCTCTTCACATATTCTGCAATCATCAAAAGCTTGGCTAGGAGGTCAAGGGCCTTAGACATGAGGATAATTACCTGCGGCGTTTGAGCGGTGATATTTGCAATCACAAAGTTATTTGGTCAGTGTATCATATGTAATACTAAAAATCAGCATTTCCGGTTCTGGCGTTTTGGAGGAGCAGAAGTCATTTACTTTGGTAGAACAGTGGCCCAAAAAAAAAAAATAGCCAGCCCCATTCCGAATGACAAATCATGATAGCCTAATGATACAGAAACGCCTATTCATTATGCTTCTATAATCTTCTCAACGCCTTCAAATCCAACGTGTAACCCATTTAAAAGTGTGTTTCTAGAGCGAATGTGTCGTCCCATCTAAGCTTTATTCCCATGTATGTTGATCCGTCCCAGTCTAATAATAATTATCAGATTTATTACACAGCCGTCTCAGCCTCTTGAATGCCTTTCAACGACCTATATACCTTCTTATGCTGTTCCAAGAATAAAAAAGTCGCGATAGTATGGGGGCCTAAAAATCAGTCTTTCTACACTTTATTTCTTTTTCTTCACACTTGAAATTGATGAAGTAACAACAATTAAAGAGCAATTTTTAAGGAAGGGAGGAGAACTCACCTAAGCGTATAAAACTCGGTACCCAGCCCCTAAACATCCATCCCACGCCCTCAACTCTGTATACATCTGCCAAGAGTTTCGCGAGTCCTTTACTCTCATGACTACTCATGATCCGCGTCTTAATAACATCCACAGGCGAGCAAACCGTCGTAGCTACGAACCCGGCCATGAAACTTGCAGAGAAATGTGTCGCCAAGTTATCTTCCAAAGGCGTATTTTGGATCAAAAATTTCTTGATGCCGTCATATGAAGCTAGCTGTGAAGCGGTCATCAGAACCGCTCTCATGCTATTTGGCCAGACACCTCGAAAGAGGGATTTCCACCCTTCTTCGCGCGTCATACGGAGGAGCCCGTCAATGGCATTTTTATAGTTTCGTCGTTGATCAGGGGGTAGAGCAGCATCGTGCTGCATGCGTACGTTCAGGACATCCGCAGGGTTTCCAGCGATGCCGCCGAGGAAACCGGATGTAGAAGCCATGGCTATGAGGGTTGGGAAGGAGGGCGATTTCGTGCTAGAGGCGAAATCGGCTTTCAGTTCTTCGTAGATGCCGAATCGGGTAGTCGAGTAGGTTATTTGCCGCAGCAGGGAAGCACTAAGTCCAGAATAGAGACCTAGGAAGCCACCGTTCTTGAAGACGTGGATGAATGTGCCGACCATAGTCTTAGGTGCATTTTCTGAACGGGTTTGTAGTCGTACCTGGGTTCATCAAGACTCAGCCAAAATCTCCGAGACAATAGCAAGCCGGATTTAAGAATTTACCTTCACTGTGAAAAGAATGTTAGATAAGGCATTTCCTTAAAGAGTCATTAGAGGCATACCAAGATCCAAAGGATGTGTAGTGCAAGCAGCAAAACAGCTTGCACTCCCACCAAACCAAAAAGGATACCTCAAATGTTCCCTCTCCCAAGCTTTCTTCCGCGACAGCTCTTGCGACTGCTTCTGCTTCTGCGTCGCCGCCGCCGCCGCAGCCGGCCCCGTCATCGTCTTCGCAGTCGACATTGATTGTGTACTTATGGCATTCCATTCAGGCTTAGACAACTGCGAGGGGGGGGGGTTCAGCCTTGAAAGCAAACAGAGGCCAATTGAGAGTATTTTCCCCTGAGAAAAAGAAATTTGTAGTACCCGGATTACGGGTATATTTCACGGAGTCAGATCGGACCCTATAGAATGGCACGGACCATTTGATTGGATGTCAAACGCCAAACTCTGGAGAGGTGTTTGTGGGAGTAGGAATAGGAAATTCGGAGTAGGTGCTATTAGGGTCGGGTTAAAGGGAGGTTCTACACTTCCCTCATAGAGAAGGCTATGAGGGATGTGCTCTGCCATGAGGGCTAAGTGTCTTAACTTGGTGTTTCTCAACCAGGTAACCGCGTCATTCCACATGGAGAAACGCTGCTTCCGCTGACCGAAATCCCTTGGACAATCTTATAGCCAATCAAACGTTTGTCAACACAGCTTCTCAATAGAAGGCTCAGAAGAGCACTTCAAAATCAAGATGCCACGGCTTTTCGCAACTAGGAGTTCAAATATCTCTACTAGGAGGCAAGCTCTGGCATTGTTCATTGGATTGACCAATGTAACATCCAAGCAGTTAGGTGTCTGCAGCCAATGCCGAAGCTATTCTGCTGTAGCAAATGCAGCTCCGAATTCTCCCTCTCCAGTTGCCAAAACAGTCGCTATCGATGGTAAGACTTACCAAACAGATGAATGGCACAATGTCTCTCCAACAATCACTTCCTCCATCTCCCGCAAACTCCATCTCCAAAAAGATCACCCCATTTCCATAACCCGTTCTATCATCGAATCTCGATTCCCAGCTCCCAGCTACAAATACTACAATGATTTCTATCCTGTTGTCTCTACCCTTCAAAACTTTGACTCTTTAGGCTTTCCTCCAGAACATCCAGGAAGATCAAAAACAGATACATATTACATCAACAAAAACACCGTTCTCCGAACCCATACCTCCGCCCACGAAGTTGAAGTCTTCCGCGCCAACGAAAGCGAAGGCTACCTCATATCTGCAGATGTCTACCGTCGCGATGCCGTCGATCGCAGCCATTACCCCATCTTCCACCAAATGGAAGGAGCGCGAATGTGGGATCGGACAAAAGTGCCCAACGGCGATATCGCCTCTGCAGTCTGGGCTGATTTCGAAAAATTACCTAAACATACCATGAAAGTGGAAGATTTAGGGATTGATTACGAGAAGAACCCATTACAGAAAGAACATACCAAAGAAGAAGCGGAGGCTATTGCAGCACATCTGAAAAGGTCATTGGAATTGATGGTTGTGGAGGTTTTTGAGAAGGCGAAAAAGGCTGCTATGAAACAGGATCCTAGATATGTAGATGTGCCTTTGGAGGTGAGGTGGACTGAGACGTATTTCCCGCATACGAGTCCTTCGTTTGAGCTGGAGATTTTTTGGCAAGGAGATTGGTTGGAGGTTTTGGGGTGTGGAGTGGTTACTCAGGATGTGTTGCAGAAAGCGGGTATCCCAGACCAGATTGGATGGGCGTTTGGAATTGGGTTGGAGAGGATTGCCATGCTACTTTTTGAGATTCCTGACATTCGGTTGTTTTGGTCGAAGGATCCACGGTTTTTAGGGCAGTTTAAAGGGGTGAGTGAGGATTTGGAGGGCTTGAGGAGGTTTGTGCCGTTTTCGAAACATCCGGCTTGTTATATGGATGTGGCTTTTTGGTTGGGTGAAGAGGGGGAGGTACATGAGAATGATGTGATGGAAGTGGTTAGGGATGTTGGGGGACAGTTGGTGGAGGATGTGAGGAGGACGGATGAGTTTACGCATCCGAAGAGTGGGAAGAAGAGCTGGTGTTATAGGATTAATTATAGGAGCTGGGAGAAGACGTTGACGACTGAGGAGACGAATGGCATTCATAAGGAAGTTAGGAAGGCTCTTGAAGAAAGGCTGAGAGTCCAGTTGAGATGAGTGATGTTGTATGATTATTAGAGTGTTGAGATCAGAAACTAAGATGGCGGATCACTCTCTCCTCATATAGCATTCAAGCCTTCTTTCATCTCTTTCCACATGCAGCATATAATCATATGAAGATCTCTTACATCACTGTCTAGCTCCTTAAAACCGAAACTAGATACTCAACCACTTCTCGAGAGGGACAATCTTCATTCCTTCCAATCATCCATTTTTCCACAACGATCAAATCATGGCAGGAAACTGCCCAAATTTAATGGATAGGAGAAAACACTCAGTATGTATATCTTAAATGAAGGGTCAGGAATGCAGTTAACCTCCTTCCCTCCACTCCACACCTACTTCAATCTCCATATCATCCAATATCTTAAACTTTATCCTTTCCTATGCTAACAAGGAGCCTTAAAAAACAGGTACCCCCTCCAAAGACGCAACCTCAACCCAACAAGTAAAGAGTAATGCGGAAGAGAAAGAACATGAGGAGAGAGAAAGGGTATGGGTGTGGGAGTGGTGTTGGTGCTTGAGACCTTTGACGGAAAGTTTGCCTGGTTTAGCTGGAATACCTGCATTGTAAAACAAATAGCATGTAGGATGTGATTTGTGATAGATATGTGGTATGCTTGCTTGTTGGTAAGTGCTTGGTGCATGCTTACCAAAATACCGGGAATATGTGATACAACAGGAGGGGGTGGTCGCATGTTTTTCTCTAAGATGACGATGATGTTGCAGAAACACTTCCATTGGTCCTAGGATCGTTTGGTATGCTTTTTGTAAGGGCTACCTTTTAAGTCTTTTATTATTATCATGAGAAGCTGCGCTATGAGATATGTATTAACTGTCCTTTTTAAGACTCGAAATCCTCACAATAGCCTCAATTGTGATCTCTCTTCCCGAAGCCGATATTCCCTCCGAGGTGGCTCACTCTTCCGAGATTACTATTTAAGTACCAAGGCAAAGTTGCGTGCATACAGACGCACATAAGATAGAGAGATGGCTACTTTACCCAATCGGGACTGACGAGTCTGCTTGCACAGAAAGTATTTATATGAGGGGCTTACATCACACTATTCAAAGGCAGCTTTGATGACCACCCTAAGACTGATGATTCTCGGTCATACCTGACAAAAATGCAGAGATGTCAAGAAATTACACTTTTGAATTGTCCCATCAGGTGATGAAGATATCGTCTTAGCCCCCTCCGCTCCCCCTCCTCCACATTCCCAACCCCAGATGGAGGGGCCATCTTAGTTTGCTCTCTCTTGTCGGTGTTGGGCTGATCTTCAGCCCCCCCACGGCGAAGAAAGGCGGGAATGCTGAGACCAAGTTCATAAAGGCTGAGAAAAGAAGAGCTGTTACTCGCTCGGCTTGATGGATGAACGCCGCAACAACAGCCCCGGTTCCATGGCACAACCAATCGAGACCGTCTGTCGCTTTGTCCATGGTGCAGCAGACTTCGATAATCACTCCATAATAGCCGGGGTAATGGGGTTCAGAGGTAACCTGCGAAAGGGTTAAGCTTCATCCGATCTTCTAAAATACCTCAGGGCTACCCTTTACTCCGAAGCAGACGACAAAGGCACCCTTTTTTTACTTTATCTATCTCAACTCCCTCCTCATCCTCTTCTTCCTCCCTACATCATCACTACTTCCTCGCGCTTCCTCTCCCCCTCCGCCGCCCCCGGACAACTAACTGATATCATCCTGTGTCGTCTTGTGCTACAGCACTACATCAAACGCTAAACTCTCTGCAGAGGATTCAGCCCTTGCATGTCAGCCTCTTGCGAATTGAGGATCAAGAACTTCTGAACTTGAAAGCAGAAGCAGAACTTCATCGCCACTTCTTATATAATCGCTCTAATTGGCACAAATTCCGAAATCATGTCTGAAGGAGCTGTGAAACCGACCAACCTGGTCGTAGCTGAAGCTCTTGAAGTCGATACTTTCCGTGAGTTCAGCTCTCTGAGGGAAAGAGGCAATTGCTGACCATTGTGTCTCTAGATCCCCCGCACAAAATGTTTTTAAGTCAGTTTGCTTTCTACCCCGCGATAACGAGTCGCCCGCGTTTCAATTATACTTACAGTCTACAGAACATCCAAGCAAACCTCATTTGACTGGTCAGTAGTTCTATGTCTCATATTTTCTCAAATTTCTGCTCTTCTGACGCAAAACAGGCCTGGACGAATACAAAAAACTATACAACGAGTCTATTACTGACCCACATAAGTTTTGGGCTAGATTAGCTCGGGAACTTCTCACATGGACGAGAGATTTCCAGACTGTGCACACGGGATCTCTTTTAAATGGAGACAATGCATGGTTTTTGGAAGGTCAACTCAATGCCTCCTACAATTGCATTGATCGTCATGCCATCAAAAACCCCGACAAACCAGCCATTATCTACGAAGCTGATGATACGAACGATGGCCGTACTCTCACCTACGGCGAGCTTCTCCGCGAAGTCTGCAAAACTGCTTATGTGCTCAAGCAGATGGGCGTGAAGAAGGGCGATACAGTTGCCATCTACCTACCCATGATTCCCGAGGCGGTTATTGCCTTTTTAGCATGCGCCCGTATTGGAGCTGTGCATTCCGTCGTTTTCGCGGGATTCTCATCTGACTCTCTGCGCGATCGTGTCATTGATGCGCAATCGAAGGTCGTCATTACTAGTGACGAGGGCAAGCGAGGTGGAAAACTGATTGGGACAAAGAAGATCGTAGATGATGCGCTCAGACAATGTCCAGATGTCACTCATTGCTTGGTTTACCGGCGTACCGGGGCGGATGTACCGATGACTAAGGGCAGAGATTGGTGGTGGCATGAGGAGGTTGATAAATGGCCGGCGTATATTGCGCCTGAGCCTATGAATTCTGAAGATCCTCTGTTTTTACTCTATACCTCTGGTTCGACGGGCAAACCTAAAGGTGTTATGCATTCCACCGCTGGATATCTCTTGGGTGCTGCTATGACCGGAAAGTACGTCTTCGATATTCATGACTCGGATAAATTCTTCTGTGGTGGGGACGTTGGATGGATTACAGGACACACATATGTCGTTTATGCTCCTCTTCTTCTTGGTGTTGCGACTGTTGTGTTTGAGGGTACTCCAGCGTATCCTAACTTTTCGAGATACTGGGATGTGATTGAGAAGCACAACGTTACTCAATTCTATGTTGCTCCCACAGCTTTGAGACTACTCAAGAGAGCTGGTGATCAGCATGTTAAGGCGCAAATGAAGCATCTCAGAGTTCTGGGATCAGTTGGAGAACCAATTGCTGCTGAAGTTTGGAAATGGTATTTTGAAATTGTTGGAAAAGAAGAAGCTCACGTTGTTGATGTGAGTGATTTGAAACATTGAAAAGAAAGAAAAAAGGTTGCTAATTAGAATATAGACATACTGGCAAACAGAGACTGGTTCTAATGTCATCACACCTCTAGCTGGTGTTACTCCCACCAAACCAGGGAGTGCCTCCCTCCCATTCTTTGGCATCGAGCCTGCGATCATCGACCCCGTTTCCGGCGAAGAAATTCACGGAAACGATGTCGAGGGTGTTTTAGCTTTCAAGCAGCCATGGCCAAGTATGGCTCGCACAGTTTGGGGGGCACATAAGAGATACATGGATACATATCTGAGTGTCTACCCTGGCTATTACGTAAGCTCTCTTTTGTTCCCTGTTTCAAGATTACTTGCTGACTTTCCCAGTTTACTGGAGATGGAGCAGGCCGTGATCATGAAGGCTACTACTGGATTCGCGGACGAGTCGACGACGTCGTAAACGTCTCAGGGCACCGTCTCTCCACCGCCGAAATTGAAGCTGCGCTCATCGAGCACCACGCTGTAGCCGAAGCCGCGGTTGTAGGAATCAACGACGAGCTTACGGGTCAAGCCGTCAACGCCTTCGTCGCTATCAAAGACGGAAATGAAATCAATGACCAATTGAGGAAAGATCTCATCCTACAAGTCAGGAAAAGTATTGGACCGTTTGCAGCGCCGAAAGCGGTTTTTGTGGTTCCGGATTTGCCCAAGACGAGGAGTGGTAAGATTATGAGGAGAATTTTGAGAAAAATTCTTGCGGGTGAGGAGGATCAATTGGGTGATGTTTCTACTGTAAGTCTCCTTCTATTTCTCGAGGAAAGTAAGAAACTGATAAAATAATAAAAGCTCTCCGACCCAAGCGTAGTCGATAAAATCATCGAGACTGTTCATGCATCAAGGAAGAAGTAGATTGAAGAGGCCAAATCAAAGACAGGGATGGATAGGAGTAGCGGATCTTTTCGCAAAACAGACTTTTGGATGGGGTCTATTTTGATGTGATCTTTATTATTATTACTTCTGCGTCTGTCAGACAGCTTTATTTTTGGTTAATTTGTTTTTCATAGCAATGGCAATGGATTCTTGGATCTTGTGCTGTGCTCTTTTGCTCGCTGGAGTGGCAAAGCAATACCCTAATCCAAGAGCTCATGGTTATCTTTACAGTGCCTTCAATGCAGATTTCACAAACCACATTCGCGTCTTGTCTTGTCCGACATCATCACTCTTAAGCAATTATGAAAACCAACGCCCTCACTACTTTGAAATCCTTCAAACCGAAAAGAAGACCTTAGCATAGCCTCTTCTTTCCCCTACGCCTCTGCAGTAAGAACTCTAAAGGAATGATTGGACACAGCTAATTCTTTCGATGTTAGATACTCCGGAAAGGATTCGCTTCGAATTCTAGGCTACTTTGTAAGGGGCCCTGGCTGCTTGAAGGATTCTGGACAGGAGATGGAGGGATTGTTCAATATTTAAGGAGGTGTACATGATTAGGAAGGATTTTTGGAGACGCTTTTTGTACAAGCTCATTACAGTAGGGAGAGAAAGATTTATGTAAAGAATAAATGGGAGTTGGCTTTGAGGCTGAGATATAAATAGAATAAGGGGCGAGTTCTGAGCAAAAGTTGAAGCAATTCATGCAGTTTCATAAGCTGCATGAGATTGTTCTCACTCCCTGACCTAGAGATGTTATCCGATGAAAAGGAGCTATAAGCTTATACAACGTGTGAAAATCTTGAGATGAAAAGTCACTCATGAGACGATGTTAGTGCCACTTTTTCTTAAGATGGGTAGATGGGGTTGAGTTTGATAGCAGGCGCTTGATGTGAAAATCAATATTCCTTCAATATATACATATGTGCTTCGCCTCTAAAAGTAAGTCAATTAAAGTTAAAAATATAGTACAATTCAGATAGGGTTGGAATGAATTGTGATTGTGATTAAAGAGCGGATAGTGCTGTTCCCAAGACTTTGTATTCTTTGTCTTGTCCTGAAGTAGAGATTCAACTCAATGTTTGCTCTAAACGATTAGCTCCTCCCACCTCAATCAACAATTTGGAGCCGAATGCAATATCCGACTCTTCTTCTTTATCATCATCATATTATTCTTTCTTGTCAGCCTCCGGCATTGATTTATTCGATGCAAGCGGGTCGATGCTGAAACCATAGCCAACAGAAACACTTTACTGTTTCCGGGCACAAAACACGGCACATCTGCAGTACCCTCCACCACTGAATGCAGAGGATCCTGAAAGACCCAAGGAGACCCGGCCTCTTTTCTCACCTACCCCCCGCCCAGTTCCTCTTCTCTTGGTTCTGGCTTCTTTCATTTCAACTATTCTCTCTGAAGCACTACTACCCCCTAATAATTAAACAAAGCAACATCTTTCGACAGTCATTCGTTTCTTCGCTGGTCGATCACTCAAATTACCTTAATTCTTATCGCAAAACCCCTCCTTCCCCATGCTTTCGTCTTAACCATCAAATGAACAGGAGAACATCGCAGTCTGTTGGTACTTGAAGAGAGGGAGATAGACAGACAGAGAGACAGACAGAGGAGCGAGAAGCTAGGCACAACCAACAATCCAAGGGCTTGTCCTCGAACTCTTTTAATTGTGCTGCGAATATGTACTTGCTGCGAGGAATAGTGAAGGCTATTTTCACAGCTTCTTGTTTGTTACCTCTGTCTCACTGTACGTTCATGCATCCCACCTATTTCCCGCCCCCCACTGTCTCCAACTAACGAATAACCTTTCTTCAAAGCACATTCCAATGAGCGGAATCCCTTAACGTATGTTTCACTCGTCGAAAATGCGAATATACGGATGCCTTCGCATCGAGTGCATGCTTCATCCTCCTTCGACTTGATCTTTGATTTACATCAGGCAAAGCAGAGGATACGGCTGAAATTACAGCCCAACCACGACGTTATTCAAGATGGAGCGACCGTTAGATATATGGCGCCCGATGGGTCGATAAGGAATGAGGAGGTACTTGATCGGAGGGACTATAAAGTGTTTAAGGGTCAAGCACTGTTACAACATAGCCCTGGCGCGGAATGGACGAATGTTGGTTGGAGTCGCATAGTCATACATCAAGATGGACCAGATCCTATATTCGAAGGGGCTTTTAGAGTTGATGGGAATCATCATCATATACACACGAGAACACATTTTATGCAGACGAGGGTTGCGTTGGATCCGATACTGGAGGATACGGGGAAGGAATATATGGTTGTGTTTAGGGACTCGGATGTTAGTAGCAATGCCGACCTGGACAGCGACGGACTATTGCATGGAGATCTTATAAGGAAGAGTGCGGACGAGTCGCCATCTTGTTCAGCGGACGGTCTTTCATTTAATACTGATATTGATCATCCGATATTTAAGGGGATGGACCAACCGACGCCTCAGAAGGAATTCTTTTGGGGATCTCGGTCAACTCGCTCTATCTTCGGACGACAAATCGACGGGACGACTTCTGGAAATGGTGCAGGTGTTAACTTGACTAGCACTATTGGGTCTACGTCTGGATGTCCATCAACTCGAAAGGTTGCCTTGGTGGGTATCGCAACCGATTGCTCCTATACGGCTGTTTTCAATTCTTCCTCAGCTGCACGAGCAAATATCATCAATGTCGTCAATTCTGCATCGGTTCAATACGAAGATAGTTTCAATATCACTCTAGGTCTACAGAATCTTACCATCAGCGACTCTACTTGTCCAAGCACTGCTCCAGCCTCTGCTCCGTGGAATGTTGGATGCTCCAATAATACCTCAATTCAGGATCGTCTGAATGATTTCTCGGCTTGGAGGGGTAACAGTGCTGATACAAATGCCTATTGGACGCTCCTTAGCACCTGCAATACTGGATCTGCGGTCGGTCTGGCCTGGCTTGGACAAGCTTGTGTCACCACTGCACAAGTAGCGAACACATCTTCAACCTCCTCAGAAACTGTCAGTGGCGCAAACGTAGTTGTAAGGACTAGTACGGAATGGCAGGTTTTCGCACACGAGACCGGCCATACTTTTGGAGCCGTACATGATTGTACTTCTGAAACATGTAGCGATGGCACCACTGTGGCAGCTCAACAATGCTGTCCTTTGAGCGCAAGTACATGTAATGCTGGGGGAGTATATATCATGAATCCATCTACCGGTTCGAACATCCAGAAGTTTTCCGCTTGCACGATCGGCAATATCTGCTCTGCTATTGGAAGAAACAGTGTAAAGACAACCTGTTTGACGAGCAATAAAGCTGTTTCTCTCATTTCAGGCAGTCAATGTGGGAATGGAATTGTGGAATCCGGAGAGGATTGTGATTGTGGTGGAACGAGTGGTTGTAAAAACAATACATGCTGTGATCCCACGACATGTAAATTCACCACAAACTCAGTTTGTGATCCCAGCAATGAGGATTGCTGTACCTCGAGCTGTCAACTCGCCTCGAAGGGTGCGGTCTGCCGTGCTAGTACTGGTGTCTGCGATCCAGAGGAGACGTGTACAGGTGGTAATGCTACTTGTCCCGCAGACACCGCTGCTCCTGATGGTATTTATTCATTGTCTTTTAGTGTCGACTATTTACTAATTTTCTCCAGGAACTTCATGTGGCAGTGGGTCTTTATCCTGTGCTTCTGGACAATGCACATCTCGCGATCTCCAATGCGTAACTCTAATGGGTTCCGATACCCAAGGAAACGATACATATTCTTGTCCTAGTGCTAGCGGTAGTTGTCAAATCTCCTGTGGATCTCCAGAATTCGGTTCCGGAATATGCTACTCCATGCAACAAAACTTCCTCGACGGAACTCCTTGTTCAGATTTCGGAACATGTGACAATGGACAATGCAACGAACCAAGCGCTTTGAAGCAAGTCGAACTCTTTGCGCACAAATACAAGGCAAAATTCGCCGGAATCGTGATTGCCGTAGTTGTTGTGGGAATTATCATAATTTACTTCGGCTATAGGTGTTGCTGTGCAGCCAAGAAAGTAAATGCCGCAGAGAGGGCACATAAACTAGAAATAGCGCAGTATACTAGAGGAATGAAACAAGAAAGGGGTAATATACTGAGGGCGGCTGTGGAGAAGACGAGAGGGGGCCCGGAGGATACGTTTGGTAATTGGATGAACACTGCGTACACTCCAGAGTCTCCTGCTCCTCCGAGATATACATATCGTTGAGAAGAGTGAGTTATATCATCATCATCATCATCATCATCATCATCATCATCAGTGGCATTGGAGTATTAGGTCTTTGAGGATAAACTGGGTATTATACCCTTACATTGTATTGGGTGGTTTGTTTCTCTCAGGGATAGGTGGATGCATCGCCTCGGCGTTCTTTTTTGGGTTTTGATGGTTTATCACTCCAGGTTTAAGGGTGAAGCATACATGTAGGAGTTCTGGATAGGGCGTTATGATAATGACGATCCAGACAATTATACATTATATCACAGAGATGGATGGATGAACAACAGCAAGGAAATGCAGTTCATTCTGGATTCTGGAAAAGAGGATATGGAAGGGGGATATATAATATAAATACATGGATGGGGCGAGAGGACTCAGAAGAGAGGGAAAAGACGAGGAAGAATGTTGTGTACGTAGATAGTGGAAGAGAAAGGCATCAAGCCAAAGTTTTTCAAGTTCACCTTTTAGTTTGGTATATTTCAATTGCATTTTTTCCGTGATCATTAATACTCAGCTGGCTATCCATGGGCCTCTGTGCTGTTGATGTGGTTAGGGTAGTTCTTGGAATTGAGAGAAGATATCTGGCTGAGGCCTAGATATCTTTGGCTCTACCTACTAGGCAGAGAGGACCTCGATTGTTCTACATGGTCTACAGCTAATACAGAACAACATAAATTAAATATATATATATATTCTCAGCTTGGGGTGGGATCACCAAAATTAATCCTTTGCTACCATACATAAGAATTCAAACATAGTACTCAACTTAAAGATTACTATTCATTGAAATATTTTTTTTTTTTTTTAAAAAAAAGTCTTCAAATATTAATAAGTTATCTGTACTTCCAAGTTATATTTTTGTAAAGTTAATAAATATATTAGATTTTGCTTTTAATTCACATGTGCTATCAAATTTAGAAATAATTTAAATAACGGATTGTTGAGTTTTTATGGATTTTATCCTAATGCTTAATAAACTCCAACGCTGACTGACTGACTGACTCCTCAAACACCATCGTTCCCTTTTTCTTAAAGTTGATTAAAATATGGCCGTTTCTGTTATCCATTTCTCGATTTTCCGTAATCAAACTCCTATCAAATCAAATCAACTCCTCTCATCCCTCCTCCCCACCTCCTTTTCTTTCTCCCTCTCCGTCTCCCTACGACCACTCTTCCCAGCCGCAGTAGCAGTAGAAGCGCCTCTCAAAGCTTCTGCATTCCTCATAGCTCGTTCACGTTCCCGCTCAGTCTCGGAAATCAATAAATCGCTCGCGGTACCGGGTTTCAGTGAGTCTTCTGATGGGTCGAAGACGAGATCATTGGAGGAGGTGGAGGAGGTAGAGAAGCCGCAGAGGATTTTTTGCAATGAATGGCGCGCTTGGGGTAGCGTCTGTGTGGATGGTGAGCGGAGAGGGGCAAAGAAGGGGAGGAGGGTGAGAGAAATACTTGACCGAGTGCTTGGGCGCGCATCATCACGAGTTCTGGACGGTCGAGGATATTGGCTGCGTTGCGGCGGCGGGTGACGGATTCGAAGGACTCGTTGCCAAACCTAGAAAGATGTGTTAGAGAGAGGTTTGAGGGGGGTGGGACGTAGATTCAGAATAGGGTTGGGTTTTGAGGAAGAGATTTAGGGATAGTGCTGAGCCGAGGGAAGAGAATGTGTAGAGATACTTGTGTCTTAATGAGAGCAGAACAGGATTATGAAAAGGATAAAAGTGTAGTAGAGATCTAGCTATACTGATAGAAAGCCCTCGCCTCAACAGAAATATAGAAATCAAGATAGCACTACCATCAAATTACAGCATTCCCTGATACTCAGCTCTTTCCTCTTCGAAATCCAATAAAATCCCTTATTCCAGAAAATAAAAAAGCAGATTTCAAACACAAAATCCAAAAAAACAAACCAATCATAATTCTTAGGACCCAACTCCTCAGAATCCGAATCATCACCATATGGATCCTGGCCTCTGGCCTGTCGATCTCGCATCAAAGCTGTGAATGGTTTTGGCACTTGTTTCGATCCATGGTTGGATTTATTAGGGGTTTGTTTATTGTTGTTGTTGGGCCGAGTAGAGGAGCTAGGACTTTGGGTATTTTCGCTGGAGGCGGAGGCGTGTGATGACATCTTGGTGGGTGGGTGTTCAGAGGTGGGTATTTTGGTGAGGTTTCCTGTAATGAGATGTTGTTTTGGATGGAGCAGATTTTTGATATAACTCTGAAAGATGTTGAGAGAGATTTAGAGGTTCACCTTGTTGTGACAAGGGCTGGGTAAAGTTCGGATGGCGGAGTAGAAAAGGAAGGGAACATGCTTTCTTTTGACGACACGTCCTAATTGGTACTGAGGAAGGAGTGGTCATTGTCACTTGAAAATATTGTCGTAATTCCCGATTTTGGTGTGAGCTTTGCTGCGACGAAGGTGCTGATAGTTCGACTGAAAGCTCTAAGAAAGACAGCTCTTTCACTGCCTCAAAAGAACACTATTAATTAGCACAGAGTTGTCACATTCAGATGAAGCCTTTACTGGGGTTCAATAGTGGCATATGAAAGAAATTGCCAAGCTATCTTCATTTCAGAGAGGTTTCCTTCAATAGGGCCCTAGTGGGTTTTCAAAGACAACCGCTTATTATTTTAAGAGTGTTGGGTTTCTTACGCAGATGAACTCTCTTTTGGGTTTTAAGAATGGCATGAGCAGGCTTGCCATACAAGAAGTATCTCTGGTTGTATATCTGTCTTCACTCTAGAGAGCTTTCTCTCTACTCTCTTTCCTAGACGAGGGGCTCCTAGAGGATCTCCAAAAGATAACCATTCATTCCATGGCCTCAAGAAATACCAGCCTTCACGCCCAGATGAAATATATGGGACTTCATAATGGCATGAAAGGCTCCAGAAAGCTCCTTTTCTTCTGGTTTCGGACTATGTGGCCCCAGAATATTCTCCTGCTTCAGAATGCTAGTTTTCTCGTCCAAGTGAAGTCTCTGGGTTCAAGGAGGGAATGATAGGGCTTGCTGGGCAAGAAATATTTCCATAACAATAAAATTTACTTCAGAATGCCTCCTAATCTCCAGCTTTGGATGATTCTGATGGTAACAAGAAGGATCTTGAAAAAAGGCTGCTGTTTCAAAATTAACGAAGATGTAGCCCACAAGAAGTCTCTGCTAGGTTCTAGAAATAAGAGCATATCTAGTCACCATAGATGCTTGATTCTTCTAAGTGTTGCTTGGGCCATTTGAAGGGAATAAGCAGATCCCCAATTATGAATTTCTATTCCTTTCAAAGGCTCGAATATTTTATGTAGAATAAGGCTAGTTATTATTAGGAGCAGCATTAAGCTGTTGTCCGGACGAAATGTCACATGAGGCTTTGAGGAAGCTACAAGCTTTATTTCTCCCATATATGATTACTAAAATTAACCTGCCTTTGCACAGACCGACAACCTTTCATTCTTGTTCTTTCTGGTGATTTTGAATGCCAATTTCCAATTAATTTCATTCTTAGAAAACCTTGCTGTTGACTTTCATCTCTTCATATTTGAATTCTCTGAGCCTTCCATTTCATCCAAACGTCAATATTCCATGCTACCCAACAGTTATTCACTAATGTTTAGCTAGGCTAAGGAACTTCAGCTTTCTTCTACCTTCAACAACACCTCCTTGGAGTTAGCACAACGCTCTTCGATTTATGCCATTAGCTGTTTATTTTTCTCGTTAAGTTACAGCTTGACAATTCTACATTTTGGCTTCTTTGCTGGATCCTGACATATCGAAACTTCGTTCGAGGAGCCTGTGCAAAACTCCTCTTCCTTGTCTTCACGCATTGGACCTTTGCTGCTACTTCAAGATACCCGTCCGCAAACGGTTCCACAATAGAGACTCCTCTTTTGTGCTCAGTCACATTGTATTTTAATTCGACAGATCGCAGCATTAAGTACTCTCGTTCCGCTTCGTAGGTCCTTCGTCCAAACAAAGTCAAAACTGAGAAGCATGGAAGAGTACATATTTACTCATAAAGGAGATCCTTCTCGAATCCCTGTGGCACCTAGCACACTCGAGGCTTATGGGCGTATGAGAGGAGAACTTCATAATATACACCCTCTACACCAGGCTTTGTTCACTGGTCCAGATCGAGCAACCGATCCCCCGTTCAGTCTTCCATTGGTTGGTGCTGATGAGGTACTCAACTCATTTGTTGCCGATACAGATGCTCTACCCAGATCCCCAAGTATTCCCTTCAGCAAGTCTTCGCCCTCGGCCAGCCCCAGGAACAAGACCCTTTGGTGGGACCCTCTTGTATCAGTAGCCAGCGTGCCACGATCTTCTACAAAAGGATTCTCGTCACTACCCAAGGAGCCAACTCAAGAGACGTATGCAGAATACAAAGAGAAGAACCCTCCAATTTCCAAATATAACCATTATAAAGGCCATGAGGTATATGGAAACTTCGGATATGTGAAATTCGCTGGGGAATGGGCCGACCCGGACAGTAATCGAGATCTTCATGAGGCATCCGAGGGCGTTCCACACGAGTTCCGACATGATCTTCCTGGCTCGAATACCCTGGGTCCTGTTATTCTCGGTCAAGAAGATATGGACAAATTCTACGATTGGTACACGGCGGAGGTAACTGATGAGACTGACGAAGAGGGAGATCCACGCAATTATCGTATAACTCCAGAAGCATTTGCAAAATGGGCAGTCGGAGTTAGTGGACCAGGCGATGCTTATTGTGAAGATCAAGTTGGACCTCAAGTAAGACACCTATTTCTAAAACCCGCCGGTCTAAGGCCTCAAATTTGGAACAAGAATAATTGACTAATACATTTGGACAGCCTAAGTGGACAGACGGGAAGCAAGGTTATATTCCGCCACCTGTATTCGTGGTTCCTCCTCAACGTGACATTTTTACGGGAAGTTTGCTTTCTGGGGATTATGAAATAGAAGCAGAACCTAACCTCCTTTTGGAGCCTGGAGGTAATAAAGTATTTGACTAATGCGAATATCATAGCTAACTTATTTTAAAGGTGTCAAGATGCTAAACAAGCCTGATCGGTTTAGTATGATGAATCCAGCAGCGAACCGAGCGATGACAACAGCTCACGCAGCAGAAGAAGGCGATGCTGAAACACCTCTAGGAAGCGATTCTGGAGCTCCTTCTGATATTGAAGGGTTTACATCCGAAGCAGCATACAGAGACATGGAGAATAGCATGCCTGGAAGTGGTCACAAGAAGTTCAACATGTTGAAGGCCAAGATATTGAGTCGGAAAGCAGATGTTGCACATCTCCGCCAGGAGAATTTGTATGTGGTTCAGAGACGCTACCAAGCAGGTGCCACCCTCGAACAAGTCCTCCAGGAAAACTTCTTCATGAAGCTTTACCGCGATACATTGCCCAACCGGCTATTTCCTACACCCTCAACTAGCACTCGTACAACGGCTGAACGTCACATGCAAGAGCTTGCAACATCCCTCAAGAATGATTCTCGAATCACAAGGGGGTTGACGGATGAAGTTCTCCAAGATCTTCGAGCCATTGAGTGCGAACTAGTGAAAGCTGCTGAGGAGAAGAAAATGTTGATGGCGGAGCTAGGCATCACTGATGAGGTACAGATTGCCTTCATGATGCCTCAAAGAGTCATTCAACCTAGGTTTCGACTTGAGATGGTGCAACCGTACCAAGAAGGTCCTGCGAACCCCCCTGAAGTACAGCAAGCCCCTCAACAGCAAGCACATCAAATACCTCAAGTTCCCCCAGGACTTTAAGACTTTACCCAAAGAAGCCACCCGACGACCTAAAGCACCTTTCCCCTTCACCTCAAAGGCAAAGGCAGCTTAGTGGTGACGTTAGTCACGATTATGCTATATGGTCAATATCTAATTGACTATGGCCCTGACTCTTTCCAAATCGCGTTTTCTTATGAGCTAGGCGTTCATTTTGTTGCGTTCTCATTTCGTTCATGTGGTTAAGTTTCGGCATTATCAACATAATCTTCTAAGTTGGTCAAAATCGTTTTCCTTTTCTTGTCAGATGGACGAAGGGGGATGAACGATTCTAACCTTTCTAGAGACTATTCTGCTGTCATCTCAGCTGGAACTGCGAAGGATTCGAACAAATTATGAATCATTCGAGCAGGTTTCGGTAGGTACAGCTGCGATGATTTGATTTTCTTTTAATTTCAAGAGAGGCCTCTCACAGATACACAGAAAATTGTACATTAGAAAAATTCCCCTTTCTAGTCGAGAGAAATTCTATCCTAGTCGTGAATATACAGGTTCCATCGCCGCCCCGTCGTGACTAATGCTACTATAATAGAACAGACAAATGCTAATCGACCTATATCTATATCCATATCGAATATCGAACCGCCATTTTGAGAGGAGCAGATAACTTACATCCTAACGCCTCTTTCTTTGCCCAAATCCATTTAATTACTCATACATATACAAATCCCATCTGGAAATTAAAAGCATCACTTCTGATTCTTAACTACTCCAACCTTAGCAGCTCTCAATACCCTCCCATTCAACTTAAACCCCTTCTGCTGCGTCAAAAATACCGTATTATCCTCTTTGCCCTCCATAGGCGTCATAAAAGTAGCCTCATGTTCATTCGGATTAAACCTCTCTTCCTCTACACTGGGATCAAATCGCTCCAACCCATGCTTTTTCAACGTCTGCATCAAAATAGTCTCCGTCATCTTCAATCCATCATATAGAGAAACCAGATCTTGTAAGTGTTCGGCTGAGTGGTGCGAAGGGGCAAGCTTTTCTTTAGGTACCGTTTCGAGCGCTCGGTCCAGATTGTCGATCGATTCGACGAGGTCTTTGGCAAATTTTTGGATCGCGAAATCTCGGGCTGTCGCCATGTCTCGTTTATTTCTTTCTTGGAGGTTTCGGAATTCGGCGACGGAGCGGAGGTAGCGGTCCTAGTGAGGGAAGGGAGCGTTAGTTGATAGGTTGAAGAATGGAGACGAAAGGAAGAGAATTGACGGGTGGAGCTGCATATCAAGAGAGCCATTAGGGGAGGAGGAGGAGAGAAAATGTCGTAGATATACTGCTTCTTGTAGAAACATGTCTCTTTCAAATAGTTGAAATCAAAACATACCTTCAACTCAATAATCTCCTTATTCTTCGCCTCTAACTCCTTCTTCAACGGGTCTTCCTCCTCTGTCTTCTTTTCTTCTGCCTTTCCCTCCTCGGCCTCCTTCTTCACTTCTGGTTCACTGCTATACCATCTCTTCCCACTTGTACCTATGGCCCGCCGCGAGGCAATAGCAGAAGAGAAATTCTGGGCTTGGAATTGTGGTCTGACTAAAGGAATAGCTGCGGATCGGGAGGAAGAAGTGAAAGAGCTTAATACTCGGGAATGTCGGAAAAGTGTTCTTTGAATCATGGCTTTTTGTTTGTTAAGTAATAGAAAGGAGAAAGCTGGAACGGGTCGTGTGAGTGTACTTGATGATGATGCTGGGTTCGGAATTTTTTTTTTGGAAGGGGTAGTTTAGCTTGATGAGCTAGCGGCCGCTTGTATCATAGGATGGCTCCTGCTTTTAAACGACAAGCCCCTTTTCCTCTGATCTCAACCTCACGAGGAATGCTATATAGTAATGCAGGCCTTCCAGCCATGAGCGTGTGAGGAATTTGATACAGGTGTCCCAAGCAGCCAGGACAGTTTCAGTCTAAGGTTAACTGTTTGTAAGCCCTTGTCCATCAATCAGATAGACGTCTCAGACATTTCACTCTCCTGCTACTTCCTCCCTATGCTATTCTGATGGCCCTTCATTTAAGTATTCCTTTGTTTCTTGCATTAAAAGGAGAGAGCTTAGAACTGCAAAGCAGGTGAAAAGAATTGGGATCTAGGGCGTGTATACTTTGCTAAGAAATTAACCACATATGCTCCCCACTAGGGGTTCAATATTTCTCTCCACTGGAGTGTGACCAAACTGGTTTGCATATTCTCAGATTTGTTAAGCAAGCTATCATTCTGAGTGAGTGGAGGAGGAAAAGGGAATTCTACTGCTGGGTCCGGCTTCTATTTTATTCATTCTAGAGGACTGCCTCTATCATTTACTCTTGTCTGAAAATAATAATTCAATCAATTCTGAGTGGTTTGACATACACTTCAATTTCTATTGATAAGGCTTGGGTATTAGATTTCAAAATCTTCACTGCTAAGCTTGCTACTCTTTTTAGCTTTATTTATTCCATTGCCTTAATAACCAACGGAACTGACAATAAAATTTCTGGACCATAATGGACGTTACACGAAATCTCCATTACAAAACCCTCTAAAAAGCATACGTTAAGAACCTCATCTTTAAGAGTGTTTTTCTCATCTCCATTGATGTCAATTCTCCTTTTCCACACTCTACAACAAAGCCCCCCGGCAAATTACACCATCCTGTTTGACAAACACATCAACTATATTCAGTATCAACATCTCCTTGTAGATGTTCATTTACAGCCGAGATTATAGCGACAGTGAGCGTGAATAACAAAACCTATATCAGATCCAGAAAACGTCTTGACCCCCCATGGTCATTCTTCTTCAGCAACCAACTCGATCATTTTCATCATCTACTTCACACTACAAGCTAGCCAAGATGTCATCCTCAAAGGGTAACTATAGTAAGTGTCTCTTCTCCCTTTCTTGGTCATCCCATCCTACTAACCAGCGAACGCAGCTGTAAAGAAATCCAGTGAGCAGCAAGTAGGTAATGAGTCATCGTTAGATCTTCGTAGGTTGCATTCCATGGGTCAATAATTCTTCTCTAATAAATATCAACAGCTTTGAAGCAATATGCTAATTCTTCTGGACTCGATACATCTCGTATGTTGTATCCTCCCCCCATTCTTCTTCGTTCCTCTCGTCAAATAACGCAAAAAAGCTGTAAAGCAGTGTCCTAGGTACCGTGAACCTTTTGGACTTGACGGAACTTCGCCAAAAACAAGCAAGCAACATGTCGAGCACCCTGATTCTTCTAGAGCCCACACATCTTCTGCAGATGATGTTCGTAAGTAATCTCCCTTGATCACTCAATACTCATCTAATAAGCTAACTTGGAAAAGTGGAAAACTCGAAGCCATGGATGAATGATCCTACTCTCAATCTCAACAACATACCTCTGCCCCGAACTAAATCCACTCGACGACCTAACCTTCCATTCGTACATCTCCCCTCCCCCTTCCCTTTTTTTCACACCCACCAACTAATCTCTTCCTTCTTCCCCACAGACACCACTAACCGGGCTCCCTACCGTAACCGAACACCGAATCCTCTCACCCTTTCCACCCTCACCCTTCGGCGGCGTGAAATCCAAATCCCTCACCGAAGCTGAGATGGTTTCAAAAGTGATGCCACACGAAACTATCGACGAAGTGATTACTCGTCTCAAAGGCCAGGGTTCCCCTTTGTCTCTTCAGGAAGTCCGGGATTTCAAGGAGGCTCAGAAGGAGTTGGCTAAGAAGGAAAGGCGCGATTCTATTAATTTCATTCGTAGTCGTACTTCTAGTAGGGCTAGTGCTTTGGGTAGACCTAATTTGGAGGAGAGTAAGAATGTTAAGGATGTTAAGAGTGGTTAGGATGGAAAGGATGGAAAGGATGACAGAGCTTCTTGATAGATAAGAATGATTTTGAGGCTTGGTGTTATTCAATGAATGGCTTGGGATTTGTATTATGATGTAGCGAGATAATGAAGACTTCACATTAAATGGTTGCTGAGACACATCTTTTTACAATTTAATGCATTTTATTTTAGGTCTCAGTGACGATTCTAGAATTATGGTAGTTACAATCAGTAATAACGAGAAAATTAAAGATTGCGTCGGTATTTCCCATTCCATCCAGAGATCCATCTGAGACCTGTCGCTTCTGACCTATCTCACTTAAATGGTGCCTACCAATACGGGAATGACGTTCCAGACTTCTCATGCAGGCCATCCAAATTGTCATTATCCATCCAGCGGTCCAACCAAATAAGTACAACCAAAGATTCAGCTTCTTGCGTATGGAATCAAACGTCGCAGTACTGGATGAGGATCCTCCAAATAGCAAAGTGTACCGTAAACCTCATACCACTCTTGCTCGAAATTAAAGTTGTTGAGTTGACTTGCCTGCTGAGCAGTGGTGAAACCAAATTCGAGAAAGAATTGAGACTTGAATTCCTCTAGGATAAGTTGGTGCGGAAGATACGAGAATGCCGGCTCGAATCGATTTGTAAGACAGTAACGAATCAGCCGATATAGAAACTGGACAATCTTTGGCTTTCTGTCATAGAAACAAGCATTGAGACAGCGTTTTATAGCTTCCTTCATAACACCCTTTGGCAGTTTGATGGTGTAAACCACGGTGATGTCTGGATTTTGCGCAATTTGAGTTCCAGAGACCTCGGATCTGAAGACATGATATTCACCGGTTCGATTTCTGGATTGTGACATATCAATTCCTGATCCAAGACGCCTTTGCTTAATTGCCCAAGCCTTTAGAATGTTGGGGAATGGTCCTGAGAAGCAAAATATTGAAAAAGCCTGTTGCCGATACCGCTCTTTTGGCACGGGTTCATATCCTCCGGTGACAATGAAGTCAGGACAATATAGATAATACGGAGGGACCAGTCTGTAGGGTATTCCCATAGGTTTGGTTTCTTTGGGCGACTTCAAACAGCGCTTGGCGTGGTGCAACGAATCAGCCAGAAGACAGGCAATGGAGCAATAGTGGACGTGAACATCTTCGGTGCAACCAGGGCACAATACAACAGGAGACTCGGCAGTTGCGTGATGTCTCTGATAACAGTAAATACACGTGAAGTTGAGGCACACATAGCCGTTGATGCCTGTATATACAGGATCAATGAGGCCACTCTGATAGAACTGATCAAAATCCCATCCATTGGAGAAACGCTTCGAATAATCATAATATCTAGGGGCTAAATGTGCAGCTTGACCAGGGTCAGGGATGACTGGTTGACTTGAGACCACCGTGAGATAATCAACGTTATGTCCGTATGTAGGAGCACGCGAGTAATAATATTGACTTACAATGCGGCGTCGCATAGCATTATCGACTAGATGAGCGCGCAAGCCATGGTCGATTGAGAGATTCTCAAGGTCTTCTGTAGCTCTATTGCCACTGCCGCTATGAGAAGCTTCGCAACAAGCATCAACCATGTGTCGGGAAGTGCATGGCGTGCTTTGTGTATGTGCATTTGAAGTCTTAGCAGCACCTGCAATAGCTTCGGTACAGTTGGGAGAGCAGCAATTGTCCGTAAAATTTGCAGCTTCCTTTCCATGTGTGATTTGTGCCTCGACTGTAATACTTGGTTTCACTGGAGAATCTTTGACAGTTGGTGTTGTGACTTCTTCAATTCCAGATTCCGGGCGAGAAACAGATTTCGTCAAGTCGTGCTCAACATCAGATCCAGATCTGACAGCAACAGAGTCTAGAGATTGATCTAGCAGAGCATCTTTCTCCTCATCTGCACTGCTCTGAGTCTTGTAGACATAGTTCTGAAGATCAGCGATGGTTTCTTCGCGACTAAGCTCTTCCAATCGTTCTTTTCCAGAGCTGCTCAATGAGCGTCGAGAGCGAGTCTTATAATCAGTAGACGATCCGTCTTCGGAGCTCTTTAGCGAATTGGGCAATGATTGAAACCCCTGTTTCATACTGAGCACTTTTGGGAAGATAATTTTGTCGTAGATCTCGCCAAAAGTAGGACTAATCTCTGGAGCTTCAGGGTTTGATTGGCGGGACTTTGCGAGATCCTCCGTTTGTTTTGAAGAAACGGATTCGTGGGAATCGGAACGTTGAGTGCTGAGAGAGACATTCAGCTTAAGGGCCAAATGGGCAATTTTTTCTGGTTCATTCAAGTCTTCGGATATAACTGGCTCTGCATTTTCATCCAAGACAATGTTTGATTGAGACTCTCCAGATTTGAGGTACTCTGCGGATTCGCCTACACTCTTCACTACATTCTCCGTTTGGGCCAAGGGGAGACCAGGTTCTGAAGTATAGCTAACTTTTTTGTTGTTATCAAGAGCTTTTACCAGTGTAGCTGCGACGTCTGTTGTTGTGACGACTTTATTACGAGATGTAGACGGGGTGATAACCACAGATTTCAGTCCGTTTCGATCCTTTCCATCAGGAGATTTTCGACCGCTTAAAGGAGATGTTGCCCGAGGAGCTACGGTAGAAGTTGATGTTGTCTTTGGGGAGATATTACTTGGCAGAGGCTCTTTTCGTGGGGCTGGCAAACCAGGGAAGTTGTTATCGTTGATCTTTAAGGGGTCGGTCTTCAATTCCACTGGGTGCACAGAAACTGGCGTTTCCATCGGCTTCCCCGGCTTTTTAGCTTTAGGTTGGGTTACACTAACATTTCTGCCTGGCTGAGCTGAGTTCCGGTCATTGGCGAATGGTTTTGGGATCGGAAGACGCTGCATCGCATTAGCT
The DNA here is from genome assembly GCA_003988815.1 of Chlorencoelia australis. Lineage (NCBI taxonomy): Eukaryota > Fungi > Ascomycota > Leotiomycetes > Helotiales > Cenangiaceae > Chlorencoelia > Chlorencoelia australis. Next base: position 1,177,775 of record QYAN01000006.1, read on the forward strand.
CTCCATTCAAAACTAGAGGAACTGGTCGTTCTTACCGCTGGTGTTTTTTGCTCAGGAGACTGCGAAATATTAGAACTAGCGGCTGCTCTTAAAGAACCTTTATTAAATTTTCTCGGCTTAACCTCTTCCCACACACCGTTATTAGCATCATTATCGTTTCGAGACTCTGAGTACTTAGGCACGGTGGAGAAATCGTTGTACACTTTGACTGGTTGATTGGACAAAGAAATCTGCGAAGGACTGCTCGTAGATTTGGAGAGTTTTTGATCAACCGGCAGCTTTGTTGGAGTTGATCCGTCGATTGCACTTAGCTTAACACGATCACGAGAATTCTTCTTTTTAGCAGGATGAGCGACTGGAGAAATCTCAGAAGAACCGCTTGTAGCTTCGGAGAACTTCTGATCTTTGATCAACACCTTTTCAAGCGTCGATTCTTTAATCGTACTTGCTTCGGATGTCGTGCGAGAGTGCTTATTCTCTAAATCATTTGAAAGATCATCGAAAGCCTCCTGTTGGATGTTTGCTCTGCGTACTTTGGCAGACTCATCACTAATAACCAGCAAATTTTCGACCGGCTTTGAGGCTTCCACTTCGATAACAGCATCAATAACACCGGTCGTAAGGACAGGCTTAAGGTTATCTTTGTTGAATTCACCATCTCCTTGGACTTTTGTTCCTCCCTTCGATTCTTCAACACATGCATCGCCGCCGGGGGATTCGACCGTCTCTCTAGACTCCTGAGCATTCTTCTTCTTCTTGAGTTTCTGCTTTTTCGACGACTTCTTCTTATTCTTCTGTCCCCCCTCTCTAGTGATATAAGAGTCACCCCCCTTGGCAGCCTCATCTATTGCAAGTGGTATAATAATATCGTCCTCCGCACCTGAAATTGATTTCTCATCTTTAGTCGACTTGTCAACAGATGGAGGGAAATTGCGGTCTTTGGAAAATTCATCGGGAATTCTGAAAATCTGCGTGACAGTGAATAAGTCCGGGTTAGCAATCAATACGGAGGCAGAATCAGTATCATGTTCGCATGCGTCGATAAAGCTCGCCACTGACGCCTCGTTCCTCTCATAGTTATCAGTGCGAGAAACACGAAATCCGTCAACATAGGCCGGTCCATTTTTAAGTTTCTCGGCGTTTTGAATCGATGTCTCAAATCTATTTGAGAGAGTGACATCAACGAGAAAACTGGTGAGAACTGGATCATGAAGAACTTGAGATCTGATGCTCTCCGCGTCGTGCTTCGGGGTGATTTGAAAAGACTTTACACCGAATGCCAGGGCTGCTTCAGCCTCCAACCTTGTGATGGAGGCCACGTCGTTAATTGGCGTCATGACAGCTGTAGATCATTAGATCATGAGAACTGAGGAGGGTTCTGGGGCATTACTAGCTATAAGATTCCAAGCCATTTTAGCTCTCGAATGTACGCTTGTGGTTTCATGATAATTGATGCCGCTTTCAGCGCTTCCTGTGAGCAAGTATCTCTCAAAATATTGACGACTATTAAGAGATATCCTACAGGCTACCTTTGTCCAGAGCCGAACATTGAAGCCCTTCAATAACTGTTAGTAACATATAGCGAGATTTAAGAGCCTACTTACGGCCATCATGGTCGTCTCCAACTTTATTTCGGGCGGCATCGTAGGCATAGGCGGAACCTTTGGTAATAGAGGGAGAAAGTGGGATATAAGTCCAGGGAAGATCCAATGTTTTCCGTCGTCTAAGTTCTCTTTTTGTAAGTATTCTTTCAAGGGGTTAAGGAGGAGCTTTGCGAGATCGCAATCGAGTTCAGACTTGTAATCAAAAGAAATGGTCACACCTTTTTCTGGTCGAGCCGAATACAGAACGATCTTACTGTTGGATATGTCTAGGCAGTAATCGTTGCCCTGGGTGAGCACATCACCACTAACCAACCTCAAATGATGCTTGATGCTAGAGAGCAGGTAGTCAAATGTTCCCGCAGATTCGGATGTCTCGTCGGAGCTTTGAAGGTGATTAGTAGATGCACATAAAAAGAAACGTGAAGAGAGCTGTGAAAAAGAGGAAGCAAGAAGATGAAAAGGTAGCTTACTTTGGGGTGTTTACGCCAGTAGTGTTGTCTGGTGATGTACTTTTAGAAGAGCGATCTGTTGGATCTGAACGTTGATGTTGAAGATCTGACAATACTTTTGTAAGCTCCTCGGTGTCACTTGAGCCTTTATTATTGTTGAATTGATCCGACTCGTAAATATCAGAAGCTAACGTAACTTTTCGAGAATCAAGCGCGTGTGAAAAGGAGGCAGAGCGTGGCTTGTTAATATGTTGTTTACGTGTAAGTTTAACTTCAACTTCACCATCAGAATCGGCAGAATGGCCGCAGCGTTTCCAGGCCTTTGGCTGGACGCCTTGATGATAAGACGTGGATTTCTGAAGGAATTAGTAGAGTTCAGTAGATTAAGGTGGTTTGAATGGAGTGTTGTGAGGTAGAGGTTTGGGGAGGAAGGAGCAATGAAAACTGAAGGTTGATTGAGCACGCAGCACGCCGAGAAATTCTGTTTCTCGGCGCCGAGTAATCAATAGAAAATAGAAAATAGAAAATTAAACCATACGTACCATTTTTTCTGCCATGTTTGGGCAAGCAATAGAAGACCATGCACGGTAATAGTCTTGAATTGTTGATTATGGGTGTTGAAGTTAAAAATTATGCGAAGCGAAGATATAAAATATAGCTTATTCTTAGATCTATCTTGATTGATTATATTGCGGAAAGTTCCGTCCATTACGTAGGTGCCAGAAGCATTGGCTCACAAGATATTCTTTTTTTTTTTTTTTTTTTTCACTAACACCTTTGCATGAAATGCAGGCATCCGCGAGAGAAGAAGTTCAGCCAAGTTGCTGCTCAGACATGTATCAGGGGGCTAAAAGAGAGCAGTATACTTCAATATGGATCGAGATACTGGCTGGTCATCCCTAGTGGCCATGCTATGAACATTCCCTATGATTTGAAATATTAAGCTTTATGTGGTTGACGCTCTAGATTTTGGAGTTTTGAGTTTTGAGAAGAGCTCAACCATTGAAGTGGCCATAGAGTGGCCCTCTGCCGCACAAGAAAATTCAAACAAGATTCCAAACATGCTCTTTGAGCTAGTCGGTATGAAATTTTACATAAGGTTGTAACCTTTCGCCTTGCAAGAAACCCATCTGATTATGGGGAATTGCAAGTTATAAATAGTAAAGAACTCCTATGTGAGGGTAACAACTTTGTGCTTTCAATGGATAAAGCTTAAAGATTATAAGACTGCTCTAGATAGCTCATGATGAAAGGATCTGGTCTTTCTTACCTATACCTAAATGAACGCAGTGTATGACACAACCCTAAGAGGACTTATGTCTATAATAAATGAATTAACATGGTCTACACAGATTGCAGACTCAATAGTTATAAATGCCATAAATTCAAAAGTATTTGATTGGTAAGACATCAAATAGTATTAGGATCATGAGAATGTGACAAGATGATAACCACTTGAGTTACAGCATTTTAGTTACTACCTGTTGCCTCATTGAACCAACTAAGCTGTATAGCAATCAGAAGAAAATATGGTAGTAGACAAAGCAGGAATTTAGATTAGAGATCTATTCTTCGTCGTTCATTAAATACATTAAGTACGGTAAGGTAATACTTCTCTAGGCGCACTTCTCTATCCTCTATAAAGTCTTCCTATTTAAATTTCTAATTATGATTTCAACATATTCCTTCAGTGGAGCTGAGACAAATTGCCAGTAGCAGCGAGATATGATGTTGGGTACTTGTTATTGGATTGGAAGGGAAGAGGTAAGTACTTTGACGTTGGCATTTTATTAATGTCAGGTGATGATGCACTAATCGTAATTAGGGCTAGCTTCAAAATACATGAATGGGAAGTGCAAGCTAATATTTGCTTGTTGTTCGCCCTTTCACTTCAACATCACCATAGATCGATCAACGAAACGGCTTGAAAATCTTCACAAACACTCTGAAAGCCGTACTGACTTCTAAAATACATTTCTTTTTACCTGCCTTTTGAAGAGGTTAGGTTCTTCAATTGACTTAAAGATCTTCTACATTTTTCTAAGTCTGCCCATTCCAGAACTCGAATCATGGCGGAGCAGCAGAGTATTACTTCCATTTTGGCTGCCTTGGGTAAGTCCCTCTTTATTCTTATTTCAACATTGAAACTGACATCTTCATAGCAGCGCAACGTCCTAATCCAAACCCCGCACAGAATCAACAGCAAGGATATCAACAACCCCCTCAACCGCAACAAAACCCTTATGGAAATGCTAGTGGATACCCTCTTCCGCAGCCTACAACCTCTGGAAGTGTGGATCTCAGCAGCATTAGACCGGTAAATTCTGGGACTGTTAGTATCGCTGATGCAATTGCAAAGGCAAAGGCGATTGCTGCAGAGAAGGGTGTTTCGTATGAACGACCTCCTACATATGGGGCGCAAGCTAGCGGACGACCATACAGCCCAAGATCGAGATCTAGATCCCCACAACCTGCTCGCCGTGAAGCCTTCCGCGACAATTTCAACCCTTATCGAGACGAGCGACGAGGTGATCGAGCTCCACCAAGCCGCGATTACAGAGAGCGTTCATACTCACCTGGACCAAAGGGGAGGCAAAGCAGCAGCGCATTCTCACCTCCGCATGCAGGCGGTAGTGGGTACCCTCGTGAACGTTCTCCACCAAGGGCTAGCGAGGACAACGTTGAGTCAATTTCTATTGAATCCAACCTCGTTGGTTTGATCATCGGCAGACAAGGAGAGAATTTGAGGCGCGTGGAACAAGAGACAGGATGTAGGGTACAATTCATTACAGGTCCGGATGAGACAGGTCCATATCGGCAATGCAAAATTACTGGTCCTCGAGCAAGAAGAGTCGACGCAAAAGCAGAAATAAACCGCATTATTGATGAGAGTGGCATGAGTTCCACCGCTCGTCCAGTCATCGATCGTGCCCCAAGAGATGCTCCCCCTATTCGAGCTTCTTCACACCAACCAGCACTCAGAGATGGCGAAGACAGTATGCAAATAATGGTGCCAGACCGAACGGTTGGACTCATTATTGGCCGTGGTGGGGAGACTATTCGGGATCTTCAAGAGCGTAGCGGCTGCCATGTCAATATTGTTGGAGAGCAAAAGAGTGTTAATGGACTTCGACCTGTCAACTTGATTGGCACTCGAGAGGCTGCAGCACGTGCTAAAGATTTGATCATGGAAATCGTCGAGAGTGATAGCAAGAGCACTGCAAATAAGGATCGGCCCCCCCTCCAAAGAGATGCTCCCCGCGAAGCTGGTTTTGGTGGTGGATATGGTGGAGCTACAGGAGGTGACAAGATCAACGATTCCATATTCGTACCTTCTGAAGCCGTTGGCATGATCATTGGGAAAGGTGGAGAAACTATCAAAGACATGCAAAGTGCGACCTTATGCAAAATCAATGTATCGCCAGCATCTGGAGCCGGAGAGGTGGAACGTGAGATTGGTCTAGTTGGATCTCGAGATGCTATTGCAGCAGCAAAGCGTGCTATTGAAGATAAGGTCGACGCAGTTGTAAGTTTTACTTCATATCTAGGTAGATTATCTGCTAATATGTTTGTAGCAGCAGAAGAACGGCGGCGGAGGTGGAGGCCGTGGGCGTGTGCCACAGAATGATTATGGCGATCGTTCCTATTCTCAACAACCATATTCACAACCCCAAGGACAACAATCTCAACCCCAGACACAGTCAGGCCTTCCAGCCGGCGAGGACCCCTACGCAGCCTGTAAGTTATTTCCCTTATTTTTGAGTCTTTTTTTCTAATACATTTACAGATGGTGGATATCAGAACTATGTGCAATTATGGTATCAGGCAATAGCTGCTCAAGGCCAAGGCCAAGGAGATCCATCTAAACCACCTGGAACCTCGTAAGCCACGACATTTGAGTCCAGACTCTGGATATTTCGACTCTTGACTTGCATGATTGCATGACTTACATGTTTTTCGACTGAGACTTTCGCTGAGACCATGATTTCGATTCTTCGATTTGATATGCTTGCTTGCACATGATGAACGATAATCCTGATTGCTGGTCTCATTTCATATTTCACCTTACTCTAGCAGTTCAGATACACGGCTTCCTTTTTTCTTTTTTTCTTTCTTTTTCACAGACGACCTCTACTCGATGATGAGCCGCTGGACTTCACTGCGTGCATTGATCTGACTGTATTTGACATACTTTGGCTCTCGGAATCCTCACATTGACATGCATTAGTATGGCCAAATTTTGATAAATCTGGCTCTTTCTGCAATCATTGGCGACTTTTGGATGGGACCTTATAAGCTGCCACATTGCATGACTTTGAATTGCTTGCATCGGTTCTGATTACTTTTAATATCGTTGCTCTGCCCACTGCTTGCTTGGGTTGATCTTGCAGACATTCAAGCACTTAAAATTGATGACCCGATGCATTGCTTTGCGTTTTTCATACTGATTCCAAGCTGCACTTAACAGATGAACAGGGACACATGAAGGATCCTGGAAGGGGGGATACCAAAAGGAAATGTAAGATTAGTGCATATAGGCAAAGAATAAAATCATTTGGTAAACATCATTACCTTTGATATCATAATCGAATAGCCTTTTCTCTGACTCTCTACCTTCAACTACTTAGCGCACCTTACCAAGGCGGGTGAAAATTCATTGAGCCTCAGACACGTGATTGAACGAGCTAAAATTGGCGCTAAAGGCTCGCGAGAAGCTTGAGTTGCAGAAGGGCTAGAAAATTGCCATGGTATTTCATATCGCCATCACAACCGCCGTATCTTTGAATTTTCTCTATTCCTTCGATGACGTATAACTCTGCGATTTAATACTCAGTTATTTTGCTGTCTAGATACCTAAATACACTATCAAAAATGGTCCAAATCAGCGAAGTTAAGGGTAATACCCGTGACAATCGTACCTCTACACACACACACATCAAAGGCCTGGGCCTGCGTTCGGATGGGACTGCTGAGAGACAAGCTGGTGGTTTCGTGGGCCAAGCTGCAGCTCGAGAGGTAAATGCGACTTGTCTAGTTAGGTATCCAAAGAGCTCTCTTATTGACTTGTTTTTTATTTTCGTAGGCATGTGGTGTTGTAGTCGATCTCATTCGATCGCAGAAGATGGCAGGTCGAGCTATACTATTGGCAGGAGGACCTGGTACAGGAAAGACAGCTCTTGCGTTAGCCATAAGCCAGGAACTCGGAACAAAAGTCCCATTCTGCCCCATCGTTGCAAGCGAAATATATTCTACAGAGGTCAAAAAGACCGAGGCACTGATGGAGAATTTCCGACGAGCGATTGGTTTGAAAGTACGAGAAACGAAGGAAGTCTACGAGGGTGAAGTCACAGAATTGACGCCAGAGGAAGCCGAAAATCCTTTGGGCAGTTACGGCAAAACAATTAGCACGTTATTGATCGGTCTCAAAAGCACAAAAGGTCAGAAGAAGTTGCGACTGGATCCTAGCATCTATGAAGCCATACAAAAGGAGAGAGTTACAGTTGGAGATGTCATCTACATTGAAGCAAATACCGGTGCCTGCAAGCGTGTTGGAAGATCAGATGCGTATGCGACGGAGTTCGATCTAGAAGCCGAGGAATACGTACCAATACCAAAGGGGGAGGTCCACAAGAAGAAAGAGATAGTTCAGGATGTTACACTCCACGATCTTGATATCGCAAATGCCAGGCCTCAAGGTGGACAAGACATAATGAGCATGATGGGTCAATTGATGAAACCAAAAATGACCGAAATCACGGAAAAGTTGCGAACAGAAATCAATAAGGTTGTCAACAAATACATCGATCAAGGTATCGCAGAGCTTGTCCCTGGTGTGCTTTTTATTGACGAGGTGTGTATCAAAGTCCTATGTCACGATCATTGAATTAATAATAACATAGGTTCATATGCTTGACATTGAATGCTTCACATATTTGAATCGTGCACTTGAATCTAGCATCTCTCCAATTGTCATTCTTGCTTCAAACAGAGGCATGTGCACAATCCGTGGTACTGAAGATCTTATTTCAGCGCATGGCATACCCCCAGACCTCCTTGCTCGTCTCCTAATTATCCCTACGAATGCCTATGAAGCAGATGAAATTAAACGAATCATTCGGATCCGAGTTGCCGTTGAAGGTCTTGCAATTACAGAAGCTGCTCTAGACAAGATTGCAGAGCATGGGTCGCGCATTAGCCTTAGGTATGCATTGCACCTTCTCGCGCCTTCCAGCATTCTGGCGCGAGTAAGTGGGAGAGATCAGATTGATGTTGTGGATGTGGGAGAATGCGAAGATTTGTTCATTGATGCTCGGCGAAGTGCAGCCATTTTGAATGGTGAGACTGGAAGTGGATTCATTTCATAAGCCGGATGCGATTGATGGGTTACAGTCTCGGCTAATAAGGGTTACCAGAAAGCTGGGTCTGCCGTTTGGTGTTGGTTAGGCGTTGAAGGGGTTCAGTCTGTTTGCAGGAAATGTAAGAATATAGGTATTAGGCCACCGAAAACAAACACATTCTTCCCAAATGCGGGCACATTCTTCAGGTTGATAAGCTTAACTTACTTGACTTGCTAGTGTCTCCTCCTTTTCTGGGAACAGCGCTGCTGCGACATTTTAGACAAGACAAAGAAAAACGCATGCGAAACTGCAGCTTACAGTCTTCCCGAGACAACAAAGGCACGGCACTTGCAATAATGGCCTACCTAGCGGATAAGCATAGGGCCATTGACAGGCAAGAGCATTGTCTTCCTTTCCTGTCCATCAATGGGTGTTGCATACAAAGAAACTTCTCAGCAACAAGAAGTCCACTCAAACCCCTTTTACTTCTCCTCTTTTATTGTACCATCTCCAAATATTATATCCCCAAAGACCCATTCTCTCAAAACATAATGGAATCAGTTATGGAGGTAGGCCGCTTGAACACCGATGCTCCTCGATCACCGGTCAGTATCTCGACATCAGAATCTAGTTGCCATAATTCTTCAAGAGAAGTTCATCCGGCTAAGAATTCCAAACCATCAACACCAAGCACCCCTCCTCGTTTGTCAAGAAAGCGAGTGGCTTCTCTTGACACCGAAAGCGCAAACCACCCACTGATAGGAGATCTTGCTCTCAACAGTGCAAGCTCCAGCGGCCCACCAACTTCTGATCTAACAAGAGAGCAAATCTGTCTTTGTCAACCAGAACCAAAGATACCACGTCCTCGAAACGGTGCGAGACCACTTCCTTTCTTAAATCCTTTGACAATCCATGATGTGATTGGCTTTCTGTCAACGTGGCGTCTTTCCGATCCTTTGATGCCTTTTTTGAGAAGATTTGATTGAAAGAGTCGAACTAATTTCTCTTTGTAGCTTTTATCCTTTACCGTCAACATTATCAGGCACAGGTCGTCGCTCAACACCCCGGACTTGCAAATCCTCAAATATCTAAGATTATTGGCGAACAGTGGAGAGAAGAAGCACCTGAAATCCAAAGCTATTGGAAAGAAGCTGCTGAGGTACGTGACAATGCTTGTGTAACGCAGATTCATCTGACCTTTCATCAATAGAAAGATAAACAACAACACCAGCAACGATACCCAGACTACCGATACCAACCACGAAGAGCAGGAAAGCCAAACGGTCTCCGTCATATCTCATCTGCAGACGATCCAATTCGTTGTCCAAAGTGTGGCGGACGTTATATTTCAATCCCAAGCACGCCTCTCACCCCGTTTACCCCTTCTACTCTTGCTTTCGGAGCTCCAACACCTCGAAGCGAGAAACCATTCCCTTCATTCGCACCCATGGGTTCCTCTCGCATCACCGAGGTCGATCGACCAATGTATTCATCCGGAATTCAATCTGCCAGGATGGATACTCCACGAACTGGCCCTCCTCAGAGCCATCGTCGAGCGCCGTATCCACAGCCTTTGCTTAGCCTTCGTGAAAGCCATGAGGATATGGATCTCATGAGTCCAACTCCAGAGCAGAAGCGACGTCGATTTACAAACGAAACCCAACGAGCTTATAATGGCCAAGTATCTCCAATCTCGTATTCCGCTCCACAGCAATTCGCTCGCAATGGTGCTCCGATTTCAGCAACTGGCTACCGATCGCAACAGCCCTCAGGACAAGGACCGCTCAATCGCTCCGGTTCAATGGGACCTCCTCAAAACTCCCCCATGACCCAGCAACAGCGACAATATGTCCCGCGTCACCCGAATGGATTTGATGAATCACTTCGTCTTGCTCCTATACAGACCCAAATCCAAAACACTCCATCCCCATCCCAAAGATCGGATTTGCGAAACGATAATAGAGAGTCTCAATCTCGGAGTATCGAAGCAATGGTCATGACAATCCCATATATCAACAAAGTTAAAGTTCTCTCGAAGATCTCTCCCGCTCTCGCACCCCCCGCCCCTACAAGTCCTGCACAGGAAATTCGAGGTGCTGTGATTGCCGTGGAGGGAGCGGATTTAGATCTTATTGCTGAGATTGGTGCCTTCATCCAGGAGCACATTGGCAAAGATGCAAACTGTGTTGTTCAGACTTGGACTACCGACCTAGTTCCTGCAAAGGAAACCGCTGCTCCTGTCGTAGACACAGAGATGACAGGACAGGTTCAAGCAGAGCTACATGTTAATGATACACCTCCATTTATTGAGTATTTATCTACTATGGCCTCATGGCATGCTAAATCCGCCGAAATCACTAAATTCATCACCACCGCCCCACCCACCCCGGCATCAGCTCCCACCACTCCACCGCAGAAAATTATCCCTATAGCTCTCCTCCCAAAAGGATTCTCACTCACCACATCGGATCAGTTCTCCCTACGCGTTCCCATCAATGACTCATATGCCCCAGTCGACCACTGGCAATGGATGGCTACTTTATGGCGCGGCGTCATCGGTCCTGATTTAACCATATTCGTGAAACGAGTGAGCGACAAAGGGGAAATGGAAAGAATGGGAGGAGTAGAAATTAGGAATGATCTTAATGTGATTGTGGTGAGGGTTGCTGATTCGGGGAAAATGGATGAGAAGACGGCTAGGAGGTTGGGGTTTGAGGTTTTGGAGTTTGTGAGGACGGTGGAGAGTGGGTTTGGGAGGAAGTGATGTAAGTTGTAAACAAGTTCTTCATAGATGTTCATAAGGAGAGGGTGGAAATTTAATGGCTGGATGGGAAGACGTGGGGCTTGAAGAGATTCTTTCTGTCTTTATTTTTGGTTAGCTCTGCTTGTATTTTGATTAAGCTTTATGTCTTTACAAATAATCTTACAATGAATAATGATGAGTGAGCTTGTGATCAGTGAGAAAACTATTGCACAAGAATATGCAGTCTTAAGTGTATTATTTTTGGTTAGCTCTACTTATATTTTGATTAAGCTTTATGTCTTTACAAATAATCTTACAATGGATAATGATAAATGAGCTTGTGATCAGTGAGAAAACTATTGCACAAGAATATACAGCCTTAAGTGTATTTGTCATTGTTCATCAGACTTGATTGGCTCTGATATATTCTGATCATCGACTGTTCAATCCAATCAATGAGGTGAGCATGTAACTGATCTAAAAAGCCTGTAAGTCCTCATTGGCAGCATCCATGAGATTGTTCATATAAAAAGCCACAGACTCTCTACTCGTTCCATAATCTCCCTTTGTCCCCTTACGATCCGATGATTATTGATGCTAAAAAGCCTCAACATTCTTCTCAGATTCAGCAAACAAAGCCATCTGCTGCTTCCACATCGTATTCTCATCAGCGCTCATCTCCTCGTCCATGTCTTGATCTGATCTGGCCTTGTGGTCGTTGAATAAGTTGAATAGGAGTGATCCGGGTATATCCATCAACGGGTTCTTTGCATAAGTTAGTCAACGGCCTGGGAATAAGTAAATAATTTGGTGGAATGCTTACAGAATCATTGACAGAAGCATCACCGAGCCGTGAGGCGTGTTTCTCCCACAGCTTATCAATACGGTCGCCCTTGGTCTGAAAAGGTGTCAGTATGAAATTATATTTAAACTATTCAAGTAATTGTCAGATTTACTTGCAAAAGGGCCATATCCAATGCCTGCTGTCTTCTCTCTCTCGAAAAAGCACCCGAGACCCATTTTTTATGCAGGGTGGTGATGTAGGTTTTCCAAGTTTGCTCGCAGTTAGATCGTGTGACACGAATACCGTGGTTCAAGTCTATCAAATCCGTGCAGAATTTGCTGAATCGGGGGTTGTTAAATACAACCTGCCAGAAGTTTCCTCGATATTTGGGGATCCTGAGTTTGGGAATGACGATATTGAGACTCTCCTCATCAGACATCTTGACCTTACCTAGTACATAGTTAGCAAATAATCATTGCTGCGAGATTTTATCGGAAAAACCGAAGACTTTCATCGTTGCGTGGGGACACGAAGGAATGCTGCGAGGTGTAAGAGAATCGAGGATAACTTGCAGGCTGCCTGATATTAATTCGTCGTGAAAGTCTTCCTAGTTGATATGGTGATTGTGGGTTGGATGTGGAGTTCGCTGTCGCGATGAAATGCAACCTTTTTAATCAGTTAGGAAAAGTCCCTGTCATTCTCGTAGGATCTTGTCTTTGAACATTTGACTTTGGATACTCGCGCTAATTAAGTCTGCCACTATTGATACTTCCAATAGGAATTTAGTTGGTACGCATTTCAACAAAATTCTCAACCATAGCGACTTGAGGAAATAAGCTTGAGGGAATTATAAAAGTATAGTTACCAACACTTGGAATTACCTCCGCAAGTACTTAATGAAACAAACAGCCACAAATGCTTCAAATTAGATCGAAATACCTGCTTTGTCAAGTGTGTTGTTCCATCTGAAATGATGATAGTTCGGATGGAATTTCAGCTAGGGCCACTTTGTCCATATTTTCTCCGAAAGATGAGATGAAAGATATCCAGAATTCACCGGTTTATCTCGCTAACTACGGGATTTATCAATGAATATAAGCCAGCCAGTTGCCAACCCTCCAGTTGCGCCTCCTTGGCGCAACTGGAGGGGTTCCGGTTGTCTTCGAGTTCGCAAACATAAGTCCCTTGTGACTTGAGCTCGTGGTAGGTAAACGTTGGCTCGCCAGCATATCGGATTGTGTGGGTTCTGGGGCTTCCAGTGGGCCTAAATGTGCAATGGATTCAGCGGGATTAATGGGGTTGGTCCCTCCCTTCCAGAGTACTTCCGAGGGATGTGGGTTGTTAAAATATATCTTGAAAACCTATTCAATTAGGTTTCTAAGGGATCCTCGCATGAGGATCCTAGAGTTTTGCTATTTTGACCTTTTAGGAATTGCTTTTTGTATTTTATACCCTACTAGAGGATCCATAAATTCTTTTTGACAATCTCAACGGAGGACTGTCGATATATCGGCGCTTCTCGCTTAGCGGCTCCACTTCCGCTTAGGTTCCACAGAGGCTGTGATACAGATTGCTTGATGTAAGATAAGTAGGTGCCGCACGAGTTTGATACCAGCTAAGCCAGCATTCTTTCAAATCGCTTGTGCTCGAAAGTAGATTGAAATGAGACTTCTAAGATTCACCTTCTCCTGTTTTAGTAGGTCCAAGTTGTGAACATAGTGTCCTTCCAAACCACGAGACTGGTCTTGCCAGCTGTGAACTGGATCGTTATATTAACCAGTGATCGTAATCGAGATGAGTATTGAGAAATAGGGCCTTTGAAAGAAATCAATGGAGGAGGTCGAGTAAGGTTTGGGGGGTTTTTTTTACCCCATAGTATTACGAATTGGAGACACAAGTAGGATTGAGGCACAGCAATAGAGACGATAATCAGGAAGAAGTAATGGATAACTATTAGAAGTAGAGAAGAGAAGAGATTTCTCCTAATACCAACACAACACTTAGTAGCTGACCAATAGATTACTAAGCGTACGAAGCACATTCTAACACATGGGGAATTCGACTCGCTTCGCCTCAAAGGATCAACCGAGAGCACTAAGGTTAGTGAGGTGAAGTCTTTTAGACCTCACTCCACCCCGTCTACTCTTTTCTTCAACACGACATCCTACAGCGAATATACCAGCCATCAGTCCGAACCTAATCTATCCGAAACATCATTTTGGGATGGTACGGCTTGACGACAAGCTTTCGTTACTTAGCAGCACTCTCCAAGTCAGGTATAGTTGCTGGCTTCCTTAGAATTGCCTTTCAATAACAAGATCCAGGGAGTTCAGAAATTAAATCGATTTGCAAAATCTCGGCTCAGCCGCTAGCCTTTCCATTTAATGTGAAGTCGCCCTCTGATAACGGCACCTCCCCTGCAAAGAAGGATTCGCTTTATGGGAAGACGTTCTCTATGGTATCACAAAGTTTGTGGAACAGGAGTTAGACGAGAAGCGCTATCCTAGTGGCGGAAAGCATTAAATCAACGTCACATCCTCTGCTAGCCACCTAGCGAAGTATCATTGGGGCGAACAATAATTTGCGTCTCCTCAAATACACCGTTGGCTTTGTAGACTCGGTCCTCAGATCCCATAAATACGTGAGATTCTGCAGTGATCTGATCAACGTTTGTGGTATCCAAATTACTAGATCCGAAGCAGAAGAAGCTTGGGATAAGATGCTCACCGGGTTGCAGTTCAGCCTCTATGGAAGAGTTGAGGTCGTCAGACAACTGAGAACTGGCTCTTGCACAAACCTTTAGCATATCTAGCAGTGTTGTCGAGTCTTCAAGGATGGAAACGACTCTGTCTTTCAGGCCTGCCTCTAAGACAGGTCTATTTTCATTTCTATAGACTAAGCTGGAGAGTCGAGAATAGGAAGTAACAGTCGTTAGAACCGATTTGCACGTAATTAGCTCTTACACCCTAATAGTATGAACGCTTTTGAGATAAACAAATCCCTTGATATCGTTGTAACTACCATGAAGACAGATGAAAGGAGTGACTGGTCTGAAGCGCAATATCGTGCCAAGTTTTAAAAAAATAACAATCCTTCTCATTTAGAACTCTTAATAATGACTACGCATGCTTCGAATTCTCGAGAAAAGTTCAATTAGCTAGGTGATTGAGAAATCATCCGAAGATATAAGCCAAAGGATTCGTCTCATTTCTTTTGTCTATTGTGGAACTCGAAAAGATTCCAGCTTTTCATCCATTTACCGCTCCTCGTTTAATTTACCGAAACGAATAACAAATAAGTATTGACCTTGCCACTACCTCCTCTTCAGCTCGAGCAACCACCCTTCCATTTACTCTATTCCTCGATAAAATGCCCACTACAAGGCATACCTACAAAAGCCAAGCTCAGAGGAAGAAAATTGGTCTTCTAAAAAGAAAATCAATCCTTAGTAAGTCCTGTCTCCGTCAAGCTGAAGCTTACCAGCCTCATTCTTTGAGATATTGAAGGACTAACGTGATAAACGTAATCATCGAGCACTAGATATGTCTGATCTGAAGATCCCTTTTTCCCCAGGCGCTTTCTGGCAGCTTGCTACTAATAAAAACTACGAGGCATTCATTAGTAGTTTTCAATCTGTAAGTCCTCTCCCTTCCCCTCGATTCCCTTGTCCAAAAAAAAAAACTCGAAAATGAGATACTAACACAATATATTTCTCCTCTCAGAATAACTTATCCCAAATCCTCTCCCGCAGTGAAACAGAACACGCATGGGTCTATAAAATACTCATGCCTTTACATAAAACTTGGGTTGATAGCGAGAATGAGCAGGATGTGGAACATAAGAATAGATGTTTTTATGTGGCGATTATGCAGGTAGGCTGTCATTATTTTTTCTTTTCACCATCAATCAAGTAAGATGGATATTAATTGGTTTTTGGGATAGCTGGTCACCGAAGGAGCCGAGAAGTTTTGGAGAGATAAAGCACAGCAGTATAGGAATCCTTCCCTCGCGGAACCTGTATATTCCCAACTCCTCTCTTTTAGAGATTAGATAAGCTTATCGATGCCTAGAGTATATTCATCAACATTCCCCACGACGCCTTTGAAGACCTTCCTGCCCCCCTCTACCTCCAAAATGGAAAGAACACTTTAAATTCAAAAACAGAAAGCGATTTAGATCTTGATGTGAAAGAGGAAGAAGAAGACTATATCCTCAAATTAAGCCATGAGCAACGCGAGCTTAGGAAGTGCCAAATAGAGGTCATTCTAGAATATAAGGGGGTTCTAGATGAGAGATTCGTTGAGAAGAAGATAGAGGAGGAGAGGTTGGAGATGGAGGCGGGGAGGAGGGTTAGAGAGATGGGATTTACGATTGAGAGGCCTAAAAGGGTTGTTGTGTTGGACGAGGAGTATGACGATGAAGTTGATGGGGAAATGGATAAGGATGACTTAGCTAGGGAAATTTAGGTACTTTATGAGTTGTGTGGGTCTATAGACTTATTATAACTTTCTGAAAACCTGGTATTTTAATAAGAATATCCTTAATTATGCTGTTACTTTATACCTGCATTAAGTTCACAATCGTAACAAAAGGGTAAGGGTTCGTTTGGTTCGAAATATAGCACATTTGATGAGTGTACACTCGTAGCTACACTCAGCGAGTGTAGATAGTAAATACTTATAAATAAGACCCTGTTTGGCAACTTTTACCAAATTATACTTGTATATTAAAATTTAGCAGCACAAATATAATCGCATAATATTAAAAATAAACATATAACTATCTACCACTTACCCAATGTTATATAACTATAGGACCTAAAAAAAGAAAAACTGCGCCTTCTAGCGAAGAAGCTTCCGGTACACCCAGTTCGCTCCTCTACTCCTCCCACTACCATCAAGACACGCGCTCGCTCCTTCGTGCCCATGCTACGTGTGCTTGCAAGGCCTCCTTTCTCTATTAACTATTGTCTTAGATATTTCAATCCATCGATAGAGATACCCATATTGTTTCTGAGACGCATAGGGTGACTCGAAAGAAGTTCATTTATCCATTGTGCTCTAGTAAGTTTCAAAGTATGCTGCCGTCTCTTTTTAAAGTTATTTTTATAGTAGATTCTAGCTGCAACAGTAGTATATGAAGCAACAAGTGCTAGGGCTATAATCTTGTGTCGTTTAGTACGTTTCTTTTTGTATAGTTTGCGTAGCTTAGTTAGGGATGAATAAACTGGCGCTATTAGAATAGTAGTAGTATTGATATTATGTGTATTATTGGGTAATTTGGATGAGTAGAGTGTAGGAAGTGAAATACAGTTTTACTCTACATTTGCAATTTTGGTGATACACTCCATTCATCAAAAAATACATTCATTCTATTAAACCAAACAGAATTACATTCGAGCTACACTCGTCGAGTGTACATTCAAATTTAGGTGGTACACTCACGAGTGTAGCCGCGAACCAAACGGACCCTAAGGAATTAAGCGACCTTTCAGGATACCTACTAAGCATCAATCAATATCAATCTCCTTTTGATGCAATGTCTATCTACAATCATAATACAATAAAGTTACAATCCTTTTATGATATACACGCATCACTTGGCAAACAATGCCCTCAAGAGTAAAATTTACGCCTCTAACCTTCTCACCCTTCCGGCCGACGAATCCTTCTCCACAATCGTTGTCCCCCCAAATCCCAAACTAGCACTCTTCTTCCTTCTCCCTTTCCGATCCCCATACTTTTCATCAAACTTTCTTATCGCAGCCAACGTACTCATATCCTCAGAAATACTAGCCGAAATCTCCTCTATCGCCTTCTCAAAATGACTTTTTAAAAGAACACGTCTTTCAGGATAAACATAAGGTTCTTCACCAGTATGTCTAGCAGCCATCTCGTTTTCTTCCCGTATACAAGCTAATGCAGCCGCTACAGAAAGATTCTTAAGATCAGATCCGGAATAAAAGGGTGTATCGGTAGCAAGTTCGGAAAGAGAAACTGATTCGTCGAGAGTTTCGTCTTTGAGATGGATTTTTAGGATGGATTCGCGATCTTTTTTAACGGGTAAATCAACGAGCAGACGCCTAGGTAAACGTCGCAAGACGGCATCATCAAGATCCAAGGGCCGGTTGGTGGCGGCAACGATGAAGGCTCCGAGGGTATTCATGCCGTCCCATTCTTTTAAAAACTGATTGATCAGTTCCCGATGGGAGGTTCTTTGCTTGGTTGCTTCTCCTCGAGCAGCGAAAATGGCATCAGCTTCATCTATGAAGACAACACACGGGGAGAGCTTTTTGGCTAGTGAGAAGACGGCTTTGACGTTCTTCTCACCTTCACCGACAAACATGTCGTATATTTCCGCCCCTGACACCTCAAGGACAGTGGCTCCGCTTTCCTTGGCAACAGCCTTTGCTAAGAGCGTTTTACCTGTACCTGGAGGCCCATACAAGAGCAAACCTGGAATCTTGTCGGTAGCAAGGACCCCATAAGAGAAAGCTTCAGGCCGTATCAGAGACAGCGTTGTTAAAGTCTTGAGAGCCTCGACAGTCTCTTTTGGAGCATGGACATCTGAAAAGGTGGTGTTGATCTCTGAAGGAATGACGACCCCTCCAAGTAATTTCTTTTCGTGAGGAGTGCAAGTTTTTTTTATTTGTCGGAGCTTCTCAGTGGCTGTCCTTTTCTGATCTGAGACTTTCGGATTTTCGAGAATTGCACCCTTAATATCCGCACTATCTTTTCGTTCTGCCACGGCCCAATCAAGTTTCGCTTTGTCGCTATCCTCAAGCAGCTTTAAAGTTTCCCAGAGAATATCAGCATCTATAGTAGAGGGTTTAGATCCAAGAACTGTGGTTGCAATTCTATGGACCTTCGCAAAACTCCAAACAGAATCTTGTATCCGGGACCTGAAGACAATGGATTTAATGTTTTTTCTAATATCCATTGAAATAGAATGATCTCCAGCAAGCTTTGTTGTCATCTCTTCAATATGTCTTAGATTGATGTTTAAAATGCGAGTCTTCTCGTCAGACTCAAATGCGATTCTTGGTTCTCCTAGTGTAGTAGGTAAACCAGGGGGCACCATGATTGTTCTTTTTTCAGCATCGCCGATGTCAAATTGAGCCTCCTGGATCGACGATTTTGTCAAATTAGTTTCCACCATTGAAGTTGTCCCAACAATTGCAATATTTCTTCCAGATTGCCATAGCTCGTTCACAGCAGTACGCAACTTGTTGATCAAATCAGCGCCTATGTTGGATTGAGCTATTTCCTTGTAGTCTTTGATGTGTATGATGACATCTCTAGGTTGAGTATCTTCAGCTGGAGAGGATTCATCGGAAGTCTCCAAAGCTGATGCTCGTTTCGAATCCGCAGCAAGGATTACATACTCGAGGAGGGTAATTATTTTCAGATCGTTCCAACGTTCAGTGTTGGTTTTCGTTTCTAATCTCGACGGGTTGGTTCCTATTCTGAGGACTTCAGAAAAGGGTCGTAATCTATCAAAACCTTTTGTGCGGTTTGGGGTAAGGATTCCTAGTAATCTTGCTTTGATTTCCGACATGTTGACTCTCGGTACGGGTAGGTCGTCGTCTTCTTCGATGCCTTCGATTTCTTCGAGAGCATATGGTTCTTTGTGGAGAATTTCAAGTTTGCCTGCTAGCTTCTGGGTCTCATAGCCTAGAAGAGATGTACTTCCATATGTCCAAGCTAAATCCTCATCTAAATAAGAACTAACTATCTGAGCAATATCTTGAGCGTCAAGCTGAAAATATTGGTATTAGTAAGGTTTTATTTGGCGAAATAGAAAGATCTATCAGGAGATTATTTTCGGCCATGAGAATCAACTTTGATCCTCCTTAACCCTGTTTCTTTCATAAATCACGCAATATAGCTGAGTAATTGAGGGTAGATGGCTGGGAAGCTATTTTGGTCTCGGGAAACTGCACTAATTATGAAAGAATTGATAGAGTATAACGTTCACAAGGGTGTGGTAGAAGGAATTTGTGGAAGCTTTTGAAATGAAGAAAATCCATTCGGGGGAATATACATACACGAATTAAATCAGCTTTAGACTCTGTAGCAAGCTGTTCAACAATAGTATCCAAATAAAAAGTACCTCCATCCTTCGGGCAATGTAGAACAAGAACAGGGCGTGGTATATTCTTCTCTCGAAGCCCTTTTGACGGCCTCAAACCCAATGAAGCTTTAACAGATGCCGATATCTCGTTGTAGACATCAGCATTTATCAAGTATTTGGCGTCTGTAGATTTCGGCTCCTCTTTCCTCTTTCCTCTCAACGTATTGTAGTCGCTTGCAATTGATAGGGAATTCATCACTAGGTTCGAAACATGGCCAGATGCGTTCTCTATTCTGGCTTCTCCGTTTTTTATAACTCCTTTTTGCGTTGATCCATCATTTATTGAGCTGGGAGGGCTTCCTTGCCTAGATGGTTTCAGGGACTTCGTCACTTCCTCGAGAAACGTGTGTGTAGGCGAGGACTTAGTTAGGATGTGGTCAATTTCTGGATTGGCTGCCGATGGTTTATCTTTAGAAAGATCCAGATGTATATTCGCTGCAATTGCCTGTCTTCCATCGTCTAGAAGGGCCGGATTTGTCTGGACAATATCAAGCTTAGAGATCGACTCTGATTCACCAAAAAGCTTAACGTTCTCTTGCCAGAACCATCCCGGAAGTACAACAGGCGGGAGTTCTTTCTTTGGTCTCCCCCTTGCTGTCCCGGCTCTTGACCTTGTTTTCTGCGAATTTATAGTTTCCACACTTTGCGTATTCTCTTGCGCTACTGATTCCCGCGACTCCGCCTTATTCGGTGCATTGTCTGCAGTTTCAGAGCCTTCTGTTCCCTCCTCAGCAGGATCTGCAACGGCAGGATCATCTGGGTTTTGCTGCAGGGTCGCGGTTCGATGGAAGTGGCGCTGGGAAAGAGGATGTCGAATACCAGCAACAATCCAATATGAGTTCCGGGCGATAGGACTGTTAGCTGTGCGAAGGACTCGCAGTGCTACGGCATGCATTCGGAATGTATGGCTCAAGAGAGCGGACGGGAATTCGAATAGAAGTAGACTGGTTGTTGAAGTTTTGTGAAAATTTCCTAGGGAGATCTGCGGAAGCTAAAATGGCGATAAATCACGTGCAAGAGATGATTTTTGAGTTCATTGAATTTATATCATGTTATTGGATTTATATGAGTAGTTATTCGGTTTTATGAGATTTAGAGCTGGATTTGAAGTTGGGGCGAAACTCAATGGTTTCATCGGAGTTGAGTGACTCAATATCTATTTAATCAAGACACAAGAAAAGGAGAGCTCACTTGAAAAGGCAGGGCACCACTTAAAGTATCTGTAATCATGCAATCAAAGCACGAATCTTTCTACTAGCTGATCTAATCCAAGTTATATCAAGTGTCTCCTTCATCTTGCTCAATAGTGACATATCCAAGCTATATAGAGCCACTCAGAAGAAAAGATCGTCTAGAAGCACATTTGAAAGAGCGTGGGAGACTTGCAGACCAGAGCCATATCTATACACTCCACCTCTGAGTCCCAGAACCTCCCCAAGATTGCGAGGACCGTTAGAAAATTCCAAGGTCACTTCACCTTCATTCGACCCAATAGCAACAGATCCATCCGCAATATTGATTCGCCAATTTCTTTCTACATCACGAGTCATCTCGTTGAACGCCACAGAATTGCCAACCTTTCTAACTTCAAAACGAGGCAGAGTGAAGTCTAAGATTGTGCCATGCTGGAAATGTATGAGGGTCGCATCTACAAACTTATTGTAGAAACTCAAAAGCTCAGCCAGCCCGCTTTCATATGAGATGTTGTATTCATAAAGTAAAGGCAAACACTGCCTCAAGAAGCGGCAGACGGCGGCGGCGGTACCCTGATGATTAGGATGAATGCCTTCGATGCTATGTCCGTATTTGGTACGAAGTGCGCTTAGACCGTCTAGCACCTGCTTAAGTAGAGCCGTTATAAGGGTTACAGCACGCTCAACAGTATTGGATGACAGCACTTTGAACATTGATTTCGAGATTGCAACCAAATACACTTCGCAGACAAGCCATCCAGCTTGATTGGTGAAAGCGACTTGAAGTGCTGCGGGAGCTATCTCCACCATCAAGAATTCCAAGAAGTCCCAATGTCGTGCTGCTTTAATAATTCTAGAGATATAAGTCTCAAGAGCGTCGTTACTAGATAGAGATTTTTTCAATCCGTTCCAGAGGTAGTAGAATAATTGAGTCTTTGTCTTTTCTACCTTCGCCGGAAGCTGAAGTGTGTAGGAGGTTAATCCAGCCAAGTACAGGGTAGGATCACTTTCCTCTGGCCAGTATTCAACAGAGTGCTGGAAGAAGAAATCTGTCAAAGGGCATATATCTTTGCAGTACGAGTGAATTTGCGAGGAAATTCCCTGAACGAACAGTACGTAGAATTTGTGGGATTGGGGATCTGTGGTCTGCAGCCATTGGAGATTGTGTTGCATGGATGTCATGAGCGCCATCAATATATCAGAGAAGCTGTCCTTAATTTTCGATTTTGGTACATCACCGAAGGTCAAAACCAAGAGGCTATGGTCAGCTAAGATGGTTTGCATGTTCACAATGGCACCTGAATGCGTTAGCGGTAATACTATTTTGGAGGACGCAGTTTTACCTTGGATTAATTGTTGATTCTTTACTGTTGTGGGCATTTGATCGAGAAATTCCATCGAGCTCCGGTTACTCTTAAGGGTTTGGCCCATTACCAGAAAATGTTCCTTTTGGAGTAGCTGATACGTGAGAAGATTCTCCCATCGGAGAAGCTTTTGCGGCCTTGAAATCGCCACCATCCACTGGAGTCCAACATCGAAACCAGAAATCTTCAAGCTAGATCAGTTACTACATCTAGATTATCAATTGTTGTCGACTTACATTCAAATGTAGAGTCCCTGTTTGCTGCAGGAATTCACTCAGAAAGAGTGGCCAAGATGCCAATGCCTCCTTGGATTTGTGGCGATTTTGAAAGACAGCGTAAGTCCCACGAACAAGGAAAGCTTGAGGAGTCTGCAAAGGTTAGGAATGGCCGAATTTATGAAGGTCGACTACTTACAAAAAGGTCGCATCGTAGGAAAAGTGTAGCCAGGCCTGCCCAGGCTACAAATAAACGTTTTAGGAAAGGGGCTGATGCCCGTCCCTCTAGTGGTGACTCTTCGTACAATATCTTCCGTATTCTAGTACCTAGGACAAGCGAAATACTTTTATTAAGTGGCTGTCTAGGTTAGCATTTTTCAATAATAATTCTAGGCGAACTCACCCGCACACAATCCTCGACAAATTGGAGCCTTTCCATATCATCCTCCAAATCTGGATCACATAAGAATCCTTGACTATCAACCTCTTCCGGATTGTTCGTACTCTGAGCTGTCTTCTTAGGCTCAATTTTGCTAAGGATGGCTAGATAAGCTTGTAGAACTTCAATGCCAGAGGATACCAGTTCTCTGTCCATATCGCAATTCGAGGGGTGGTTAGCAAACATTTGTGCTAGTATTTCTAAATTTTATTAGCTGAAGCCAGGGACTTTACTATCAATCTTGACCTACCAAGGTTCAAAGCTTTCCTAACAGTCACAGGATGAGCAGTTCTCATTGCTTCTATCATTGCCCTGCCAACAGCCTGAATACAGGACATCGTGCTTCTTCGATTGTTATCAACCGTGGATTTGAAATGCGTGTCGAGAAAGGGAGTACGCGAGCTTTCAGGTAGAGAGTCCACCTGTTTTTGGACTTGGGACTCTACTTGCAGGTATTCTCGAAGTAAACTGCTAAAGAAGCAGTTTTGCCAGTTGACCAAAGGTTGTAATGCATCTGAAGGTAAGGTAAGTGGACTGCGGGACAGAAGGAACCGGGCCAAATTGGTCCATGATCTGAGATTGATTAAAAAGGCTTCATTGTGAGAACAGTCTGCAGCAACCAGCTTCTGCAAGAGACCTAGAGATGGCCCTTGACCAAGTGGAGCAGCCCAGTACATTGTGCAGAGCAGATCATGATGATTTCGTAAGGATGCTAGATCGCGTTGTCGAATTGCCTCTTCTTTATGATATTGTCGATCATGATTTGGTAAGATTCGGGTGACAAGATTTCGAGTTCCTTTCGTATCCTTGACTTCTCGCAGATGTTTGATTGCAAGGGCGATGATTTTTAGAAAAATGTGGAAGCATCGGTCCTCTGGTTCAACTGCTAAGGATGGCTCTGTATCGAGCTCTTCCAAAAATCGGGGAGACTTATACACCTCTTCATTGCGAAGATGTGCAAGCTTTTGAGACGCAAAGAAGTCGAATACTGTACCAATCAACCCACTACACTTCCACCAACCCCATTGAAGCATCAGGTGGTGACAACGGCTAACGATCGCTCTACAATAGTCATTAAAACTTGGTGATTGCCTCGCATCAGACTTGTATAAGGTAAAAACTCTTTTGAGTAGCTTCTGGGAGAGTGACCAATTGTCTAAGGATGAAGATTGTCGTAGGCCTGGAACGACAACACCAAATTCGTCGAATTCGCACAACGGAAGTAAGGTAAACATTGAGTACCAGAGCCTCTCCATGGTTCGAGCATCGTCTATTGTGTTCACATCAATTTCCGTCAGCTCTAAGTTCGTCAAGTCCCAGAATGAAGCCCTAGGAATCTTCGCAGCGTCGAGAACCTTGATCATGACAACCCAAGCCTGGGTAGCGAATTGGTCTTTCCTAATGCCGATTTCTCGCACAGAAAGATACTGGAGATCATCATAAATCTTCCTGACATCATCCAGCCCATGTGAAAGTAAGAGGCTAATGCAACAGCGCGATATCTTTTGCAATACAGTTTCTAGTTCAAATGAAGGCTGACCATTATGAGTGCGTGAGATCCTGAGTAAATGGATTGCTAGCACGGTAAGCCTAGCCGTAATTTCGACTCCATTTTGTAAGCTGGTTTCTTTGATAGCACTCTTGCTGAGATCTAGGCGCAATGAGAACTCTTGAAGGATCTCCAGCATTCGTTGAAGGAAATTTTGGCTTTGCGAGTTGACAAAGTGAATACTATGCTGCAGATAATCAATGATATGAGTCGTCACCATAACAGCATCTATTCTTTCTGAATCCAAGGGAGGATATCTTGGAGTAGTTAGCTGTTCAAAAATCCAGTCAAAACATGCGCCTATTTCAGATGACACATTTTCGTCCCATGATTCCCATCGAAAGACCTTTTCATCAATTGTGAAGCAGGTAGGCTCTCCATTTGACTCCAGTGGACCATTTATAGCCTTCGAGAGTCGTTCACTTCCAATAAACGTTGATCCGTGGAAGAATATGCCAGATTGAAGCGGGAAAATATCGAAATGGGATGGATACCTGGTACCGAACTTGCCTAAACCAAGTAGTTTGCCCTGAGCCAAGTCATTTTCAGTATGAACAGGCACCAAGAAATCTAGTATCAAGGGCTCCGTCGGTTGTCGATAGACAGCTGCACCTGTATCTAATCGTTTTGGAGACCTTTTTCTTCGTCGTGGTCGCAATGTCAAATCTTCCATACATTCAGGCGGTGGATTAGGTGAATCATCGATTTCGATAGGAGACTCTATTGTCGGATGAACCTCGTCATCATCGGCCAAGAACCTGCTCAACTGAAGATTATTCTGTTGGGCGGGTTGTTTACGGCCTCTTCTATAAAGAGCGTCAAGAACTTTCTTGGTTGTCTTGAAGGCAACGGTAGGAAACTTGTGAGAGTATTCTATCTCAGAAGCTTCAAGTTGGGCTACGCGTGCTGTGGGAGCTTCATATTGAGGATTTTGTTGACGTCTAGAAACCGTCTTGACAGTCTTTGAGAGGGCTGTTTTCGCATGCCTAGCAGCGGGAACAGCAGGTTCAGAAGTTACAAAGTCACTTATCGACTTTTGCTGCTTTCTGGAGATTTGTATTCGGCGTCCGCTAGTGGACCCGCCTTCGAGATGTACATTTTGCGCACGGGGTTTTGCTTTCATCAAAGGAGAGGCGAGTGTCGTTTGGTAGTTATCCGAGATTTCGTCAAGGGGTGATCTGTAGGTATTTTTGAGTCCGCTGGGCTGATAGGCAAGCATTCTTGGTCGGATCTTGCTCTCTTTCCATTCTTCCAATACAGACTGAGCATCAGCAGTATCCTCGCGAGTAGCCAATCTGATGAACTTCTTATCAGGCCTTTGTCTTCCTAGATCTCTCCGGACTCTGGCATTCCGAGCAGCGACTTTCACAAACTGCGGCACAGTATGATCATAGTCGAAATTATTAGCAACATCAAGAATGCTGAGCCTAGGAGGTGACTTCCGCTGACGCTTCTTCTTTAGTTTAGAATTCTTGTGTGTGTTGGTAGTTGTTGGTTTTTTAGGTAGGTGTTCGGTGATTTTTGGTTGGTATTGATGACTCCCGTGCCTCTCTCGAAACAAAGAGCTGAACTGTACTCTCTTGACTTCAGAGCGATTATGCGAGTGCTTGGATCGTCGTTTACGTGATATCGACGGTAGCATAGCATCAACTCGATCGTCTTCTATGGCGAATCCTATTCGTGATTCCGGAAACAAACTATCAGCTTGAGTCCGATCACCTCTCATAGAATCAACCTGCGACGTGTTATCACTATCCGAATCGCTCAAGGGTAATAATAATCTGGATTGGGTAGGAGTGGATAAACTCCCAGCTCGTCTTATAGCACGTGCAACTCCAGGACGAAATTCTCCAGGCGATGCAGATGGAAAATCTCTGTCTACACCTCGCTGCTCAATAGGTTTTTTCTTAGAAGCATCTAGTCTTAGATGTGACGCTGGTAACACGCCACGAATCTTCTTGCCAAGTTTGCGAATTGTGATCGATTCGTCGTCTGATAAGGATGAAGCAGAAGAGGAAGATGGTGAAGGAATGATAATTGGAGGGGAAGGGTCAACATTGAAGACAGAGCTTATTGAAGAATTAGGGGCGGCTCTAGCTACACTTGTTGCGGGTGTGACAACTTCCGCTAGCTGAAGAGACGGAGAACTCTGATCAATTCCATGCGGCAAAGAATCTCTTGACGATGTTGAAATAGCACGAATCCTTCTAGACGCTACAGATCTGATTGGCGGTGAACTCAATACATGTGGAGAGGGAGGGAAGTCGAATATGTCGAATTCATCCGGCTCTGTTCGGACAGGTTCCACAAGTCTCGTATTAATCTTGGGTAGTGAAGGAGGTTTTCGTTGATTTTTGGTAGAATATGTCTTCGGATGCTTAGACCGAGAGAATATAGATTGCTTCTTCGTTAACAAATCACGCAGATCTGGAAACTCTTCGTCACTGTCGACACTGTCATCACTGTCATCTCTCGTGATAGAATTTTCATTCAAAGTGCTCTTCTCAACACTGGCAAAGCCAACTGAATCTTCCCTAGATGGTGGGGGAGAGCTTCTGTCAATATCCATCGATTGACTCTCCCCAGTCTCAACTTCGCCATCTTGTGAACCCTGGAAAACTATATCTTGTGAATCTTCCTTGTCTGCCGTGTGTGATTTTCGGTGGGCCTTCTCCTGTGACTGTACAATTTTTAGAGGCCGTAGATGTGATGCCTTCATCCTCTTTTCGTACCTCATCTGCTCGACTAAGAAAGGATGAATTTGGACAGGCTTCCTCTCCCTAAATTGTCTCTGTCTAGGCTGCCAAACAGATTCGGGAAGAGCTGGTGAAACATCCCGAGCTTGAGTAGAATTTCTCGAGGCTGTAGGGTACAATCTCTGATTTCGAGGGATATCTTCACGTCCAATTGGTGTTATGGATTCTGGACTATCGGGAGGCGAGGACAAGATACTTGATGCTGGGGATCCAGCCTGGACCCAACTTCTCGAAATATTATCCGGCCCTGGCAGTGTATCATCGGCCTGAGAGTTCTGAGGCCTTTCATGTTCTTTTTGCGTGCGTTCTTGCCTGTCTTCCGATCCTGGCGTAGGCTGGAAAGATTTGGCAGGGCTTTCCACAGATACGTGGTGGTTGACGTCGAGGTAGGGAATATGATCCCGGCCCAGGATGATTGGAGAAGGTGGTAATTCCTCCTCCGCCAGGACTTCAGGAAGAGGTGTCTTTTCTATGTTGATTTCTAGCTCGTGCCCTCTATTATAATTCTTTAGGATGTCGTCAATGTCGATAAAATCGTCGTCTTGTTCTCCATCATTGTTTTGGTCTTTCTGCCCCGTAGTGCTCTGGGACTCCCAATCATCTTCATCTGAGTCTGGAACAACCCCTTTCTCCTTCCAAGATGCCATTAATGTTGTATGGCATACTCAATATAATTGATTTCGAATCTGGATTGCAGATGTTTCTCTAGATTAAACGCGCTTTCTTAAGTGAACGCGTCAAAAAAATACGGTGGCCGGAAATTTGAGGAATTCGTATTTCAACCACCCATATCTTTTCATCATTGTCAACATATTTCAAAACCAGATTTTTTTAACAGAAACTAAACCTAAGTCAAAATGAATCAACTTCGAAATACACTCCCTATCATTTTTTCTGTAGGATTAGGAGTGGGAACTGGTAAGAATGCGCTACCAGGACATATCAAGACACTCTTCTCATATTTACAGGCATTTATGCTTTTGGCCCAGCCTTTAAAGACCTTCAAGAAGAAAAGAATAAGGAAGCCATGTATGTCCCTTGTTTGTTATTAGAGTTTTTGCTGAATTGAGATAGGAAGGGATTAGACTCGCCACATCAATCAGAGGAGGTTGAGATTTTAAAGAATGCTGAAGCACGAGCGAGTCATTCAGCTGCAGCTGAGTCCACGCTAGCACCGTCAAAATCTTGGTGGCCCAATATTGGCTTTTGGTCAACAGGAAGTGATGGAAAGTCCAGTCCCAAAGAACCAAGGCAAGACAAAGGGGACGAAACCAAAGAAGGCAGATGATCTTAAAAGAATCAGGCTTACAGCAATGAAGCCCAGCCGCGCCCCCTCTTACTACCTCACAGCAGGAGAACGATGGGCCATTGTGCTTGGCGAGCATGTAATTCTCTACTGAAAGCAATGCGAGACTTCTTGGAGTGGGAAAAGTTTGGGACCGTTGATCAAGGGTGTTGTCTAGCATGGAGTTTTATTTTGATGATATTCTCAAGCCTTATCTATGTTGCTTACTCTTCTACTTATTCTTCCGCTGCACCTTGTATTACTGAATTGTACAAGATTGAAGTGGTTTCACATTCTAATGGATTGCCCAGTGGTCTGAATCTCAAAAACTCGTCACTTTCTTATTGATTTTATATTTTAATCTTTCGAATGAATGGGATTCCTTGTATTGTATAGCTTAAAATGCAACAAAAACTTAGTAGTTCCATACAATACCAAGATTAAATCCATCATAGAACCTTTATTCTCAACTAGTTATATAGACAAGGACAAGTGAACCCCACATGACCTCGCGATAAGCCGTAACAACGGACGTCATCGAATTCCAGCTCAAGTCAATCTCCTCTAATTCTTTTCTTTTGCACATCCAAAGGTATCTATCCCTTTTCAACCTACAAGCATGGCTTCGAATATCGCGAAAGGAAAGGGTGGTGGCCATGAGAACGACCTCACCACCATCCTGACGAGCGAAGAACGTGTCGAAGTCACACTGCTCATTGCAAACATCACAGAAGTCATGCACAAGCAAGCCACTAGTACTTTCGACGCAATTGTGAATACTAAAAAGCAACCGAAACAGGCCTTGGAAAGCAAGAATCTAAATATCGACAAGAATCGGCCCCACGAAGAGACCGAGGAAGAAGAAAAGGCTCGAAAGTTGCAGGAGAAAAGGGAGAAGGAATTATCTGCGCCGAAGATGCTTGAACTTAAGAAAGATGCACTCAATTTCTTTCAGGAATGGAGAGAATCTGTACTCTCGAGAGTGGGCGAAGTAGTGAACAAGTCAAAAGAGACTGTGGATGATCAAAAGGAGAAGGCTTCAGTTGATGCTACTCCCGCATCCCCTTCGGATATTAAGATCGTCAGTAAGTAGCCGGATTTTATTTTATGCTTCTTGATAGGTGCCGAATTTTCTATAATTCCCACTGCTTGAAACTCTTATCCCACTAGTGGTGGTCATAATTAGACACTATCTAGCTTTAATGTTTTAAATGTATATGAAAACATTTTGAGCTTAATGTTTCAAGTACTTATAGAACATTTAAAGGGTAGTTAGTCCAGCTAGTGACAGAAGTAGAATTGAAGTAGTCCATCAACTATGGCACCACTGGGATTCCGCTACTATATTTTCTGAAGACCGGGTGTTTACTTCTTTAGGATCTGCTACGAACGTTGAAGATGCGGATGCAGCTTTGATCGAATTATACCCACCAACATCTACGTCTCTATGCTCCCTATCTAGAGACAAGCGCATCCTACTTCTCCATTCAACGCTATTACTTCTGCTCTCCCTAGAGCATTACATCGGATATTCTCGCATCCTCCTCCTTCACATTGCCTCATCTCTCCATTTGCCACTTCACATACTCGCTGAGCAAGAAGTCAAAGTTGCACAAGGTTTACTTGAAGCCGCCAAGCAGATGTCAGGGAATGAGGAGACCCAAAAAAGAAGTGATGAAAACAAGACGGCTAGAAGATGGAAGGTGGGCTTGGCTAGCGTGGCAGGAGCTGCGATAATTGGCGTCACCGGAGGTCTCGCTGCTCCTCTTGTTGCGGGAGCTATTGGTACGGTTATGGGCGGTTTAGGACTAGGCGCAACGACTGCTGCTGGATTGCTTGGAGCCCTTGCCGAGAGTGGTGTTATTGTAGGAGGATTATTCGGGGCATATGGTGGACGAATGACCGGGAAAATGATGGATGCTTACGCTAAAGAAGTTTCCGATTTTGCTTTTTTACCATTAAAGGGATCAGCACACCCCAAGCTTGTCAAGGACGTGCCTGCTGAGAATCGCAGATTAAGAGTCTCGATAGGAATTTCCGGCTGGCTAACACAGAAAGAAGACATCATTACCCCGTGGAGAGTACTAGGTCGAGAAAGCGAAGTCTTTGCTCTAAGGTGGGAGCTAGAGGCTTTGACAGAGTTGGGAAGTTCTCTAGAGTCAGTGGTAAAGAGTGCAGCTTGGTCGATAGCTAAGAAGGAAATTATTACCCGGACGATATTCGCCAGTTTGATGGATGCTCTTTGGCCGATTGCTTTACTCAAAGTTTCAAAAGTCGTCGACAATCCATTTAGCGTTGCCAAAAACAGGGCTGACAAGGCTGGTTTGGTTCTTGCTGATGCTCTAATCAACAAAGCTCAAGGAGAAAGGCCCGTTACGTTGATAGGGTATAGTTTAGGTGCTAGGCTGATATATTCTTGCCTTTTGAGC
Organism: Chlorencoelia australis; assembly: GCA_003988815.1. Taxonomy (NCBI): domain Eukaryota; kingdom Fungi; phylum Ascomycota; class Leotiomycetes; order Helotiales; family Cenangiaceae; genus Chlorencoelia; species Chlorencoelia australis. Next base: position 1,209,056 of record QYAN01000006.1, read on the forward strand.
TTGGCAGAGCGGAGGGCATTTGGTATTGTTGAGAATGTCGTCCTCCTTGGTACTCCTGCTCCATCAGACGCTACAGTATGGCGAGCTATGAGAAGTGTGGTTGCAGGACGGTTAGTCAACGTCTACTCAGAAAATGACTATATTTTGGCTTTCCTGTACAGAACCAGCAGTATCCAATATGGGGTTGCAGGGCTTCAAGAAGCAGATGTGAAGGGCGTTGAGAACGTTAACGTCAGTGAGATGGTCAGTGGTCATCTTAGGTACCAATATCTCGTTGGTAGCATATTAGAGAAGATCGGATTTGAGGATATCAATGTCGAAGAGGTAGCCAAGGAAGAAGAGACTCTAGAATTGCTGGAGGAGGAAGAGCAAAAGGAAATGGAAAAGAAAATGGGTGGAAAGGAAGTTGATCTTGATAAGAAAGTTGGTGAGATGGAAAAAGAAGTACAGCAAAAAACTGATCAAACACTCATACAGAGAGCGGCAGAGAAACTTCATATTGGGTGAGCATAAGATACTAGTATACAGTACCCAAGATAGCAAATATATGAACTTTTATCAAAACCTAGAAACCAATTCAGGCAAATCAGTTATGACCGCTGGCTATTATTTAATCCTTCCCACTCCTAACAACAAAGTATTTCCCCCCAGTCATCTCCTCTACCCTCCCTGCCGTAGAAGTGATATCCCAATCCTCTTCACCTCTTGTATCAACCACCTGCATCCTTTTTCTCCTCGGCCTCCTATTCCTACCATTAAATTCCTCCTTATTCAACGCTTCCCTTATTTCCGGTGTGTCCAGTCCAATTGTAGCTTCTTCAATGCCTCCCTCCGTTTCATCCCGTATACTTCGTAATGGCTCTATACCCTCCGTGTTCACCGTCTGAATATCCCGCAGAAAATGTAGTTGTGAATGTAGTGTCTTGAGCATCTCGGATTCTTCTTCTGGAGATTTGGGCTGCGGTAGGGCAGAAAGACGGAGGAGATGGTATAATTGTTTAGGACTAATCTCTTGGGCCACAGGAAGCTTTGGATCGGGAAGAAGTGATCGGACGGACCATGTAGGTTTTGATAAGAGCTCAGTGATACCTAGGGGAGCTTTCTCGGAGCTGTATTGACGACGAGGAGTAGATAACCGTGAGCAGAGAGCTTTTCGGAAAGATCTTCGACAGCGTAGACATAATGATCCTGAGCCTGACATCTTGACTTTATTGTGAAAGTGACTCGATTTATTTTCCCATCAATTCAAAAGTTGTTGTACATGTCGATCCAGGGTTGAAAAGCCACGCTAGCGCTGATTTATAAGGCAACAAGAAACCGCGGCACCAAACCTTGTTAGGAACTTCATACCCAATATATATATACACGTCTTCTAATACCAAATACCGTACGCCTTGTCACACTCAGATATCTATCCATATTACTATTGCATTCATCACCATGGCCCAAGATTTTCGTGCACTCCTGCGAACGTATACATCCTTACCCCACTATCTTGACAGATAGACAAAGCAGCATATTCTGCTGGAGGCGGCTTTAGTTTACTCGGAAGCCGAGAAGAGAAATGGCGAGTGCAGCAGATTTATATAACTAAGCGGTGAATGCATTCCGAATGCAAAAGCAGAGTACAACCTTCCATCTCTTTGAAATCAACACCTCTAATAAACAAGAAAGCTAGACAAGCATTTGAACGTTGCGCAGCCATTCAAACCAGCCAACTGAAAAAACCGAATGATACTGCCAATACCCTCGCAGAAGCATTTCAGGTTTACAAAAAAAAGCGAATCTTTAGACCCAGCACGGTCAAGAAATCGCGATCAACCGTTACACATCGAAAGGAAATTTCCGGAGAGCAGCTACCCAGAAAGAACATGTGGTAGAGGTGTATGTAGAACTTGGTGATACTCAGAAGACAATAGAGAGCTACGAGTTAGCTGCCGGTTGGTTTGAGAGTGATAATGCTGAAGCATATGTTTCATTCTGCAATGAAGGACTGTGAGGCTGGCACTTCTGTAGATTGGCCATCCAACTATATCTGAAGGTGGCAGATCTCGCAGCCATGGCAGAAAGTTATTACAGCTATCGAAAAATTCGAGAAGGTTGCCAAATCCTCCGTTAACGACCAACTTTTGAAATGGTCTGTGAAAGGCTATTTCCTCAAGGCTAGACTTTATCATCTTGCTGTTGGCGATATGGTGGCTACATATCATGCTCTTGAGAGTTATAGAGACTTAGATCCAACATTTGCAACTATGAGAGAACACCAGCTATTGGTTGATCTTTCAGAGGCGATTGAGGCAGGAGAACAACAGGCGTTTGCGGATAAATTGTTCCAGTACGATCAGATGGGCAAATTGGACAAGTGGAAGACTACAATTCCTTGAAGATCAAGAACAATATCTAGAAGCAAGGGGAGGACTTCTCATGATCGTGTTTGGGTTTAGCGTTCGGATATCAGTCTGACAAAGCTCCTAGTATTTGACTCGGGAGTCCTTGTCAATTCTATGGACCAGGTTCGAGATTTTATTGACCCGCAATCTTACCACAGCTCCTCTTTTAAATGCAGGGGAACTTTCCGTGTGTGTGGAGCTCCGGGGAAGAGGGCAAGAAAGAAGATAAGCTTGCTTGTACAGATACGAAGGCACTAAGAAAGCCAAGTGGCTCTTTCATAAGGAAATAAAGGTTTTGTCTGTCACAAGGCTTATTTACCCCCAAATTTCATCTAGACTTGGCCATAAACTAGTTGGTAAGCTTGCATTTTCCAGACAGACCGCTCTAAAACAATACCCCGACAATCGGAGTCAGTTTACCTCTATGCTCATTCAATGGCTAGGAGCTTGTGCTCGACATCCCACTCTCACCTCACAATTGTATCAACAAAGCTACTGTGTTCTAGGCTATTTTGCTCGTTGTATCTCCCTCGATTAGATCCACTTATGAGGGTTAATTCTATCGTTCTACGTATCATACCTCCCCACGTTCTTAGATTCCATGCACCACATCGGGAGATGTTTCCGCGCGGCACTTTCGGAGAAAGCGAATATCAAACAGTTATTGCTCTAAACTTATTAGAACGATCAACTTAGTAACCAATATACAAATCTAGTGCTATCACACCCTTTTCAAGATTGACGATATCTATTTTTCGATATCACAGCTGGTGATTCCTGAACTTCAACTGCCGTTCATGCGCGATCCACAGTAAGACTTCTCACGATGATTGCGATGCAATGTTCTGCAGACGTTGCTTTCTAAATCTCTTCTGACGTGGTCATTATTCTGACGTGTTAGGGTGAGTACCATGGCAGTAAAGTTCGCTGACTCCTATCACGGGAGCTCGAGAAGAATTTTCCCACGATGTATAGGGCATCCCTGTCCAATGAATATTCAGAGACCGACTTTTATTGTAACTTAGAATATGGGGGCGGGGAAGAGTCGATACTGGGGTTTGATTATTTTCTGGTTTGGTGAGAGTGGGCTGTAATGGATTCTTTTTAGAAGTCGTTCTAGAGTTTTACTATTTAGTAAAACCTTTGGACGAGCTCGATTCCAAAAGTCTAATAGGTCTGATTTCTACGAAAGCTATAAAGTGAACGAGCTTTTCTTGAAATTTCATCTTCTTCGTTTTCTTTACATTTTAGGTGTAGAACAACTCTTCAATTGATCTCACTCTTTGCTTGAACTTCTCTACCCTCTGAATCATATCTCCAATTTTCGTTCACGGATTTCCCATCAGGATAACTATCATCAAAGGCCAAAAATTTACCACAACACGCAATGTCTGAGAAAGGCATTCAAATTATTGGGGTTTTAAAATTAGGCTCCGAGCCTACTATGGTTGCCAGTGCCACAACATCCACCCCAAGCAACGAAATCATTGATAAAGTGTACTCCAGCACGGAATACTTCCCTCAAGTCATTGCTTTAGAATCCGAGGAACATTCTTTCTCCTTAAAATGGCCGCTCTACCAATCTTGCAAAAAGTTCCTATCATCTGCGACTTCGCAGCTCTTTTTATTGGGTCTAATCATGTTCCTGGCACCCGGAATGTTCGCTGCTTTGATTGGTCTTGGAGGTGGAGGCATGTCTAATCCTGTACCGGCGAATGAGGGTACGATATTCAGGATTTCTTACTTCCCTTCTTTTCTCTTCGATAGGAAATCGCTAACTTTACGAATTTCGACAGCCAATATTGCTGTCTATGGAACTCTAGCAGTGGTTGGTTTCTTTGCTGGTCCGATTGTGAATAAGATTGGCTTTAGATCAAGTCTGGCTCTTGGTGGAATAGGCTATACCCTCTATGCGAGTAGTCTACTTTGCTATAAATTAACTGGGAATGTGCCATTTCTCATCATCGGTGGTGTTTTTCTGGGTGTTACAGCTTCTTGGTTGTGGACTTCAACAGGAGCAATGTTAATGTCTTATCCTCACGTTGAGAATAAAGGGAGATATGTGTCTATCATTTGGTCACTTTTTAATATAGGAGCTGCAATTGGGAGTTTGGTATGTATCACCTGTTAGTTGAAAGAGGATGCTAATACTCTCTAGATCGTCTTCGCCCAAAGCATCAATTCTGACGCAAAAGGCATTTCTAATGGCTCATACGTCCTTTTCATTTGCTTGATGGCTGCTAGTTCCGTTCTAGCGATTTTTATATTCAAGAAAGACGATGTTCGCAGAAATGATGGTTCGCGCATCATCACTCCACTCACTAACATCACCTGGCGGAATGGAATCCAAAGTCTGCTTCGTCGACTACGAACTGATCCCTACATTATCCTCCTCTTCCCCTTGTTCTTTGCTTCAAATTGGTACTTTCCATATCAATTCAATGATATGAATCTTACGACTTTCAATGTGCGAACTCGAGCTCTCAACAACACTCTTTATTGGGCTGCTGAAATCCCAGGTAGTTTCTTGATTGGGTATATTCTCGACATGCCCCAATTTCGCAGAGTGGTGAGAGCTAGAATGGGGTTGGCACTGATTATCGCGATGACTTTGGGTATTTGGGGAGGAGGCTACGCATGGCAGAGAGGGTATACCAGGGAGCAAGTTGAGGCTGAGAACTTTAAGCTGGTTGATATGAGTGATTCCAACTACGGAGGACCGGCGGTTATTTTGGTTTGTTATGGATTGCTTGATGGTATTTTGCAGTCTTTTATCTTTTGGTATGTCTTACTTTCTCGACTTTATCTAGAGACTAATGGGTGTAAATAGGACATTAGGAGTTCTAAGCAGAGATAGCAACAGCGCAGCGGATTTTACGGGCTTTTATAAAGGCTTTCAGTCGGCTGGTGCGGCTATTGCGTTCAGGGTTAATGTTGATAAACATGCTTTTATGACGGATTTGTTTATTTCTTGGAGTCTGTTGATTGGGAGTTTGGCGGTGGCGGCGCCGACGATTGAGTATAGGATTAGGAAGATTGATAAGGTAGTTGAGGAGACTGAGTAAGGCTCTTTTTGGATGAGTTGGATGACAGGCTCAAGAGTGGTCATGCTTTCTTTTGCATATCGTGTTCTAAATTCTAATTGGCGCGGGTTTAAGATGCTAACATTTTCCGAATACTTCACAATATCATAGCAGAAAAGGTTTTGTTGAAATAATTACATACCCTTCTAAGAGCACAATAATTCGCCGTAAAACCAAGACTGCTCATGATTCGCTGAGGATTCTAGATTGCTAAAAGCTATAAGTGATTCGCTAAAGAATCTTTTAGACTACTGAGAGCACAATGATGTTTTGAATGAGTGGGATCCTTTCGATGAGGAAGAGAAGTTGAGTCGTGATATGAAGTCGACATAAGGCCATTATCCATACGATAAAGTACAGATACTATCTATATCGTACGACAAGATCCGATTTCTTGAAGTTGGGAGGATTCTTTATAATCTTTTAGTGTCGGGTAAGCGGGATCGAATCGGATGTTAGTCGGCCGTGAAGCTTCGCTTAATCATCTAACTGCAGGTTCGTATAACAATATGAAGGACGCATCACTCCTCTAGAATAGGCACCGCTCGAAATCAGAAAATTTAGTTCATCGCAAGAACAATGTCTATCAAACCTACGATGAAAGCGTTGCAGCTAGCTGTCGGTAACGACTCGAAACCGACTCTAACTCTCGTCACTCTTCCAAAGCCTACACTCCCCCCGAACAGCATTCTTGTCAAAGTCCATGCCGCGAGTATCAATCCAAGCGACATTCTCAATTTTACCGGAGGGTTTTCTCATGTCTTCCCTCGTGTCCCAGGTCGAGATTACTCTGGGGTCATCGCCGAGGGTCCAGCCGAATTGGTGGGGAAAGAGGTTTATGGAACGGGGGGAAACTCTTTGGGGTTCTCTGCTGATGGTACTCATGCAGGATATCTTGTTCTTCCAGTTGATGCCGTTGCGATAAAGCCTAGCAATCTTAGTTTTATCCAAGCTGCTACTGTTGGAGTGCCTTTTAGCACTGCTGCACTTACACTTAGTCGTGCGATGGTTAAAAGCACTGATATTGTTCTTGTTCTCGGTGCATCGGGTGCTGTTGGGTCAGCGGCTGCTCAGTGAGTCTTGTTCTGCTTTGTGCCTAGCTATCCGACGTTCTTGAGACTCAGATCTCAAAAACATCCTCATCTTTCCTAAAAGATTTCTTCTAAACGCTCACGGAACTTTGCAGGCTAGCACGGGCCAAAGGTTGTAGAGTCCTGACTGCTTTTCGAAAAGATTCAGCGGACATCAATCTCATTACAGATCCGGACCTAAAGACAGTGAAAGGCTTTACGAATGGCCATGGTGTCGATGTTGTGATTGACACAGTAGGCTCTCCAGAGTTGATGAGCAACGCATTACTCTGTTTGGCACAACGGGGCCGTTTGACTTGTATTTCAGCCCCGAGGAAAGGTTCCACGGAATTCACTTTTGATATGAAAGAACTTTACAGAGAAGAGAAAATGATAATTGGGTGCAACTCGGTCCTGTCAAGCATTCAAGATACAGCATCTGAATTGAAAAGCATAACGGCTGCATTTGAGAATGGCGGGCTTCAGATTCCCAGTGAGAAAGACTTAGAGTTAGTTGGAATTGAGGATGCTGTTGAGGCTTATGAACGGCTGAGGAATGGAGAGCGGAAGAAGTTTGTGATTGTCTTTTAGTATGAGAGGGGAAGGCTAAGGTAGCTCTTGAAGACAGTTTTCGGCTTCAATGAAACTTTCATTTAACGCTGAACGGGCGTTTCTATTCTCAAATGCTGGAAACTTCAAAAGATAATAGCCTCTGTGAAAAGTTCTAATTGGTTCAACATGACCGCTTGACTTATTTAGACACTATAAATTAACCATCGCTTTGAGATAATTCGCCCAAACGAATAAGATGGTTAAGATGAAGAGGCACTGCTCAAGTATTTTATTAAGGAAATTTTTGTCCACGTGATCGAGAATAAGTCTTATCTCGTGACTTCAACCGCCATCACATAAGAAAATGACAACTATGGCGGACTACCTCCACTGAAACGACAGAGGGCTATCAAAGCTTGAATATCATGTCATTAGACCAAGAGGCAGTGTGATAGAGAGACGCCGTGTTCAACGTTGAATGATATCCCTGCTCCAGAGAATCGGAATTGGTCGAATGGATGATGCAGCTACGGGGTCGGAGCAGATCGAGTCTCTAGGAACGAATGTTCAGCAGTTGGGTGGGAAAGAAGGTGAGGGCTTTAATTTTGCACTAGACTTCAATGGAATATTCAGCAGAATGCAATACTCCCAGATAACCTGGATATTGATTGGATATGAACTGAATAGGGAGGTAGCCCGTGATGTGAACCTCGAACCAACTAGCTATTGCTTCAATGGAACTTAACTTAGGACGAAATGTTAGCTATCGGAAAAAACAACGCAAATCATGCATTATTCAAGAACCATATCTCCTAGTACGATCCTCACAGGTATTCGATCCAAGAACTTGTCTCATATTCTGGAGTGTGCTCTTCAGAATAGTGTGATAGCAGGTGATGGTTTTGCAAATTCAGAGTTGAGGAAGTCTAAGAGATGGAGAAAAATACTGGAGTATTATAGTTGAGCTTGGCCGTAGAGAAACGAAGCCGAAAAGAAAGACTGTAAAATAGTTCTAGGAATATATAAGGAGGCTGTCGGTCGGTATGTATGTATTTTCCTCCAAGGAGCTCCGTTTGCAGGAAGCTTTTTTCATGCATTGAAGCTTATTAAAAGGGAATTTCGGGAAGATTCCACTTAATCTGCATACATTAGACTTATTTTCATGATATATCAAAAGCGACTGTTTTGCATTGCTCTTAGCAAATCTTTGAAAAAAGAAAACCCATTTTTTATATGTATTTAGGATTCTGCCAAATTTTGCTGGAATTGACATGGAAATCAATTGTGTCATTCCTCTTGTCACCCCTTCACTCCCCACTGACTTCAAGGGAGCCCTAAACTTTCAATGTCGGTTCAATGTTTTATTATTCGGTGGGATACTCTTCTTTTGAGAGAGATTCTGGGAATATTGGCATGGTTTCAGAGAGGAGGGAAGAAATAGTGGATACTTTGTCTTCAAATGGAGAGGGTTGAATGTTCCAAACACCGAGATGTATTCCTCTCGATTGTTTGGTAGGATATTCTCTTTCTAGGAGTGATTTATCGAACAATGTAAAAGCACGACGTAGAAACTGCAATTTAGTAAAGAGCTCACTTTCTCAAGCAAATTATCTTAATACTACGCCTGGTCACTAAAACCTAGGCCACTGTAACTAAATCTATTCAAATCTAGACCTGAAGTTCCAAAATATGACTCTTCCCCTGCTCTTGACCACTCAATAACATCGCCTCTAAAATCTCCAAATCTGCAAGTCCCTCTAATGGAGACAATCTCAGGTCAAGCTTCCCATTCACAAGTCCCTCAGCCCATGCGAATATATTCGCCTGAATATCATTTGCACGCTCAAACTCCTTCTCAGTGAAATTCTTGGCAGCTTCCTCTCCTTGTCGAACGATTGTCTTACCTGGCGTAGTTGTGACACTGCCATTCTCACAGGCTATGGTAAACTCGGCTCCAGAGAGAGTCGTGCCAAATGACAACGAGAAGGATCCACTAATCCCTGATTCGGTCTGCCAGATCGAATTGATGGTATCAACTGGAACAAGATGCTTTCGAAGAAGACTAGTATATGCGGCGAGAGCGGTAGGTTTGGTTTCTCCAAGAAGGAATCGAATACCAGCGACATTATGGATACCGCCATCAAGCAGAAATCCGCCTTGGTGTGTTGGATTCTTACGCCACTCAGTCTCGAAGTATTTCTCCCCCTCCTTAACATTGAGGAACCCCTTTACATAGAATCCTAGAATCCGTCCCAATTTCGCAATTTCTTGCTTCGCATATTCGAAAGAAGGAAAGAATCGAAAATTCTCCACCATCCCCCATGTAGCATTTCCCGTAACTTTATCGCTCTTCGAGTACTCGACGAGATTTTTGGCAGTCGAGAGATCCCCGGCAATTGGCTTCTCTGAAAGCACATGTTTTCCAGCGGCGAGAGCTGCTTCGATGAATTTGGGCTGTTTCATGATAGGGAGAGCTATGATGACGGCATGGATATCGGGACGAAGGAGGAGATCGTAATAGGTATTTCCAACACCTGAATCATCCGAATATAGGGAGACATTTTGGCCTAGAGCTTGTGCGGATTTGAGGGATCGAGAATAGACGGCTTTGAGGGTGAGGAGGGGTGATTTTAGGACTGCGGGCTGGGATAGTCAGTTGGTGTGCTTGCGAGGAATGAGGAGGCGAACCAGGTGCCTTTCTTGGATGATAATGCCACTTCCAATGAAAGCGATTCCAATAGACATTTTCAATTTCCTTTGATGCTTTGGGGTGGGATTTGAAGGTGGTTTTGGAGTTTTGGTGGGGGTAGTTCATCGAGAGGGGAATTCGATGTGTTTATCCATGTCCGGATAATTGTGGGATAATACTATTTGACCGGATGATTGCATGGCATAACAATCCTACCCGTCACCTTGTATATTATTCCCGACATTTTAGTTGTAATGATGATGCAGACTGTTATTGTTGTTGGATTCATGAAGATGTCGTGAAGTTAAGATTCTTACCACCAGATCTACCGTAAACGAGGGATCGGGAGTGGATACACTCGAATATATCCCCTAGCCTTCAAGCGCGAGAAACCCACACACCTTTACAAAGAAAGGAGATATGGAACTTTAACTGCTCCGACGAGAATTGGATTGATACTGAAGTAAAGAGTACAAGTGTATCTATTCTCTGTGTCTTTCTCCAGCTTTTGTGATTCTCTATATCTTCCTTATTGATATTGCTTCCACATATCTGTTTGACTTTCTATTAGCATACTGCCGCATATTTATACTTCAAATTCAGGACGAGAGTCCCCTGAGACTTAAGGCCTTCGGCTTCTTTAGACATTCCAAACTAGTCACAATTACGTGATACTCGATTTTCCGCACCTGCATAGAAGAGGACAAGTCAAGCAGGCAGCAAGTATGCTGACACCACTACTACAGACGAGTCCAAAACTTGGATATTTTGATTCGGAAATCAAGAATAAATTGCTGGGACAGTAGCTCCTAGTCTCTGCTGAGGCTATTTAATCATAGATCATTCGATCGAAGTCGAATGAGGAGTTGATGGTTCATTATATGCCAGGATAACATCCGATCATGTCTGCCATTCGAAGATTGAGAGATGTAATCCTCCAGCTCGCTGGCAGACTGCCCGCACCTGCTGCGGCTCTCACCTTCTCTCTCACCTTCTTTTGACTTCCAGAGCTGCCTTGGAAGATGCCATACGCAGTAGTATCTGAAAGAAGTGGCTTGGATTCAATGAGGCAAACATATATGGTCTCAACACATTTGAAATTTTCGCATCCTTGGCTACAAAGTCGAATCACCAATTTTCTCCTTAAGACTCACTTGCGGTGTAGTTCCACGCCCACTGCTTATCAGAACTAAAGAGTTTTCATTCACCTCAATTTTAAAGTCCCCACAATGTTCGAGACCATATGAAGCTGCCTGTATGGCATTGACCGCTGTTGAAGAATCCTCAAAAATCTCCTTAGGTTGAGGATTGGGCATCCATGGAATCCATTTTTAAGGCTGATTGTTTAATGACAGCCTACCGGCTCAACGCCTCCGAGACCCCCCCCCATATTTATCTTAGGGGAATCCACCTGAAGGTTTCGAGTTTTCATCCAGAAATGGAAATTTTCGTTGTGTCCTGATAAGGCACATTGGGCTTCAAGACTGTTGAGGCTTAGCGGCCATAGCCACCCCTATCTGAACATCCAGCATTAATAATTCAGTCACTATTAATGTGAAATAACAGAGACCTTGATGGCAAATTCATAAGGCCGTTTTCAATACTCTCGCGTTTCCATGAACCTTGAAATGCTAGGATAATAGAGTTGCGAAAACGATTTCAACCAAGCCCAAGGCTTCCTAAAATTAAGGGACCGTTACATAAAAGGAAAAGTCATCTCCATTTTAAAAATCTGAATAAATCACTCAATTTTCAATCGTTCGTTCGTTCAATCATTACATAAATATCAATTGACATAACTTTAATTCAATTGCCCCATTGCCACTCTTTGAAAGAAATCAATCGTGATAAGAACCTTTCACATTCAGATATTGCCTCTCTATAAAGCGGCGAATCTCAATTGTAAGTTCATCCAAATTACATGTATCTATTCCTAACTAATTGAATAAGCATCAAACATGGCAGGCGTTGCACAAAAAGTAATAATTCTCGGAATCATCTGGAAGATCGTCAACGAATTTCTAGGCAAGAAGAAGGAGAAGAAGAAGGCTGCAGAAGCCAAAGCACATGAATCACAACCTCAAATAAATGCTGGAGACTGGGTATGGAGGGATGGTGCGTGGAGAAGAGGGGGGGATACTTATGGAGAATCGCCAAGATCGTCTGGAATCGCATATTCAACTTCACCATCGACACAAGATTTTCCTCAAGGATACGCACCCTCAGGTGCGGGCTATCCTCCCTCAGCAAGTGGATATATGACGCCTCAATCCACCGGATCGATGGCCCCTCCACCAATTCCGGGATATCCTCATGGATATATTTCCCCTCACACAACGGGATCAATGTATCCCAATCCTGGAGGATACTTTCCCCCTGGCATGAACTATGGAGCACCATATCCTGCAATGTATCCTCAGCCAACAGGACCAGCAATTCCTGTATCAGAATGGGCCAACCAAAGGTATCCAACTCCTTCAGATCCGGGTCAAAGTACGTGCTCGCCAGGACCGAGCAGTGTGGTTGATGGGGGGAGGAAAAAAGGGAAAGGAAAGAAGGCGAGGCCGAAGCCAGAGCATGAAGAGATTTCATCGGATGAGGAAGCACCACCGGTATACAATAAGAAAGAAGGGGAGATAAGTACACCGGTGTGGAGACCTGAGAGTTAGGGAGGGAAATGGAACTGGCGTTTATGGGAATAAAAGTGATATTTTGGGATACCGGTGGATATTATAATATCAATCGATGGAAATTAGATCTGTACTACATATTCTATTGTATATAGATTTTTATTTATTTTTTCTTTGGAGGGACCAAATGTTAATTTAGAAGCCACATGCTGGAAATAATACACACTATCGTCCTAGCTCTTGGATTCCTGCTAACCTCTTGATCGGCAAGTGCTGAGTGAATGTAAAGTGTCGAGATCTTTATTCAAGCTTGATCTACGAGAGATTTTGGTTGAGATTTTATGGCTAACCCTGAAACCATCAAATCTGATAAACCACACTTTCCAACTCCACTTCTCTTAACCCCCGCCCCGAAGCTACAGAATATCTAACTTCTCGCGGTGATGAAATCATAATTTCACTCTTTAATTGAGCGGTAATAGAATGCCATATTTACCCAAATGGGATTTTCTACCCTATATTCCCATTCCTAGCAAGTACCTTAACTCATAATGAAGTCCCCAGTTAGCCATTTGGCTTCACGAAGTTTGCTGCCTTTGCCTTTTTCTGCTCCTGCCTTTCCAGTTTTTTCTTAGGAAGCTGCGTCGCCCTACTTCACCTAAGCAAGAGAAAAGGGCTGTTACTTGTCCCCGAATGAAAACCTTGAATGGGGGGCAATTCGGGAAATTATCCAGGGGCGAATACTTCCACAACGGGCGCGGGGATTTTGTGGTCAGGGAAGCGATCTAGAAATCGAATCCTAGAGCTTTTTATGAGCAAGCAATGAGTACAATATTACATGACGAACGGTAACTATTGAATTAGGGGCGCGGGGAATTTAGTCCTCGATCCTATGAGTCTATATGTCTTATATCTAGACGCTATTATTGTCGCGTATCTTGTGGCTGGCTTCCGAATCCCCACGATCCTTCCTTGCACCCAACCAGAAGAATGATATTCGGTACCCAAACATACTCCTTTTGGGACCTCTTTCGCCAAGCTCTTGGCGGATATCAAAGGTAAAGCCAACTTTGGACCGCGAATGGCAGTTTTAACTTCGGGGAGGCGAATCGGTTAATAGTCTTCTAGGTTATCAACCTCTAACGCACTATACTTGGATCCAACAGCTTCTATTCTCGTTTACATGGCCGGATGCCAGGGTCTATCTAACGATCACGATGCCCTTATGCAATTATGCAAGAAGAGCAAGGCGCAGTTGGCTCACAGGCGACCCTTCAACACTTCGTGGCCACGAGCGACCGCCTACCCACCACCAACCAACACGAGCACTGCGCATAAGGCTTCACTGACCCTCTAGACTTTCTTCCCTTAATTTTTTTTTTGGAACTAATGTCAAATTCTTTCACTTCATAATGTTTTCTAATATAATTTCTCTCCTTTTCTTTGCTGGTCTTGCCTTAGCAGGAGTAACTAGCACTGGTGCAGCCTCCAAGACCAGCGTTGCAGCAGTTGGTGTTAATACAGCTACAGTTATCAGTGTAACAGGTGCAGATTCAATCAGTGTGAATACATGCAATGGATATACTGAGCTGTGCAATCGGCCGTGGTCGAACATCACATGGATAGGCTCACACGATTCGGCTTTCTATGGAGATTATATCAGCGAAAATCAGTATCAGAGTGTCACAGAGCAATTAAATTATGGAATCCGTATGTTTTTCGATTGCTTTCACGGCAGGAGCCTCTACAATATGGTTTCTGACTTCTAAATCTTCCTAGGTTTCCTACAAGGTCAATCGCATATGGGCCCCATGTTTGTTCACAATGAGCTTTACATGTGTCACACGCTTTGTGACGTTCCAACCGTCGATTTCCCTCCTGGTAATATCCAAATGCAATTTGCCAAAGTCGTCGATTACTTAGCGGAGATAAAAGCGTGGCTGGACAATAATCCAGACGAGGTTGTCAGTCTGCTTCTAACTAATGGCCTGACTGATGGAACTTACCAAAATATAAGTCTCTATGGCCAAGCAATGGAAGATAGTGGACTCGCGGCATATGCTTTCAAACCTGGATTGAATTTCACCAATGCCAACTGGCCAACTCTAGGACAACTTATCATGGCAGAAACTAGGCTTGTAATGTTTATGGGTAAGCTCCACTATCGCATATCTTGACCGATCTAACACGATATTAGATTATCAAGCCGACCTGAGCGTAGTTCCATATATTATTCCAGAATTTGATCATTTCTGGGAAACCGCCTTTGATGTTGAAAACTTTTCGTCTTGTGATATCAACCGAGGAAGCTCATCAAATTCAATGTATATCGTCAATCATTTTCTAGATATGAATTGGCAAATCGCGGGTTCTGAAGTCCTTGTACCAGATACTTCGAATACAGCCTGTTCAAATGCACCCAACTCCACGAGCAGTCCTATCATCATTCAAAACCCTATCATCTACCCTCTCAACCTCACTGCAGATATGTACAACTTCAATAGCTGTGCCTCGCCAAATGAATTGAGTATTGGGACTCAGGTCGATCTTTGTGTTCAACAGTGGGGCAAGAACCCGAACGTGATTTTATTGGATCATTGGTCTCAGGTACGATTCATTTGATTTAGTTTAGGTCAAGGCTAATGAGGATAGCCACTATTATATGGAAGTGCAACGCCAGCAGCGCTTCAAGCAGGGAATTTTTATAACGGTTTGCCTATGAGTGACGACCCTTGGATTGGCAATCCGGAATCTTCCTCTTGATAGGGAGTTAGAGAAGTAAGGTTTGTACCTAAGGAGGTGTTTAGGTCAAGTTGACTAAGACTCTGGTTATTTTCTTTTGTAATGTAATTTGTTGCATTATTTTTAATATCTGCCTTCTTTCACAAGCACTTTCATATTTCATTTTCATGTTTTCCGATTTATGCGGTTCAATATTCCCTCAAATCATGCTTGATTTCTTCAAATTAACAACTCCCTTTTCAGCACCTTGCACTTAATGTTTCACTTCAGCGTGATGATCTCATTTCGTTGTGATTGAAATATTTATCAGTAGTCAATGATTGATGTTACAGTCATGAGAAGAAGTCTTTTCAACTTTTTTTTAAAACCATATCTCCATTTCTACCGAAATTTTCAATAATTGCCATCAGCCGCATTCCACACGAGAATAGCAGTAAACAATAGCTTCCCATGAATTTAAATACATCTCCGACTTCATGAATTACCTTCTGACTCAGATCTGCTTGATACCATGGCTCGTTTGTCAAATATCTATTATATTCTCCTCAGTCCCATTAACACAGCATCTTAACAATATCGACGCGGTAGAGGAAGAATAAGACGGAGGAACGTTTCCAATTCATAGCCGATATCATTATCGCAATATACATCGTTCTATATTCAAATTCAGAAAGCCCTTACTTCAAAAATACGCTTTAAAGGACCTTGAAGACGAAAAGTATAGAACCATGTCATCAATGTTCTTGGGAAATGGCAACTTCTGAAGACTTCATAACTATCCTAGAAGAATGAACAACTAGTATTCAACTTTTGATTGTATTCTTAAAGTCTCTAGATAAATGAAACCCACTATTCGAGACTGGCACGAGAATCCTCGTTACCTCTAGCAACCATCTCTTCCCGCTTCAAGCATTTGAACGACATCCGCTTCACGAGCATCAACAAATCCCTCAACCCTTTAGAACACCTATATCAGAATCTCCCTCTCCAAAAATATGTCCATTCCCGGCCTCTCTACGAAAATACATCATCTACCCCTTGTTCTCCCACAATACAGGAACTTAGTCTTTTATCCTCGACCAGGAACTGATCACGAACATTACTCTTATACTGGAGCATACAATTGTGTATCTAGCTCTGATCGAGAATCTCCGTCAAATTTAAAAATTCGAGATCGGCTTTCTCGCTTGTCTTGATATCGCCCTTCGAAGCGCAATGGCCGAACGACCTAATCCGTCGATGGAAATTAGGTATCCAAGAAGCGCCGCTCAAGGGTTATGTGCAAGAGCGGTGGAAGTCTTAGATGATGCAAATGAGATGTATAAAGAATTCGACGAGGGCGTGAGGGTATTAGGAAAGATGGATTATGCAGGGAGAGAAAGGTTTTCTGAAAAACAGATTGATGAGGTTGTAGTCAGGTTTAGAGAGGTGATAATGGTTTTGAGGAAAGTCATATATGGGAATGAGACAATGGAGAGTTTGGGGTGTTGGATTTGATGGCTTGTCATTTTGATGCGTTAGGGTCTACATTTCAGTTGGCTCTTACGCGTTGAGATTGCTTTAGTGAGGTGGTTTTCTTCCAATCTTCGATCAATGACTCTCCTTCCAGGCTTACTCTCGCTCTGCATTCTCGTCATCGCTTCACTGCTACTTCATCCATCATCGCTATCAGATGAAACTCACCTTCTTCCCTACCCTGATATATAAGATCGAATAACTTGCGATCAAACAACTCAGCAGATAGAGTCTTCGCGTGGTGTAGTGGTTAATCTCGGGACGCCTTGGTTACTTCTCACCACTTTGTCCAGCGCTGACTCTGGAAACTTAAGTGTTTAAGGAAGCACCCTTTCGGGGGTAAATCCTGTAACCTATGATTTCCAATTAAGTGCACGACTGCTTGAATGTGTCTTCCTAGTAATAGGATTACACCCCTCTGTGGCGACAACAGGGGGATCAAAATCTTAGCGGGTTTTTGACGAGTTCTTCGAGACAGTTCTGATCTTTCGGGGTTGATTCTGCCTTGGGGGTCTTAGGGTTTTGCTATTTTCTGGGATTTTTCTGGATCTTTTTCAGTGTTGAATAGGAGTTTTGGGCTTGGGAGTTCTTTTTGAGGAGGGAAGGGGATATAAATCGGCTTCGCTTGGCAGGGAACGTGATTATATGCGAATGGGGGAATCAATGAATGAGGATCGTACTTGGCTTCCTCGAGCTTATTTAATGGTTTCTCTGCTGCCTGGACAGATTATTGTGATCTTAAATAGGAGCAACTTCGTACTGACATAAGGGGTTCATGGAATTTAAAAGGGGGAAGAAAGGGAGACGATGCAAATTGGTAATGATAGGCATAATTAAAAGGAATATATATATATAATACCAAGACATTCCACAATATAATCCAATTCTCGAATGCTAGTCCCATAATCAGCCATTCTAAAGCAAGGTCCGTACTTCAATTTCGTTCTAAAAGCTCCTTTCCGCCCCCTAAAATATATTCTCCCAATCACGTATTCCCTTTTACAAATCTTCCGGCCATGTTCATCCCAATATTTGACATGGTTGATGCTCCCCATCTTTATTAAACGATTCACAGCTCAGCAGTGACAGCTTCTTGTCGCGTCCACGGCTACTATGATGCCACTAATGACAATAACATAAGTACAAAAGGGAAGGCAAACCATACTTGTATTGTTATTGCACACATGCTTGAGCTTTTTATATTCTCCATTCGATATTAGTTCTTTATAGGAATAAATTGTTCAAGATATTAAAGGAAGAGAGGTCGGAATGGTGCGAATCCGATCTTTAGCTGCGATCCTATCGGGTAAAATGAGCCCCCGCCCCCTCCACCTCACTCGGCAATATATGCATGCTGACCCATCAATAAGCTGCTCTTCTCCCCATATCCTACGCCGTCAATACAACTCCATCTTCAGGTTTCATTGCAGACGACAAGACTATTATTTTTGCACTCAATATTCCTTTAGACAACAGTAGCAATGATCTCTACTTCACAATGTCCGGTCCGAGCAGCTGCTCGTGGATTGTATGTCGCTCCAACCCTCCTGCTATCATATATCCACGCTAACATAATTCAGGCCGTGGGAATGGGCTCCGAGAAGATGGACCACTCCTTAATGTTTATGGCGTACGCAGATTCTACGAAGAAAAATATCACACTTAGTCCACGACTCTCTTATGGCCATGTCGAACCATCGTTTACTTCGAATATTACCGTCCACGTCTTACCAGGAAGTGGAATCGCCAACAATACAATGACGGTCAATGCCATGTGTGAAAACTGTCGGTTGTGGAAAGGAGGAGCAATTGATCCAACCAATACAAACGCAAATTTTATATGGGCGAATGGACCAAGTGGATCTCTCAATACGGATTCGTTCACTGCTGGCATTGAAAGGCATGCGGATTACGGTGTTTTCCAAATGGATTTGACCGCAGCGCAGGGAGTTGCGGGCGTACCCATAGCTGTCACGGCTGATTCGACAGGAAGTATTCAGACTTCTTATTCCTCAGATAACGATTTCGCTCCTGCAGCTCATGGAGTTATTATGATTGTAGTGTTTGTCGCACTCATGCCATTGGGTGTGGTTATCCTTCGGATTCTGAATAGTCCCAAATGGCATGGATACAACCAAGCTTTGTCTTTTGTCATTGGTCTTCTTGGTATTTTCTTTGGTATTTACATCTCGACGATGTACAATCGAGTAAGTCTCTTGCAGTCGAATTGTAGAACCCAACTAACAAGACATAGTCCAAGGGATTCAGTTCAGCACATCAGATTTTTGGCCTAGTGATCACTGCCGCTATGATTATTCAATTCCTGCTTGGTTTCTTCCATCATTGGATGTATAAAAAGACTTTAGCTACAACAAAGCTAGCTCCAATTCACGTGTGGTTGGGGAGGCTCGTGATACCAGCTGGAATAGCTAATGGATTTCTGTAAACCTTGATACCTGGTCTCTACTCCTTACTAATGCTAATTCTTTCCAGTGGATTCCCTCTCGGTCTCAATAGCAAATACAACTGGGCTCTATTTGTCTGCATTCTCGTCGTAGCATTCATTCTAACCCCATTCGCACTTTGGACCAAACGGAAGAATGCAACCCAGAAAAGACAAGCTCTAGCAGCAAGTGATTTGGGCTTGGGAGGCTATAATACCACTGATGGAAATTCTCAGATGGATATCAATCTACTAAGGATGAATTACTCGCAAAATCCTCAGCAAAGTGGCTAATTCTTCGAAGGATGGAGGAGAAGGATGAATTATAGAGATTAAAAGTACGGAAGCATTATTAGCTTTTTTTCTCTTGTTTGAACATGGAATACGCTTTATACCACTATCAGATTTAGGTTTTCAAACATTGGCGAAAGGGTTTGTTCGAGAAATATTTTCCCTGTAATATGTATTGTATTTCTATCAAAAATCCCATTGATTTCATCTCTGTACTTTTCCAATCTATGAAAATCTATATCCCTATCTAAACCCCAACTCCAGATTCCTCCTCTCGGCCTCCTCCTCCGCTTCATCATCCCCTTCTAACCGAATCTCATGTCCGTCCCCCTCCCTCACCCAATTACTTGCTATACAAGTAACCCCGGCCATACCCGCCAAAACCCAAAACATCAGTCCCACAACCCCTAAATTCAGTCCCTGGCCATACAACCATCCTCCCAGCGCTGGGCCCACCGTCCTCGCTGCACTACTTGCACTCTGACCAATCCCATGAATCGTCCCAAGAACAGATGGATGGGGACTGCAATTATTAATTAAAATGGTAGTAGCGGGGCCAGCAAATGTTTGGCCGATTCGTTGCACGAAGAGAACACCACATAGACTGACCCAGATCTTCCAGCCGGATTTGGGTCCCGGGGGAGGGGTGGAAGAGGGGACTAAGGAGAGGAAGGGGGACAGGAAGTAGGCGAGGGGGAAACAGTAAAGGAAGATGCGCCAGGAGAGAATGGTTCCGAGACGTTGGTTGATGGTTGGGTAGAGGAAGAGCTGGAGCAGGATACCGATTGTGCCTAATATCGCGATGACCAAGCCGACTGAGCGCGGTGGAAGGCCGATCCCGCCGGTGAAGATGAATGGTGGATGGGGGTTGTAGTTTGGTGGGGGTGAGGAGGGGTTGTATACTGGTGTGGAGAGAAAGGAATACCATATGCTGTTGAATGTCCCGATTGAACCGGTGAGTAAACCATGTGAGATGATCGTACAGATCACGTTATATGTGAAGATCCTCCTAAATGGCAATTTTTGCTTATATCTCGGCGCTGCCCTCTTCGGTTTTGTAGTCGATGAAATAGGTATAAAGGGACTAATGGGAGTCGTAGGCCTTCCATTCTCCCGAATAGCAGTATATCCATCATAAATTGTTCCTTTGCGGTGGAATTGCTGATATTTGAGGTAGATTTTGCGGCTGAGGCTTCGACCCCAATCTTCTTTGTGAGCGAAGAGCTCGTGGGTTTCGTCAAGGCTGAAGATGACGGCTAGGAGAGCGAGGAAGAGGAGGACGGCACTGATGAGGTTGGGTGCGGCGTAGGGGTATTTTTCTAGCCAGGCGATGCCGCCGAAGAGGCTGGGGTAGTTGCCTGCTGGGTCGGCGAGAAGTCCTCCTATTATTGGGCCTATTATGGTTCCAATATTGCCGCACATTGGGAGGAGAAGAAACGCTCTTGATTGGTATCTATTTTCATTAACATCATCATTTCTCCGTGTCGAAGCAGGAAAAAAGGAGGGAAGGGAGAATGCTTCAAAAGCTCTTCATGCTTTCTTTCAGACTTCACCTCTCACAGCGTCTAAAGCACAAAAACAGATGATAAGGAGACTTAAACATACTTCTTCTCTCTAACAATCTCACTAATCATCGTTCTCATAACCCCAACATTACCCGAAAAAGCACCAGCCATCATCCGAAAGATCATGGCTACCCAAAAGGTCTTCGAGAATCCAAATCCCACACAAGCAATACAAGTTCCAGATAGTCCTATGAAAAGTACTCTTTTCCGTCCTGTTCCGTCGGATACACGTCCCCATAGCAGAGCAGTACATAGTTGAGCTGCTGAAAAGGCCCCTTGGATTATCCCGGCTTGAGAGGCTATTGTTGAATCGGGAAGAGTTTCGTCGAATGATTTGAGTTGGTAAAAGATATATGAACGCAAAGAAGATTGCACCAAAGGTTCTGCTAACCTCGCCAGAGTCAAGATAGCCAGCTGCCGTTTATGGGGTAAGTCACTCCAAGTCACTGGCTTCTCCTTCTCCGGAACCGGTATCTCAACTTGCAATCCCTCTTCTCTTTCCTCGTCAATAAAGGATCTCCTCCTTTCTCGATCAGCCAACGGCTCACGATGGGCTTTTATGGGTGCGTAATCCGTTCCATGTGGATTGGCAATCTCGTGATCGATAATTTCCCCATCATCTTCAATCGTGTCGTATTCATCTCTTTCTGGCGATCGATTTCGTTCCCGATTTGACATTTTTGGGGGCGAGTCAGGTGACTACGGTAAGCCTCACTTGTTAGAGTTTCCTTTCTTCTTGGCAAGGTGATAATTTCAACAACTATCAAACATTAGGAGATATCTCCAGGCTCCCTTTGACAACAAGATCTTTCTCTCTTCTCGATGACATGTAATGATTTGACGACGCAGGTGAAAGAAACAAATAATCATTCACGCAGTCATAGCCACCAACCGGATAACGGCACGCTCTACCT
The DNA here is from genome assembly GCA_003988815.1 of Chlorencoelia australis. Lineage (NCBI taxonomy): Eukaryota > Fungi > Ascomycota > Leotiomycetes > Helotiales > Cenangiaceae > Chlorencoelia > Chlorencoelia australis. Next base: position 1,230,940 of record QYAN01000006.1, read on the forward strand.
AGATTTTCATGCACAGCCTCACTCGTCGAGGCTTTAGAGAAGGAGGTTTTCCTATTGGTTGAATTGACGATGGGTGGCTTGAAAGAAAAAGATCAAAGGATGCAAACAGCTCAGTGGGTCTTTGTGATTTATAGTTTTTCCTTTGATATACTGGAACTGGATGTTGATGTCGATGAAGTCGTCGATAACCAATCAAGCCAGGGATCAAAAGCCGGTTACTCATATGGCATGGGATAATCATGACTTGATCTAATGCTCTTTCTGCTCCATGTTTGATTGCTCAAGTGAGCAGCTGTATTTACTAGCCTTTTCAACTGATTGCCGATTTGATTTAATAGGGAGGATTGAAGTTCTCAGCCATCCCCGGCCCTTGCAGGAGTCAACGTTGATCCATATCCTTCGAACGAGATCATTCACTCATATGTTCTCGGTCGATATGGAGCAGTCTCTTGGCACCTTATGTCTCTATGAACTGTTCGAAGTCGTGCGTCGATCGACCTTGCAGCAAATCATATACGAATTGCGATGCACTTGAGGCTGAATATGCATCAACAGCCAGCCCACTTTGATGAATCGGGTGCTATGTCCCAGAACTATCTTCGATGCAGCAAATTCGATGACCTGGAAGCGGCTTGGCGGATGGCACAAGATAATGCTTCTAGGTGGCATGAATTTAGAACAAGACCCAGCGGCATTCACTTTTCATGCACGACTTTCTGGGTCAAGGAAAGCATCAGATTGAAGGGTTTGAGGACATTCGTTAGCCCGAGCCGGAGCATCTGGACCCTTGGAAGCATCGCTCGACGCCGACCGAATTATGCTTGTCGGTCTTCGTTGGATGAATCGCTCCCAAGATGAAACAACTGGGCTAGGTCTAATTATGTTGTAACGGCATTCCCACAGAGCGATCTTAGCTCTACCCCTCCACCCCCCCTTTTCGAGTCACATCAGCACCATTTAATGATCAAAGCCCCGAAAAGAACCCCCCAAAATTGGCATTCTCAATTGAGTAAACGCTCACACGATCTTCTATATTTCTCAAATGAATTGTTTCGAACTCAAAGAACCTTATTCTGGCTTGTAGTATCTCGGTTTAAGCGCCAGGGGGTCATATTATCACGTGTGTTCCACTGTTCTGACCGCTATTTGATCCACGATTTTGCCACAAACACCCCTCTTCTTTGGACCTCGAACAGAATGCATGAGAGACTTGCACGCGTCCAGTTGTGCGGGTCGAGCCGCTCATTCATTCATCGATTTGTTGTCACAGCATCAAAACTCCACACCGCTACGCTTACAAGTGTCTTGTTGCAGCATCAACAATCCAATTCCCAATATCCCATCGGCCGCTATTGGTAGGCAAAAGTACGAGAAGAAACCCTTTATGATCCGGTGCATGAAGCATGCAAGTAAAATTGATTGATTGTCAGTGACAACAAGGAAGAAAAGACGTGTCTTACATTTACTGCTGCACCTCTGATATATCTACCCCTCTTGTTCCCCCCTCTTTCTTTTCTCTCTCCATTCTACTTTTCCACTTTCTTCATTCTACAAACTTACCAATTACACTATATCCACTTTTTTGTACACTTTTCTTCCCTCAAGCTCCCCACTTCAGAAATATGGCAGCAGCAGTCATGCAACCTCTTTCCTCCCTCTCTCTCGATGGCCCAAATCACGAAATCATGGCTCCATCCCCCCTCTCTCCCCTCGGGCAAACCGCTCGTCACGGTCGCGGCAAACACGGCGGTTCCTCTGCCAAAAGCAACAAAACCCGTGGTCGAGGATACAGTATCGTCGACGAGCGTGAATCCCTAATCTCAAAAGCCCTGACCCGGGTTTTGAAACGCACTATTGGGGAAAACGAGGAGCAGGAAGAGGGAGGCGAGGTGAAATTGGTTGCTGATTCTGAGGGCTGGGTATCTTGCGAGAATCTTGTATATCTTCCCTCCTCCTGTCATGTACTATTTGCTAATTAATATAAAATAGCTTCAACATTCAACCCTCGATTCCTTCCAAATAACCTTTCCCGAAATCCGCTCCTTAATCGCCTCTCCCTCCTCTAAATCCCGTTTCGCTCTCAAATCTTCCTCCGAGGAAGACTCCGAAGAACCCTCTACCTACTTCATCCGTCTTACTCCCGCCCTTACCGCCGCTGCACCCTCTACTCCAGCAAGCATCCTCACTCCTCTCACACCTTTGACCGAAAATCTCCCTACCCTAATCGTCTACGAAACCTCTTATGCCAACTATCCCCTAATCCTCGCCTCAGGAGCCCTCCGCCGTGCTGGAGGACAGACCCATCTCCAATTCGCTTCCATCTCTATCCTCGAAGACGGGACTGAATCCCGATCTTCTTCTTCTAACGATGCTGATGTGTCCATCTACCTCGATTTGCCTTCTGTTCTTGCATCAGAAACGGGTGTTAAATGGTATAGGAATGAGAACGGAGCGGTGGTTACGGAGGGTGATAAAGAGGGGTTGGTTGTTAAGGGGCTGTGGAAAAAGGTTGTAGCAAGAAGGGCGGATATTGGGGTGCTGTTTGAGAATGGTGAGGTGAAGAAGGAGATTCCTGTTGGATTAAGGGGAAAGGGTATTAAAGGAAAGAAGGGGGGTAAGGGAAAGGGTTGGGTTTCTAAGGAGTTGAAGGATGACTCTGCGAGTGAGTAGATAAAAGGATTTCTTGTATTCGTTGGTAGGGGCTTTGTCTTATTAGACATTTTTAAGGGGATGAGATGGAACATATCGTGATATGGTTAGATAAGATTATATAGTATATTCAAAAATTGCATTGTTGCAATTTCTTCGTCTTGAGCATTCAAGCATTCAGATGCCTAGGATATCATTCAGCAGCCCACAATCCATCATAATTATTATTCCTTCTTTCTCCTCCCCAGAAAAATAATCAAATAAGTATCCTTGTAGAATATCCCTTCTTTTCCTCATCACAGAACGACATTCTATTGTTGATCAAAGTTTCGATTTTTGAACCAAGATCTTCTCTAGACCCTCTTTAATACTAGTCTTCATACCACTTGCTGCTGGTCGACCTGTCCCCCTATCAACAAAAACATGGACAAACTCCCCAACTGACTTGACTTCCTCGATGCCCCGTTCGAAAAGAGCAACTTCATAAGTAACACTGCTCTTCCCAAGTTTATTTACACGTAGAGCGAGTTCCGCAACGGCTGGAAAGGTAATTGATCTGAAGAAATCCGAACTTGAATGAACTACCAATCCATATTGAGAGGAAGTTAGTGGATGGAGACCGCAATGCTCGATGAGGTAGGAGTTCACGACTGAATCGTATCTATGGCCACATTTAGGAGGAGAAAAAAAGGGGAAAAGAGGAGAGTGTCTTACAAGAAGTTATAGATAGAATTATTCATGTGATGATACGAATCATTGTCCGACCTCGAGGAATTGTCAGGGGGAATAGGGGGAGGTAAGACAATGAGCTTACCATCGTGTCCTGTACTCTAAAAGGTAAGGATAATCCTTTCGTATTCTTTTCTTCAACTCTCCGTGAGACATCTTTGCATCTTTTTGAGGTTACTCTTTGACTGCTGAACGTGGCTGCTAAACTTAAGGACTCTTTTTGTCGTCAAGCTCTTAAAAAGAGAGGGAGCTCGAGGGGTTAGAATTCGTAATGCAAGCCAGCCGAGGCTGAGGTTTAATCATGAATTGACGCTATCTGAGAAAATGTCCTTGCGAAGTTTTGCCGAACTTAGGAATTAGGCGGCGCATCTTTAGTGAGGACCGGGCGGAACGTAGCAAGCGAGCACTTCCAGGCTATTATGAGGGATCTTGGACAATGATAAAGAGAATTAAATTTCTCAGTCATGAAGAGATAATGTATTTCAGATATTTCCTCATGATATGGTCTAGTCAGTTTCTAAATAAAATAAAATATAGCAATGAATTATAACAAATTCATGAAGAAAGGTTATCTAGGAGCAAAATCGCTTACTATTTTCTGCCCAATCCTTATTAAAAACGCACCTAAAGTAAGTCCCAAATAATTTTGAAGCCTCGTCGTTCGCCTTGTCTTGTCTTGCCCTGCCACCAATGCAAAATCTACCCAAACCATTCAACAAATACAAGACTCACTGGCGCTCTCCCCAAGACGATTGGCTCTTCTAGCCCGACGGGCAAGAATGGGAAATCCTACAATGGCCCTCATCGAAGTTTCTCAAATTTATGCACCTTTAGAAGAGAAGAAGCCATTCGAAGAACCACCTACAGTCATATCACCCCCCTGCGATCCATGGCCACGGCCATATTATCTCGAAAACGGTCTGCGCCGTGTGGCACCATACCACTTCACATATAACACATATTGCAAGCAGAGATGGAGAGGGAGGGAAATTCTGGATATATTTTCCAGCGAGTTTCGAGACCGGCCCTTGGAATATTATGTGTGTATAGAGAGATATACCAAGACATATTTATGCTAACGATACATAGAAAGATGCCATGGAACGTGGAGCAATAGCCGTGAATGGAAAACCCGTGCCCTCAATAAATCATATCATCAAGAATGGTGACATTATTTCCCACACCTTACATCGACACGAACCTCCTGTTACCGCCCTTCCTATATCCGTCTTGCACGAGGATGATGATATGATTGTTATCAATAAACCTTCCGGTGTTCCAGTACATCCTGCAGGTCGGTATAATTATAATTCAGTGGTTGAGATCATGAGGGCTGAGCGAGGGCATGGTTGGAACCCCTTACCATGTAATAGGCTGGACAGACTTACTAGTGGAGTCATGTTCATCGGAAAGCATGCCAAAGCTGCTGAGAAGTTGAGTCTCCAAATTTCCGGACGAACTGTTCGAAAGGAATACATTGCTAGGGTTAAGGGCAAGTTCCCAGATGGAGAGGTTGTTTGCAACATGCCAATATTGCAGATTTCGCCAAAACTCGGTTTGAATCGTGTTCGAGCTAATGGGAAAGCTGCTCGTACTGTTTTTAAGCGTCTTGCTTACTACCCGCCCGAATCTAACGACGTCCCGACAGAGATTTTAGAGGAACAGACCAAATTAGAGGAATCGAGGCCGTGGTTGAAACATGAAGGTTATTCAATTGTAAGGTGTCTACCAGTCACAGGGAGGACTCATCAATTACGAGTTCACTTGCAATTTTTGGGCCATCCTATAGGAAATGATCCAATATACTGTAATCAACGTGTTTGGGGAGATACTCTAGGAGCAAATGATGCAGATGCTTCTCAAGATACCGATGAGGATATCATTACCCGTCTCTCGAGGATGGGTAAGTCTGAGGTTGCTGATGCAGTGGCATACCATGATGAAATGGTTGATGAGTATAACAAAAAAAAAGCCGAAAAAATGTCTGGCGAGCTTTGCGATGTTTGCCAGACACCACTTTACACAGATCCTGGGGAGCAGGAACTCTCTCTGTGGCTTCACAGCCTTCGATATGAAGATGCGGGAGGATCTTGGAGCTATGTAAGCCCTTTACCAAGCTGGGCGCTCCCCCCAGACGGAATGGAAGGACCTACGGAAGTGGGAGGAATGGAAGATTTGGTCGGAGCTGTGAAAGAGGACAACCCCGAGATAGCGTGATGGATGGTTGAGCTGGATGTTCGTAAAGTATTGAAGCAATAACCGGCTGCAAGTTCCGGAAAGACGTCCGAACTACACCATGCGAATCGAATCTGAGATCAAATATTCAAACTCCTTCGATCTCTACTCTCAATTTCGATGAAGAAGATTGCCAAGGTTGTGGCTTAGTTCCACAAATTGTGTACACATGCTTCAAACTCAATGCATGCCGTAAACTAAAATTAGGGGAAGGACTTCAATCTCTTTGGCATGAGAGCTGATACGCTGATGTGCCCCATCCCTAGTGGTGGTCTTAGTGGCAGCCTACTGTCCTAAGCGGCACCGGTCCTAAAGTCCCTAAAGTTGGAAGCAGAGCTAGTGGGTTCATTAATTTGAGCTCATCCCTGTGAAACGATACCAGGTATAGACTTCCCTATCTTTCCTCTTTGCTTTAGCACACACGGACACGCATATTCGAAGTAGGCTTACACGCAATACTGTCTCCAAGAGACGCATTGCGAGGGACTCTCTCGATTTCCTGCGTGGTGAAGTCTTTTCAGACTGGCATTTCACACCTTCTCGAAGAAGCCTCTCTGACTATAGCTCGGTTGGCACACGTTCACAAGCCAAATAACTAGGATCAACCCCCAAAGTAGCTCTATCCATGCACTGGTCTTGTCTTCATTCCTTGACTAGATTCAGCCTTTAGAGTTTCTACTGGACAATTCGGAAAGCCTATTCGATAGTGCTTCACGATCAGTGGGGCTATGTAAACATATTGATCTCTAGACCTCGAACGAAAGGCTTACCAAAGCGCCGGCTGGAGATGGAAAAGGCTCCATCGGTGCATCGTCCGCCAGTCCGAGCTTGTACTGAACCAACTTGATTTTGAGTATCTAAACATTTTCTGTGCTTTCAAGAGTCGTTCGAAACGAGATATGGGCGAGTTCAAACCCTGCGCTCGAAGCCCGCCCGACACATACATCCCTGAGCTGTTAGCCCGCTCGTGAGCCTCTCCGTTTACATCTTTACTCGAAGAGGTGGCTTGAAAACACCACTATCGGTAACCCTTCCCAATCCCGAACAGGTCCTTAGTTTTGTCTGGATATACCTCAGGTGTCATTGTGTCGAGTTGTGCTGTTGGAGAATAGCATGTCTCAGCCAAATCCGGGGTCTAACAAGTCAATACCACCAGAGGGTGATTTTTCTAGTCCTGCGGATGCTAATGGAGCCAAGAGTGGCGTCAAGCGTCGAGGTATGATATTGAGAGTTCCAAGATTGCTTCGGTTCAGGGAACTCTAGAGGATCCCTATTCTAACTCAACTAGCCTCTCGCGCAGGAACCCGAAGCGTCGCGACACTCAGTGCTGGTAAGAGACATCCCACCCCCTTCATCTCTGCAGCACTCATAGAATGCCTCAACTACAGAGCAGCTCGAGCGAAAACGTGCCAACGACAGAGAAGCACAAAGGTCTATACGCTGGAGAACGAAGGAACACATCGAGAATCTCAAAGCCCGAATCTTAGAACTTACTGCAGGTCATGAAGGAGGACAACATGAACTTGACCATATTCGAAAACGAAACGAGGAGCTAGAAGCGGAGTTGAAGCAGTTGAAGGAGAGTATGGCCCTACATCCAGAAGAGGAAGACTATCCATTGTCAGCGAGTAAGTGTTTCCGCCTTCCGGAGTCTGCAGCACATTTCCGATCAACGATTGCCTGTGCTAAACTTCTGCGATAAGCATCAACTACATCGAATTCTCCAACTTTCCAGACATCAGCTTCAAATACATTTGACCAACGGCCGCCAACGGTACTTCGATCGTCGAGTTATCCCATACCAGGAATATGGTCATCTCGTACGCCATATGAAACATCCCTGGGGACCCCAATATCAGGGACTTCGAGTCGAAATTCTCTCAGAAGCCCTTTTGGAGGCAAGGAAAGCATAATGGGACTATCGAATCAATTTGAAGCTCGTTCTCCATTTGAACAAACTATGGACCATCATAGTACAATAGGTATGCCTAACTCTAGAAACGCTCTTTGCATAACTAAGTTGCTACCAGCTAGGAATTGGACTCCAGGATCCATGCCTACAGCAACCTCTGCATCTTTAAGACCGAGATCAACAGTACCGGAAAATATGCTCGAGCCGAATCCAAGGAGCTCACCTTCAGCATGGGACGTACCTATAAAATCACTCGCTCCAACATGTCCGGTGGACAGCATCTTCCATAACCTCATACAACAACAAAAGCAGTTCGCTCTACAAGGTGCGCCGGAGATTCAAGTCATTGGTCCCTCTCATCTTAGCATGAAAGCACTTGTCTATCCTGATGATCCCAACCAAACACATCGAATCTCAACTGCTATCTCGATTCTCCTCCATGGAAGTACACTGCGCCGTCTTTCTGAAAAAGCTGGCTGTCTTTATCTCATGTACCACTTGCTGCAATGGCAGATCCTACCCTCTTCTACGACATACAATAACATGCCAGAGTGGTATACACCCCGACCTTCGCAACTAGTTACACCGCACCCCTTATGGGCAACGCAAATGTTATGGGGAAAGCTGAAAGACTATTTCATAGAGAATCAGGAAAAATATGCGACGGATGAATTTCAAGTCACCTATACAAGCAGCTTGAACATAAATTGGCCGTATGGGGAATATGATTGCTTTGTCTTTGAAGAGAATGAAGTAAGGCTATCGGAGGCATTTGAAAACCATATCAGGACACAGACCAATTGGTCCATGGATCATCTTTTTGCTCAAAGATATCCGGAATTAGGACAATTCTGCAGATTTACAAAGTATGCTCCGATTGGGGCAAAAAGGGAGTTTTTGGGTTAGCAAGGAAGGAAATGGTTATGGGATGGAAGGGAACGGAAAGGAAAGGATTATGAGTTATGCTCTAGGGATGTGAAAGATTACGATTTATGTGGACCAAAGGCTGGAAGATACCCGCGTTGTTTATTTTCTTCTAATACATAAAGGCTGTTTTTATTGAATATGAGTATTGAAACGTGAGCTATTCTTAACTACTTAATGGTAGATGATGAGTAGATTTGACTAAAGACAGTATATCTCCCGATTGTTCAGATTATTTAAATAATACTTAAGGTATTCAAGTAGAGTAAGAGTAAGAGTAAGACCCTCTCTCTTACTGTCGTTACTTAAATAAGTCACACTGGCAAAAGAAGTAATTATTCTGATTATGTACTTAGCTAGCTTTGAAATAATAATCCAGAGTATGCCTGTAGTAGCCAAATATCACCATTATGTGTCAAAACCCAAAGTATATAGCTAGTAGAGCGGACTAGGGCTCATTCAATGGTACTTTAATGGCTACCTTGAGAATATCTTAACCTTAGCGAATAGGATTATTAGCCAATTAAAGAAAAAAAAAATTTGGCTTATAAAAAAGCATTTTTATCGGCTATTCATATCATTATTTGCGTAAAGCTTTCAATGTTCCTACCCTGTTTTAATTACATAAGGGTCTAAGATTTTGGTAGTTAAGAGGAAAAGGGGGACGGTGGGGATTGAAAGGAAATAGAAAGAGAGAAAGAGAGAAAGAGAGAGCTTACCGCTATACCAACTAATCTGAAGGAATACTATTGAGTGAACTTCCCCTGTTTCGCTAAGGTATATATTAATAGAGCGCAATAGCCCAATCGGCAGTCGCAACACCAAAAATCGCGGGGCAGCTCTATTTCAACCCTTCGGCGCGACTCCTAACATCAACGAACATCTACCCCTGTATTTACCACCAAAATGTCGCACATGGCCAATGCAGAAGGCTATGAAGCAGAAGAGACCTCAGAAGAAGATGATATTGTCGTAAGACACGGAAGAGGCCGAACTTTAATTTCTACGAAGCAATATATCGAAAGTTTGTCTTGCCACCCCACCATCACCTCGTCGAGTAGAGCTGACAAGCCCTTTAGAAGTCACTGGCAAGCATTCCAGTGATGAGACTGATTCCGATGTCCAGATCTCGAAGGTCATAGGTAAGAAGAAACGGAAAGCAGAGGAGAAAATTGAATGGAGCTCCGACGAGTCAGATGCGTATGCAGCTTTCAAGAATAGAAAGAAAGTGGCACGACAGAAATTGGCTGCTACAAAGAAGAAACTCAAAGCCAAGGCAAAGGATGCTGCGGAATCGAGGAAGAAGGCATTGAAGAATGGCGAATCTGCGAATGAGAAGATTTCGGGGGAGGAATCGGAATATGAGATGGATGAGTATGTACCTATCTCCATACGGCACTTGATGTTATTATGCTGACTTTCAAGGGACCTTCCCGATTATCTACAAAAGCGCCGATCAGACTTCGACAGACAGCACCAAATACTAAATGAGGCAGGCCTTCTTTTGCCACCTAAATACGACGATATTTACTTTTCTGACGATGAACGGATTGAACATCTTAAAGAGCGTCCGAATTTCCCAGATACCGTTGAACTATCAAGACCTTATGAGGATATAATACTACATTCTGGTGGTACTATACCTGCATCGATAGGTTGCTATTTGAGGGATTATCAAGTCAGAGGAGTTGACTTCTTGCTTCAGTGCTTCGTTTATCAAAAGGGTGGCATACTTGGTGATGATATGGGTATAGATTTAAATTTGGCTTCTCGAGACTATTTTGGGCTTCCTCACGTAAAATATGAATGCTAACTGAATTCAGGGTTGGGGAAAACTGTTCAAGTGGCAGCATTTCTGACAGCCGCTTTTGGAAAAACGGGCGATGAACGAGATGCTAAAAGAATGCGAAAAATGAGGAGAACGGACAGCAAACCGTGGTATCCTCGAGTTTTAATTATATGCCCGGGATCTCTTATCGAAAACTGGAAGAATGAATTGGAAAGATGGGGGTTCTGGCACGTCGATAAGTACCACGGCGATGCTCGAGTAAAAGATGATGTTTTCCAAGCCGCTAAATCAGGACGGCTCGAGATAGTCATCACAACTTATTCAACTTATAGGATCTCTATGAACTTGTTGAATTTGATCGAATGGGATTGTGTCGTTGCTGACGAATGTCATCAACTGAAAGAACGGTCTTCAGCAATCACTAAGGCCATGAACGAGGTCAATGCATTGTGCAGGATTGGTCTTACTGGAACAGCTATCCAAAACAAATACGAAGAGATGTGGACCCTCCTCAATTGGACAAATCCAGGCAGACTTGGGCCTCTTTCTACTTGGGTTTCCAGTATAGCGGAGCCGTTAAGAATTGGGCAGAGTCACAACGCAACTACACGCCAAATAAAAGTAGGAAGAGAGACAGCTACTCGTCTGAGGGATAACCTATTACCACAATTCTTCCTACGAAGGATGAAATCCCTTATCGCCCACCAGCTTCCAACAAAGCGTGACACGGTAGTATTTTGTAAGCTCACAGACTATCAGAAGGATGCATACGAACGATTTCTCGACAGTGAGCTGGTTCAGATTGTTAAATACGCTAATGAGGATTGTGATTGTGGGTCTGGAAAAAAGGCAGGATGGTGTTGCAATACACACCTCCCTGGGACTAATACTAAATGGCAGGTAAGAGGTCAAATTTCCTTCCAATTGCTATTTCTCAGAATCTTGAAGTGAATGAGAGGAGATTGTTTCAAAGAGCTTCATGCATTTCATTTCTCGATGTCCAGGACCCTTTTAAGACATTTGCTTTCAACTACGCCGGAAAAAATGAGGACTTTGTCATAATGACCAAAATCCTATCTCACTCATTCTGTCGAAAGTTTGTTGACGTTTATAGGCCCTAGTCTTCCCTTTGATCACAACCCTCCAGAAATTATCGAATCATCTAGCTCTGCTTATACCAAATTCATCGGATTCTCATGAAAAGCAAGCGCGAAGCCTCGAATTCCTTAAAGAAATGGTGCCGAACCACTGGGAAGAACTCTATAAGCAACGAGATTCCCTGTTCAATCTAACGGATCCAAATTTTTGTGGCAAAGTGAGTTGAGTCCACTCACGCAAATACTTACTGACGATTATAAGTGGAAAATCCTGAAGAATTTCCTGAAATTCTGGCATGCTAATGGTGATAAAGCCCTCATATTCTCACATAGCGTCCGGCTATTGAAGATGTTACGACAACTACTTCAAAATACTAGCTACAATGTTAGTTTCCTTAGTGGAGAAATGACTTATGAAGATCGTCAAAGTGCTGTCGATGATTTTAATTCTGATCCGAATCAATTCGTATTCTTAATTTCCACTAAAGCCGGAGGTAAATCCTTTTTTCTTATTGTATCTTCAGATACTAATGAACGTAGGCGTTGGTTTGAATATCACGAGTGCTAACAAGGTGGTCATCTTTGACCCGAACTGGAATCCCTCATACGATTTACAAGCGCAAGATAGAGCGTATCGAATTGGGCAGTTAAGGGATGTAGATGTTTTCAGATTGGTATCTGCAGGGACTGTTGAGGAAACTGTTTATGCCCGCCAGGTGTACAAGGTTTGTCTCATAATCTATAACCCCGCGAGAAATGGCATGAAGTTCTGCGAGCTCATGTCCTTCAAAAAGCAAAACCTCCCATAAGGAGATTACTTTTCCCTATTTTCCTGAAAACCCCCCAATCATGCAATTGCTAACTTCTCGGATTGGTAGCAACAACAAGCAAATATTGGGTACAACGCTTCCACAGAACGTCGCTATTTCGAAGGTGTTCAGAATCTTAAAGATCAAAAAGGCGAAATCTTTGGCATACAGAATCTACTTACTTTCCATGCAGACAATATCCTTCTGAGGGACATCGTAAATAAAACTAATGTTGCTGAAGCAAAGCTTGGAGTCGATTTGGTTGAAATGGATATGGAGGCTGCCGCCAGTGACGAAGATAATCCATTAGTTGTTGACGAGGATAATGGAGACGGGGCAATGAGTCAACTTGCGGCTCTACTCACAGAAGGAGAAGGTGCAAAGAAAAATCCAAAAGCCAAACCGAAAACAGATCCTATTGCAGCTATTCTTGCATCAGCAGGTGTAGAATACACCCATGAGAATTCCGAAGTGGTAGGATCCTCAAAAGTTGAAGCACAACTTAGTCGTCGAGCAGAAGAAATAGGCGGAGAAGCAGGTCATGGCGAAGAAATCCTCTTTGCTGATACATCGAGATTGGCAGCGGGGAAATTTAAATATCAATATCATCCTCCCGAGGACGTTCTTCTGAGGCAATTTTGTACTATGGCTAAGACTTTTGGATTTGACAATCCTACAGATTTCGCTCTTCAGGTAGAGTCGTGGACGCCGAAACAGAGAACGAATTGTTTGGAAAACTTTTATCTGAAGAGGAAGGAGAGAATGGCAGAGTTGGAGGCTGAAGATGTAGAGGTTGTGGTGGAATCGGATATTGAGACAGAAAGTGAGGATGATGAATTATGATGGGATAATTACGATGGATGATACCCCAAGCAGGCGTTGGGATGAAATACCTTTTTGATTTTTTTGTGAGCAACTGTTGAGTATTCTCTTCTGGGTATTTGAAATAACACGAGTGGTTAGTGCACAACTCCATATTGTCTTTTCGGTCCTTTGCTCCCAAATCGGAATTGATCCGAGGAACGTTTAAGGTATCACTTCCGGAGTTGTAGTCGACGGACCGCTGCGTACATCGTATCTCTCAATGTTCTGAATATCTTCAAACGTGCAAAGCTCGGCGATCCGAACAATAAGGGACAATTAAAGGTTACCGTCTCAAGCAAGTCAATTACACAGAATTGCAATAGATTTCCAATTATGGCCATCGTTGGTGCTTGACCGCTGCTGTCGTCGGCCCGCACTGCATTGCCACTCATACATTTATCCTATTACCCCGCTCCGCCTCCAACCCCTGAGCATCACAACGTCTCTTCACTGGCTGGATGATCTCACGATAAGGTCATGTTTTTGACTGAATATGACTAGGCTAATTCCATCTAGGAATGACGGTTTAACGATCGCAATCTTCTAGTACAAACATAACACCCATCTCCTCAACCTCCCGTACCCAAACAAACGAAGCGATGACCTCAAATCACGATGAAAATAGCCTCGAGAAGGGAGAGATATCTTCTAACTTTGATGACAAAGGAAATATTGAACATGTCGACACTAAAACGGCTCCTGCTTCAATTCCCGTTGTTCCCATCAATCCTCGCGTTCTCGAACCGCCTGAATGGATTCGCAATCTATCGCCCGAGGAAAGAATTGCCATAGAATCGAGACTGAAGAGGAAATTTGATTTCAGACTGTTGCCAATGATCATTTTGATCTACATCATGAACTACATTGACCGGGTGAATCTTATCCCATAATCGCTCTTTTTAAATCACGCTACTGACTTGATTCAGAACAATATAGCTGCAGCTAGACTTGCTGGCATAGAAAAGGACTTGAAGCTAGTTGGTGTGGAGTACCAGGTGTGTTCCCTCACTCCGTCTCTCAATAAGTGTGGATAATAACAAAAATCAGACCTCAGTCTCAATCCTTTTCGTTGGCTACCTCCTCATGCAAATTCCCTCAAATTTGTTCCTGAACAAGATCGGCAAACCAGCAATTTATCTACCTTGTTGTATGATCATCTGGGGATTAATCTCTTGTCTGACAGGAGTCACTCAAAATTATGGCGGATTGATCGCTTGTCGATTCTTTCTTGGATTCGTCGAGGCGGCTTATTTTGTAAGTACTGAAGCTATTCGAGGGTGATGTATGTTGCTGATTTATTGCTAGCCTGGATGTCTTTATTATCTTAGTTGTTGGTATACTCGCAAGGAATTGGGACTTCGAACGGCAATGCTTTATTCTGGTGCTTTGATTAGTGGTGCTTTTTCTGGCTTGATTGCGGCCGGGATTACGGCCCATGTGAGTACTTTTTCTTGTTTCTCGGATTTTGAAGGGAAAGAAACGAGAGGAATAAAAGGGCCGGGGGGGAGGAGAGAGGAGAGTGTTTCAAATATTTACCTCTATATTAAATCAGGAAAGAGGAGGAGACACTTCAGAAATATTGAAGCCCTTAAGTCTGGAAATCCTAGATTTCCTGAAACATCTACCATATCATGGGAAGGCTAACTCGTTATAGATGAACGGCGCAGGAGGAAAATTAGCATGGCGTTGGCTTTTCATCATCGAAGGAGCTATAACAGTCTTCATTGCGTTCATAGCATTCTTCTTCCTTCCAAACTTTCCACGAACCACGACTTGGTTCACTGATCATGAGCGAGAATTGGCAGTATGGCGATTAGAGGAAGATATTGGCCAGGATGATTGGGTAGACAGCGCACATCAATCCTACATTGCAGGATTGAAACTCGCATTTGCGGACGCAAAAACCTATGTCTTAATGATTCTACTTTTTGGAATCGTTGCAGCTGGTTCTGTCACCAATTTCTTCCCGTAAGAGGATCTCAATTGTTTCTCTTGATATATGTACTGACAACCATTTAGAACAGTCGTGGCTACTTTGAAATATGATAATATTGACTCACTTCTTTTGACTGCGCCACCTTATGTCTTAGCAGTCATTGTAGCCTTTGCGAATGCCTGGCATGCTGGTATACGGCTTCTCCAATATAATTTCGCAATTGTCTAACGTCATCTAGATCGTACGGGAGAGAGGTTCTTTCACATCGTCATTCCACTTTGCTTCGCTATCTTTGCATTCATTCTCGCCGCAGCTACAACTTCAACGGCTCCTAGATACGTAGCTATGATGTTGATGGTGCCTGGAGTATATGGGGGCTTCGTTGTGTCCTTGGCTTGGATCAGTAATTCGATTCCTAGACCCCCTGCTAAGAGAGCTGTCGCTTTGGCCTTTATCAATGCGGTCTCTAATAGCAGTTCCATATATGCAAGCTATATGTATCCAGAGAGTGCGGGTGAGTTTATCTCTTCTCAGGAGAAGAAAATTTCTGATTCTTTTTAGGACCAAGATACGTGGTGGCCATGAGTGTGAATAGCGTCATGTGCTTGATGGCAATTTGTGCTGCTTTTGTGTTGAGGGTCATTCTCGTTAGGCTGAACAAGAAGCTCGAACAGGGAATTTTTGTCGAAGGAGCTATTAATTCGGGTATAACGGAAGGAGAAAAGAGGGGATTCCGTTATCGTGTTTAGGAATTGTCATCTTACTATCTTAGTGTTGGTACCAATAATGCCTGGAATGCAATATCCAATAGAATGTAATGGTCAATAGGATTCAGTAGTTAGAGAATGCCTATATATCTGAGAATGTAATAGATCCCAAAAAGGGTCTTGCACATTCTTTAGACTACTATATAGGCACTCTACCCTCCTTTAGAAAAGGAGGACAACTAAGAATCATATCCACTAAAGCATCGTGCCACGCAAATAGACGTGACCCGTGTGCTACGTGGAAGATTCGACCCGGTTTATAAATAAACCGACACTTAGGGTAATTAAGTTATTATCTGAAAGACATAAGAGTAATAGTGGTTTATTAATTATCTACCACAGGGGAATTTTTTAATTATTACATATTTCCTGGTTCTCATGAATGTTCCGGCATTCAGAGGAGGGAATGTCTCTGAATTCCTGGGTGCTTTACCTCTCATCTAAAGGAGATTAAATTAATTGTAAAGAAAGTGATAGGAGGGAAAACAATTCTCTAAAATTTCAGAAGCATTCAAATCTTTACCGATCGCGCCATCGGAGAATACCCAATATTTCTAATCTTGAAAATGAAAGACTCTTTCAAAGTTGCCACCCTTTGGAACTCACAACGAATTTCCTTGCATGATCTGTCAACATTAACTCTGCTAAAGTAGGTCAGCAGTAAACACGGTTATATGGGACAATATAATTACCTTGAATGAGAATTCTGAATATCCAGGCATGGCAATGACTGCGTGTAAGACAATTTCACCACTGATTAACATAGTAACATCTCATTCATTTGTTGTTGTCTTGGCGGATGTGAATACTCCTCAGGAGGTTTTGCTAGAAACCATTAAGTCAAAATGAACGAAATATTATAAGACTGCGAATACTAACTTGGGACTTCCGAAAGGGGAAGTAGTATTGGAAGGCATGCCGAAAGGAGAGCTATCATATGTCCCAGCTGTACGTGCAGGAGACTTACATGATCTGAAAATAGTACCAGATTGAGGAATTGGAAGGACTCCGAAAGCTTTGCAACTGTCTTTGGTCACTGAGGATCCGAAAATGGGCATTTTTGAAGTAACGAATCTCGAAGTCTTCGAGGAAGCCACGAAACTATTAATTCCGAGAGGTGATGGTTCTCCAAAGACTATTTTTGTGCTATCTTTAGGAGCCTTTGGGGTTATGCATATAGAAGTGGCTAAGGATGCAAATGTGTCGAGGGACCCAGAAGCTGTGGGGATTGCAGATGCATTATCTACGTTCTCTTTAGGGGTTCCTTCGGGAGACGGAGACGGAGACGGAGACGGAGGCGCAGAGCCTGAGCCTGAACTTGAGAGGGAGATCGGATCTCCCGCAATTGAGGAAGTTGTAGATGAAGGAGGTGCTTCTTCGGGAGGACTATGAGTATTAGAAGTAGCTGATTTTCCTAGCTCGACAGCCTCTTGAGTAGAAGCAAGAACAGGAAATTCGAACTTGTTTGACTCCGTATTTGTGATACTGCTTAGTTTTAGGCAGGGTCTCAAGCTGGAGGTCTCCTCTTTCTTTCCTGGGCGGTTGCCAGCTGGACCTTGCGACAAATTCACTCGCACTTCTTTAGAATCTTCTGACCTAGAGGTTTCTCGAATCTGTCGAATTGCGTGCAACATGCAACTCATCGTAGGCTGAATAGAAATCAACTTTGGCAGCGCCCGCGTGGCAAATTTCCTGCAGGTTTGAACGCTAGTTTCAAGAGTTGCGAGTCTGGACAATATTTTGTTTCGGTCAATACTCTTTTCCTCGGAGTCCCCAGTAATCTTTTCAATCATATCCATGTCTGCAGCGTAAACAGCAGTAGGACAAAATATCTCGTCTAGTTTTCTGATGATGGGTGCTTGGATAGCTAAGGTTGGCACATTATCTTGGAAGAGTCGTAGAGCAACCTAGTATAGGTCAGTCATGAATAGCATGGGATTGAAAAGGAGAAGTGCTTTGACTAGATAGGATGATGGAGGAGGTATTTACATTGTAAAATCCATTCATATTATCGAGAGCTTCCTCGGCAGCGACCATATCCATGTCAGGATTAATCAATGGCATGATGCCGGATACGAAGCGATCTACAACGAGGACCGCAGGGGATTGATTGGGCTGGGAAAGCTCTCTGTTGAGCCTATCTCGGATCAGCGCTGGGGTATTTTGATTTCGGCAAATGCTCTGATTATCTGTAAATTGGTGACTGGTGGTCATGGGATGGTCTTTGTGGACATCCAAAAGTTCGTTCAACTTGGCATAAGCAGCATTAAGCTTCGAGGTCATGAGAGGATCCACCCAAAATGCTAGAATCTTTTCAGAAGTTTCACGATCCGTGATGTATTGTAACACCAACTCGAGAAATCTGCAAGTTTCATCCCAGCAATCTTTGATATGTGTTCGAGCAATAACCTCCCATGGACTGCTGTAATCACGAAATAGCTCTCCAACAAGGTTTGGATTTGGAAGCCCTGGCAGCTATAATTTAAATGTGAGCAATCCACTCCCTTGTGCCAGGTTCAAGACGTAATGGTTTAAAAAAAAGTGCGAAACGTAGGACTTGAAGCCTCTCCCAATATATTCCCTACCTCGCCAGTCTCTTTCCTATTTGATACTGACTTCGGAATCTAATTGAACCGGAAATGGAATTGGCTTACCTCTTCCCCGCGGCTACGCTTCAATAATTTCCTCACATGCTCAATAGCTTCCGCGCGGGTCACGCACCTAGGATCTTTTCTATCAATTTCCTCCACCATTTTCCACGAGCAGCCAAAGTTCTGCAGTTGCTTTGCGAAGCTGAAATGTTTGTTCATCAAGTTCGCACCGAGTCTTCGGTCTGTATTCTCGTCACACTTGAAGAATTCATGACTGTAATCTCCTTTGATAGCAGCCTGGCATATTGACTGGAAGATTTGACTCAGTTCAATCAAAGACGTTCGCTGCTCATACAACGATTCTCGACGAGGAGGGCCAAGCTTATCTCGTGTAATCTTGCTGG
The DNA here is from genome assembly GCA_003988815.1 of Chlorencoelia australis. NCBI lineage: Eukaryota > Fungi > Ascomycota > Leotiomycetes > Helotiales > Cenangiaceae > Chlorencoelia > Chlorencoelia australis. The sequence goes on from QYAN01000006.1 coordinate 1,249,646, forward strand.
TAGATAACCGATGTTCGATGTGCAAAATCAAATTTGGGAGTTCAGATCGGATCAGGCGAGAAGCTGCTTTGCTTAGACAAGCTCGTAATGGAACGATCCCGACAGCATTCGAAGGCAAACTGTTGAAACAGCTCTCCTTGAAGTAAGCGGTCTCTTGTATCTCTCTGATCTCAAGAGTTGCTTTTCGAGCATCCTTAAGACTACAGTCGACATTTCGAACAACATGCCATCCCAATCCAAGCTCAAGGGATTCGTTCCTGGCTAGGGTAAGAACCTCCGCTTGTGCGCTGCTTACCAATTTATCGGTTTTGGTAATGATGCCCAGAGTTCGTTTAAAGTCGGGGTCAGCTTGTTGAATCTGAAGAGGGATTGCATGACGCATGTTATTGTCTGCAGCCGGGACAACAGCTAAAATGATGGTTCGAGGATTCTCTATATAACGAGAAACCAGCTTCGACACCACATCTGGCGTTTGTGACTCAGCATCTGATGGAACTAGCCCCGGAAGGTCAACGAGGGTGAGGTAGGGATACTCAGGTCCTTGAATCTCAATTCGTAGCGTATCTTTAGAGCATGACTTTCCGACTCTTGTCAAGCCGATCGCATCGCTGGCTTTCTTGAACAAGCCAGGGAAGTCTTGAAGTCGGGTGAGCTCGTGCTGGAATTTCAGTAGTCGACTTTGATTAGCTTTCGCTGTATCATCTGAAGGGACGATAGAAGCTAATATTTCACTGCTAGGAGAACGGCGAACAATGATTTCAGTAGCAAAGCGAGTGCAAATGGTCGGGAACGGAATGCCAGAGATCGCCTCCAGTATTGAGCTTTTTCCGCTGGAGCGGTTGCCGCAAATAACAATCTGGGGTGATTCTATTGTCAATCCTTGAGCACGAAGGGAGTCCAAAGCATCTAGCAATTCTATCTGGTCGAAAGATTGTAGGGATTGCAGAGCAGGCAGCAGCGGGGCGGTTGAGGCAGCCATTTGGGGCCGTGATGAGTGTGTTATTATGATGATAGATGAAGGATTGCAGCAAAGGGTGGAAGAAGATCAAGTTCAAGGATGACCAGCAAAAGAGGATGAATGAGATGAGATGTTGATGTGCTCGTTTTAACGATGAAATAAGGTTTAGCGGGTCAGGTGATAAGCTTGGAGCAGGTCGAAGAGTTTCTGGAAAATGCAAATAAATAAAATGAATGAAAATCATTGTATATTTTAGTTTTTAATATCGTTGTACTTAAAAATGTGACATTTACTGTTGGTATCACCTTAGTGCACTGGAATGGCCTATTTCATGATGAATTCATTGTTACTAGTAGGCTGCAGAAGGAAGAAGATCGTAAGGATCGAAAATATACCCTTTTCCCTATGTTCCAACATTTACTCATTTACTTATTAAATATTTTGAATAATTTCGAATATATTATATTAATCAAATTAATTAAATTAATCGTGACGGTCCGCAATACTAGGTCTTGGATACGAAGATCTAAAGCTGAAGAGGAGAAGAGGAGCTTCTGATAGGGGTGCTAGCCCACGTGACGTACTAGCCATGGACTGGAACATCACATTAATTATATTTTAGTTCGAGAGACGATAAAAAAAAAGAAAAAAATTATTTTTGATCAAAATAAAATATTCTCGATATGACTAACTGACATTAATTTATTACTTAGAATATAAGACTGGGAAGTAAAGAAGAGAAGAAGGAAAGCTAAGTGTGACGATTTGGCCTCTTTTAACCTCAGGCCAAGTCGTCACCACACAGCAGCAACAATGTGGATTAAACTCAGCCACCAATATCCTAAGCCACCTCCTTTCAGGGATATTGCTAGTCATGGTTTAATTGCCAATGTGTATATATGATGCTCTCTGCTTCTCTTCTCTTCTTCTCTCCTTAGTTTAGAATTCTAAGAATGAATTGAAGGCAGTTCGTCACACTAAGAAGGCTAGACTTTCCCCATAGTTGCGAAACAGCGGATATAAACTCCCCTAACTAATTTTAGCATTTAATACAATAGGCTTTTTTGTTATATTTGAGGAGCGAGAACTACACCAGCTAATTGCTGGAATTAGCTATCACTAATTTCGTAGGGCATGTGAACAGACTGAAGTCCGCTGTTGCTGACGTCCGGGATATTTCCAGATCGAGGTGCCGCGTAAAAGCACGACGCAGGACAGCTTAATGCTGAGTAAGAGTTTGTATAGATTGTGTGTTCTATATTACCGAGCCACATAATCAGAAACCGGCTAAATAGATAGAATCATTACACAGCTTTCCAAGGAAACTTGCAGGTAAATAGTCACTTCGTCCATGTAAGTTTTGGGGGCTTCAGATGGTTGGCCATAGCTTGTAAATCACGGTATAATTTTCATCTATAAGGAGAAGAATTCTCTTTCAGAGAATTCTTCCTCCCTCTCCAATTCATTGAACCCTATAGCATCTTACAACGTAGCTCATGGAGTTATATTTTTAATAGTATCTTTACATACTGTAAATAAATGCATGATATGCTCACCTCCTTCGCTTTGGACTGTTGAAGCTGCTGCAAATCCCACCTTCCAACCTCGTGCAACCCCTAGGGGAAGAGAAAAATGAACAATGAACCACGTGATCATGATACCAATCTCCCCCTTGAATGTTGAGACTCAACTCCTCTCTCGTGTTTTTTGTAACCTTTTCCAGCTTCATGAAGAGAATCACCTCAGAGATTCTCGAACTAACTGCTTGATTGTAGCCACTGAAGTTCTTCAGCCTGCCTTGCTGAGAGCAGTTCAGGAAGCACATTGGCAGGCATGAAGTTATGATCACTGAACTCAAAACCTGGCACCACCGTCTATATTCATGATTCAGTACGATTCATCTATGAAATCAACCTGACAACTTACCTCACTAATCAACAGTCCCGACTCGCTGTCGCCAGAATTTTCATTATCTGGCAAAAGATAGCTCGCTTTGTATGTATCTCCCTCGACAATCCACTGCAACTTTTCTCCTTTCTCAACATTTTGTCCAACAACAAACGTCTCAATCCTGGCTTTCTCTCCAGGCTGCACCTCGTCCGTGTGAATAAGAACATATCTTCCACGTCCTTTGTGCAACGTATGGACGGTTCTGCCCCTATTTCTATGGAAACGGCCTTTGGAGCTGTTCGGGGTCAACAGATAGAAGATGGTAGTCATGGCCGATCTCGTCGCATCGTTTCCTGCTGCCTTAGCAGTGTATTCCATAGCACCATGTTGCTGCTTCGAGAGAAAAGGATTGGGAATACGGAGAGGGTCACGATCGGTTTCAACGAACCAGCCACCTTCTGGATGCTTCAGCAAATGAAGTGAGTTAATGAGTTTCTCGATTTCTGGAGGATCCGAAGCATTCTTCCCAGCAACCTTGAAGCTGGGCTTGAGCGGTTCAGTCAACTTTGGATCGCAGGCGGACATCTCGAAACCAATAATTGTGCGACTGCTCTTGAAATTGCAATCAAAGGAACAATAAGCCAAAGGCGGGAATGGAGGAGGAAGATCCAAAAGGACAGCCTTGTCCAAAATACTTAGGCTGGAGGCGCTGCGTCATACGTCTTACATCAGCTTGATCAGAAGCGCCTGCAGCTCAAACCAAATACAAGAAGTGCCAGCGTCGATCTTGGATTGTGGGTACGGCTCGCATGTGAAGGCCTATCAGCTATATAACCGCTGCTCTCTAATTGGACTTGATGGCGTAAGCAAGCAAATCCTTGCCATCTTACTCCTCATTCAGTGTAACTTGAGGTGCATTTCTTCTAACTTTTCCACTCACACCATTTTCAAACGGAAAGCAGATCATTTTCCATTGATTATATATTTCATAGGTTTAGGAAGAGCATTCCCATGGCAATTCAAGACAATGTCCTTAGAACAAAGTCGACTTCAACGTATCATTTGTTGGCTGCTTAGTATCGTTCATAGTTTGGGGATGCTGCACATCAATGCACGGTTTTAGTGGAAGGTAGTATTTTGTGCTCCCAAAGCTGTTGGCAAGTGTTTTTAATATTTAGCTTCTGTTTGCCCTGTCAGCTTTCCCCCCCACCATGATTCAACATCACTAAGCTTTCATTTTACTAGCTTAAAGTCGCATTGTATTTCTAACGCATTAGTTGCGATTCGAACGATGCTTACTTCATCATCGAAAGCTATGATAGTGACCATGGTGGTATTCATGGTCATCTCAGGTCTTTCGGTTGTGCTCCGTCTTTTTTTGAGGAAGCAGAGGAGAACACCCTTGGAGGCGGACGACTATTTTGTTATAGCAGCCTGGGTCAGTCCTGTTGTTTGTTCGTCACACATTACTTGACCTAATGTCATGGCTATAGGCCTTTTCTGCAGCTCTTGCTATCACAAACATCGTCGGCGTACCTGTTGGCGGATTTGGAGTACCATTTTTGTCCCTTAGCGATGCAAAAGCGATCAAATTCCTAAAGGTGGATTGTTTTCGGAATCTACAAAGAGAATCTACACTAAAGTTATCAGATTCTTTTCGTACTCCAGTTCTGGTATATCATCGCTGTCGCCCTTGTAAAATTCTCCATTCTTTGTTTTTATGGCCGCGTATTTGGTATTGGTCGGTTCCCGATTTCCGTTGTAGTCCTTCTCAGTGTCTCGGCTGCGTGGCTCATATCCTTCCTCTTTGCTACCTTTTTCCAGGTGTGGCCTTTGTGGTGCAATTGGATAGCATGTATTCCAACGACGAACTATCCTGTCATGTATGTGCTGTCGAGCGCGACGGATATTGTCATTGATATCAGTATCCTGACTTTACCGATCTTCTTCATCCGGAAGCTTCGCCTTAGCGGAAATCAGAAAATCGGTATAGGCGCAATTTTTGGTTTGGGGATTTTGTAGGTTATCTTCTAATCATTTTCGGTCATAAGAGAGGACTGACTATTTCAGCTGCGTGGTCTCCTCTGTGACGCGACTAGCATATACTGTACTATTCCAGGTGGCCGACATCGAAGGAAACTATGCCGTCAATTTTGATAGTACGTCTCTATTCAAAGTTTGTGAAACAAAGTCACTAACCAGGACTCTAGCCGCCGTAGTAAACATCATCATGTGGTCCGGGATCGAAGCCTGTGCCTCAACCATCTGCGCAAACCTCCCCTGCTATGGTCCATTAATTGGTCGAGCTCGCAGTATCTCATCCATCGTCGCAACTCTCCGTTCTTTCCTCTTTATCAGAACCAAGCATTCGAGAAGTGCGTCCTCGAAAAGAACATCTGCGCATGGTCTTTCTGCTTCTACGGAAAACATCATAGAGTTAGAAGCTGGCGGGGAAAATATTATAGAAGGCGGGGCACCTAGAGCTGCTCCAAGAGGAGAAGGAAGAGATGTGGAGTTGGGGGGTATAAAGGTTTGCAGTTCTGTTGATGTGGACTCGCGGTAATAGTACGCAGGATTCAAGCACAGGAGGTGTCATAAAACTGCGTTAGTATGTATATAGGAGATATCTCTGAAAAAGTTGTAGTGAAGCATTAATTTCTTAGTTCCACCAACAGCCACAACCTTCCTAATTTATCACGTAGGATCAAATGAGATATGTTTTTCACACCACTTAAAACACGTAAAGATATAATGATTTTACATTTAGAAGGTTATATAATTGGATACGATTGAAATAAAAAAAACTAAGATATCAAGCAAGTGACGATCAAAACTCTTCGAGAGTTGCTTCCAGCTTTAATGTCTGTTCTCTGCGCGAGCGAATCTGCGGGCCAATCGTGGAGAAATCTGAGAATTGAGCGATGGTCTTTGGAGGAGAATCCATATTTATAAGAGCGAAACAGCAATGATAAGCTGCTTCCAATATTTTCTGTCACTGTAATAGTAGTGATGGAGTTAATGTTGAAGGATAGGTAGGTTGTTACGATATTAACGGCGAAAAGCAGGGCGGGCAGACAGAAGTTTCGGTGGAGGGGATACTATTTTCCGCTCTAATCTAACCCAAATCACAACAACATCACAACCACAACACCACAATTCTACAGCTCCAAGCCGCTCCAAAAGCATCATGGATTTATCTGCAATCCCAGGGGTTAAAGCTGAAGCCATTCACCTCGCACAATCAACTACCAAACAGCTACAATGGCTACAGGCTGTCCGGAAGCTGTTACGCCACCTGCCTAAAGGTATCGCTGCTGATGATGAATTGCTTTCCCTCAATGTAATATTATCCGAGTTGCTGGTTGCAGCTTCATTTGCAGCATTACCTGCAGCAGTAACTACAGCAGTAACTGCAGTAGTAACTGTAAATATCGAAACCTTCTTCCAAGCCCAGATCTACCAGGCAAACTTGCACATTCTACTTATAGTAGGCAAATTTCGAGAACCTCAGGAGAGACCGAATACCGTCGAATTTTGTGGTAAATAGATACCATCTATAATAACGGATTGGGCTATGAATATAGGCATACAAACAGGCTATCGGATCGAAGTTCTAAGGTAGATCAAGATCTCTGCTTCTTAATAGACACTGGAATATAATGCTGACTTATAATGCTAGAAATCATCGCCTTTATATTATGGAGGACTTGCGTACCCGCGGCATTCGTTCTTTCTCCACAGTAATTGCAAGAGAAGATACTTCTCAACGGCCGCTGCTATTAATTATTTAAAGATCGTTTGCTATTAAGAAAGGCCTTATATCTGTCGAGTTATATGCTCTTTTTGCGGCTGCGGCAAAGCAATATCTCGCACAACTACTTGTTAACGATAACTTTATATACCAGGTATAATTATATTATATTTGAAAATAAATAATGCTAATTGATATCTATATTAGACCGACATATTTTCAACTTATTTTTATTGGGTACAATAGATTACGGCAAGCATTCCTGTCACATATATACGGTCAAAGTTAGAAGGACAGCAAAAGCTTAGTGGAAGCATTAATATTTGTCGTGGACCTTGTTTAGACTTTCACGAAGTTGCAGGACATCGTCCGATACTCCAAAGGCTTTTTGAGTGTTGTAAGTTGCAAACTCCAAGTCCTCGAGCAAGGCCTATACCCATCCCACCGCTCACACCTTATGTAAAGAAGCGGACGGGCACGGACGAGAACACCGGCGAGACGGAACAGAAGCGACTAAGAATGACTACTAGGCTTCTGGGTAACTCGCCTTGAACTGCTTTGGTGAACAAGCTCAAACCTCTGCGCTTCTGTTGAAAATTCCGAAAGCCAGATTCGAAATCCTTGGAGCAGACGGCGGCCTTAACCAAAGTTTCAATCATAGAGTATGAAGGGCTATTTGATACCAAAAATTGAATTTGCGTTTTCCCTAAGAGTGTCTGGCTGTTTAACGTAAGCCTCAAAGAGAAGAGCGCGTGGAGATTAAACGAGATTTTAAGCTTAGAAAATTTAAGCATGGCATTATCGTCGTAGCCTTAGTGTTAGTATATCAAATTAACTTTACATGCAGAGACCCTGTGCGTGAAGAATCTCAAGCCCATTCCTTAATGGTTTAATACAGACGCCGACTCGCTTAAACATATCCTCCAACCAAAAACCAAAAACCTCGGGCTAACCTAAAAAAAATTAGCAAAACTTCAGGAAGCCCAGGTAGTTGGGCACCCTTGGACTCTGTGCTTGAAAATCAGAAGCACAGGAATCCAAGCCATGCTGGTGAGGCTGGCTGAGACAAGCTCCACCATGTAAAGAAAGTGTACCGGATGTTCCTCATTTGGGGGGGAAGGGGGGGGGAGGTCACCGTTGGCGAGGTCCTAACTACTGCTGCACCAATATACTTTTTTTGTATTTGTCTGTTGCTTATTTGATTCTATATACCTTCTATCGGGGGCGAATATTTTTCCGCACTACTACCCACCACTAAGCTGAGGAAAGGGGGCTTAGTTATTTTTTATTTTCTACGTTCTATGATTAAAGTAGGTGTTTGACGCGAGTCGTCAAGTGGCTAGGATCATTTGTGTCTTCTTTTCGAGGCTATGCAAGCTGATTAAATGTGCCAATTATATGGCAATCATGTTTCACTTTTTGCAAATATCTACTTTCTTGAGGGGGTCTTCCCCTCCTAACCCCTCTCCTGTACTGGTCTAAAGGAGTTTAGCTGAGTCTGAAAATCATCAAATTTATCCTTTGTTGGCGTTATCTGTTTCCTAAAGCTGAATGATTCTTCATTCTGTCTTTCGCAATGCAGTCTTGTGAATTCGCTTAAGTGTAGCTAGGGCACAGAGATATTAACTTAGTAATATGTATGAGCGGCTTTATGTGAACAAAATAACATTTTTTAGTCCTTTAATAATCAGGTAGTCTCTTAGTATCTGAGTTATACATTTTTAAATGTCATTGGAGGTGGCTACCACGCTATAGTCTTTCGTATAGCTGCTGGAGACCGCACTTATGCCTTTAAAATGACATATCAGCTTATCTTACCTTCTCGTCCTACCACAAAACATTCGTAGCCCTCACAACCTGTCATATACAAAGTGACCTGGAAAGAAGCCTCGATATCTATATCAGTCTAAGTTGTATCGGCCGGCCGTTTATACGGACATTTTAGTGCATCAAGGGGGGTAGCTCTCTAGCGGCGAATTATTCAAAATATATCTTGGCGTAATCACTTTTGAAATGAATCCTCTAATAAAGCATACGAGACATGGGTTAGCCCACCTTTACGAGAAAAGCAGGGGGTGAAATCCGCTGGTGGAACTGGCTCTTTAAACGGAACGACCTTAGTTTGGATATCGTAGCGATTAAAAAATTGACTACAATCTTAGAGAAGGAGATCTATTGTAAAAGTGTAGGAGGTCGGTGGTAGATGCGGGATCTCAAGTCGCAATAACACAAGAAAGAACCAAGCAAATCAAGAGAATAGTAATTAAAGAGTGTGCTTTCTGATTACTGATGCTTTCAAACCAAAATGTCTCTCTTTCCGGAATGAAAGAGAGACAGTCAAAATCAAACGCTTTTTGCCTCAGCTTACACTCCTAATTAATTTAACACCATCTCTCTGTGTTATTAAAGAATACTCAAACTAACTCAAAAGAAGTTTCAGGGGTTAAGCGAAATCTTAATTGATAGATCCCGCTTTAAGCGACGAGCCGCAAACCTTAAATATTAGCCTCTTCTCCCGCCCCACGTGCTACTCAAACTAATTAAGTAGAGGAGGTTAATAATTTTATCCGCACAATAGTCGCATCTTCAATAAATGCATGCAAACTCCACTTGATTTTAGAATACGCTCCTAGTGTAATTCTATTGAAAGTTCGGAATTTTATTCGAATCTATAGATATGTAGTTCAAGATGTTAAGGTTTGCTGTACTTTCTAATCTTGATAGACTTTCTTGGCTCATGTGTAATGATTTTTTTCACTTGAGCTTGCAAGCACTTGGCCATTCTGAAGCCCCCCTAGAGTGCTTATAACAACCTGACGGCAATGCGGCCGCAATGAATGGATTCGAGATTTAAATTCGGCCTAAAATAGGTACTCATTTCGCACAGATAAATCTTACCTTTATCATATCAAATATTTCAACGATATTATATCGGTAACATGTGACTTATATTAGAATAGTCTGAATTTCACCATCGTTTCACGAGTAGTCGTAGCTTCGGAAGGATTAGGTAGATCAGCTTAGATGCTTTGTGTGTCCACAAAGTAGGGCGCGGATTAGACTGGACTTGGACCGGATAATACACTGTGAACTTGGACTTTTTTAGTCATTCAATCCAATGGAGTTAGACTTTGGGTTGGATATTTAATTTGAGCTTATCCAATAGACTTGGGTTCTTTGATTAGATTAATCTATTAGATTGAGATTTTTACTTGGGTGAATCTAAAAGACTGGACCTGAATTTTTAGGTTAATTTATTGGGCTTGATAGATTATTTGGGTTGGACTTTATATACTTGAAATTGAAAGAGAAAAAAAAAAAGAACTTTGAACTTTGAAGGGTTAAAGCATATAAAATAGTTACATAATAGGTTCAATCCAGTACTCTAACCCAATAAATGAATCCAAAAATCCAAGTCCAATCTTTGGATATATCCAAGTAAAGGATCTAGTTCGCTAGATTAACCCAGAATTGCAAGTCCAGTCCATTGGATTAACCCGTAAGTCAAGTCCGACCCATTCGGCACCCTAAGGATAGCCCAGCTCCAATCTCAAAATATAACTATATTAAGATAACATGATTACGAAGAAAAAATGGAAAAGCTACTTCTTTTTCTTGCCAGTACGTCGCAGCTCTATTCCCAGAGAACAAAGCAGACCCAATCCACCAGCCGCAATACCTAAAATGAACGCTGAAGCAAGCGCCACACTATAAGCTTCCATGACCTGTTGCACATCCTGCTTAGGCACACTTTGCCTAACCTGAGTTGCTCCCGCAGCAATGATGGTATTTGGATCCAACCCTGGAAGACGCTGCAGTATCTGTCTCCTAAGATTACTACTGAAGATATTCTGCGCAATGGATACAGCAAGAGCTCCACCCAGCTGTTGAAAAAAAATGATCAGAGCCGTGCCACTCGGCATATCTTTGGATGATAATACGACTTGCACTGCAGTATATGGAATTTGAATTGCTATTCCGATCCCGATCCCAGCGATGAGTTGGTAACCTATCCATTGGCCAGCTCCGGATGCTGTGTTAAGGGTGTAAATCATACCGGCACCGACTGTAAATATTGCGGATCCTAGCCAGATAAAAGGTGTGTAGTAACCCAGTATAGTGATCAGTATTCCGACCACTATTGATGCGAGGGCGTTAGAAAGAAGGTATGCAACAGTGCGGATTCCTGACGTTTCGGCGGATGTGCCTTGGACGGCTTGGAAGTAGAAGGGTAGGTAGAATATATGTGTGTAAAGACCCATGCCCATGAAAAAGATGAACGCGGAGCTTGATAGTACTGTACGCTGTGATAAAACTCGGAGGGGAATAGTAGCTCTGAACGAAAATAAGCTTGGAATCCATGGAATCTGAGATTTGCAGTTTTTATGCTCGAAGAATAGATGATACATTTCTTACCTATCTTTATTCCAAACTTGTAAAGCCCCAAACACGATGATTGTGACGGAGAAACAAAGAAGACATCCCCAAACTTTGCCATCACTCCACGGAAGACTAATTCCTCCCCATTGTAAGGCAAGGAGAAGAGAAATGACGCTGCATATCAAGAGTACTGCGCCAATTGGATCCATCTCTATTAGCTTTTGTCGTGCTGTCAAGGTTGTGTGTGCTCGTTTCGGGTCTTTGAAGAGGAATGATACTGCAAGCAATGCAACTCCTTCGATTCTGGGGTATGTATATCAGCGCCATCTTTGTCCCACTTCTGCTTTTTGAAAACTTACGGCAAATTCAACCAAAAGCACCATCTCCAAGACGCTCGATCTGTAAGCACACCACCGAGCAAAGGACCAACGACGGAAGAAAGCCCAAACATGCTCGCCAATAAAGCAATATACATAGCTCTCTTTTGCATCGGTACCGCAAACCCTACAATCGTCATGCCACCAGAAAAAAGGCCTGCTGCTCCAGCGCCTGCAAAAGCCCGCCCAACGATTAACATATCGCTGTTGATGGCAGTGGCACAGATAATGGAACCCAAACCAAAGGCTGATAGCCCCGCAATGTAGGTATATTTAACGGAGAAAAATGTGTAGATTTTTCCGAAGGTTGGTTGTAGAGATGTGATGGTGAGAAGATAGGCTGACCCATACCATCCAATATCATTTAGAGAGTTAAACTGGGTGGTAATCTTGGGGAGAGCAGTCGCTGTAAATTCATGGAATAAGTCAAATATATTTGTTTATTTTACCATTTCCCAAAAGAAACTGTAAAGAAAAGACTTACTGATAATAGTGTTGTCGAGCCCAATGCAAAATGTTGCAAGTGCAAGGCCAAGGAATAAACCACTTAATTTGAGTGCGTTGGGATATGTTAACTCGTCTTCCTGAGGATTTGGGTTGAGGTTGGCTTCCTTGTCATCGCCAATAATAGCATGATCTGGCGTTGGAGACTGTGCTGGAGCCTCATTTCCGTCGGTATCCCCGTCCGGCAGATGCTTGTTTTCTTCAAGTTCATTTGGTTCTGGCATGGTGGTAGAGAAATGGAAAAGCTGGTGCTTGCTCGCCAGTTCTATTCCGAGCTTGATCTCAAGTAGAGGTTGAAGATACACTGTCAGAAAGGGAAAAGGCCAGTCAGGAAGATAGATGCTAGCGGATGCTGGTAAGACGGGAAAAGAGTAAGGCAGTGGGGCGGCAAGGCAGTAAGAAACGGTAGGGCTCGGGAAAGCTACCGTAAGCCTAACTAACCCCTACAATCAATCTAAAAAGGCTTAAAAGGGCGAGATATAACTCGGCTAAATCCCATTGCTTCTCATCAATCACCTACTGTATCATGAGGCCAAAAATGGAAAGTGAGAACCGGAAAATTTGCCGAACCCCTGGCCTATTGGCGGCGATGCAAACCACCAAACGGTGCCGTTACACCAAATCTAACATGCGACAAATCTCTCATTCGTTCGTACCGTACGGCATCTGCATGAACACACATCAAAGGGTTTCATTCGCCAGGTGACCAACCACTCATGACTCGTGGCTTAATTGTCTCGGCTGTTCCCTGAACCTAGCTGTTGCGCCTAAATTACAAGGCATAACAACATACTTTAAGGCACCACTAGCGCCTCTAGTACCTAGACAAACCAACCTCACTCAGCCTTCTTGTATGAATTAACTACCTTCGTGACTGGATATCTCTCTTTCTCTGTCTAAACGTCAGAATAGAAAATCGACCATCATTTTTACAGCTCTTAATCATTTCTTACTTTCGAACCTCTCGATTTTACCCCGGTCACCAGTGGAGCAAAAATCGTCACCATGTCGAATCTCATCATGAATCCCTTCACACCATTCATCGCTTCCTTCTTCCTGATTGCCTGGGCTGCTGGCTTCACGGCTCCAAACTCTCGTCATCGCATCTGCATTTTTCTCCCAATGCTATCTATGATGTGGTTCACCTATTCGATATTGCAGAACTATCCTCTGGAACACCCCTTCTACGCTAGCTTCCTCGGGGGCAGTTCTTGCTCGGTTGTCTTGAAATATGTCGATGTTGTTTTGCTGAACAGGTGGAGCTATGAAGCCAGAGGTCCAACTTCCACGCTGGGTGGTCTGAAAGAGGTGCGCCAAATCAACGATAAAGGCCTGAAACCCCTACCTTCCCCAGGAAACTTCTGGAGACGTCTACGATTTGGTCTGGCACAGAGCTTCAACGAGCGGTATACTACGACACCATGGCAAATAAAAAACGTACCCGCTTTCAACACCAAGCGCTCTGTCCCAAACCGCCAGGAGTTTCTTCGTAAGTCAGCTTTCACCATCGCCATCTACGTTGCTCTACTCGACGTTCTCGGCCTAGTTGCCAGCGATACAAGTCAAAACCCAGTCAGTTTCGCACCCGGTCGTGTGGCTTTGTTTTCCAGATTCAGAGAGGTGTCTGCAGAAGAAATCGCAATCCGGGGAATCAGCACACTGATCTGGTGGATTGCTTCGAACTGGTTGCTTCAAGTCATGTATTACACGCTTGCATTTGGAGCAGTCTTCTTTGATATGACTGCTGTCGATGTCTGGCCACCCCTATTTGGTGCTTTGCAAGATCTTTGGTCGGTTCGACAATTCTGGGGGTAAGCATGATCTCAAGACAGCTAGTTCTACGCTTGATCAATGAGCAGTGCTAAATTTTGGATAGAGTGGTTTGGCAGCAGCTTCTACGACACAAGCTCACCAGCATCTCCTATTTCATGAACTATCAAGTTTTGCAATTACGAAAAGGTTCAATTGTGGCTCGTTACACGTTTATTGTCACTTGCTTCGCAATCTCCGGGATCGCACACATCATTGCGGATTTTGACAATGGTATATCCTACTCCGACTCTGGAGCCTTCCGATTCTTCATCATGCAAGCTATTGGAATAATGTTTGAGGATGGAGTTCAAGCAATTTACCGGTCAGTACGGGGCTTAAAATGGAGTGATGATAGACGTCCAAGTATCTTGGAACGACTTGTTGGGTATGTGTGGGTATTTGTTTTTCTCGTATGGACGACTCCTTCGTGGAGTTATGCTTCTATGGCGAACAGCAAAGGTGGTTCTATCCTCCCTTTCCGCATCCTATCCCACTTTTTGGGGAAATGAACCTGAGAAGGAGGGAGCTAGTATTGGGTATCTATCGATCAAGATGGGCAGATTGGGCGAACGGAGAACTGTACTTGCGGTTCAGTAGGAATGGAATAGGAAACCGGTTGTTCATTGTTGCAAACTCTTTGCACAAAACTTTTTCCCTTTTCCGCAAAGCACAATAGGTTACGATTTGCGGCGTGAGGGTGGTGGGCCACTATCACATTGCATTTAATATTGATATTGTGCCTTGCTTACATTGCTTTAAATATTGATTGATATGTTGTGCTTCTTCACTCCGTCTTCCTTTCCATTGCATTTGCACATATATCCATAATGCTTGTTCATAGCAGCCGCAAAATGAAGCTCTACGCAGTGCGTGGCGATATTACCAATTCCGAGTTAACCCCAGATTTCTATACTACTCTGACTGCATGAGTTTGGTTGCACAATATATCAGGAATTTGTGACAATGAGGCGGTCCAGATGCCATGCACGCATGCACCACGCTCTCCCTGTACAACCAACCAACCTGTCACACAAAATCATCTGTACCCCCGAAGTGATCGGCAATGCCCCCAACTAAGCGGAGTAATATAATGCCAGCTTACTCCCTATGAATAAAAGTGTGGGTGTCTTAGACTAAGGAAATTGATTAATCATAATTAGAGGCTTGCCCAATTATAGGGTAGCAAGCGTTTGAAATTTTCAAGAAATGCGCCTCGGAAGATGTCATTCCATGCAGCTTTCCATGTCGTGTACCTTTTTAGAAGGGGAATTGATTTTTGGTTTGCAGGGGCCGTGTGTAACCGGTACAAAATGACAAGTCAGGATCCCACGAGTTTTGGTCAAAGCAACAAAGATTATGAAATAAATAGCTTGTTTGAAATGGACGTCATTGCTGGCATGCTCGTAAATCGTGTGTGATAAATGGAAATCCCACGCACAGTACTATCCTCCCCAACCTGAACATCTCTGAATCATTCACTGCCTTGTCTTCAACCTTGCCTACCCATTCATTGAACGTTAAAACCGAGAACTTAATTATGCTTTCTCTCTTTTCGTAATTCTAACAACAAGATCATCGCCCGCTACTGGAGCCATGATTCCCACGCCAGGGTTACCTTCTTGACTCGGTCTCGGGAACAATTGTGGCTTTTCCAACGTGAAATCGAAGCGATGCAAGGCGTACGCAACAAATGTAATTGTCGTTTGTTTTGCCATCGTTCGTCCTGGACAGATGGGTTCGCCGCCACCAAAAGGCCTGAAAGCAGGGCTTCGCCCTAAGGTGTTGTTGATGAAGCGCTTCTCGTTGAAATCATGAACTGAACTTCCAAAGTATTCCTCATCTAGATGGAAAAGTCGAGGATTGAGTAGAACTTGGTTTCCTTTTCGCATCGTCATTCCCTTTAATGTGTAATCTTGAGTGATGGTGCGGAATGACACCGAAGATGTTGAAAGTCGAAGGGCTTCAAACCAAATTGCGTTCATTCGTATGGAGTTTTCAATGGGAGTGTAATCAAATACACCAGACTCAAAGGCGTTCTCGGTTTCCTCTCGGAAGATATCGACAAGTCCGGGGTTGAAAATAACGTAAGCAAGTAACCAGAATGCAGCTTTAGGGGTATTGGTATTGAGACTATGTAAATGTCAGCGCATTGAAATATCACGCAGGGATGAGAAAAGGTTTGCTTACCCAAAATACTGAATAAGCATAATGGTCGCAATTTCTTCAACAGGCAGGCCTACTCTCCTTGTCTCTTCCTCCCAGCTCTTCACAAACCAAGACATACCATCGCGCTCCTCGATGGGGATATTTAAGAACTTGACAAGAGCAGATATCAACTTGGCCTTCGGAATCGTCATGGGCTTACTCAAGAAGAGTGGATAACCGTAGAACATCTGCCAGCAATTTTTGTCGAACTCCACGAAAGCTTCTGGGAGATAGAAATCAATTTCGGAGAGTTTATCACCAAAATAAGCGTTCTGGCCAGCAGATATGACCATTACGGAGCAGAAGCTAAAAAGCGATACGACGGCCTCGTTATCATTGATCATTTGGCAACTGGTAAGTCTGGCAGATATTTGATCCAGACCCATCATGCGGTCGAGTTGAAATTTGACTTTAGTTGCGAAGGCATGCGATTTCTTGCCTCGAAGTTCCGCAACGAGCATCTCATGGCCAAGGTTCACCGAGCTTTTGTTCAGAGGATTTGGATATCCAATCTTGGTATTTGGATCTTGCGGTTCGTAGAGCCTTTGGATTGACTTTTCGGGAACTTCGAATGCTCTGTAGACTTGCTGAACCAGGAAATCAAAGGAAAATATAAGAGGGCTTTTGTAGATTTCCGTAAAGTCTTGTGGGTCGGTGAGAACGTAAAACGTTTTTCCGGCGAGGGTAATTGAGTAAGGATTTCGGTCTTTCCCAAAACAACGACTGGTTTTGTGGTAAGGCTTTGATGGTGGGAATTTGACAGATGTTTTCAAACTTACTGGCCATAGGAAAATACTTGCTCTGAGTTTTTCGCAAATTGTATGGCATGACCTTTGATATTCGAAGAATTTTAGCCAACGCATTGAAATTGTGGGGAAAACAGAACTCAAGTTAACATGGAGGAAAATAAATGGTAAAGATAAGGTGAAGTTACCCAGAACTGATGATTAGTTAGCTGAGCTCATAAACGATGAAGGGTTATACAAACAAGGCACCCAGTAAGGAAGTTGAGGTGGATCTTTGGGGTACAGCAAAGGTACCAATGTAAAATACCAGAGTCTCCATATCAAAAGCAAAGAAAGCAAGAGAGTTGGGACCAGGGCGATCTTAGTGACTAGGTTGCTCGTGAGCTCTGCAGCATGAAGACTGTCAAGAAAGCTATTGTATGCCATGGCTAGTTGGATCAATAAGTTTGATTTCTAAGTTGACGGAGCAAGTTCTCTACGTCAAAACGTTTTTAAGGCAGGCCCCCAATAATATTATACGTAGACCATATTTTATCTAGTAGATCAAACTACGGTAGTTTTTTTTCTCTCGCAATATCATTAATAACGGGCACCTCCGTACCCCCCAAAAAGTCGGAACCTTGAGGGTTGGTAATTGGTATTTCCCCGTGTGCACACTTTATGCCTCTCCGTTGCAACCTTGAGCTGACAATCGCTGACCACCATTATGAATAGACTCTGCAGGACAAGGAACACTGCCCTCTCAAACGTCCTTCTCCTATTGAAGACTCGGAAAGGCTAGTAGAGTAAGCGCGGTGAAATCAAACATGTTAAATTAGGAACAAATGGATATACACCTTCTTAGGATGTATCTGAGGGGCTTTTAAACTCTTAAACTCTTCAAATCTTTTTCTTCTGCAAGGAACAATCTTTAACCCCTTTTACCTTCCTACCCAACCAATCTGAAGTCATGGAAGCACCGGATCTCAGCAAAATCCCTATATCTCCACCTCCACTTGGGCAGCAGTCAAACTTTATCAATCCTCCGTCTCTTAAAGACGCAGCTTTTGTCGTCGCTGCTATTGTGATCCCTCTCCAGATTTTGTCTGTCTTTGCTCGGTTTTACGCAAGCCATGTGAAGAGAAACCTTGGGACTTGGGACAATTGTGAGAGATCAATTCTATCTTCCAATGTCATGTAATATGTTATTGATCACATAAACAGGGTTCTCTCTTTTTGCAACTGCCGTCACTATTGGCTTCATCTCTCTGTCTTTAAATTGTACGTTTGAATCGTTCTTTATCGTATTGTGATGGTAACTAAATCATACCAGCTACACGTTTTGCGCGCCATGAATGGGATATTCCTGTTACTTATATTACTGACAAGGCGATGAAAGTAAGTTAAGATCCTGGGACTCTTGTCGAAGTAGATTCATCATTAACATTTACTTTTTCCAGGCCGAATTTGCTCAGGAGATGCTCATGACGCCTATGCTGCTCTTAGCAAAATCCACTCTTCTTCTCCTCTATTACCGCGTCTTCAGCCCTCAACCCGCTTTCAGAATTCAGTTATACTTAACCTTTGGATTTCTCGCTATTACTATGCTTGCTGCAGAACCGATGTATTTGGCTATGTGTTTGCCTAGCAAAGGAAAAGACTGGATTTCAGCTGCGGAGAAGTGCGTGAATGCTAAATACTACGCCATGGTACAAGGTCCTGCCAACATCATCACCGATCTTCTCATCTTCTACTTGCCAATCCCGGTCACCCTGGAATTGAATCTGCCAAAGAAGATTAGGTGGCAAGTTTTTGGCGTATTCTCTACGGGTCTTTTGTAAGTTGCCTTTACTAACATACCTTCACACAATATTAAATTGAAACAGTGTCCTCATTGCGAGTATTATCGGAATGGTTTATCGGGTAGACCTTTTCAGAGCAGTAGATCCTCAGTGGGCGGGATATATTTGCTTTCTCTGCGCGTAAGTCCTTAATCACCTCCTGCGTATACCTTGGGGGGGGGGGAAGATACTGATACTAGATTTTTAGATACATTGAAAGTAGCGTATCCATTATTTGCAGCTCCATGCCAGCAATGCGACACATGTTCAAACACATGTCGGAGACATCCACACGGTCATTCTCTTTACGCTCACTATTTACTCGAAATTCGCGCTTAGCGTCTTATGGCAGCGCAAACGAATCTTCATCTCAACTTCCATATAACACGTTTGATGCAGCAAGTAAAAGGACTCTAGGTGAAGATCTCGATATTTTAAAGGGAAGTGCCCGTTTGGAATTATCTGAGAGCATAGAGCACCCTCTCCCCAGTCTCCCGCGAGTTGAGAAGATGGGACATGTTGTCGATTAGCTTATTATTCAGTGCACGGTTTGGTGGAGGAAAGTGCGATTAATCTCGTCCCCTTGTGTATGGATTTCATTTTATGACGTAGGTTATTTGTGACATTAGTTAGTGCATCTCATACTGAACAAGACCGTGTTTACTATCAATTCAAAATCATTGTGTAAATCTTTGCGGCTTAAGCTGCTTTGCCTTTCTAAATTGTGTTCTCTTTGGGAAATCGAATTTTGATGCACATCTCGGTATCCAAAACTCTGCATCCGCAAACATCACCTTACCTGAGTTTTACTTTTTTCCAAGCTTGCTTTAAAAAGAAAAGCAGGGTTGCCTATTTACTTGTTTGGGTGACATGCTACTGGTTTGCAATAGCTACACTAGTGCTGCCTTTTGCATGCAGTGAGATACGAGGACCTGTTTCTTCACTTTTTACGAGTGTTGGGGGCGATGTGCTGCCGGGCATACGAGATGCCCGCTGGTGATGCACCCCATTTTGAAGAGGGCAGAGCGGAAGATGATAGGTGCTGGAATAGAGAACCAGGTTATTGCTTTAATTGGTAATAAGTGTGTCTGTGTTGTATTTGTACTCGGCTAAAAGTGATGGAATTGGTAATGTATTAAATCTGTTGTTCTTGCCTTAGAATTAGATTAATCCTAAAAGCTCTGTAAATAATCCCCCTATACTTCAAGCAACATTGAATACAACTAATTATATTGCACGTTTTTGGAATGGAATTATTGAGATAAAAAGCATTGGATTGACTCTTTTGAGGGGTGTATTTGAGTTATAAAAACCAAAACTAACTTATTCTAATATGATAATCTAGAAGCCTGTACTGGGGCTATTCCGACATGAATGCACCACTAATCCCAGCATTCCGACGGCGAAGTCAAGTTAGTTGTCGATTGTATCAACATTGTTGATCGCGCGGGGTTATGTGAGGTAGTGGTGTAGTGATGTTGCAGTGGGGGACGGGGGCTTTGGCGAACTTCTACGGATTGAAACTTCAGGAGTCCGGGGCGCATGTTGACAGTTCCCCAGCCCCTTGCCCACCATGTTTCGGTCCCAAGTCCAGAATAATAGGGTCCTCCTCATGCTGTGTTCATATTAGCATATGCATTAGCACATGCATGACATTAGCCGTGATAAATAGACACAGTCCCGGTACGTGCCTCGCTCCTCTTAGCCTTGAATCCCTGATAATGAAAATGTTGTGAAACGGTAAGCAAGCTTTACCCGCTCAAGGAGAGAGGGTCTTGCTCCTCGTAATCCCCGGAACCTATGAGGAAGCACTCGGTCAAGATAGGGGGCCCCACGGATGAGGACTCAATCCTTGTAAATGGATTAAGCACTTTTTGTTGTCGCCGCTTTCTTACATCGGTCTTCTTACTCGTTAGAGGATCGCTAGCCTTCCATTTACTTACCTCTCACAAGGCAAGTTAATTCAGCATCAACTTGTTAGCAACTCTCATGCAGAGATCATGGATGAGACACACGCGGGCAGTTCAAAGCTTCAAGGATAGTCAATCTTTGCTGTCAGCATTTGTGATAGTTATCCCGTTAGTTGTATGGAAATTTCTAACCTTATTCCCGAAATCAAGCACGTGGTGTCAGAATAATGTGATTTGTGCCTTCTTCCAGATTCCAAAGGATGTAGCAAAATACGGCTCCGTGTTCATATATCTATTTTTCCTCAGCCTCATGTATTCAATCTTTCCACCATTTTCCCTCTTCTCTCTGTAAAAATACGTCTTTCTTCAATGTTTGTTCTATATCTTCTTGTATTCGGTATTTGCGCACTGATATATCAGATCTTCATTCCTCTATACAAGGTTGTCCACCCCAACCCCCGAGCATTTCCTCCTAAAAGTACAATATACAACGTTAATTTTTTTCCCTGGAAAACACCTCGTAACAGCTTCTTGTAAAGAAAATACATCTATTGATACCAATACACAGGGATGGAGGTTTCTCTTCGATGGCGTTAATATGATAGAAAATTCCTACAAAAAAGCAAGTAATTGCTAGCTTAGCTACCGCGTTTTTTGTTTTTGTTTTCCTTTCAAGCGCTTCATTTAATTTTCATAGCAGCTGACATGAGAACAAGGCACACGGCAAACCCTTCATCATCCAAAAGTCCAAAAGCCAAAAAATCACTCTCATCACTTCACGTCAACACATCAAAGAATTATGTCAAGCCCAGCCTACACAACTTTCTCTCCACGCTGTAGTCAAAGAAGTAAGTCACAATCCGGAAAATTGACCCGTCCTTTTTAGCTTTTCTAAATGCTGTAATTAATGTATATCTATTTTTTTCTAGTTGTTTCAACCGAAATTTACAATGCATGGTTTCGAATGGCCAGATCAAAAAGGCAGCGATGGTGTGGAATTTACTCGTACTTTGAGGGCATTCCTAGCTAGCAATCTGGAGACTTCTTTGTTCCCAATGCGGACGTTTATTGAAGAGACGCTTGAATATCAGAGATGCTCATCATCACCTATCCCTGATATGGACGGTTCGTTAATTAAAACTTTTGTAGCAGCAAACAGAACAGAAAAATATATTGATATTGCTTATTTGTAGGATTTCATCATGTTGCGATTTTTCCAGCAGTTATGGCATGTATTGTTACTATCAATGGACTAGTATTCTTTGGAGAAACTCTCGGTATGATATGATTTAATGTCTTATCCAAGTAAATATTGTTTCAAAACTAACGCGTTAAACTCAAAGCGAGAGATCGACTTTTTATGGAGAGTGTTATTGAATATTTGGACAGCAGTTATAAAATGGCGGAATGTATTCGAACCTTGCCAAGTTGTTTAGCAAAGTAAGCCAGTCAGCAACCCATCTGGCAAGAGGATAGAGCTTACTTATCTGAATCTTGCATATAGATATACCAAATTTTTATTTCCAAGGCAGCAGAAGGCTTGGGAGAAAGTATTGGAAGTTCTTGGTCCTATTATAAAGCTACGTCTGGAAAAATACGCAGTTGGCGAGGAGTGCGTATCTGATGAATCCAGACCTGTAAGTAGATCCTGTTTTTTTTTTCCATCTCCAAACCCAGCAGAATTACTAACATAGTAGCTATAGTTTGATGGTTTGCAATGGATGATTGAGTACTCTCGACGATCAAGTCCCTGGAGTGTCGAAAGAATAATCTATGAAATCATGGCTGTTTGGTATGGAGCAGTACAAACTGTTAGTATAGTAAGCCACCAACAACCCTATATTTTCCCGGGGGAGGGAGGGAGAAGTATACTGCTAATGAGAAAAATAAGAATGCCACTCAAGTATTAGAAGACCTTAGTATCCACAAAGAGTATATTGAGCCCATTCAGAAAGAGCTCCTATTCTTGCCTCAAGATTTCTCAGTCCAAGATCTTGAAAATCTCCCATTAGTCGATAGTTTTGTCAAGGAATCTGCTCGTATGAATAGCTTTGAGGCCGGTAAGTTCCCCATCCACTCAAGGCATCAGAAACATAAGTTCACAAAATTGACATCTAGCTCTAGTCAGTGGTCGGAGGAAAGCTCTCGTACCTTTCACCTTCACAGACGGATTAAGAGTTTCTCAAGGCGACTGGGTCGGTATCCCACAACGAGCCATCATGCTAGATCCCGAACACTACCTTAATGCGAGACAATTTGATGGCTATAGATGGGCAAAGAACACGAGCGGGAGCGGGGGAAAACCTCGATATACTGACACATCATCAAACAATTGGTTTTTCTGGGGATGTGGTAAATTGTTGTGGTAAGTCAGCTTTTGTGTGCAGAAGATTTATGGTCTAACTGGTTGATTACTAGCCCGGGAAGATTTTATGCGTCTTTGTTGATCAAATTGATGATTCGGCACTTCGTTTTGAATTATGATTTTGAACTGCGGCGAGATGAAGAACGAAAGTTGTTTATGAATTGGCGGACGGCAACTGTGCCATTGAATAGCACCATTATGCGTATACGTCAGAAATCTATATCTAAAGTTTAAAAAAAACACTACATTTTACCCGAAGGGGTTTTGACATCATGTTTTGTGTTATATCTAATTGGGATTATTACCGTGAAAGCTTTCAATTTCAATTTCAACACGAACGAATAATATACAATCTTGAGTTCAATTTGATACATCTCTCAGAAGTTCTCAAATTCTCAGACACAAGTTCTGGAAGGGAAATGTCAGCACAGCCTTCAATCAATTTGTGAGTTGAAGTAGAAGAAGTGTCAACTATAAATTAAATTTTTAGTAAAAAAGCTTTGAAATTAACTGGATTATGATTTTTTAAACTGAGGGGGAGGAGGTTGTTGATTGAGGGCTCGCTCAAGTGGGTGACGAGCTGTGGCCACAACTCTTGGTGCGTACGAGCTTAACAGTGATGCGGTCTTAGAAGAAGCGCGCTGCATGGAAGCTAAAAGAGGATGAAACGTTGATTGAGATGAGAAAGAATGTATCTTAGTGGGAAGAGATATATATCGCCCTATTTGACCGGAGTAAGGCAGCGATCTAGGTGCGTTACTTTGTGAAGTTTAATGACAACGCCTCCACATCAAGAAAGCGGCAACATCTCCATGTTCAGCATATTCTATTTACCCAGACGGTGACCCAGTTTGCCAAAGCTAAACATAATATCCAAAGGTAAGGCGAATGAACTTATATATAATCCCCGGTTCGAAACGGCCTGAGCGTTATAATTACCTTTTTCATTTATAGTTAAGCAGTATTAGTATTACCGGTTAAATTACTAGTTGGATAGCTACTCCGTCTCTAATTATTTTCTTGGCAGTTTATTATGGCTGCTTGTCCTAGTATATAAAAGTTATCTACCATAATAGTCTGGGTAATATCTGCTGTAGCTTGCTCACCAGAGCGAACCATAAATCCACCGATTTCCGAATGCCAGGGTTGAATAATGGTGGGTTTAGTGAATGGGTTAAAGCATTAAGGATACGGGTTTCTTCTTAATTGGAGTATAGAGCATTTACTTTTTGCTGTTACAGTTCGTCTCACTTCGAAATCCTGCAGAATAGCTCGCTATACTGGTGATTGGGGTATCTTTCAGCGAGATCGCCATAAGCAAGAAACTCAAGCATGGGAAGTCTGTGTGGATCGATAGCGTCGAGTGCAGACCATCTCTCTGGAGTATTCTGATACCCCTATCTGCACAATGAGAATCCTTGACATGCTGCATTTCCATGTTTGATATATATTTCTCTTATACCATCTTCATGTGCTTCATTTTTTTTTAAGCAGTCATTACGGTCACATAACAAGTGGGATCCACCTGCGTTAGAACCAGTAAAGTAATATCACCGTCAGAATTACAAGGAAGCCTTACACTTTCATACCGCTACGTGAGATTCTACAGGGCATATATTGTTTGAAAAAATACAAAAAACTGAGATCAAATGAGACTTTGGGAAAACACCATTTCTCAAGCACAATTTCCAAGTTGGGATGGAACTATTCGAATGTCTGGTCTGGAATGCGAATGCTTGAGCTCCATGATAAACCCCGACTTTAGAACGAGGGTGCCATCGCATTGCGGAATAGCGCCTGTCACATTTGACCGACTTCCGCGTCTGATTCTCGATTTCGGCCCTAGAGTTGGTTAGCCGCCAATGACGATAGTCGAAACTGATCGCCATTGATTGAAGTATAAGGCTGGCTAGAATGCCTGTATAGGAGATTGTAACCTAGGCCATATAGGGGGTTATCGTTACCTGTTCAGACAGCCGCTAACGGTTGCAAAAACTGCAGATCCTTGTTTTAATTCCGAATTGGCCCTCATGGCAAATTTCGGAGATCGGGCGAGGACGGAAAGCTGCCATACTCGTCGCCAGATGATGAGTCAATCAAGCCACCATCCTGGGTGGTATTTGTGGCTGTATGCTCAAGGAGGATTGGTAAATCTGACACGGACGGGAAGCTGCCGTATGCGTCGTCATCTGTGTCCGAGTCAACCACTATGCAGTTACTAATTGTCTCTGGTGACTCGATCATTTGTGCTGGTGGCGTTGATGGAAGCTGTTCTGCGGCTAACTTTGGCCTCTTGTCGGGCGCCTTGTTTGAGCCACCATTGGAGTCTTCTGGTGGTGGAGGCCTTTTTCTGTTTGCTATCGGTGGCTGAGCAGGAGTCCTAAGGTCGTTCTTTGGAGCTAGCTGGGGATTCTTGGGAGCTCTCGCACCCTTAACCCATGGTAGCAAGTGTTTCCTTGACGTAGGTGTGGGGCTTGAAGGGGTTATCTGCCGCATATGCCTATCGTTGATTTTTGATGAACCCTCTCCATTTAAGCTCGATGGTATACCAGATGGCGGTGAGAGAGGTTCCCTGCCAGCCTTATGTTCCGACTGCTGGAATGTATCCCTCGATGTCGATGTTAAAGAGATGTCTTTGCCCTTCTTCTCTGAGTTTGGAGGCGTGAAGTACGCATCAAGGCTCTGTTGCTGATTCAAATTTGCCTTGCGAAGAATCCACCCCTGGGTTTGGAGCTCTCCTTTCTTTTTATTAAGTGCTGAAACATCCACAGATGTGGCCTTATAAAGTAAGTATCTTGCTGTGAGCTTGTTGTTACCAGGCGTCTTCGGGTCACACTCTAGTTTCAGGTGGTTGTGTCGGTGTTGTTGGCCTTCCTTCGTTGCAAGTAAAGATCTAACAATTCGCACTGGTACGACATATGTTACCCATTTTTTCACGGTCCATTGAAACTTGTCAATAAGAAACGAGAAGAGCTCCTTTTCATCGACCCTTTCGTCAATAAGAATGTCTCGAGGTCTGGTGAAATCCAGCAGTGCTTCTAGAGTCGAGACATCCGGACTGACGTAATCCTGAACGTGCTGCCAGGTAGGAAATCGTGACGGAATTTGAATTTTACTGCCAATATTTCTCAGGTAACCATCAAACTCCGATATCCATTCCCGAAGATTCTCTCTCGAATCGGAAGCTGCGCGTAAGGACTCGCCAAGGCCACGCTCAGCAGCATCGAGCACATCCTGGGGACCAAGGTATGATAGTTCTTCGACATCATTGGGTCTGCTATTTAAGATTGCGTAGAGGATAAATCCCCCGCGGCCCATACCATGGTGCTGGCCCGTGATATCGTCTAGCTTATAGACCCTAAAGCGTGTGAAACTCTTTCGTGTGTCTTCGTAGTCGAACTGGATAAGAGTCTGACAGCCAAAGGCCAGAGCATCGCCATCCTCAGACCAAACCCCATGAACGAGCCCTTCCATTTCCATCTTAGCACATTCAGCCTCAGCTTCCGCTGGAGCCTTGTGCCAAGGAACCCCGATCCGAGTGAGGGTCTCTTGGAAGAGCTGAGATGGTGGCTCGTGGCCTGGATATAGCTTTCCTCCATCGCTTAATTGTTTTGGATCGTCGAAAACGAAGTAGAGTTGAATGCCGAGTTGCAGAATGCGTAAGGTATAGTACAGAATGTTGGATTCGATTGGATTGGCGTCTATACCCCCTATACCCTCTCCTGATGGAGAACAGCGCGTCAATTTTGTCTGCGCGCTGATCAGCAGAGCGACTTACTATTTCGAATAGCTTGAGCTCGAATAGCTTTCATGTTGGCATACCACCAGGAGCTGGCATTGACAGCCAGCTTCAGGGGTAGCCCCGTCTTCTTGTGATGGTCAACGGCATAATCCACGATGTCTACCAGCTTTGCCTTCAACAATCCGAAGAGACTAGATGTCTAGTTAGCTAGGATGGTTCAAGAGAGAAGAAATACGTCTACCTTCCAGGGGCCATTGTATGGGTCTTGATATTTGGTAGCGGGGTGCGGGGCCTAGCGTTGGTAAGGTTATGAGTTGGAGATGAGGAAGGCTGGCACTTTGTCGCCTGAGGCACAATAAAGACCTTTTATTTCACTCGTGTCGAATGCGATGGTTAGAAAGAAAACATTGTTCGCAAAGAGACGCAATTATATGATGATTACGTTTAAATGCGCTAAGATGATGCAGACAATCGATCGTGTGGAGCACGGTTCTACTGTCAAGACGCCTTCGAGACATGGGCTGCAAAGTCTCAGGACCGAGATTCCGAAGATAGACTCGTAAAATGCTTAGATATCAGAATAGTAGTCCTAGTCCTACAATCTCCTTTTTCAGCCGACACATCGGGACGCATGCAAGTACAACAGTCATCCACCATCGGAAGGTCGACGTGAGCAATTTTTATTTCCACCTTTGGACCTGAGCAATCGCTATTCTTCCTGCTAGAGCGGGAACCCACAGTGTAAGCTCTTCAAGTGTGTATGCTGTGCTATTCTCGCTGCGCGGCCTAGCCCTGTATCCTGCACTGCCTGCCACCATTGCACTCCCCTAACACTAGTCCTCCACTGTACGCTATCCTACTGTGTACGCTGCGCTCGCCAGAGTATGCATTCTCCCTCTGTATCGCTGTGCTCCACTCCTCTAGTGTGTCCGCTGCGCTCCCTCACTACATGTGCTTTCCTGTGTGCGTATAGCTCCCCCGGAATAAGCACTCTCCCACTGTATACGCTGCGCTACCCCACTGTATGTGCTCCCCCAGGACACTGGTGGCTCTTCCGGTGTATGCTCCCTAGTGTGTATGTCCCTCGGGCTCCCTCCAGTCCTCTCCAGGGTCCTCCAGGCTACATACCTTCTACACTCGCCCATCGACATCCGTGTGATTCAAACGCCGGTCATTATTACCCAAGTCCGAAGTGATAGATGGGGGCGAAACCCACACAAAAAGAGGGTGATGAAGTTGTAAAACGATGGAACTGTTGAAGGCTTGGGAAAAGAGAAGACAATTTGTAGGTATATTTGCGACAATTGTCAGGTCAGAGCTGTCGAATTCGATAATGTGAGGCTCGTGGGATGTCGTTGATGAGTGAGCAGATGGAGTCGATTAAGATTGGTTCGTAGGATGCCGTCGAGAAGAGGTAGGCAGATCGAATCGATTGAGAAGGGTTTTTTGAAGAAGTGATTTTGGCCTGTCGCACAGGGCTTACGGGACTTACCCCGAGTCATCGAATCGCTTCCTTGCTCGAAGCATAGCAGTTGTCTTCGTCCCCAAGGAGCTTTACCCATAGTATGGTCCTACCCAAAACACTCGTGGGCCTCGATTTAACGAAGGCGACGACCTCCGGAGCTTCTTCACAACCGCTGCACAAACCTGGTGTAGAAGAGTTGCAAGCCGGTGCTCATAACCTCTTAATACATTGTGAATTTTTAGGCACTTATGCCACACATCACAAGAAATACAACGCCACGTGATACAGTACTTCGTACATTGACCAACTTTCTCTAATGAAGCCACCACTCGTATGACGTCATACTTCACATTATCACCCGCCGAGAATTTGGCACTCAGCCACAACTCGTGACAACCTTCCCAGTTCTCCAGTTTCAGATCCACCAATCCCATGTCTCCGACTCTTCCAGCTGCATCGCGGATCGAGAACCACTCGTCACGTGCCAACCGTCCGACATGCGAATTCTTTCTTAACCAACGACGACAGAAGTGCAAAGACGAGTTCAACAAGCTTTGGTAGGATATGGTGAGGGAGTACCGGGCTAAGATCCGTCTTCACGTTCTTCAAGAGACCCCTGTCAAAGTTACCTCCGCTGACTTATGTTCACATTGCCAGCGACTACTGCGAATGGGTGGACGAAAGTACTGGAATACGCAGTGCCGGGGCGGCTCAGCTAGAAATGACGATGAGGATATGAGGATATGATTTGTGCACATTGTATTTATTCCCTTGATCTCTAGAATGAGTGATTTTGATACCTCAACCTGTAATTGCTTCAATTCAGGAGAGAATACCATCCTCGCAAGTTTAGAAAAATCGATTTGCCAACGGATAGCGGAATTAAGAATGGAACAATAGATGTTAAAGCCAGTTTGTATGTTTGCTTCTTTGGAATTCTGAAAGTTGGCCAGGTTGACTTTTATGATCTCAATGTAGGACTTCTGATTCCCCTTGGAGAGCACGTGATACCACTCAGCACTTGAAAAGGGGTTATCTCGCTTAGTGACAAGGAAAAAGTAAAGCCCTCCATCAATCAACATTCCTAAATTATGGCTTTACTTTATTGCGTATCAAGTATTATCTATTTTTTTAAAACGCGATTTAACTTCCTCAAGCCCTTCTTTCTTTCTCCATGACGCTTCTTCCCCTTGCTAGGGAACTTTGTGCATATTTAAGAAATTGCTGGGTTTGATGTCGCTCAATGCCTTCGGGGTTATTTTTCAACGAAACCTTTACATAAATGCTTGGGCGAAATGCTTCACACTTCACGATTTAAAAGCAAAAGTAACACTCGCGGATCCAAGCTTGTCACAGATGAAGAAAGGTTCCTTGACCGCCTGCATCCGATTTTGCTCACTCTAGCCATTATTAGCCTCAAGTAGTCCTTGGCAAATATTGCTCTTACGTGGACTCAACTCATCAATGCGAAGGTCGACATCGAAATCGCAAAATCATTCACAGCAAGTACTTGAATCTTTGTGTAATAGCGGTCTTCTGACATTTCAACAGCCCCCGCTAATCTCCCCAACTTCGGATCGCGTAGTTGTACATAGGGAAGACGGTGACGTTGTGCTGGCACCACCGAAATTTTTGTCTTCGTCGCCTCAATCTTCTCTTGTGTGGTAGTCGGCCTGTCGAGTATCTTATATCCTAGATCAGTTGGCATTGTCAATATTAACACTAGTAGAAATGGTTAGAAGCAGCGAAGAAGCATTTATGGATTTGCTTCTGGATGTGATCTACTGCGTAGCAACATTCACTTGGAAGATATTTGAAATTTGAAATCTCCATATAGGAAGAAGGCCATGCACATCTAAACACTGAATAGAAATTCATTAAAGCCTAATGAATTATTTTTAAACGGGTTTTTTGAAAATCTTGCGCATCACTTGAAAATGCAGTCTCCTCCATGACTATGGGATCGCACCAGTTAATATGGATTTACTGGTCTCTTTCTTTCCCTCCGGGGTCTTAATTTAAGTCTAACTAACCTGAGAATACGATACTGGTCTCCCTGAATCGACTTGGCTTCCTTACAGGATCAATAAATATCTAACGGACTAGGTTTCCCCTAAAGGCATATCTCTGAACCTCTGGCCATTTACTAATTAATTATTGCTAGTAAAGGTCTTTCAATCCGTATAGACTTACCACAGCATGGCTTACACGGGTTCTATATCCAAGCTGCAGATACCAAACTATCACATTATCAACAAAGTTGGGAAAATTAGCTTGCTTTCTCCAATATTGGAATGAGGATCCTAGATATATACATATCTGCCTCTATTAATTGGATCTATAGAAGAAAAGGATTCATGCCTCCTTATGAAGTTTCATAGAGTCAGAGGGAAAAGATTGAGAGAGTCTAGCGGTTATACTACTATCCGATATAATTATCCGGGAGGTATATCGGTTCTAGTGTAGTTTGAAGCTAGCTCTAAATATGAAAGAGTTGTAGAATAGTTTCTTTTATCTAACCTTTTTATAAAAGCTCGTCGCAATTACCGCCATAGCTAATACCTAGTTGCCTTCGAAGCTTGCTTATTAAGAATTCGGAACTGCGAGCTATATATTATCTCATTTTCTATTGTCGGTGTTGGTACTAATAATGTTTGGAATGCAATATCCAATAGAATGGTCAATAGAATTCAATAGTTAGAGAATACCTATATATCTAAGAATGCAATAAACCCTAGCAAGGGCCTACGCATTCCTTAGAGTACTATATAGGCATTCTACCCTCCTTAGAATAGGAGAACAACCAACGTAAATCGTGACCCGTGTGCTGTGTGGTAGATTCGAACGGTTTATCAGTAAACCGACAGTCGGAGATATTAGATTTTAACCGTTTATATTAAAAATCTAATATAAAAGACACAGTACAAAGGTAGAAAAGATCTAAAGATTTTATAAATCGAAATATACGGTATAAATACACGTGATGTTAACAATAACAATAATCATCGGCACGCACCAGCAGCTATAAGCTTCTCCACAATCGCTTCATAGCCCTTTTCTACAGCTGCTTGTAGGGCAGTCCGACCAGAAGAAGAAGATAGAGCAGCATTAATATCAGCACCAGCAGCTATAAGCTTCTCCACAATCGCTTTATAGCCACCCTCTGCAGCTGCTTTTAGGGCAGTCCGACCAGAAGAAGAAGATGGAGCAGCATTAATATCAGCACCAGCAGCTATAAGCTTCTCCACAATCGCTTCATAGCCACCCTCTGCAGCTGCTTTTAGGTCCGAGCTCGTTGGTGTGTAGCCATCAGCTATGAACACATCTACTACTGCTTTGTGGCCCCGCCTTACAGCCGCTCCTAGTGCTGTGTAGTAACGACTCCGGTCACCAATCGAAGTAGGTGATGGCTTTAGCATATAAACAATTTTAGCGCTTGCAGCCAGCAGTATCGCCACGACTGCGCTGTGCCCGTTTGAAGCAGCCTGGTAGAGTGCAGTCTTTCCGTCATTATCTAGTGTATCCACCTCTGCATTGAGTTCGAGTAGTCGGTCGACTAGTAGGCGTACAATTCTTTCATTGCCAGAACTGGAGATGTCATGTAGCATCGTGCTACCGTTCTTATTTCCCTCTATAATGCTAGCACCAGCACCATGCTGTATAAGAATCTGTAAAATTGCTTCATTCCCGGTCTTAGCTGCATAGTAAAGGGCTGTCATGTTATTGTTATCCTTAGTCTCGATATCGATGCCCTCGTCCAATAGCACTTGCATCATGTCTAAGTCCTCGTTGAGTGTAGCGACATGTAGTGATGTCTGTCCTGTGTCATTACTCTCTGCAATGTCTGCCCCATTCTGTAGCAATAGCATCACCATTGAGATATTGCCGCTCTGGGCAGCTTTCATGAAGATTAGACGTTCTGTCGAAATCTTCTGTTCCTCCAGGCACTTTTCATAGACCGCTTGAACCTCGCCCTGCATATCCTGTTGCTCCGTGACATTCTCCCCCTCATGCGCGTTGCGTATGTGCCTCAAAAGATTGTCCCTTCGCGAGGCGCCTTTGAAGAGGCAATTGGGCCATTTACAGTAGAACTTCGTATTGACCCGTCCGCCGTGTTTGGCCTTGTGCCGATCAAGGTCGTTTCGTAGAGCAAATCCTACCGAGCAGTGACTACAACGGTATGGTTTTGTGTGCGTTTTACGATGGCGGCTAAAGAAGAAGCTGTAAACCTAGCCAAACAGTTTAAAATGGACTGGGGCAATACTTATACTGTCCGCGTACAGCAAAAGATTTAGGGCATGACTCGCATCGGATCAAGCCTTTGCTTCGATTGAGACTTGACATGATATCTGCTGGGTTAAAGCTTTTATTATGGGGGGATATATTTTCTGGGTTTGGGTTATTATTTTTTTTTGAAGTCGGATTAGATGGGGTGAATTTAAAATAGATCTTTATTTAAACCCATTTCTGTTACCGAGATATCCTTATTTGGGTTAGACCCCGAAAGGGCCCACAATTTGTATCTTAAATTAATACAAATAGACCGTCAACGTAGTAAAAAAAAAATCCAAGCCATTTAAAAACCCCATCCCATAATCCATTCAATCGAACCTTCAAGTGATCCAAACCCACGAAACCCAACCCATCGATCTTACCCAATGGGCTGAACTTAATTTTGGGTTGGTTTTCCTGGGTTGGTTTTCATGGGTGATTTGGGTTGGGTACGAAATGGATAGATAATCCAACCCAAACCCAACCCATTCCGCGCCCTAGCTGAATGAGCCTCAGCTGATGATGATGCATGATGGAAACTTGCCCCAAGCTGTTAAAGCACCGACTGCCCCTTCAATTTTCCATTCAAATTTACGGAGTCTATCCACCTCGACAGCATCGGAAATCCGCTCAACTTTTATTGATTGGTCGCCCGCTTCCGCCCTCTTCCGCCCTCTTCCGCCCTCTTCCGCCCTTATTCGTCGCCCTATTTCGCACGCTCCCCTGATTTGTCGCCCTCTGTTTCAAGGAAACGATGGCAACAGATACTTTCAGCCAACCAGCTGCTCATTGCAGCCATTGTTACACTGGGTAAGATTTTTTTTTTAATGCTAATGCGAGTATGCCTCTAGAAAAGTTCTCCATGGCAACAGCAATGACCAGCAAGATGTGAGCGCTATCGATAACTGGAATGAGTGGAATCTCGATGCCTCTAGACAAGTTCTCCATGGCAACAGCAATGACCAGCAAGATGTGAGCGCTGTCGATAAYGKATGGAATGAATGGAATCTCGATGCCTCTAGACAAGTTCTCAATGGTCAGCAAGACGTAAGCGCTGTCGATAATGGATGGAACAATGAATGGAATCTCGATGCCTCTTTTGCGCCTCCTGCTTCGAGCTTAGCCGATCCGTTTCCTGATTTTGGTATCTACAATACCGTCAGCACCGTGCCGAGTGGATTTGCCGAGTTGGATAATTTGACAGCCATTGATCCTCAAGAGACTATGGCAAGATTAAATCAGTTGCCTCTTCCCCCGGCGACCAGTATGCCTGCCGCCCCGGCATTACTTACCCATGCTACCAGCATGTTCACTACTCCTACAGTGCCTCGTCCCATTGCCAGAAGCGTGACATCTCGACGCTCCAATGTCAATACCAACACATATGCCTGCAGCTACACTGGATGTGGAAAAATATTCACCCGCTCGGGAGACCTTACTCGACATGAAAAGCAGCATGGTGTCCCTCAGTTTCCCTGCCTCGTTCCTGGGTGCAACCGCCGCCATAGGGGCTTTTACCGCGCTGACAAGCTCCGTGATCACCAGCGGAGGAAACACGGGAGAGCCTTTTAAGGAGCAGAGGCTGCGAAAGTTAAGCGGGTTGGGAGAAGAAATTTTAACGGAGAAAGAAATGTACGCGGAAAAGAAAGGTCGTTGGTTAGGAGTCGATGTTGCTTTGCTTTCCCATTTCCTTTAACCTCGATGAATTCATTTCTTTCCTTAGTAGCTAGTATCTCAATCATACTTTTAACCATTTTGAAACCCCGCCTTCGAAGCACGGTGCTCGATTATCCTCATACTGTCAAGTATCTTAATTGCATGTTACTATCGTTTGATTTATTCTCCTTCGGCCCAACCCATGCGAACACTGAGATAACCTTCTCTTAATTTTCTCTCTTTACATACAGCCTATTTATATTTTCTCATACTTAGCCTTGAGCAGTAAGAGCCTTCGGAGGCATCCGGGAACCTTGGTTGATATAAATTGATGATAGACCTTTCTTGATCCATCAGTCCTTGCGGGATTTCCTGTTCAGAACTAAACTCTAGTAAGAGTCACCAGTCATGTCGAATTCCAAATTGCTAGAACTCCTCCTTGCAGATAGCTGCATAAGCTATTTGTCCTTTGAGGAGCTTAAACCTCTAGAGGAAGATTCGAAATTCTTGCAAGTAACTAACTACTGGTATATTCATCTTTATCTGCCGGAAAAGGCTCAAAGATTCAATTAATAATGCGGAAATATGGATCGAGAAGGTTATGCAGGAGACGGAACAGGTTAACGGCAAATAAAGGATTACATCTAGCACTAGAAAGCGCTCGCTATGCAGGGGGGATGAATTGTCTTTCTAATGTATTTCATGGCAACAATACTCAAGTCCTATCGGAGTAACCCATAGAGATCCCGTATTGCAAATCCTTTTTAAGGTTGGGAAAGAACTAGCTACTATCTCCCCCTCTTAAATTATTTAAAGAAATTTTGGCTATATTATAATATGTTTGAAAATAATGCTTTAAATTCAGAATACCCCATCTTTTGTTCCAAATCCCTCGCTCGGTCCAGGTGTTTTTAACATTCTCATACGTTCTAGTGTTGATGTTGGCAGCGTTAGTACCTTCGCTATTCTCGAGGGTTTCTTGCATTCGTTCGCGCTCTTTTGATATCTGGTAGACGAACTGATGATATGGACGAGAGGCCTTGCGGCTACGCTCCCGTATGGCATGTCGCTCTGCAATCTGTCGCTTCTCGTCATCGCTCTTTGGCTGTCTTGGTTTCGGCGGCCGGTGCTTTTAAGGTACACTAAAAAGACTGAAAGTTGGAGGTAGGGATCCTGCTTCAGTGTCCTGTCTTCGATCCAGACTCCAGCTCGAGCGGTTCTTCATGCTTCCACCAACATTCATATACCGCCCAGCAACCATTTCATTCCGCTTGTTTTTCCAGATGCCTTGCTTGGCCCAGCGCTTCTTGATCATATCGATTGCCTCTCTCTCTTCATTTCTGTGGGCTTTGATTTGTTGTGGAGGAAATGCTCCTCCATAAGCTTTCGCTATCGCTGGAATTGCTGCTCCCACTGCTCCCTTCGTCGTTGTTCATCACTAGGAAGCTCAGGACTCGGAGATCGAGTTGGCGTGCCTAATGGATTCGATGTATATGGATGGCGGAGGCTGGCTAAACCGCGTTCTCGCACGATCGAACCCCAGCGGATCCGCCTCCAACCTGTCCAAAGCCCTGTGAATACTTAGCAACTCGTTTCCTCGAAGAGAGTCGGGTAATCTAGTTATGGATAGTGCTTATTTTGACAGTACAGGTAAAGGGCGCAAACTAAGGTCGTGTTGGTGGTAGTTTAGACGATCGCAATGAGAGGCTATTTGCTAGAAAGGATAGAATGAAAGATGAAAGAGGGAATCACAGGTTTTCGATTCAATGCTGCGTTATTGTGAGAGCCAGTTGCATTCCTATGTGATTCTTAACTTCCTCATCGATTTGTAATGTCTTTTTTAGAATA
This sequence comes from Chlorencoelia australis, assembly GCA_003988815.1. NCBI lineage: Eukaryota > Fungi > Ascomycota > Leotiomycetes > Helotiales > Cenangiaceae > Chlorencoelia > Chlorencoelia australis. The sequence continues at coordinate 1,285,347 of QYAN01000006.1, forward strand.
GCATCACCTGCAAGTTCTAGTCAGTATTTATTTTATATTTCCCTTCTTTAAAGCATCAAAAGCACTATGTCCCGGACTTAATATACAAATTTATACTGGTGGGATGTGAAATAATGCCTTGAATATGTTAGCATTGCATGCAAGCATATATGATGAAATGTAGGCTGGGCAAAACGCTAAGAATACTGGTTCTTGCTCTAATCTAGACAACAAGAATCATTACAGCATTAACAGAATACAATACTTCTATTTGTGCGCATCCTAGCGGATATCCGACTAGAACGATACCGGTGAAACCAACATATATTGTGAAGGTGTACGAGGTCGTGGTAGAGACACGTGACCTCAGGTCGCGTAGGCACAAGAAAGAAGTCAGCGAATCAAGAGAACAGAGAATCAATGAGTAGTGGTAAGAATGATATCTATGGTGGGATAGGGGCCCCCCCCTTTATAGCCACAGAATAGGTGCCATGCCCTTGTAGCTCCCTCCTTCAGGAGTAGCGTGACATCACGACTTCTAGCCGCCTCACAATATTAGTAAATAACAATTGCACGTTTGAATTATCAGGGACCGAACTGGCTTTACCATAGTAAAATATTCTTTTTCTCAGTCATTTAGGATATAATACCTTAGAACAGTGAAAATTATTTATTTTATATTGAGTAATCCAAGCTAAAATAAACCAAAAGCGGAACAAGGACAGGGGGCCTTTTCACTGTGTTCAGTGTTCCATCTCTTTGACTTGTAATCATCATCCATCATCATTCAGATCCATCGAGATCGTCCTACTTGAAGCTCTAAGTCGTAATACGGATGACATCGCACACGAAAGAGAACCAGACAGTCCTCTACAAAAAATGTTTTTGCGAACCGCGGGCTACCAACCCTCATGTTGACAAAAGAAGTTGCTTAAGGGGTTGTGCTCATGGCCTCTTTTCAGACCTGATAGGAACGTGATAGCCCTCACCCGCTATAGATCCGCGGGGATCTAGGCAGCGGCTGCTGTACATAATAACCTCAAATCAATACGAAGCTGGGATTTTCCATACGATTCCCTCTCTTCCGACGTGCACCGAACCTCAAAATTCCTTCAATATGTCTAGTTTGTGGGAAATTGGCATCTAAAGAAGCAGTGACGAGTCTAAACTTATACCCGTAGAATTAGCAATACTTCTTGGATGTGGATTCAATCGTGAGGACGCTTTCGTGTTTTGATACGGTCTTTGATTCGTTTGAGGTAGCTTCGTCGTTGCTTTTCGGAAGTTATAGTCGATATCGGAGCATCTTGCACGGTTTCTGGCTCATATCCGTTTGCGCTGTGCTGAGGTTCTGGGCTAGCCGTTGAATTGAGGTGAAACTTATGAGGGAGAGATGCTAACACACGGCTTGCTTCCTTCCAACCTATATGCTCCCTAGAGCCACTGAGCTGAGTCGGTATGGGAATTCCTGGCGTATTAATCTTTGCTGTGTGTAGTGGAGGGCCGGTAATTCTAAGAGGACCCTTCCCTTTTGGTGATACTTCTACTTTCTGGGCATTGGCTTTTACCGTTGCAGTTTGGTCCTTGTTGGCTCCCATCATAGCCGTATTTCGACGATAGATTCCGGTCACGATATCATCAGGGCCACTTGTCATTGAAGAATTAGAGCTATGTGAATGAAACAGGTTGCCGCTGGATGAAGTTCCGGCTTTGACCGAGAGTGTAACACCTGAGCTCAAGCCGCTGTCATGTGATCCCTCTTCTGATGAAATCTGTCGGGAGTCTTCTGCAAGACATTCGGCCTCGTTATCCATTGGCGCCACCTTGGGATTTCTAGGCCACCAGTTGGAAGTTCTGTTGCTCCGACCAAAAATAACTGCACCATCCATGCTCCCCGTGAAAGGGAGGGGGCATTTCTTGGTCCCGACTGAAAACTTGGGAAGCAAGACTTGTACTCGATCGCATAGCAATGAGCATTCCTCGTGACAGCATGGCTTGAACAGCTTTCCACTTTGATGCCAGTATAATCCTTGGACAAGCTCCAGCGGCTTAGAGTCGACATTTCCAAGCTCTGAGCAAATTTCATGCAGATGTGCAACTCTAGCAACAAGATAGTCCATTCCTTTTGGAACTTGCTTCCAAGCTGTACATAAAGCATTGCTATTCTCGTTCGGTCTTAAAAGTTCACCAAAGCTTCGGCCCATGAGGGTAATTGCGGCAATTTGCCGAGTGAAGTCCACCCATCCTCTTCCGCTAGCCTCTAGTGTTGCAACCCGAGGTGGGATAGTCGATTTCCCACTGATCATATCAAGAAACCCAAACCCCTCAAGTCTGTCCCGGTCACTCAGGCGAATTGGCATTCCAGGTCTAGATAAATCTATTTGGTAGTCCTGCATCTGTTCGAGCAGATGCCAATTTTGCAGGATGACATCCTTGAGTCCCCATTTTGATCCTGCCGAGGAAGATTGACCAAACCCAGGAGCATCTTCATAGATAATATAATTGGTAGTAGCTATGTTATTCAAGGCTTTTAATGCGGCTCCATGCCCTTGATTTGGATCCGTATGCGGGAAGCTTTTGAGGATGAGTGGATCATCGCTGTAAGGTTTTCGGGACAGTTGAGTACGAGTCAAGTGGATCAATGCGTTTGCTCCGTCAACTAGCCAGGCACGGCGAACCTCAGTGTCGTATAGGATAACATGCATTCGACTGGCTGAATGCATTTTGCATTGATAGGGTCCAGAAGCGGATAAGCTCAGCATCTTGTCTTTCGTTCCTGGCGCGACTGATGCCCCGATTGTAATATATGTTCCTCCAGAGATTGAAATCTTTTCCAACACACAGCCGGCGCTAGCTAGGTTGGAACCAGTAAATCTAATATCTCCATAGTTGATGCTGTTGGATCCTAAAGTTTTGAACATGTCAGAAAATGTGACTTATTAACGATAAGGAAATTGCACGAGATTGGATGATATAAAATTGAATTGTGTAAACCATGCCAGAGAATTGACAGACAGCTTCCTACAATCGACTGGGGTATTTCTTACCAGTATATAAGTGGACAGAGGACGACCACCCTAAAAAGTGGCGGGTCGAAGAAAGGCATGAGAAATTCGCCTCCTCCCTCGTGGCTCGAGTCGGACAGAAGTTTCTCGCTGCTAGATAGGGAATTCGGGAGTTGTCCTCATTGAATAAGAAGTGCCATAGCAGAGAATTCCCGACACGTGCGATCGGTACAAATAGTGTCGAGAATCCTTTGATTAGAAGTTGATTATCGAATATGGTTGCTCGATCTGCTTGGCCCAAAACAGCCATCATATCCAAAGGAATGTCCAAGCCCCTTTCATCACCATCCCGGGCAAGAATCGGGAAACCTCTAGCAATCACGGGGTTCCGGAATAACGAGTGCCAGCAGGTGCCTTGTTCCGTGCGCTCCGCTTTCGTAAGAGCCGCAAAACTACAACCAATTTCAAAAGCAGGTTGAGAGGTGGTGACATTCTTGATGAAGGCGGTAGAATATGAAATTTCGTCATGGTAAGGTGATGATTCGCATGCGGCACAAAGCCAAGAGAACAGCTCTCCAATGTCTGCTACACTAGACGGAATGCCATCTGCTTCAACAGTCATGGACTTGCCCATTGCTACAATTTTGAGTCGGGTACCATCTAATAATTCACCTGTACTTGTAAGAATTGTGCATTGGAGGGGGTTTTCTAACTTACGTTCATGCGAAAACTCTGGTGAAGAGAGCGCAAATTTTAGAGCCTGTAAAGTCTCGTCTCCTATCACAGGCCATACTTGATGGATGTAGTCACGGCAGGATGCAGCTTGAGCATTGACAGCAGAGCCTGTCAGTGTTATCACAGATTCGATCTTGTGGCTAGACGTATCTTGATATTGCTCTTCAAGAAAGAGGTGTGGATCCCATGCTACGCAGAAGGAGACAACTTGGCATCTAGATCGACGCTCTGTAAGCGGGATGCGTACAGAGAAGGAAGAGAGTATAGTTTCTCGAATATTTTGAACGACCTTCCCTTGCCTAGGGGATAAATTTGCAACGATGTGTATTTTGTTTAGTAAGCGTTCGTATACTTGTCCATTGAATAGGAAGGCTCGCGCCTTGTGCAGCTCAGGGATCTTCATATCTATATCGTCATCAGGTTTCTCGCCTTCCAAATGGCGATACTCCGAAGCGTCTTCGGGCTCTCCGTCAGGTGCTGAGTCAAGATCTGATACTTTCCTCGACCAAAGAGACATCTTCTCTTCCATCGTTAACTGCTCTGATAGTTCCGAAAGCCGCTGAGATCCAGGATCGGCTAAGAGTTGAAAGCTGTTTGCAATATGTCTTGCAAACGAACGCATTGTTAGCATTATAATTTTCTAGGGAAGAAAATGTGGTGAAGTTATAGAAACCAGTAGAAGGAGTCGTGATCATACTGATCAAACTATATTAGACGATAGGGAAGACGCCGAGAAAAGTTTCCCAAAGATCCCAGCAAAGAAGCGCACTTACTCCCTATAGTGGCGTACGAAAACCACCGTATCCCTATGGATGCCTCCAAGAGATCTAAGAGACAGCTCCTGTGAAAACTCTTTTAGAAGATCCGGAAGAGCCTTGGAAATCCGAGCCATGCAATACGGTTCATCAAAATTGTCTCTAACCCCTTGTAAAATCTCTGAGGCGAATGCAGCAATAAGTTGTCCTTTTGTATCCTCCGGGAGTGGCAAAGACTCGTTGTCAGTGAAAATAGTCTTGGTGTCAAAGTCTTCTTCTTCTTCTCCAGTATGAGCCCTAGAAACTGTAGTAGGTAAGGTCGATTCGGCTTTCATGTATTGTTCATCTCCCGCTGAAGGTTCCCGGAAGTCACTAAAAGATCGTAAGTCGCTATTTGAAGACGTAGCGTCTGTAGTGTAGTCTTTCGTGTACGGCTGAAATCCTTTCGGTAATGCTTCTCTAAGTGTCGATGGTCTTCGAGATAAAGAAATCGCAGAATATACCATAGGTGAAGTCGACTTTTCAGCGTCGCTCTCCCCCTGAGAATGTGATTCCGCGTCACGATCTTGCCTCTTCTCGAACAACAAATATCTCTCTTCCTACCTAAGAATTAGTTTGCTATTTGATTGTTGTCCCGACCTCAGCCAGGTGATAATAGGTACTCACGAGGGTAAGTTCCCTAGGAATCCGAAATTGATAGTGATCTTGAGTGATCTATAACAGATATTAATAAGATGAGCGGTGGTTGCCAGATGATACGAGCCATACCCTTATTTGGAAGTTGTGGTTCCCAAAACGTTCTCGAAGGAAGTTATTTAAAGCTTTTGTGGTGAGGCGATGGCAAGGATGATAAACCCAAAGTGCCTTGCTCCAATCTATATGCTCTATATCAAGCCTACCGGTCTGCCGCTGAATTGACTGCCCCTCTCCCTCATCGTGAATTGCTCGTATCACAGATGGTTTGTTACTACTGCTATCTGTTGCAGCCATTTGTACCAATTTCTCGGGTTGGTGTTGGTATTTGTTGTTTGGTTGAGTTTCCGGTTGTATAGCTGCAGATGGTTTCGGTTCCACTGTTTTACCACCCATTTCCTTTGTCTTAGCTCTGTTAGCTGTTCCCAAAGTTCCCCCATTATCATTAGCTACGTCCTCGGCTGCTAGTCTGTATTCCACTAACTCGACCTCATTAGCCCAGTTGATGAGCTCGACTCTTTTCTTCTTTTTACCCCTTGTGTTCACGGATATAGAGTCAAAATTAAATACACCATCCGCCTTTTCCGCCGGCAGATCTAGTTTTTTTGCCTTAGTTTTCTTACTAGGAACACCAAAAAGGAATTCCGCACAATTCAACATTTCACGATTAAGAGTCCAAGGGATGTCATCTACGGCCGGTGTATCCCCGTCCTGTGCCAGCTCCGGCTGAGGGAATGGCTCATTCGCAAAATGCGCCGTGCCCGCTGACAAATTGCCCTCCTCTTCCTTAGTTTCGAAGTATTGGTGAGGTGTATAAGATGGTGGGGGTGGGATGCTGAGCGGTGGTGGATGAGGCGGGGCCGAAGGTAGTGGTCTGTTCATCTGCTCCAGCCTTTCCTGTCTGTTCCTCTCAATAACATGTAAGAGAGTAAACGGATTGATGCTCAGGAGGGGAGCACGCTTCACGTATACTGTGATCTGGCTTGTCTCTTTGTGCCCTTTTTTATTTTTGAATATTTTTTGGTCAAGTTGGATAAGAAACCACCCAAAATACGGGTCAGGCTCTTTAGCCATCAACTCATCTAGTAGGCGGTTGATTTGGCCTTGCTGGAATGGATAAAGAGCAGCCTTCTTGACTTGAACCAATAGTCCGGTCTCGTTCAATCTCTCTACAGCTTTCGAAATATCATCCTGCGTTAGCGACTCCTTGATGATCTCCACTCTCGCCCATGTTCTCCTCTCTTTGGGATCCCGTGTGGCCAACTTCCTCATTGTGTGCACCTCGTAGGTGGTCAACATTTTTCTGCAGGACTTCTCTTCGAAAGTTCTCTGAGTCGTGATATCGACGGTTTGGCTTATGCGGCCTCCAGGCGGCAGAGGGTAGCCTGGCTGTCGTGAACGAGGTGTCGGCTCGACTTTGGAATCGCTCGTTCTCCAGTCCAAGTATTCCTCAGCCTCCAGTCGTCTCCCTTCATCCGACCTGATATCTTCCCTCTTGAGATAGTCCTTACGCTCATCGACATATTGCCCCTTCTCCACACGCTGAAGATGAGCAGTAAGGGCTGCGAATTTGCCGTCGATGTGGCCTGCTCTATATGCTGCGGCAACTGCTTCAGAGGAAGAACCAACAGTTTTATTCGCAGCCTGATCCGAAGCACCCATTACAGCATCGCTGAGCAATGCCTCCTCTTGTCCTCCGACTTGGTCTGCAGCCTGATCCATCATAAAATTATTCGCTGCGCTCAATCTTCTAGTAATATAATGAATGCTCTTGTTTATGAAATCGTGCTCAGGTGGTCATAGGTTTTGAAAGATAAAGAAGCGCAAGAGCAGTAGAAGGCTTGCCTCATTTTTACCTGCTGCGCATTATGCAATGTAACTCTGTGTGAAGCGATACGAGCCATTACTACCGTAGAAGTATATTTAAAGGCTCGTGGCTTTGTAATTCTATTGTTTGAGTTTGTAAAAAGTAGGTAGGTCGCGGAGTAGGCTCATAAAAGAATCATGTAAATGATAAAATGATATTGACTTGATCTTTTTCTCAGAGAGATATCTTCTAGGAGCTGCTATAATGATTTGTAGTCAGGTGGCTTGCCAGGGTTGTTAGCCATGTAGAAACAAGAGGTTTTAGGGGTAGATCGGCCTATAAAATCTGATTGTTTTATCCTTTAGGCCAATATCTTTAAAATCTTTAGCTTTTTGTTAGATTAAAATGCCTTTAAGAAAGTGTTGGAACATAGGGAAAAGGGCATATAGTCACGTGCCTTGATGAGTCATTAGCTTGGCTGGCTACTTCAGCATTTTCGATCCTTACGATCTTCTTCCTTCTGTAGCCTACTAGTAACAATGCCATTCCAGTGCACTAAGGTAATACCAACAGAAAGCATAGCCCCGCTATAATACATAATAACTAAATTGCCATTTAAACTACCTTTCGATGTAAAATTCCTTGTACTGATATTTAAGGGGTTTTTAATATAATTCGTGGCCAAATCTCTTATGCTAGAAATACAGGGCGAAAGCCCCTTCTTCATATGCTATAGCGAAATAACCTCGAAAAATAGCTTTAGCTTTTACTATCCCACCTATATATATTATAGAAGCTTCATATACGACAACGCACCTTACCGGTTATAACTAACGGCAAGGAACTTGGCTAAAAGGGGAAGCACCTCCCATATGTATTTTTAGGTCTCCTCTTCTTGATTCAAATAATCACCAGGCCTCTAGCGCTTTGAATTCCTCTCGACAAAGACTGCCCACAAATATTAATTCAGCCGGATCGGAAAATGGCAACACCGAACGCTCTTCTTCGTCCCCCTTCTCCTCCCCCAGTTCCAGTAAACATATTCTGAATCCTGAGGCGGTGCAGGCATTTCTTCCAAGCAAAAGAAATGCTTTCCGTAAAGATGGGCAGCCGGCAAACGCAGCTCTTGGGCAAATTTATCCATCAAAGGCGTTAAAAGCCGCTAGAAAAAGAAATGGCAACCCAACATCTTACAAAAGATATCCTCTGATAGCTTGCCATTGTCTTCTGGGCCCGCAAGACACCTTCGAACGAGTTCTGCATAGCCTTTCTCAAAAATGCTACCCAATGCAGAATACTGTCTTTCTTGCAACAAGATTCCTCCGGCTTTTAGGGCGAACTTTGGCTTATCTATATAGGTTTCAGTACGCAAGCTCGATCAGGACAACACCGAGGCTGTAAATATCCAATACCGGATCAAAGTCTAAGTCAGCTACTTCATTAGCAAGGTAGCGGTATAGACTGTCTCCTCCGAGAGGGGGGTCGTCGAAACCAGGGGTAGGCTGCCCCAACTCAAACCCTGAGAGATAAAATCTAGCATAATCAGCTTCGGTGGTATTAATGCTGGAGTGAGATACGGTGCTGTGGCTTTGGAAGTCCCCATGACAGGCATTAATAGAGTATAGATAGAAAAGGGTGTTCGTTCAGATGTATAGAGGCTTATATTGTGAGATTCGTGCGCAGAAAGCGGTGGGTTACATATATAGGTCTGAAGACCATCGATCAAGAAATTGAACTTGAAATCTGATTTTCGAACTTGAAATTCTCAGTCTCCACATTTTGAAAGTCGGTAGGTCGCCCAGTTGCATTGATGGGTCTGTCCATATACTTTTAAGAGAAGAGGAAAGAGACAACATTATGGCTGCTGACGCAGCAAATAGAAGAACCGTTTTACGTTCATTTTGCTACATTTATTTTCTTGCTTAATATTTATCCTATATCCACTTTATTTATTGCTTAATTAGTGAGCCTCCCTTCACGCATGTCTTTCTTGCTTCTTGGCTCTCATTCTTGGCTCTTCTCTCAGCCCTTTCCCCTCAGCTCTCGTTACCTCTTCCGTTCTTTGTCCCACCTAAATACTAAATCTTAAAATCTCGAGAAATCATCGAAACATTCTAAAACATCAGTTATTCGCAGGTTGAAACTTGGATTCAGATGTAACATCAGTCAACGCACATTTACAGTAACAAATACCCAAAGTGAAAGTATATTTTAGAGAACAGTGGGTAAGCATCAGACATGGTCATACAAATTATTTTTCAAAACGGGACAAAATATGTTTCGGTAATAAAGAGAAGAGCTATGCAGCGATTAACAATATGCGAATGACAAACTAGTAGTACAAGGTGGGATATGTAAGATCGACGGAAATCTTAGGTATCTATGAATAGTCCGCTTCCATCGTTTCAAATTATATCAAAAATATCGTACTAATTTATTCCATCCATGCAGACCTGTTGACCTTCTGAAAAGATCGCACCCATGAGTGATAGAAGTAATAATTAGAGAAAGTGTTGATAGCAACAAAGAAATGAAAAAATCAGCTGAAAACCAAGACGTAAGCAAAGGAAAGTACCACTTCTCAGTGTCAATGATTCTGAACACCAAACACAATCTCTTAGCAATCCCAATAATCTCGTCTCTAAAACCCTCGCCTCCGCTTCCTCGATCGTCTAGGCCATCCTAGGCTATGTGAAACTCATTGCTAGCCGAGTTCTTAGATTTGCGCCAGTTCCAGCAGGACTACGGCATGCCTATCACCGGCGCCATGAGCGTGTATCCCGGTACTATGTTGGTTCCATCCTAGCTATTGCGGAGGCGTGCACCAGTGTGCACTTTGAGATCTGTGGCGCCCTTCCGCGCAATTGATGCAGCCGGGCTTGCTAGCATTTTTGCTAGTGCCGGCCAGGAGGCCGTTGCTGATGTGCTGTATGGAGCCGTAATTGTTGGAATATTGAATAACGCATTGAGTGTAAGCATGTACGATGGAATGTAGGCTGGGTGAAATACTGAGAGTACTATAATACAATATTATCTATTTTAACTATTAATTTTTTATTGCTACGCTAGTACCTAATAATATAAAACAAGAACTTAGTCCTCATATGTACCTAGTCCTTGCTCTATTCTAGAAAGCAAGAATCATTACAGTATTAACAGAATACAATACTTCTGTTTGGGTGGGTATCCTATCGGATATCCGACTAGAATAATACCGGTGAAACTAAAAGTAATACCACTTCGCACTTGGCTCTGACAATGATATCGAGAGTGAAGTTGGATCTTCACTTGTGGAGTCCGGAGACGAGTAGGGAGGACAGTAACTTGGAAAGCGGACCGCAAGTTTGGTTTGATCGAAGGAGATGTGTAGGTAAGTGGACACTTGTTGGATCATCCAGGCGAAAGGGACATGCACGAGGCAAGAGATATACTGGTCAACGAAAGCAGCGGCTGGCCCGAAGCTAGCACAGGCGATTAAGCATGCTGTCGCTGTTGGGGTGAAGTACGACGTCGCCCATGTCAAAGCAGTAGGTGTGTAAGCCATAAAAGGCCACCTCAAATTATCTCTCGCAATAACGTTAATGAAACCTAGCTGCGCAATATATAATCCATGGGTACCCATTTGGCCATGTATCTTTATTAATTCCCACTTAATTTTACTCCTTAAATCTCTTAAATTCAGGGTAGCATAGGTCTATATATCCAAATTGCGCAGCCTAATAAATCAACTGTCTCTTTCCTATTACTTGCGTACGCATAACCCGGTAATATTTACAAATACGAATTTAACAGTATTAAAGTTAAAAATGAGTATTTTGGTGGGAAGTCAGCTATATGGAGGCGGTCGTTGGTGAAAATATTTACCCTCTTTGTATCGAGGAAGAGCGGGTAATACTAGAACGTGTTAACATTAGTAGTAGAGGTTTAAACACAGGCGACTTACCAAAATTCTTTCCACCATAAAGAGGTCCAGCGTAAAAATCAATTTGCTTTGCTAATAAACTAATTAGAAGGATAGTATATTTGATTTGAACTTAGCGAATTAAATTTCTCGTACAATTCCTATTTTTATTGCGTCTTTCCTCCTCTTGACGTTGTTCTTCCTCTGCTTGGTGATTAGCTATCTCCGCTTGGCGTATGCGTTCTTGTTCCTCCGTTTGGCGTTTGCGTTCTTTTTTCTCTTCCTGTTTGCGTTCTTTCTCCTCTCGGCGTCTGCGTGTATTCTCCGAAAACATGTTTAAATATACTACAAGTAGCTAAACTTTAAGTGAACTTTAATGAGCAAAGAAGAGATATCCGCAGAGACGACAAGAGGTATGATATGGAATAGAATAAATAAGGAATAAGCAATAACACGGAAAATCGAATAGCTTTATCTTATTCCATCAAGCAATATTCTCTCTCGGTTGTTTCAGATTGAGCTATGTGGAGCACTCAGTTGCATTTGACTGCACCCAATCTAATATAATTTGTGGCTCGTTTTGACATGGTAAGTTAATTAGAAGTCCAACTCAATTCTACACCCCTAACCTAACCTAAGCGAGCCTTTTCGAGAATAATTTTTTTAGATATAATTAACATGGATAAACATATTCTTGCAAACATTTTTAAGAATACTAGATATAAGTAACATCTATCTATTATTTACCTCGTTTGCTTCGTTTATTCACTCTATTTATAATCTTGGCCTCATTTGTCTCGTTTAACCATTTAATCGTTAAGCACGATCATCTTGTGCCATGAATTCTCACCCGTCCGGCCTCGTTTACTTGATGTTGGATTTTACCACCTTCATTGGGATACTTTCTAATTACTAGTGTTTTTAAATAATGTGTTATTACGATTGCTTCTAACTTTACCTTTATGGGACTGTTTAATGCTATTTTTAGTTTCGGAGCTCCTCGAAGAAGTTTTGATCGAGACTCGTTCGTTGACGTGGTTTTGTAGCTTGATTAATAGTTAGAAGAGTTAGCGCAGAGAAATCATGATGCCGAATCGCCTATCCAATAGGTTCTCTGATAAAACTTGTCCTAAAACGCACGTACACATAAAAATTTCATACTGAAGTGTACTGCGCCGAAGTGCATATTGGAAAGTTCAGAATGAAGATGATGCATCGAAGCATGGAATACAATGCACGGGATGTGCGTTGAACACAAAATGAATAGTATGGCCAGAATGACACATTCATATTCTGTAGAGCTAAGTCTCTAAAATATTACGCGGTGTCCCCATCCTAGACAACTAATCAGCTGCTTCTACGATGACAAACTCAATAGCCTCGATGTCTTGAGGCAGCAGCTGAGACCACAGAGGTTCTGAAGCTATTCCAACGATGAAAGAATACTTGGCAATAGCGCCTCCGTAAACCTCCATATTAACGAAGAATCCTGTGCATGAAACGTCGCGCTCGTATAAAACGTACTCCTCTGTCCCTGCAGCGCATACAGATCCTTATAAAATCCATTCGCTATCGCCTCAGGCGACACTCTCAGCTCAAAAGGCTGATGAATCGACGCAGCTACGAATTCAGGCTCCGTATCGACTTTCCCTGGGACTTGAAGCCTCTTAATGTCCGCGATGATGTTCTGTTCGATTTCTTCTTGTGTCAAGTTCCCAGTGCTTAGATAGAAAGCCTCTGAGAGATCTGGAACGCCTGATGCCGAAACGATGTAGGTATTAGGAGGAAGGGGAACGTTGAATGGTAGATTGGGACTGTAGGCGTCTAGGGAAATGTTGGAGGGGATTCCGGTGTTGCGAATCACGCTTCCGAGATATTGAGAGCTGGTGAATTGACTGAAGAGAGCTGTCTCGTTGGCGCTTAGGTCGAGAAACCCGAGGTTCTCTAGTTTTGGTTGGATGGCAAAGACGAGTTTCTTGGACTTGATCAGGATAAGCTTCGTGGGAGTTTTCACAATGATTGAGACAAGAGTGTCAGTCCTCTCAACATCCAGAATGGTGCTATTGTAAAGCACATCTGAACCCAAAACTCTCTGGGCTGATTCATACAACAAGCTATTGTCGTGAGCGGCTGTAGTCAATTCTCCAATCAAAAAGCTTTCAAGTGTACTGATTCCGACATATTTCATGACATAGATAGTTGTTACACTCGGTAAGTAGCCGATTCCCTGAGCAATTATCCAGATTGTAGGAAATGCTGCCTCAAGATTATACTTGGTTACGAATTCTCCAAAGGGAAGAAGCAAATCGGCGGGTACGGGATAGGTCAAATTCCAGCCATAATCCAAATAGGGATATTGAAGAACCTGATTTGTGTATGCTGTAAGAGCTGGTGTGGAGTTGCCAGGAGGATAACTTGAGTTGACTATTCCAGTCGTGAAATCGACGTACCTGAAGCGGAGTCAGTTGTGCAGTTTCATAATGTTTTCAAAAACTCACTGCGTTGCGCCAGGCAAATTATTGCTAGCTCCAACGAGAGATACATTGAGCCGAGCGAAGTAGTTGTAGACAACATCGAACTTATGAAATACGATTACACCATAGCTGAAAATATGAGTTAGTATCTATGACTTGTAAGACGACATCAAGGGACTGTCTGAGCGGCTTACTCTATCGACGCATTTGTGACGGGGTAAATGTATGTATTCGTATTACCGCCTAGACGATCCTCTTTTTCGATGACAATGATGCTTTTGCTAGCGTCTTTGAGCGCGATTGCTGTATACGTGCCCGCAGAGCCGCCTCCAATTATACTGACCTATTAGATCCTCGGAGTCAGTATTGTCAAATTAGGAAGGAGAAGGGGGGAAGGATGGGGAGAATGTCTCAAGAGCGTAGAAGCACTTAGAAGTCCTAGCTTTCCTAAGAATTTAGTTCTTCAGTATCTAGAAAAGTCCCAAGACATTCACCCTAAAACTGCCAATAGAGGAGATTTGAGAAACTAATCATTTACATCACGAGAAATCACTTCGTCAATGTTGTAGAAATAGCCATTGACTTCGTACTGGGTGGCAGCGGAAATGGAGGGAATTGCAAGTAATGCTAGAAATAATAGGGATAATAATGTCGCCATATTGATATTAGATATTATCGCGGAAAAATAGGTTGCAAGCTCTGATCTTGTGTATAAACTCACCGATCGAGGAGATATAGATAAGGGGAGGAGAAGTTGGTAAAGGCCGAATTGAATTGAGGAGTAAATCGGATAAATACTTCAGAAGCAACCTCGTATCCAAATAACGTTTTTGATCTGCAAGGCACCGGCCTGCTTATTCCGTTCCCAATGATATCAGCAGATGGCTGCAGATACATTGCCGGTGGTTGAGTCTTGAATGTAACTTTCCCCGCACAAAGGACATTAAGAATAATTCTATGAGCTCGCGTGCTCACTTGGAGACTCAGAGCTCACAAAAGCCGTCCAGAATAGCTAAATGAGAAGCCTGTTAAAAAAAATACGAGCGGACTTACAGTATTAACTTCTGGATAAGTTGAAAATAGTGGCCTGACTGATGCTGAGTAACTACACAGCAGATGCAGGGCCAGCACCATCTCGTGATCATCAGAAGTTGTTGGTAAAGCTAAATTGAGCTGTCACGGAGGAAGTTAATCGCCCCAAGAAATATTGATTAACACAGAGTAGTAGCCGGTGCTTACATGCTCCTTACCCTCACTCTCATTATTGATGCTGAGATAATCCCCATGTTCATAATAAAAGCGCTACCCTATCAATCATCATACGATTTACCAAAGAGTGTTGGATTTTTGCCACCTTTGTCATGCTTTTTGATTACTGACGCTTTGAAAACATTTTATGCTTCTAGCTTTATCTGTATGGACCTGCACTTATTCTTAGTTTCGGATCTCCTCGGAGAGTTTTGATCAATGATTGAGGGCTTTTATGGCTTAAATATTCCTGAATTAAAAAGGGATAGTCAAATACTTGTTACTTTATCCTACATTCCTGATTAATCTAACCAAGAGGTTTGCTTCTAGTACAGCACTAATCGAATTTACAGGAAGAGGATCCAAGCAAGGATGTGGAATGACAGAGGAGTACCGGGGGGTAGTGCATTACTACTCATCTGTTAGATAAGCAAGAATGTGAGGATGGCGAATACGTTGGTTAAAATTGTCAATTTAGAGGGGGAGATGTTGGTGTGGATAAGAAGGAAGAGGTAAGAATGTCCTCTTCTTTTTTGACAATCACTATTCCTGAAATCACGAAACAGCGCTCTCCTTACTATGGTGAGAAGAATTAAAAATACCTCGCTTTTACAAGTCGCCCTACGGACAGATATGGGATAGCACTCTCCCGACAAAGCTTAAGTAGCAAAAGGACCTCAAATCGTCGGGATATTTCAATTCAGTAATCTAAAAGCAACAGCTGAAGCTTTTGATATCCAAGGCTTCCTTCAAACAAGGGATGAAGGCGCTATTGACAGTAATGGCTTAACTAACTAAAGAAATATCAAAGAGAAGGGAGTTCAACTTAAGTTGCTCCAGCAGAGCTCGCGGCTCTGCTTCTAGGGCATGAAAAAGTTGAGGGTCGTGCTGTTGTTGGTATTCCAGACGATTATTCAGTAGAAAGACCGTTACTATCCGTGGCTTTGAAGCCGGGAGTTGAGAAATAGGTGGACGTGCAAAAAGAATTGTTGGAGTATGTGAAAGGCAAAAAGGGAAGACCGAAATGGCTTTAGGATGTTATAATTGCAGAAGAGATATCGAAGAATCCTAGTGGGAAGACTTGGAAAGGGCTGAGGGATAGGAGAGAGGAATTGGTTCGTATGAATACATTAATGAATCTAGACGAATTGTAAGTGCTTGTCTATTTGTGAGTGATTTACCAGTGATTGTTCTAAGATAGCTGGGTACATTACCATGAGATGAATAATGCAAATAGAAACTTTGAGGAACTTTGCTGGATAGTATGAAAAGCTCCTGGAGACAAGACGATCGCGCTTTCATTCCTTGTGACCCGCTGGTTTTGGAACAAAAGACCATGCGACAGCCATAGCCACAATCAAACTAGCAATTATAGGTTGGAGGATCTTGACACCAGCATGTGAAGCAATAATTCCAATCAACGATGGAAAAATTGCCCCTCCAGCTTGCGCAATGACAAACACCAAACTGAGGGCCGCTGGTTGAACTTTTTTGGGGAACAGTCTGGATGCAACAGATACACCCTGCATTATTCGATTAGCAAAATGCATTTCTGTCTTAGTTAAGACTTACACTAGCAAAGGAGGGCCCTAAGAGGAAACCCATTAGACTGAATGAGACGGCGCTTGAAATAATATTGGGAACAAGCCAGAATATCAACTGCATTGCGAAGCAGAGAAGTGCATATAGTAAAATCATCCGGCGTTCTCCAAATCGATGCGTGGGCTCGGCGAGGATTAGTCTTCCTAGGAATATGCCACCATAGTAGCCTGATGGTGCATAGCCCATTTTGTTCAGGTTTCCGTGTTTAACAGTGACGAGATATTGGACTGCCCATCCTGCAGATTATCGTGTTAGAGATTTGCTTGAAGGATTGGGAAATTTCTCACCTCCAGCAGCCACGGAAACACCAAGGTACAAAAAGAAGAATAAGCTGATGACCCAAAGATCACCCGTCTTCAGAACCTGGCGTACTTCTCCCACTGCGCTTTTGTTTCTCCCGCTTAGCTCCCTTTCAGTATCTGGCTGACGACCAATCATATTGAAAGATTCTTGGAAAGCTATCACAACAGAAGCAAGATTGACGATACTCAATCCTAACGGAAATAGATAAAACAACATCCATCTCGAGGGATTCGATGAGGCAATCGGAGTAGCGATGAAAGGCGACACAAGACAGCCAAAGCTATACATAGCATGAATGAATCCTAACCACCTATGAGCACCTTTTACAGAAGAAACAAAGGTATTCGCATGTGAGTCTTGGTACGCTTGGCCTAAGCTAGTTATGAAGAATGTTACAGCGAATAGACCGAACGGAGGTCTCCAAGCCCTCAAGGCTTGAGAGAGAAGCTGGAGAATTGCTCCGATGCCGAGAAGAGCGCCGACCCCGAAGAATTTGGGGGCATGGCTGTTGGTTAAAGCTGCGACCAGCCAGCCGAGGAATGTTGTGAGATATCTAAACAGCTTGATGAGCGCTTTGAGGGGTATATGAGATGCAAATGACAGTACTCACAGAATAGCGATAAACGACGTCCCAATATGATATTCCCTCAACATGTAAGGCAGGAGGGCTCCCATACTTCCATCATTCACACCTGCAACGAAGAAAGAAAAGGCAGCGCTCATGAGCTTCCATGTTCGTCGCGAAATCACTTCTAGCGATTCAGGCTCAGGAAATACATTTGTGCTCGAGTTTTCAACGACACTTGCGTTGTCTTGATTTCGGGGTCGAAGTTCGATGTGGGCTTGGGATGGAGATTGTATTTGAATGGACTCGAGGTCATATGGGGGAAGTTTGAGATTTGCTGTCATCTTTGAAGGTTGTTTCACGGATGTCGAGGTTGGAGAAGAAAGAAAGTGATAATTGGGGGACTTCACTAACTTATCAAATATCCATCTCACTTGATCATGGCAAGTGTCTTATGCAAAAATGCGTCCTTTGAAGAAGGATCTACAAAACGCTAAGTTAAGAGGTCAGCTGTAAAGGGGGGGAGGGGAGGGTTAGCGGGGAAACTTCGGCTAGAGCTAGCAAACGGGTATACGGTCCGGGTTTGCGGGGACTATTGTTGTAGATGGGTCTTTTCATTAAGAAAGCATAATTAATTCAAAGTAGATTTATCAGCAAAATTACTCGAATGAGCTTATCGAAACCTAGAACAAAATTGATCAAGAACAGTGCATTCACAGCCGGATACTGAAGGGTTGGCTAAAGGCTAAAGCATTTTGCGTTACATTTTGTTGTCGCTTTCCCCATGCTCATTGCGTCTGACGATAAAGTGCCTGTGAGATACGTCACATTCATTCCCATCTGAAGAAGCTGCTGCCTAGATGCTGCCTCTGTTTGGACTTCCTTGCTTGGCTTTCCTTGCTTTCCTTCCCGACAATTTCTTCGGTACAACATCCTCCTCCGAATCGACGATCATAGCCTCTTCCTCCCCACTCGAATCCCCCCATGTCTTCTTTCTCTTCATCCTATTTGCCTTCTTTGTCTCGCCGCCACTCTTTGCTTCGGTTGCTTTTGGCTTGATCGTCTCCGCTTTGGCTGGGGTTGAAGGTGCTGAATTGCTATTCTTCAGCAGCCTGGCTTTGCATTGCCTCCAGCGTTCGTAAGCTGAATGGGAAGACTTGGAATTGATGACAACAGCTAGCTTATCGAAATCGATTTTGAGTGAGTTCAGATCTTGCTGATGGATCACAGCCAAGAGTATTTTTTCGTCGCTAGGCAACATGGTCGGCCGGTAGGTAGTTGAAGAGCTAGTTTTGTTGAAGGTTGTTTTCGGGGTGCTCTTGATGAGAAGAGAGGTGGATTTGAATTTAAATCTTCGACATGGGGAGGCTCAAATCTTCGATCAGCTATTCTTTATATTACTTTTATTCTTCGGGAAACTTCCCTTTGCGTGTTTGTCGGCATCTCAGAACGGAGAAAAGAAAAGAAAGCAAAGCAGGATCACATGGACAGATATGCGGAAAATCGATTTGGAAAGAAGATGATGCATGCTCCCGAAAGTGTGAAAAGCAGAGGCTCATGTAGATTTTCACTTCACATCATCTTCATTGGACAAAACTTGTCAAAAAGGAAATCTGTTGCTTAAACTCCTACTCTCACTATTTGCTTTTGAACAGCTGCATATGCTTTGACCGTCTAGGCCTCCACAGTCTCCCATTCTCCATCCTCATCATCTTCCACGCCATTCTCACTGGCACTTCTAGCTTTCTCCTCTGATCCTACCTCCTCCTCCTCCTCCTCCTCCTCCTCCTCCTCCTCCTCCTTCACCTTCCTCGCTTTTCTACCCGGCAACTTTTTCGGCTGCACAGTCTCCACTTTGATATCTGCATTTGGAACCTCCGTAGCATCCCTTTCCATTGACAAATCCTCCTCCTCACTCGAGTCCACCGTCTTCTTTCTCTTAGTGCCTTTCTTAGTTCCGTGACTTTTAGCTTTGGTCGGAATCGCCTTGATCGAGGCCAATTTTGTAGGATTCGCTTTAGCAGGGCTCGAAGTTGTAGAATTGACGTCCTTAGATTCCGCGATATTCTTCATGAGCTTGATCTTGTACAGGCGCCAACGTTCGCCCACCGATTTGGCATTTGCTGTTGAGCCGATGTATTTACCAAGCTTTGCAAAGTCGATCTTGAAATTAAGTGCGTTGGCGTCCACTGTTGAAAAAGATTAGCCTTTGCCTGGTAAGTCTAAGAGGGGCGAAAGCATAAAAAGATACTTTGCGAGATGACACCCATGAGTAATTTATCATCATTCGAGGGAGCCATAATGTTGTTTGCAGGTTGAATTTGTCGTCAATCTCTAGATTGAGTGTATTGAGATTTTGCGGATGAAGGAGGGTTGAGGAATTTGGCTTGGGAAACTGGGGGGTGATAAATGTCTTCGACCTCTGATTTCTTTTTCAAGAAAGTCTTTTGCTTTTTCGAAAGCAGTTGCCTGTTGTGAACTCTTTTCTCAATCCCCTTGTCCATATGCATGATCCCGTTGCAGAGGCCTTGCTGGTTTTCATTTTTGAGATCAGAACGGTCTCTGCCGACCAAGTTTCTTTGTATCAATCATTTCCCCCTTTCAATAACTTTTCGTGTTTCTTTTTTCCACTCCAAGGACGTGATAAGGTGACTAAACATACTTTCAGGAAACACTTGGAGCTTTCCATCTAAATGCAAGCGCTTGCTTTGCTGGATGAGATACTAATAGATTTTCTTCAAGCTTAACATTCTTCCTAGCCGGGACCGAGGAATGAGTGGCTGCCTAAGGCCTTAAGGCAAAGAATCACATTTTTAATATAAAAAAGATTTTAGAAAATTATTAATATTTTCCCAAACACAACACTAATGTATACCGCTAAGTCCCATCTCACATTTTCTCCTTATCCCGCCTCGGGTTTTCTCTCGGGTTTTCTCTTTGGTTTTCTCTTTGGTTTTATATATCTAGTTATCTGACTACTCAGGTGAAGATGCATGTCGTATTAGCGCATCGGCACGACTGAACGTCATGTCTTTGTCGCAGCGATCACACTGCAATTTTTGTCACTTCTCATTGTGGGTGACGCCCTCGTGTCGAGTCAGATTGTAAAGGCGAGAGAAGATCGCGTTGCATGGCTTCTTCATTAAAGGATGGATCCTTTCGCACTGATTCAATGTCAGCTTAAACATGTTCACGAAAAACATACCTTGTGCGGACCGCTTGAGAAAGTTTTCCTGCCGCTGAGGATACGTCGAGCCTACTACCCGCTGATGCCAAGCTCCGATGATACGGATGATATTTTGCAAATCGTAAAGTGCAACCGTGGTAAGTGCACATGTATGTCCCGGCATCCGCAGAAGGAAAGAAATTGGTTTCAGTAAAGCTGGGGGTCGATGCTCACCCCCATGCAAAGCTTACAAGTGTCGGCCAGGATGCAGTTAAATGGGTGTGTCAATATTCACTTCCATACAAAGTTTACGGGCACTAGGAAGCTGTAGTAGCCAGTACGAGTCTTGCATTTCAAAGCAAACTAGGGCCACTTTCATATTGATTAATCTCCCCACACCTACAATTGCAACGAGTTTAACTGCTAGCCTATCATTATTTCCACTGTTGCAAAGAACGCAGTGCAAGGTAGACTTGCTTAAGGCTTCCAAGTACATGAATGACGCTTTCTAAAGCTCAGAGAGCCCTACCTTGCTAATAAGAATACCATCATGAATGGATTCTGTGTGCTTTTTAGCCTTCTCAGCCACCCTGTTTTCAGGCTGGTCTTTCCCTCTGAAAACTTTAATTCCTTGTAGAAAGCCACCCCTTTTTTTATCCGAAGAAATCACCAGTCAATTCTGGTCATTACCCCGATCAGTCTACCTGGAAGCGGCAGAATGGGGGCCATAATAGACAGGTCAGATTTCTAAGTTGTCTCGCTTTGCCGCAGCTTGGAATTCGGTGGTTGAGTTCAATGCGAGAACTCGTTTGGTACGCTACCCGATTCATCTATGAGAGGATGATCGATAAGGCTATGAATTGAACAGAGCCTAGAGCCAGAACGCAAAAGTACAGGTATTTTGATAAGAAGAAAGTGTCTTTTATGTATCTGCTCTACTGCTCATGCTGCTACTTGCAGTTACAATTGCGAGTGTATACCTAACTCACCGTAACTTTGTACACTTTCAACCTCATCTCGTACGGGAAACCAATTGCTAGCTATGCAGGCAGCAGGCGGTGAAAAGCCAACAGATCGTCTACCCGTAACATGTCTTGACTCAGAATGAAGGGGAACAGCAGGCCAGGACTCTCTGACTGGCCCCAAGAACCAACCATTACTCTGCTTTGTGGTGTTGTCACAACGAATTTGAGTCAGAGTTGCCAATCGCGTTGTTATGCTCTCAATATATTTAAGGGGGGCGAGAGCCCGCACAGAGAATAACCATTCGATCATCTATTACTATCTTTGCACTTGCTGAATTATTACCTTCTATCATTCAGTCAACTAGTTTCGCCACGAAATGTCAAACCGTGGTCGTAGCAGTAGTCGCGGCAGAAATCGCAAAGGCGAAGCAACTAGCAAGCTAGGTGATGCGGGGCAAACCAGCACCCTTCAAGTTGGGGTAAGTCCCTCCCTGACACTTTCCCAGCAGCGCTCAAGAAAGATGGTCTAACATGCACCAAGTATATGCGTTTTAAAATCATCCAGTCATTCTACGCAGATCTCACAAAACGTTCCTTGGAATGGGCCGTTGACAACTCATGGTTCAACATTTTACCCAGGTACTTTACCCTCGAAAAATGCTACGGGATTGAGCACCAGTCGGCCCCTAGGGGGGGGAAGGGGAAGAAAAAACACGATTTCGCCATCCGATATATTCGGAATGGTCAGCCAAAAAGGATCTGCCTCATTGAAGACAAGCGGATGATGAGCTGCAGATTGATACTATTCTTTGTGAAATTGTCACAAAAACGCAGCATTGAAAGTCGACTTAGTAGCTACTAAGCTAGAAATGAGACGAAGGCGCTCAAAAGTGGAAGTATTGGAATAGCACCCAGTGGGTCTAGCAAGAGTAGGAAGCGTCTCGAGAGCTGCTTGTTGTAACTGGTCTGGAGGGATCTCGATTCGATGTTATTTGAAACTTCGGTCACTCGTTTAGGATATTAACGATTGGAAAAGGAGAAATAGGCAATATGGCAATTGTCTCACGACACTCCGCCTCCTCTGCACTCACTGCTTGTGATATTAACCTCGTCCTTCTTTTTTCTCTTCTTTCCTTCTTAAGATTAAATCACTCGTTTGGGACTTAAAAGGCTCAACTTCGATATAAACTGACATACTTTTGATTCCATGGCTATAAAGGAGGGGCTTCATCACAAAGGCACATAGATATCATTCTTCACACACCATCTTTTAGATTACTGTTCTCTTGATTCGCAGTCTTCTTTCTTGTGCTTCCGCGACCTGAGGTCACGCGTCTCTACCACGACCTCGTACACTTTCACAGTACTTGTCACCAAGGGCAGCTTTATGAATAAATTCCATGGAGGCGTTGGTGAAGCAAGCAGAGTCCTTTGTTAAACCTTGCTCTATTCATATCCTCAAAATTCGTTATTTCGCGATGATCTACTCGACACAACTTATTGAAAGATTTGAAACAGAAACGAGACCATGGTTATTCGAGATATCTCACTACTGATTGTCCCTTTCGCCCAAAATTTGGCGACATATGGTGCTACCATCTTAATACTTTAATTAGGATGCGACGACTCAACACCTGTACGCGGTGCATCCTACGAACCTGTAGTACCCTTTTGGTATCTATAGAGCTAAGATTAAATCAAATCGGTTGAAGCTGTAGCTGAGGCCACAGAATAGAGGCAACCACCGCGATAAAGCATAGAATCAATTCAAGATGTCGGCTCGTCTGTTTGTCTAGGAAGCAGGACCACGCCCGAGGGGGACAATACACGCTGTACAAATAGCAGCACCGGTTAAAGGCTAGGTCTAAAAATGCTTATTTCCAGTTGCAAAGCTTCCAGACCACGTGAAAATAAGGAGGAAGATAAATAATCATTAAATAAACTTAATATAATGCTAAATATTATTAAAAAATATATATATATATATATTATATGCGGTTAAAAGTAGTGCGAATAACCGTGCGCTAATAAGTACTTCTCCACTTACTAAGCGAGATCCTTTCCTAGCAGTTTATGCATCAAACCGAACCACAACTATGACCATCAAAGGAGACGACTAAGCATTCAATGTGATGCAAAATTATCATCTAGTTACCATCCAGGGCTTTGAACTTGGGTCAGACACCGATTTTGACTTCAAAGTGAGGGTATACATTTGCATTTTGCATTTGACGACTCGCTGATTCATATCGATACAGAGGAACAAAGAAGAAAACACCAGCCCATCTCTTCCTAAATGCCTCAACCAAACTCTCAAAGATACGGCTTAACCTGCTCTTCATTCCACTCGAAAAAGGCCTTCCCAATCCCAGTTCCGCCTTCAGTTTTAGACTTGGATGCCTGAAGCAGATCCTTCCGAACAGGCAAACCTAATCTTCCCCAAGGAGTAACTACATAGTCGTTAGCTTGCAAAGGGTATTCTAAAGGACAAACTCACCCCATTCACCCGACTTCTCAATAGTAATCTTTGGCGAAAATGCCGCAAACAACTGGGTATATGCCCCATAAACCGGCGGATACAGAAAAACAGCCTTGAGAAATCTAGTCGTCAAAGGTCCTAAGCCCCTCCAGAGATCCGAACTAAGGTTTCCAGGATTCAACGGGATGCTCACAACCCCATCATCTCTATATCGCTTGGCAAATTCTGTCCCTTGCAAGTAATTACCTGCTTTGCTGATGGCATATTTGGCGAAGGCGCCCTTGTCATTGTGATAGTCCAGATTATCTAAAGGAACACCGCCTTCTGGACTAGCTGGGCTCTCGGCAGCAGAAGAGGAAACCCACACAATACGGACGGTGCTAGGGGGTTCGGTTTTAGCGGTAGCCGCCAGAGTTGGCATTAGAAGCTTTGTGAAGAGGAAATGCCCAATGTTGTTCACACCGAGCTGGAGCTCGTAATTCTGGACAGTCTTGGAGCCTTGGGGCGGCTCAAAGATACCAGCATTGTTGAAGAGAACATGCAACTTCGTTTCCTGAGCCAAGAATTGCTGGGCTGATTCTTTGACGGTGCTTAGATCGGCTAGATCGAGATTTAGAAAGACCAATTCTCCGGCTGATTTCGGCGCGGCCTTTCTGATATCATCGATTGCTTTCAAAGCCTTCTCTTTGGAGCGAGCAGCAACGTAGACTTTGGCTTCTTTGGCGTACAGTATTTGAGCCAACTCTTTTCCCAGCCCAGTGTTTGCGCCGGTTACAATGTAAACCTCCCTGATGGTTAATGCATGTACCAATGCACGAGAAAATATTACTCACCTTTCCACGTAGTTGTGGGATATCCTTCTCTGTGAATCTAGGTTTCCCAGGGTAAAGCTGTGAAAATAATGTACCCATTTGATTGGCTGGGAAGGGGGTTTTGCGTGCTGGTGAAAATAGGAACTGAAATATTCACAATTTAAGTTGCAGGGAGAGGGGGGGATCGGTTGAATAAGTAGTGCTGAAATATGGATTCAAGACAGGAGACTAAATGTCTCGGAATATATCCATATCGTGAATCATTACTGCAGGATGGAAAATATCATTTGATTGATGAGGTTTTCGGCCGATGTTGTTGAGGAATTTATTGGATGAACTTTTAGCCTCGGAGAGATTCGAATTCCGCTTTCATCGGCCGTAAGAAGGTCTATTAATATCACCGCTTTCGCTACCGGTCAAAAGTGATGAGACTACAATGTATTTCAGCCAATCAGAGTCTGAAGAAGCCTGTAGCCGAGAAGCCCTTTACCTTAATTGAACATTAAATTATTTTCAACTATACTTAGTACTTAGTATGCTTTGTCTTGCCCTCTAATCTTCCCTCTTTATACTCATTTCTTTCTTTTAATCTAATAACCTCCTTTATATGAATAATAACCATTTTTTTAATTATGCTTAAATCTTCTCTTGTGGTATTTCCTCTCAACATTTGATTTACTACTACTCTATTGCTTTTTTCCTATAAATTTCTCCATATACTATAGTCTTTCTTTTAGTCTAGAACCAAACCGCTGCTTGATGACTCGCCCCAATTCACCTCCAACGAGACATATTTCTTGGTGTGACCCGAGCATTCACTAATTATAAAAATTTAGGATTGTCATTTCTCGTCAAATGTTTCATCTAGGAAAATTCCACGGTATGTGAAGGGTGTGTAACCTGTATGAAGTCTTTTTCTAGTGGCTGCGATGGGAATTCTATTTTGTCGATGGCTAATCAGGAGGTCTAAGGAGGCAGGAGGAAAGAATAGACAATAGGGCTTTTATATACATGAATGCTACCCGATTACTGAGCCTATTCTGGCCACCAACAGCTGTTCCTTGTTCTTTAGTGTATTTAGTTCCTCCGTATGTTCTTGATGTTTGCTGGGAGATTCTTGAGCCTCTTCAGATATCTTATCAGGGATAAATAAACCATTGGTCTTTAGATATCGAGCATACCGTTCCGAGTAGTCTAGTCGTTGCTGAACTTCTAGCGTAAATAAGCCGGCCTCACCATCTTGCTCGAAGAATTGATTTACTGTTTCAGTTCGAGGAGTTTTGCAAAACTGGGGGAAGATTCCCCTATAATATATATTAAGAGAATGGTTGTGGTGTCGAAGCGTGACAGCCATAGGAAAGTCAATTCTTTTCCTATGGTCCCTTCCCCATTCCTCAGTAAGCTGATGGCAAGATTGAGACGTTGCAGCCTTAGCCTTAAGGATATCATAGAACCATCTATACTCGGTCCGGTATGGAAGTCCTGCTACTGAGTCAGGAGGGCGCCCTGCAATCCAGGTAGGGGGTATGAAAAATTGCCGGGGTACTGTGCTAAGTCCACTCCTAGTCGATAATCCCTTGAATATTAAGGTCCTTATCCACAATAATATTTGAACAACATAGATCTGTATGGCTTAGTATAAAAGGACCATGGTTTCAGCGGGGGTTGATGTGACCAAATATCCTTCCCTTTAAATCATTAAGTCCAAATACTTCGAGCTGCGCGGATAGAGGGACATCTGGAAGACGGATATTTTAAAGTTGCCATCCGAGCTTGGAAGCTCTCCAGCTTCACTTAATCGGTGTATGTAATAAATGCCGAAGACTGCAAGCTAGCATTAGTACCCACTTCTCATGTTGAGAACTCTTCTCTAGCTTTGCTCGCTTAGCTATAGTTCGTCCCCCTTTTAAAATTCACTTGAGCTAGAAATTGGGAACGCACCCTATACGTGGGATTTCTAAAAAAGAAACTCACCAAAAGAATAAAGACACTTATCAATCACATTCCCCATGATATGAAAAGGTGGAATTTTTATTCACAGTGTCCGTAGCTAAAGAACGGAGGGGCTTGCAAGTAGCCGGTACGTCTGATCTAGAATATGGTATTGATGAAAGGCAAAATCAATGGCAGAGGCAAACTTCCGGGTTTGAACAGCTGAGTTGCCTTGGCTAATTTGCAGCTCATTGAGCTGCATGGAGAGCGAGGGGCCCAAGATAGGAGTAGGCCCGCCATCGGGGTCCGGCATTAGGGAGCCGGCGTAATCAAATTCCTGTTGGCGCAACTGGGCTAGAATATCGATAAGCTGCGAGTAGAAGTGTGTCTTTCGTACTCGAGAGTCTACTAAAAGAGCCCAAGGATCAAGCGAATGACCAGGGATATAGTCCAGAAGCATATAGGCAAGTTCTGTGGGATTGAGTTCGTTAACAATCCCGCCTCGTTCAAAGCTGTGTATATGTGGTATGGGAATTGTGGTGTTGATTTCAAGGTATCTGGACATTTAATTAGCTTTGATTAGTGAGATATAGGTTGAAAAATATTAAAAGTGGCTTACTGTATAGTAGCGACTTCGCTCTGAATTTTCTCTGACATTATAAATAGAAGAGGCTGTAAGGGAATTCTAACAACCCATTTCGTCTCCTCACCGATAAACTCGACGAAGAAGCAGACATTGAAGCTGCCGCTCGCGGCATCTTGAAATATTCGGCAAGGCTTAGAGTTATTTTATCGAGATGCTAATTTGCAGATAGCATTTAAATCAATGGAATCAATAAAGGCCTTCACTTCATCCTTCTTTTGCTGGGCGGTCGGTGGACAATAGTCTACGATTAGTGAATCGAAAAAAACGCTATAGGTAATGTATTAATGATTTGTAAATTACTGTCCCCAAGGCGACAAAATTTAATACGGCATTCTCCTTGCCTTCTTTGTGATTGCCTAAAAATAGACCACAACTTCCTACTTATATAGATTTTTCTCTTTCATTTTTGCTTCAAATTACTTCAAATTCCATTTCAAAGTTCTCAAAACAATTATGCCTTGCGTACACATACCCTGGTGGCACCTATAAAGGGAGTAGAAATTATATTCTAATCAAGCTAAGAGAGAACGCTTAGTAAGCGAGAATACACTTAAGCGAAATCCGTCTTCGGAATTCCTTAATCAATCGACACACTTTCTACACAGATCACATTTCTCCTCCCTCTTTCTACACATGACGGCTCTTCACGAAATTCCATGCCTTACTAACCCCTGCTTCCATCCTCCACCGTCAGACTAACCAGCTCTCCCACTGTTCATCCCACCATGCCTTACAAACCCTCACCGTTTCCATCCACAACCCTCGGAGCAATCACTTCGAATCCAAATCAAAGGTCCACTGTTAGCTCTTCAGAGGCTTCTTCCAAAAGTATCATAGTATATCCCCAACAACTTCCCTGAATTTCCCCTGGCCGGCGGTCCCGAGCTAGCAAAGCTAGCGTTTCGGAAAATATACAACCGGGATGTACGGCCTAACGTCGCTGGGGACATGGTAGTGCGGGATGAATACACAGGTTGGTTGGCAGCGAGTGTGTAGGTAACTATCTTATAAGCTTTTTCTCTTGAAGAGCCTACGCTGACACTCCCTAAAACTATAGTATGATTGATTACTATGGGGTTACGTTTGACCACCTCAGATAAATATTGTTGAAATCGCAGATGATGGAGGCGTATATGCAAATATGCATAATCCTTTTGAAATCGACCCTGCGGAATATATTGGGAGGAAGGTGCTCGCCGTGCCGAGATGCTGTCAGAAAAGGAAAGGGACGACGGATCGGAGAAGGATTAATGATGGGGTGAATGCTAGGGATAAGATGGTTGATGATATGGGACGAGGTTTGGGAGTGAAATGGGTCTGGGTTTTAAGATTAGGCAGCGAATTGCTGTTCGCTCGGCTTCTTGCCACCACCGAATCCAACCTGTTGATACAACAGAAATCATTATTGCTATTTTGAGAGGACACCTGAGAATTCTTGTCGTGCCGCCAATCGAGCCCTTCGGTCTTCCAAGACTGTCGCCGAGTACAGAAGGGGAAGAAGGCGAGCAAGGCAGTAGAATAGTCTTATGATTTTGTTGGTGTTGCGTCAAGTGGCGGATGTGGATTGGCCGGCTGCCTATCATTAGTTCCCGGCGTTCAGCTTATCGTGACACCAAACACCGGGACAGTAGCAGCATCTCATATCCGGAAGTATGTAGCCTGCCTGTTTATGCATGAGAGAATGGTCGGACAGTCGAAGGCGAATTGAATCACTTTGGGGCTGTGAAGATGTTTGCAACCCGTTGGATCACGGCTATAAGCGATTAGGGCTGACATTGGACACAGGATACCTTAGCTGATGAATATTTTCGAAGATGTGTACCATCTATACGGACTATTATAGTTGTGGACATGGGAATCCGACTCAACGAACGGTCTCGGATGGGTATCCTAATCCTGGGACCTGCCTTCCCCTAAAGACGGAAGAACTGCTACGAATCATTGCGGTGCTGAGGCATGCAACACTCCCCCACCTAATTCTGCCACTTTTTATCATTAATTAGGACATAAAATATATTGCTACTTTACTCTATATGAAACGGTTTCTCCCGTTTTGACTTCTTTAGAGGCAGTGGAGACATGAGTGAGAGCAAGAAGGTTTGAGCGTCCAGTATAATCATTGGCTTCCCATCCCCAAGTACTAATACAGTCAAGTAAGTCTCCAAGATGTGAAAGCTACTTACGCTCCTTGCCTCGGTAAGACATCTTACCAGGAAACTTTGTACAATCTGGATCAATAGAAATTATGGTAGCAGGTTTGTTTCCTGTCAAGACTTTAGAAAGCCGATCATTTGCTTTCATGTATTCTGACATTCTGAATGCTATTCAATTGATGGATTAGAAATCTGGAGCAGAGGAAATCTGGGGGAACTTTCTCCTCGTGATATAGTTACCTGCTATTTGGTGTGGGGCCGAGGAAAAGCTTGTAGCTCGGTATAGCTGGTATTTTTTTCATGCATTGAGAAGGAATATGTAGATTTCTGGAATCATTATGGATGGCATCTATCGCCGACTACTTGTTAGGACAATGGGTAACGTCGACTGATCATAAAAGATCGCTAATAGTGGACGATGCCATTGTGCCGCTTTGAATGTTCAGGATATAAATGGTAGTCCGTCATCCACTAGGATCATATGTTCGAGGAGGAGGAGCGAGAGCTGCCGAAAACCTCTACTTTTCAACGTCCTAATTTCACCCAGATGCACCTCCTTCAACTATACTTTTGGTGATAGTAGAATATATCTCCAAGCCAACCTCAAATTCAACCAGGACCTGCACTTACCTCCAGATGTCAATACACCTGCAAGCCTACGGGAGAAAAGGGGCCTTACATATTATTTTCTAATATATTTACTAAATAATATTCAAGCATAAATTTAAGTTTAAGGATTTTATTACAGCGTAAAATGAAGGAGGGTTTCGGAGCGGAAAAACGTATCCCAGTGCTCAGGTAACACCCACTAGAATCATATAAAGACCTGATAGTTAAGCTATTCTTAAAAAGCTTAAAAGAAAGAGCAATTATCGACACAGTAAGAAGATTAAACTATTAATTTAGTTTAGATATCACCGAATGTGTGATATAAATTCGATATAAATTCGACAATGTGTTTGGAGAATAAGCACTAATCTAAAAGCATACGGGGCCTCGCAGATTTCACATCATTACAACACAAACCTCAACCATGAAGCAGTAGAAGGATGTCGAAAACCAAGACCAAGAA